>CM063505.1:173838822-173861322 GCA_032207245.1 Pardosa pseudoannulata | reverse complement strand
CCTTTGGTGGTATACAGTCTGCCTTAAGGATTAAGCTTTCAGATGTTTACCACGTAACAGTTCACTCTGCAACGGTAAAACAAACAAAATAGAAAGAAAGAAAAAGAGAGAGTATAGTCATGAGTTGTCATTTACAAATGTCCATAGTTTAAATAGTTAAAACGAAACCCTGGAAGAAGGTAGTATTAAGCTTGTCGTTAATGTTAAAGTAAAATAAAAAAGTTAACACTAACGAAAAAAGGTTTGAAAAGGTAACCAAACCTAAAACGAAGCCCTAAATTTGGGGATGTTAATCTGGTTCCAAGATAATATTAGGAACAAGTTACTTTTACATATTAAACTTGGAGAGAATTGGAGGGGGGGGTCTCCAAGCATGGGTCCAGCCCCGGATGGGATATGAAACAAACACTTGACTGTACAGATGTTTGAATTTGTGCTATTAAATACTAAAGAACGTTACAAACATCTTGATAGATTAAAGTTTATTGAATTAAAGTAATGGTGTCAAATTTTACGAACATAGAATAAAACTGTATTTTTTTACATGCGAGAGAAACATTTTTACAAAGCTCGAGTGTTCACAATGTTTTACGTTTATCTGTCTGGAGTGTAAACAGAAAGAAATCTGGCTTGCCATAGTAAAACGACGCTGTTCTCACTTTCCAGGATGCCAAGCTAATTTTCTTCTAAGAAGTAATACCCACGTGAGAATTTATGAAAAAACAGAAAAATATTTGTAAAATCCACATGCATTTTAGAAAATATTTTGAAACTTTGAGTAAAGCTGCTTAATGAATATATAAGTTCGGAAAAAAATTATATTTTTCGAATAAAATTATTAAAATATTTAAGTTATGTTAAATATATTAAGAATATGTTATAATAATACATATGCTAGCACTTTTTTTAAAATCTTCTAGAAACAAAAACTTATGTAAATATTTATTTTTTTAACCGGAAAGCATATTCTACTGAGGTATAAAATAGCAAGTAGCTCTGTTTGTAAGTCAGTTCTGATCTGTCAACCAAGTATTGAGCATTGAATAAAGCACTTTACATTTTTGAAATTAAAATGTGCTTATACTAGGTCTATTTACACAACAACAAAAAGTATGAGCAAATTTAATAATTGCTGGATTATTAAATTTGTAACAAGCGTGACATTTCACAGTCCAACGGATTGCCTGTTACCAATTGTTGCTCAATTTTAGATTAGACTTTTATCAACCTATAAATGCCTGAGTCATTTCTACCGTATACGTATTGATGAATATCTCAAATCTAAATTTTTAAATACCATACAGAGCAAAACATTTAAGAATTTAAAGAGCTTTCAATATTAAAATAACCTGTACTCATTAGTGATCGGCTGGCATTTTATTCTTGATAGGATGCCATTTATAACAAAAGAAAACTTCGGGATAAGAGATGATTTTGATTCTCTTAAACCCAAGAGATCCATCGAATAGTTCCGGGTCTTCGCAGTTTGATGGCGACTGGTCTAAACAACTCTAAGGGGACGTTAAAAGATTTAAGTAAAGTTTTAATTTAGAGTTAGGAAACCTTTATATATACATACATACTCCCATATATAGTTTTAACAATTTCATTAAATCTACACATACAGATATATATATATATATATATATATATATATACATATATATATATATATTTATTTATATGTTTAAAATATATAATTTATATGTGGAAGAATAACTAGTATAACTAAATTAATCAGTTTAAAAGAATTTTAAAAAATTAAGTAATGTCTTTCTTAAAATATCTTCTTTGTTTTGAATGTTAATTATCAATTCTTTTCTTTCACAATTTTAGCTTAATATTACTTGAATATATATTTTGAACGTATTAGAGTATTATTCTCTGGATTAACTGAATAATTTACTTAAGGAACTTGTATAATGTCTGTATGTAGAATTTCCATGCAAAATTCAGAATTTTTTTGTGAAATGTAAAGTTTTAGTATCTGTATGAAGTCAAAACTTAAAGCTGATACATGGATTTAGTTTAATGTACAATAAAAGTGTTTCGTAAAGACTCTGGGAATCTATGCAAATATTTAATGCAATATTTCAAAAACAGTAAAAATTTAAACTCTACAAATTTGAAAAAATCTTCTATTTTTTAACAATGAATGTCAGTAATGTAATAGTTTTTAAATGAACATATATATGTATAAAGTTTCATCACTCTAATTTATTAATTTATTTAAAAGCTCTATAACGTCTACCAGCCAGCTCTCTTGTGTTTTAATATTGCAACCAATTCCATCTCCCGAACAGTAGCACTTCAGCTGTTCCCGTATATGCTCCTTCAAAGGAGTTTTATAACAAGCAATAGACTTATGCCAGAATAATTGGAGAGTATACATTCGAGGTACAGTGCAGAAACTCCCTGATCGTTTCCCCCAATAGGCAGGACAATTGCATCGGAGATAAGTACATGCTCGCGACGCCGTACGAGTTTGCACCCGCATCAATATGAAAAGTTGACGTCATTAGCAATTGGCGAATCAGAGAACTGAGCAATGATGAGGTCGGGGTGGGCTAATTAAGAAGGAAGAAGAGAGTGGAGTAAACAGGTGCGCAGAGGGATCAAAGTGTGACAAGGGATGTCAGTGACCTTGGTTTGGGATGTTTCCTTCTAACTTATAAGAAACTCAAGTTTACACCTTCACACATTAGTGACATTTTAAACTCCATCTAAGATTTATAAATTTACTTCGCACTTTAGTTCAGTGTTTTACCTTCCCACACCACTTCTATGTTTATTTCCTCACTTCAGTATTATTTTTCTCACATCGGTGCAGTTTTAACGCCTACTGACGACATAATTAGTTTCTCCTTTCATCATTACTTTAGTAAAGTTACCTCAAGCTTTTTATTTCCTATTCTTCCTCCAGTGCAGTTTCGTAGCCTAATTGTGTGTATTAATTTAAGTCAGATCACCCAGTGTCAAAAACACCCCTTGTCCCTTGTGTCCCCCTGTTTTTCCTTGTCCCCCTGCATGGCTCCTTGAAAGAAGTTTTCTAATAAGCAATAGACTTATGCCAAAATAATTGGAGAGTATACATTAGAGGTACAGTGCAGTAACACCCTGAATGTTTTTCCCAAAAGTCGGGACAATTGAATAGATAAGTAAATGCTCGCGACGCCGTACGAGTTTGCACCCGCATCCCTACGAAAAGGTTGACATCATTAGCAATTGACGAATCAGAGCACTAGCAATGATGAGGTTGGGGTGGGCTAACCAAGAAGGAAGAAGCGAGTGGAGTAAACAAGTGCCCAGAGGGGTCAAAATGTGACAAGGGTTGGTTAGGGACCTTGGTTTGGGATATTTCCTTCTAATTTATAAGAAACTCAAGTTTACATCTTCGCATATTAGTGACGCGTTAAACTCCATCTGAGATTTAAAAATTTACTTCACACTTTAGTTCAGTGTTTTACCTTCCCACACCAGTGCTGTATTTATTTTTGCACTTCAGTGCAGTATTTTTTTCCTTCGCACATAAGTGCAGTTTTAACGCCTACTGACTACATATTTTGTTTCTCCTTTCATCATTACTTTTGTAAAGTTACCTCAAGCATTTTTATTTCCTATTCTACCTACAGTGCAGTTTTACAGCCTAATTGTATCTATTACTTTAAGTCAGATAACCAGTGCCAAAATGTATTTATATCCAAATAGCTGTATTTTCACCTTAACGGAAGTAGCACCTTGACTCGAATCGATTGTATACAAATTAAGAAAATATAAATAAATTTATTTTGCTTTTTTTATACTGGGGTATCATTTACCAAAGATATTTCACACTCCCCGCTATCAAATTAGATCCTGGGAAAGTTCAATATGTCTCACTGAGAAGCAAGAAATATGTTAATGTCTTTGGAACCGAATAATTGTATAAATAAATGATAAATACTTTCTAATTATACTTAAATATATTGCCATTAATTTTTAAGCATTACTTGGAACAAAAGTTAAAGAAATTGATGTTTTTAAATCTTCTAACTCGAATTCCTCCGTTTACAAATTTTTCATATATTTATTTTAAAAATTATAGAAATTAATTTCTATTAGTAGCATTTCATTCAAATTAATAACGTACATTTAAAATAAGCATTAAATGAAGATTAGCAGAATTAATTGTTTTAAAGGCGTAATTGGCTAAATATTTGACTTTCAAATGGCATGGTAATGAAAGTTTAAATAGGGGAAATATTGTTATTTTAATGAGATTTCAGTTTTTTTCCACATTCATGCAATTAATTTTCTCGATGCGTGGTGAATTTGTTTCTATAATATTAAAAATAGCTTATAATCTGAAATATTTTAAGTGCAGCAAAAATAAATATGTATTATTTTCTTATTATTTAAACTAGAATATTTAATACGTAAATTTGACAAATTAAAAATATTTTGACTGAAGATATGTATTAACAGTAAAGCTTATTCATAGATATTTTAGTTTGCAGTGAGTACAATATTACAGTTTTAAAACTATCCATGAATAATTAATATTTTTTGAAAGCTCATTGTATGTACAGGCAGGATATATTATTTAATAAATAAACTTTCTGTTTCCAAAAGTCGTTATTAATAGTAAGAGTGTAAAAATTTCAATTTTCAGTTTTTCAACGTTTTGTAATATAATTGAAAAAATAATTTAAATGATAATATCCTCAAAACTTTATTTAAAATATTGTTTTCCGTTTAAAAGTCAAATATTTTGTAAGTATAGTATTTATTAATTTACTAGCATATAGCCCGTCAAATGACGGATCAGTAAAAGTTTTAATTTTCCAAAATTGCAAATCACCCTATGAGTCTGGTAAAAAAAATGGTTTGTTTTTTGGTTCCGATTTATCTGGTACAAGCTCAATAATTTGTTTATCTCCATACTCCTCTAAAGTCTCCCAATACTGTGAAGGCCGTTTAGAGTGATGTTGAATTCATTTAAAAAGATAATTGAAATTTTCTTAGCTACGTCAAAATAATCATTATGTTCTTCCCCTTTTTTTCCACAGTAATTAATGGAAGTAAAGGAATGAAACTATCATTTCCACTACACCCTGGAGGTAGATAAAATTTATTGTTAATACCGATGATAAATTTTTCATTGCAACAAAAAATAATCGATGATTAAATTTAAAATTATCACATATGTACCTAATCTATTATTTAAGCCCAACTTAAAAGAAAATTATTTACGTAATATCTAAGTTCAGTGATAAAACGTATCAAAATAATGCAGACGATATTTAAAAATATTAAAATAAGAAATGATTAAATGAGATGGTTAAAATAATGACGTCATAAAGATAGAAAAGAAAGTTGTTTTCATCTACTTATAATGACAAATTGATAAATTTAGTCGCCTGCTCTTAATCGGGGAAAATAGGGCTTGAAAAAAAGGCATTAAATCCTAAAAAAGGGGTGAAGGGGTGGATTTCGAACGTTGCTAGCTCATCAAGAATCCAATATGGAGGATACCTCTATCCTGTCCAGGTACATACGCTTCATAAATTCGAGAACAGGCGGACAGACAACTTAAACTATTATTATATAGAGGATGATACTTTTTAATAATGGCAAAAATAAAGCATTTATACTTAATGTTGTCTTTTTTTCTCTTTCCGAAGAAAGATCAACTTCACAAATGTTTCGAACCTGAGTAGAAACTTTTCGTTTTGTGATCGCTAGAAAAGTATGACAGTAAGCTTTGCACATCTACCAAAATCATTTACAGAAATTTCCAATGCATTATCTCATCCCATTTTCGGAATTATATTCTGTTAAAATTCACTGTCACCTTTTCGTATTTTGTTTTAGCACAACATAAAATAGGAAGATATACACTGTCTACCAATAAGTATTTGTACACCTGTGACAGAAAAGAAAAACTAACTTTATAAAAAATCAATAGTTGGTAGAGCCTCCGAGACAATTACAGTGTGAAACTTCCAGGGCATACTTTCCACAAGTCTTTGTATTACAGCTAGTGGGATTGTCTTCCACTAGGCTTGGAGTAGACATACAAGTTCCTTCACCGATTTTGAATGGGTAGTGTGCACACCTTAACTCGGCGATCCAACTCGTCCCAGAGGATCCCGATAGGGTTCAGGTCTGGGCTCTGGGCAGGCCAGTCTATTGGATAATTTTTATTGGCACCATACCAAGCCTTGGTTAACCTCGAAACTTGACAACTGACATTGTTGTCCTGAAAGTCCAACACGTAAAACTGCCACAACGTTGGAAGCACATTGCCATTCAAAATAGTGCAGTAGGCATTGGCGTTGAACTTACCATGAATGGGGACCAAGGGTCCAACTCCATACCATTAGAAACAACCCCAGACCATAATTCCACTTTCGTCGAACCTGACTGTTGGCACAATGTATTCTTGTAGGAGACGTTCTCCAGGCAGACGCCAGACCCAGACGTTGCCATCTGAACGGTAAAGGGTGAACCTTGATTCGTCGCTTCAGAGGACTAGTTTCCACTACGGTCCAATTTCGATGTGCTTTGCACCACACTAACCGAGGAGCGCGGATGGACTTTGTGATCAAAGGATTATGGCCAGCAGCACGAACATGAAAACCAAGCAGTTGTGCTTCCTTAAGGATGGTATTCATTGAAACAAAACTCCTGGATGACTGTTGAAACTCTTCGTGGATGAGGGCCATCTGTTAGGTGCGGTTCTTCCGAATTTCTGTGAACAGCACTCGTCGGTTTCTATCTCTCACTTTCGTTGGTCTGCCGACTCGGGGCACATTCCGACAATTACTGCTCACCTTCCACTTCTTAATCACATACATTCCACTGCCGATTTTGGGTATTTCAGACGTCCCTTAAGTATAGGCCCCTTAAGATATGTCCCTTAAGTATAGGCCAAATTTGTGATACCCGATAATTAAACCTTTCTCGAAGACAGAGAGTTCCTAACTGTGCTGCATCTTGCATGCGACTAATGCCGATGCTGTTTCTTACACGATGTATACGATGTATACAATATTCACGATGTATGGTTTCCTACACGGAGGCTATGACGTACCTCAACACTGCAGAATCGTCATTTGCATAGGTGTCCAAATACTTATTGGTACGCAGTGTATAACGTACAACACAATAGTACAGACATGGCGAACCTATTACACGTTTTATTCTGTGGAATTTGACAAGTTTTTCGGTGGCATGCACGCGTACATACTAAATTATTTTTATACATTTACATTCACTGAAAACAACATTAAAAATTATCTGAAAGACTAGCAACCCTTAAAAGCAACCTTTAAATACAGAAACGAGCAAGAGCATATCATTTAGTAGGACAGAAGGGTGACTAGCGCCCCTCTCCATCATTGAACTCCCTGTAGGTGACTCTAACATTTTCTTGGGGAAGTACGTGAATGGGATGATTTATAAAGAAAGAATCCAAGCTAAATTGCTTTATAGCCAGAATGATAACTGAATCTACTACGCATGTAAGTGTACTGGAAGCAAAATCTTAAATTTACGTCAACTAATAAGTGGATAATTTTCTCCGTCTACGAAATGAACTGGCAAACACATCTATACTTGGAGTTGAAAAGGTGCGCAAATAGCTTACCAGTTAGTTGTCCTGATTCTAATTCCTAAGTTTATATTATATATGTATTGATGCGGTAGTCGTAATTATTATGTACTTCTAACCATCTAGGGCAGTGATTCTCAACCCTTTTTGGGCTCACGGCACACTTAAATAATATAAATCGCAGAAAAAGTAAATCTGAACAGACTTTTCAAGAAACTTTTGAGGTTGAATACAAATATCATTTGAAATTAAATGTGAATGGATGTTATCATGCTGATATCATTTGTGTATAATTGATCTATTTTTAGTAATCCACTTAACAAATATAGTCTAACAGACCTAATTATATATTTAACCCTGGAGCCCTCGAAGGAATATTTTTTCACGAAACTCTGCGACTTTCACTGCAGAGGAGGGCAATTTTCTAAACTTTCATCAATTCAAAAAAATAAAAATTAAAAATCAATATACTCCATAACAGTGACTTGTAACACTTCTGGAACTAAAACACTGAGTAGAAAAATTAATGACGTCCTTTCAGGCTTGCCGAACGATGGCCGAATGGATGAAGCTTTGCTGCTCAGTACCAGAGTTCGTAGGTTATATCCTAGTGTTGCTATGGATATTTGTAACCTACTTTAAGAAATTGACCCCGGTCTCATTAAACATCGTGTAGCGAAATGGTAGACCTTTGAGCTCCGAAACAAACGTCGCAGGAAAAATTCTCAGTGAAAGATTTTGAAGGCGAACATCTGTTCGTGGGCATAAAAGAAATTCCCAAAAGTGTGAACAGAATACAGGTTTTTTGTTAGCAGTCATAACGAGTAACACGCTTGAAACATTGGTATAACTAAAGAAGTTAACAAACAAAATGTCTCTTGATAAATATAAGTTTTAATACTAACGACATAATACTAATTAACTTTAATTATTTTTCAAAACTCCTTGCGGCACACTTGAAAATATCTCTTGGCTCTCCAAGTGCTGTGGCACACACTTTGAGAAACACTTGTCTCAGGTTAAGAAAGCTATTAAGTTGTAAATGTGTGAAAATATTTCTATAAACACAGAATAATATGAGTAATGTCAATGCATTTATTAATTCAAGTGAGTACAAATACTTTCGCACATGTAATAAATACAGCTATAAACGAATCCAACATAACTGTTGCTAATCCCCCCTGAGAGGCAAAAGGTCTCCATGGAAACCGTATCTCAGTGTAGCATCCACACATTCTCTCCCTAAAAGGTCGTAATCGACAGCTTTTCCCCTCTGGCAGAACAAAAAAGTTCTGCAAGTGAGAGACCTGCCATTCGAATACGAACGTTAAGAAAAAAATTGAAATAACTTCTCTCGGGGGAATGAGTATAGGTATTTTTTGGCAGCGAAAGAAAGATGAATACGGAACTTAAAGTGTGTTATAACTTTTTAAAATTAGAACACATACCATATTTTTCAAACTTTAGAACGTCGTTATCGTCAGTTCAAGTAGATTTTTTTAAGATATGTCTGGCAGCCAAAATAGTCGTTGTAGACTAAATCTTGATAAAGAATGGAATTCGGTTGCTTTCTAGCTGGTAGCTGTATGTTTTACAGGAAGGAAAATTTTAAATTATTTTCCTTTTTCATTGAAAACGAAGCCGTCTTACCACTTCTCTCAGATTTCCAAAAATACTGATAGACTTTAATAGTTTTTAGAACTTTGTAAATGATATAAATTTTTTTTGTTAGAAAATTATATGTAAAATCACGAAAAAGAAACATTTTATTTATACTGGAACGGGGAAGCTATTGTCTGATAGAAACGTAAAAATAAGGTTATAAAAAAGATTTAAAAACTTTATATTCTGAATATTTTCTATGAAATCATGTATTTGATTGTACCCTCAAGAGCCAAAACATTATGACCACCCCTACATTTTGCAATAAACTCACCTGGATGACGTGGAAGGCACGTGATCAGGTGGAAGTGGCATTTAACTGGTGCTGGAAAGTCTGAAGAATCATTCTTTCACGTACTTATGTGTGTCATGGGAAAGGCTGCGGATTTAGGCGATTTTGATAGAGGGCAAATTGTAATGGCTCGAAGGCTCGGATCAAGTATTTCCGTAACTGCACGACTCGTGGGTTGTTTGCGATCTACAGTTATTAGTACTTACGCAAAGTGGATGAATGACGGTGAAACCAGCAGTAGACGAAATAATGTTCAAAATGCACACTCTATCAAAGAAAAAGGTCGTGGGACAGTGTCTCGCAGGGTGAAGCAAAACCGGAGCCAGACAGTGGCTCAGCTGAGTCCAATAAAACGCAGGGCTAAGTAGGACAGTATCGGAGCACATTGTTCAGCAGACACTGTTGGATATGGTGCTACGCAGCAAACATCCCACTCGTGTGCCTTTGCTGACCAAGCGTCATCGCCAATTGTACTTACGCTGGGCCCGGGAACATCGCGACTGGTCCATGGATCAGTGGGAGAGAGTTGCCTGGCCAGATGAATCACGGTTTGTCATTAATCACGCCGATGGCCGTGTCGGGAAAAGCCGTCTTCCTGGAAAACAGTTGCTCACTCAATGTACAGTAGGTCATACACAGGCTGGTGGTGGCAGCATTATGCTTTGGGGAATGTTCTGTGGGGCGTCTCTTGCACCCGTGGTTGTGGTAGAGCAGACCATGAATGCTACAGGGTATGTGATCATCATTGTGGACCAGTTGCACCCTTACATGGTCTCTGTTTTTTCGGCTGGAAATGGAATGTTCCAACAGGACAACGCCGTGTGTCACAAGGCGAAAATTGTGTTGGAGTGGTTGACAAGGCGGGTTGAAGCTGTGTTGTGTGCCAAAGGTGGGGAACTCGTTATTGACAGGTGACCATAATGTTTTGGCTCTTGAATGTATATGCATGTAATGTCATAAATATTACCTCTTCTCCTCCCTAATTTTAACTTCAATCACAGTTTACCTTTCCATACCTTTCCTTAAATGTTAGAACGTTTGGTAAGAAACTGTTAAATCTGATGTCACCCATTTTCACTTGTAGTGTTGTAATCCCATAAAAAGTATCAGAATTGATGTTTGCGATATAACTTCAGTAACCTCAAATTCCCTCTACATACGTAAGTATGTTGTCCCGCTAACATTTAATATCTCTTTCTTCCAAATACAATTTCAGTAGAACCTCAATCATCCGAAGTAATTGGGACTTCGGATAATTGAAATTTTCGGATAATCGAGATTTTATAAATAATCATATAGTTTAATATGTAGTATCTTTATTGAATTGTTATTATGACTATTTTAACTGTTAAATAAATTAAAATTATAAATGAAAATAAATTTATTTCTAAAGCAAAAACTTACAATGGTTTAAATGGAAGTTTCATCTGGTGTAAGTTGGCCATCCTTTGCCGTGCAGCTCTATCCCGAAGTTTTCTTAACCTTTAATTTGACAAGATGTTTTTCAAATATTTTTAAATTTCTGTTATTTTCTCATGTCTGTATAGATATTAGGATCTCTGTAAAATAAACAAAAAAAATATCATTTTCCATTTTTGAGATAATTAATGTCCGCTGTGGTGAACACTGACAGATATGTTATATAGTTATAAATATACATGTCCGGTGTAGCGAACAGACGTAGCCAAATTAAGGGTTAAAAGCATGAGTTCAGGGGAATCCCGCTGTTCCTGTTGTTCTAACCAAAGAAGGACTTTTGAGAAACACTCAAAAGCATCATTGTTACTGATATTATTTACTCCGGAATCATTCTTAACTTCATCATCATCATCACCTTCTTCTCTTGGTGAATTTCAGAAGTCTGCTATTAATTCCTAGTCATTGACCAACTGGAAGTCTGCATCTTCCACGTCACAATTCAACCAATCTGTGATTTCTCTATCCCCACAATTTTCAAAACCTTTCATTGTGCTAAAAATGCTTGAAAACTCAGTAGCACAGTAATTTGGGGAAAAATTTTAGAAATACATGTTTGTAAAGAAAAAATTTGAATGATAGTAGAAAGTAAAAAAAAAAAAAAATTGAAGAAGAAACCGACATTGGTTAACAAAGATCTTCAGTTAATCGAGGTTCGGATAATCGAGGTTCAACTGTAGTTCTAAATAAATAGCTAAACATAATTTTGGGGCATGTGTGTTGCTGAAGTGTTAGTATGAACGAGTCCTATTACCAAAGGCAGACGGAACATTCTTTGTTCTAAAATCTTGATGCATACAGAACTACTATTCATTGTGCTTTAATAAAGAGAAATGAAATAAATCCTGGATTTCCATACTTTCGATTGCTATACATATGGCCAAATATATTTCTCACTAAGTCAATAAAATCTATCTATCTATCTATCTATCTATATATATATAGATGATATTATATGTATGAATATATATATATATATATATATATATATGTGGGTATGTATAAATATATGCATATATGTATGTATATATATGTGTGTGTAATATGTGTATATATATATATATATATATATATATATATATATATATATATATATATATATATATATATAAATATATATATATATATATATATTTATATATATATATATATATATATATATATATATATATATATATATATATATATATATATATATATATATGTAAATGTATAAGTAGATATATACATATATATATGCGTTTATGTATATGTATATATTTTAACTTTAAAAATATTAATTAAACAAATTAAAAGCTTAAAAATTTAAATAAATTTTAATTTGATACAATTCATGGATAAATATTCCTTTTAAAATATATTTTTCTTTTTTATGGTGTTAAAATTATAAACAATTTGTATTCAAGATTTTTAAAGATATTGATTATACATTTTCTTAATAATAAAGAAACATATTTCGATTTTATGTCTTGGGGATAATTTTGTATCTCTCTGTTTTACGGGTATAATTTTGTAATTTTGTCTTTGGAATAATTTTTTTTTACATTTTTTCAACCTTTCAGAGACGCATGAACTCTTAATTTTTTGTACTCAATTTGAGTTTACTCAATCGAGTATTTAATTTGAGTTTAGTCATTTCGAAAACTACTGGTTTAAGACTATTAATCAACTACAGAAGTAATGTTTAAGATTTGTCTTTAAGACTTTTACTTAAAGTAAAAGTTTTGAAGATAAATCAGAGAAAATATGTTAAAAAATACATGTATAATGTTTCAACCAAGTAGTTAAAATACAATTTGAGATTAATTAGTTTGAACCTGACAAAGATTGAAAAAAATCATCTGATATAATTGGACACAGAGATTTCCGCAGTTGTCTTTTATGAAATACAAACAGTTTGTCACATTTTACATTGTTTTAAGTTTTTATGAAGGTTATTTAAACACTATTGTATTAAATGACTGTAGAAATAACTGACTATACAATCAACTGAATATACTTTTTCAAGCATCTTCTTAGCTCCAAGAATAGTTTATATATAATAGTTTATATATGAGAAATATTTACATTTAGCCTTCTGAATGGTTTCTTTTCATTGATATTCCTCTTTTGTATTGTGTATTTAACATTTATTACTCACTCGTAAATTTCCGATTGTTGCCCGCACTTCCATTATTGCCTTTTAATCAGAATTACATTTTCCAAAGGACTCTAAACTCATTTTTAATACAAAAAATTTGAGGGTTCATACGACTCTTAAAGGTCGAAAAATTGTAAAAATAATTATCATTTTCGACTTCTCATATTTTGAAAACTCTCAGTTTTACAAACATATATTTTTTTACATATTTATAACAAATTATTGTCTTTACATACATATCTACTTCATTTTTGAAAAAAATATATTACTTATAATAAGTTTTAAATGAGAGACATTTTGTTGCTAACAAAAATATTATCAAGGATAATGCAAATGATTACTAAAATTAATTAAGTTTAAGACAAACTTATTATTTTACAGTTTAATTACAAACCTACTACAATATCTCAGAATAATTTTGATCTTAAATTTAGATGTGTTTAAGATACATATATACTTTAATAATTTGAAAAAACTGGATTTTTTCCTTTAAAAATTAAAAATTTATCATTGCAATATATATATATGTAAGAATTATTTCCTCTGATCACAATAATTATGTAGCCCTATTGTTTTTACTTGCCCGGGCTACTGGGAAAGAAGAAGCGAAATCAGCTAGCAGTAATAAAAAGGCAATCGGCCTACACTGAATAGAACGACACAAGTCTAATTAAAACATATTTTAGAGCTGCTAAAACGAACATCTTTACTAGTCAACAAGTGTACTAGTCTTTACTTTCTCGAACACAGTGGCACCCAGAAAGTATGAACTTTGTATAGAAAGAAGGAAGATAGAAACAATTTTCCCAAGGGACAAGAAAGTGATCAAATTAACCTGTTAATATCAGGAAAAACGCGAGCCATTTGCCTGCTACAGCTGGAAAACGTGCTGAATAGACATAAAATTTACAGCTATAGGACATAATTCTTTGGGAAATGTATCGAAAGAATTTTAAGTCGAGAACTCTTCTTTGATTAAGACATTTAGAGGCTGGTAAAAAGATTTTAAGGAATCATTAATTATTATTAAGGGAGAAAAGAGGTTATTAAGGAAATATTAAAGTTAAATAATTTTGATATATTACATATATATATATAAATTTATAACATAATTTATTCAGTATATATATATATATATATATATATATATATATATATATATATATATATATATATATATATATATATATATATATATATATATATATATATATATATATATATATATATATATATACATATATATATATATATATACATATATATATACATATATATATATAATATATATATATATATATATATATACATATATATATATATACATATATATATATATACATATATATATACATATATATATATATACATATATATATATATATATATATATATATATATATATATATATATATATATATATATATATATATATATATATATATATATATATATATATATATATATATATATATATATATATATTTAATTTATGTTCAATCGGATGAAAATTATATTGTATACAACCTGTAAAAATGTCATCGAAAAGTATTAAAAAATTTTTGAGGTAACATGCGAGTTACATGAAGAAAAACAGAATTTGAGAAAAATCATCTTAAAGTTTTGTAATTTTAAATTTGTTTACATTAAACAGAATACTCGATTTTATTGATAACTCCTCTCAATATTGGAATTTTTTTCATGGCTTGTTTTAAAATGTTCAGAACTGAATTCCTTTTCACATACATATTTTTTTGAAAAATCTAATTGTTTGTATATATAATAGCCTTATCATTCCTTAAATCTAACTAAATTATTTTAATTTGATTGATGGTAGGATGTATTAAAATTTAGATAAAGAATTTTTTAAAAAAGAAGTTAACATGCGAAGTGTGGGGGGTCATCTGCTTGGTTTCTTCCTTCTAATTTAAGAGGGTCCACTTGGAGCAAAGTTATTCTTTTATCCTCGATTTGCTTTTCAAAACGAAAGTCACACCCCTTTACCTGAATTAGCCTTTGTCTCACGCGCTTGGCAATTCTCAGTGTTTTTAGTAACAACAACAATAGGGAGATTGGTGTATACGAGTGGTCGGCAAAGTGCGGCTCCAGAGCCGCATGTGGCTCTTTGGCTCCTTAAATGCAGATCTGGCACAAATATCCACGGAAGGCGCAATAATATTTTCATATTTTCATTTTAAAAAAACTTGGTAAGAAAAATATTACATCTTATTTTGATAAATTAAAAGTCTTCTATAAATCGAGAACATGTATAATTTTTTTTGTTTAAGTTAAAAGATAGATAATTAAAGGTTTACATTGTTGTAAAAATGTGATCTTAGTTCACAACACAAGTGGTCCACTTGGAATGACCTGGAGGAGGAAGACATGATCATTTTCCACGCTTGGAATGATATTTCTGACTCTTACGATCCGCTGAAAAAGCTCGCGTTTGCTGTTCTTTCCCTTTTCGGTTCTACATATGTATGCTAACAACCTTTTTCAAGCATGAACATTATCAAGAGTAAACTGAGAAGTCGTCTTATTGACGAGAACTTGGAATCATGCCTAAAATCAAAAACAGCAACATACAAACCTGACGTACTCAAACTTTCCAAGGAGATGCAAGCAGGTTGTTCGCATTAATAAATATTTATTAAGTATGAAATTTAGTTTTATTTAGTGTACTACTTATGTAGTGTAATAAAAGTTTACTAAACAACCAGATTTGGCTCCCAATTTTATTAAAAATTGATGTAATGTTCATATTTGGCTCTTTAGCTAATAAGTCTGCCGATCACTGTTGTATACTAACATTTTAAGACATAATGAAGTATCAACTGGTGTAATTATTGTTGAGATATACAAATCGCTTTATTTCATTTAAAATTTTTGTGGTATTTTTTAAGATTAAAAATTTAGATTTTTTTTAGATTTGAATATTCCACATCATTTTAATAATCAATTATCAATAATAAATTAATATGAGAATGAAATATACTTAAAATATAGATCTATTTTCCAGAGAATAGAAACAGTGACGATATATTAGGTGTCGGGTATGGAATAAAATGAACCCACTGTTTGCGCTGGTGTAGTAACTTACTTCCTACATTAGTGAAAATGCAGGAAGACTCCATCTTTGATGACTCCATCTATTTATTCTGTTTCATTTTTGAGCATAAGGGTAATATCAAAAGAACTGTCAAATTACCGTCAAGATTTGTAGCAAGACATTTCTCTGCAAAGGTTAACTATATATGTAATATTCACGAGATCTAATTGTGAAAGAATTCTTTTTGTTCGATTGTAATCGGTATTGAATTTGGTATTGGTTCGATTGTATTGGTATTGGTGGTATTGAAAATGTACAGGTTTACAATATATATAATATACACGAGATCTAATTGCGAAAGAATTCTTTTTTATATTTAATTTTTTTCAGTAATGAATGACATCTAAGCGTTGGTAACTTTCATCGCCTGACTTAATGCTGGATATAAATGTTGTGTTCAGAGAAAGATACGCAATCTTTCAAACTTTGTGTTTTTTTTTCAATTCCTGCAAACAGAAAAACCCTTTTCTAAATAGTTGGATAGGTTTATTCCGGAACTTTCTCAACATATACATTTCTGGAGAAAGTTATATGTTGTATGTTTTTGCCAGGAATCGACAAGACTCACAGCTAGTAATTAATGTTATAGCTTTCTGGTAGGGAAAGCCCTATTGTGAAGTTTTGGTGACACTTAATATATTATATAACAAGAGTCCTGATATGAATTTCAAGTATTATTAATCTTGTTTAACTTTTCATTTTAGATGGGAAACCCAAATAGAGCCAATTGGTCTGCTTAGTCAGCCTTTTCGAATAATCCTTGAAATCATCAATGAATCTCCGGTTTTTCCGTCACACGTAGCGATAGACGACATCAAAATCATTCGCTGCTATGCTAGTAAGTATATTTTGCTTAAAGGTTATTTATTTATTTGTTTGGGAGAAAACTTTCTCCATTTTTTTTGGTAGCTTGTTAGTTGTATATATAATATATAAAATAAACAATATATATATATGTATATATATATATATGTATGTATATATATATATGTATGTATATATATGTATGTGTATATATATATATACACATACATAAATATATATATATATATATATATATATATATATATATATATATATATATATATACATATATATATATATATATATATATATATATATATATATATATATATATATATATATATATACGTATATATATATATATATATATATATATATATATATATATATATATATATATATATATATATATATACATATATATATATATATATATATATATATATATATATATATATATATATATATATATATATATATATATATATATATATATATATATATATATATATATATATATACATATATATATATATATATATATATATATATATATATATATATACATATATATATATATATATACATATATATATGCATATATATACATATATATATACATATATATATACATATATATATATATATACATATATATATATATATATACATATACATATATATGTATATATATACATATATATATATACATATATATACATATATATATATATATACATATATATACATATATATAAATATATATACATATATATACATATATATATGCATATATATATATATTATATATATATATATATATATATAATATATATATATATATATATATATATATATATATATATATATATATATATATATATATATATATATATGTATATATATATATATATATATATATATATATATATATATATATATATATATATATATATATATATATATATATATATATATATATATATATATATATATATATATATATATATATATATATATATATATATATATATATATATATATATATACATAGATAGATATACAATGGTATCAGAACCCGGCTTTTTGTTTTGGCAATGATATATACCTCATAAGTTTCAAATAATATAATATTCTTAAGCTGTCAGTAGACTTTTACATCTGTTCAAAATTTTATTGGAAATCTAATGTTAATATCTCATTAAATAAGAAAGTAAAAATAAGAGTCATAAGCAAATAGGGGTTTATTTTATATAACAAATATGGAAGAAAAATTAAATATGATAGTATATTTCTAAGTAAAAAAAAAGTAACATGTACCTGATTCTACGCATAGTTTTAGATTCTGTTATAAATCTGAATAAAATATTAAACAGATGTATCATAAATACTTACTCGTGTCAAAATTTATCTATATATTTGTCGTAACTTATCTGAAATTGTGCAAACTGTTTTTATCCTTCATTATTTTAATGTTACACTGTTGTGGCAATGCCATGACCGTTTGTTCCTGTTCCCTGAATTTGTTGCTACTTTCAAGCAGGTAGATCATTAATGCTCCATTAGAATTTTGATCAAATGAGGTATAACGAACAGTGATTTCATTCCTCTAGTTCAATTGTGTCAAAAGAGTATAAATCCCTCTTAGAATATCATTACAATATGGAAGACGTGCACTACCACTTGAAATAGGCTAAAAAATTCAAAAGTGGCTGAGCATGCTTTGCGAGGTCGTCGATTTGCCTCAGATTTAGACGAGCAAAATGCTGTGCACATGTTGCTTTATGCCCACCAGAGAAAATTTTATTTGGAAGCAATGAATAAGCAGGTTGCTGGTTGCGGAGTTAAGAAAGGATATCACACAATTTTCACACAGAAGATTTCACAATACACACGATTCACGCCACGAATCATGTGTATTATGAAAGCACAGCTTCACGTGCATATGTTGTAAAATGAAAACTGTGATAAGCTTTGTTCTCTCTCTTTAAAGAAGAGCATTTGTAACGTAAGGAATTCGACGGAAAAAAGACTAGGAAAGAAAAAATGAAAGAAAATGTGCTCATAGTTAAAAATAATAGAATTTTATATACTTGACTCCCTTAAATATAGATGAAACAGATTCCAAAGTTTGCAATCAAATGTAAAAATATTTAAACATTAAGTTTGTAATAATAATTTTATAATATTTGGAGTATTATGTTAACTTAAAGGCGGCGCATTCGATAAAGTTTATCTTTCTAACAGTATGAATAAATTGAACTGATTAAACGTCTGAAATAAAATTTAGAGTCTTTAAAGTTTTCATTTGATAAAAAAAAGAAGGATCTATAAAGGAAATCATATACGTAAACAACTTTTTAAGTGGATCCTGGATACATAAACCTAAAATACATTTTTATATATTAATTTAAGATGTACTACGAAGTTTTTTTAACTAAAAAACACTGCATGAAGTTCGTAAATTACAACAGCATGTACTTTATTTTTTTGTTTCATCATGTTAGTGTACACCACTAATTTTTAAAGGTTAAATGTCCTTGAAATATGTCCTCATATGAGAACCATTCTGCACACATCGCTGTTATACTAAAAAAGAGATAAATTGATTGTCCACCCAATTAATTTTACAGTTTTTTACATTAAAATTGTTATATTTTAAACAACAGATATTAAAGTAATATAAAATGTAAAGTATGTTTAGTATTTAGACAAGAACTGGAATCTTAATACTCAATTATTTCAGAATGAAATAATTTTTCAAAGTTGTCAAATTTAAAATGATATATCTCAAATTCTATTTAAGTAACATGGTTTCAAAATGTTCAACACAAAGCAACTGCCCTTCCCGCTAAGAATCCAAACTTTTTATCTTAAAAGTGATTTAAAAAATGTGTAAAGAATATGTTTCAAATCATGGAAACAAAATGATTTATTACATAGTCTCTACAGAAAATTGAAAAAATTATTTTAAAAGAGATATTCGTTAATGAGTTACGGCAATACGAAACTGCATTCAAATTTAAATTCAAATTTTAATATATCAACAACTTTTTGTATGCATAGTAATATCCGTATAAAGAAGTATACTATAATTAAGGAAACCCTATAATTAGGAATACTACTCAGGAATCTAATTACGACCACTATAATTAGGAAAAGATTTTATTAAAAAGTGCTCAAAATTCAAAAAGTAATAGAATTTTATGTCCATGACTCTCTTAAATATCGATGATACATATTGAAAGTTTGCAATCAAATGTAAAAGGATTTAAGTCTGTAATAATAAAAACAAAATTGACATTTTAATAAAAATTGGGGGTACTATGTTTCCTTAAAGCCTACGCAATCGATAAAATTCCTCTCTCAAATAGTATGAATAAACTGAACTGATTAAACGCCTGAAATAAAATTTCCTAAGAGTGTGTAAAGATTTTATTTGATAAAAAAAGAAGTATCTATAAATCAAATCATAATCGTAAATAACTTTTTAAGTGGGTACTGGATACATAAACATAAAATACATGTTTATAGTTTAACTTTAAAATGTACTCAAAGTTTTTTAACTAAAAAAGACTGCATAATAATACATAAATTATAACAGAAAGTACTTTAATTTTTTGTTTCATCATGTTAGTGTACACCACTCCTTTTTTAAGGAATAAATATCCTTGAAATATGCTCTCATATTAGAACCATTCTACACACATAGCAGTTATATTAAAAAAGAGATAAATTGTCCAAACAATTAATTGTACAGCTATTTTATATTAAAATTGTTAAACATAAGGCATTAAAGTAATGTAAAACGTAAAGCATGTTAAGTAGTTCTTAAAAGACAAGAACTGAAATTTTCATTCTCAATTATTTCGGAATGAATATTTTTTTTGCAAAGTTTGTGACATTTAAAGTGATATATATCAATTTTTTTTTAAAGTTACAGGATCTCAAAATATTTAACACAAAGCAATTGCCCTTCCCACTAAAAATCAAAACTTTTTATTTTAAATATGATTAAAAAATGTGTAAGTAATATTTTTCAAATCATGGAAACAAAATGATTTATTACATAGTCTCTACAGAAAATTGAAATTAAAATATTTTTATAAGAGCTATTTGTTCATGAGTTATGGCAATACTCAAATGCATTCAAATTTTAATAATATCAACAACTGTTTGTATGCATAGTAATACCTGTATCAACATATAATTAAGGAAAATATTTCATTAAAAAGGGTTCATAATTAAAATAAAATAGAATTTTATGTCCATGACTCTCTTAAATATCGATGATATATATTCTAAAGTTTGCAATCAAACGTAAAAGGTTTTGGTTTAGTTTGGAGTGCTACGGTCTACTTTTTGCAACAAGAGGGCTAATAAGACCAGGACCTACTTCTTAAAGCCGATTCCGAACGGCTACGAACATCCACGTTACAGTGGGAATCGAAACCACGAATTCCAGTTCCGAAGGCAGCACCCTAACCAATCGGCCATCGTTCGACCAAACGAGCATGGAATTAAACACTAATTTAAGCCTGTAATAATAAAAACAAAATTGAGATTTTAATAAAAATTGGGGTATCAAGTTCTCTTAAAGGCTATGCAATCGATAAAATTCATCTCTCAAATAGCATGAATAAACTGAACTGATTAAACATCTGGAATAAAATTTCCTGAGAGTCTTTAAGACCAGCAATCATAATGTTTCATATCATTTGGGAGTTAGTAAGAGAAATTTTTCATCTGGTTTAAAAGAAATCGCATTTAGCCGCAAAATAATTATATCCCTGTTGAATTGCAATAATTACATTCGATGCCATAAAAATTACTTTGCCAACTAATCCCAGCAGGCAATTACATATTTTTTTAAATAAGCAGATTCTGAATCATCGCGTGATTAATTAGTGGCAAACTTCTAATTATCTCAATAGCTGGTAAATATGTTCCTTAAATTTCTGAAAATGTTCCAATAAAAAATGGGAAATGATTCATTATGTGGCAAAAATTATTTTCTCAGGTGGAAAAGCTTAAAAGTTTATGTATATACTGTTAAGATGTTTATATGTTCTAACGCTAATTATTTTTCTTGTTTATACAAAGTTCATACTTAAGTTAGAAACTGAAAAAAGCTTATAAACGTTTAAGTATTGGAGAATTATTAATATTTCAAAGAAATATAAGTTATAAAACTGTAAAATTATTTATAGCCCGTATTTATTTGGTTTGACAGTTAATTTTTTTTTTTTTGCAACACGAGGGCTGATGAGATTGGGGACTTCCATATTTATTTTAATTTTATTATCAGATAAAACATTTGTTAACAATTTATAAAAGAATACATATTTCTATGATAAGTTTTTATATATGTCTATGGCATTTATTTTAATTTATGGAATCTTGTGCATCGCTTTATTGAT
>CM063505.1:173786322-173833822 GCA_032207245.1 Pardosa pseudoannulata | reverse complement strand
GTAATTGAGATGAAAAACTGCGTCTGCGACGAAAATACATGAATTAATCCCAAAAAGCGCATCCTTCATGGTGCCACGTATTGTTAAATATGTGAACTTAATTAAAAGTTTCATTAAACTATCCATTAGTTCAGATCTCGTAACTGAAAGGTTTTGGTTTCTGGGCTAGATACCTAAGGACTTCTGTGTTAGTTAAGGGGGGCTGGGATATGTAAAATATGTTCATGGTCACTGTTCGGTACATATCGACGTTCTCCCCACCACTTAAGAGCAATGGTTTTGTCTAGCGCGTCCCTTTCCTCTTTTTTTTTTGTATTATAACTAGTGTGTGAGAGTTCGGGCCCCGTCTAGGAAGGTCGAACCGTTGTCCGCGTCTCCCATGAGATTGCTTGCTTAGAGTCCATTGCTCTTTTATATCACTAATATATATTTTTATTGTCAGAGCCCATTGTTCTTTTATATCACTAATATATATTTTTATTGTCAGAGTCCATTGCTCTTTTATATCACTAATATATATTTTTATTGTCAGAGCCCATTGCTCTTTTATATCACTAATATATATTTTTATTGTCAAAGCCCATTGCTCTTTTATATCACTAATATATATTTTTATTGTCAGAGTCCATTGCTCTTTTATATCACTAATGTATATTTTTATTGTCAGAGTCCATTGCTCTTTTATATCACTAATATATATTTTATTGTCAGAGTCCATTGCTCTTTTATATCACTAATATATATTTTTATTATCAGAGTCCATTGCTCTTTTATATCATTAATATATATTTTTATTGTCAGAGTCCATTGCTCTTTTATATCACTAATATATACTTTTATTGTCAGAGCCCATTGCTCTTTTATATCACTAATGTATATTTTTATTGTCAGAGACCATTGTTCTTCTATGACCCTGTCATATTTTTCTTAATTAAAAAGTTTTTTGTTAAGTTTTAAAATTACAGTCCACTTAATTATCGTCCTCAACAGTCACTATATTCTCCAAGTTCTCAAATAATACCTATTAGGATGACAAACCAAGCTTTGGGGTCGTCTGCTGGGTCCCTGATTCTAAATTACGAGGACCCACTTTGAGCAAAGTCATTTTTTCATCTTAGCGGTGCTCTTCGTTAAAAATGAAATTCACACACTTTGCCTTGATTTGAGTAGTCTATGGCTCAGGTCCTTGTCTGGTCCAAGGGTCATTAGTAACAACAACATTTAATTCATCACTTTCCTTTACAGATCAACTACCAGAAAGTGCATATTGCACTTTTGAAAACGGGATGTGTGGATGGTACAGCAATGAGTCTGCCACGGGTAAGTGGATTTTACGGCGAGGGGAAGAAGGGACAAATAGCCGGACAGGACCTACGGTCGACCACACCTACAGAAATAAAACAGGTTAGTTTGTTTACCAATCAATCCATAGCTTCCTTTTTTTGGGTCAGCTTAACATTAGTGGGTAGAATGTTTTTTGTTCAGCGAAAGTAGATAGTAATCCTTTAAACAATCATCCAAATTTTTTGAGTATATGATATTATTTATAATTTTGGATCGACATTTGATGACTCGCAAATGAATTTATTTTTCATGAGGCTAGATGTACTTCATTGACAAATCGCTTTATCCATTTCTATCTACTGTAAGGTTACACCTTACAGTAGTGCGTTTGCTAGTAATATCAAATAAATCTTTTATCCTTAAGATTTTTTTTTCTAATGACATCATATGATTTTTAAATTGATAACTGATCACCAGAGTTTCAATTGTTACGGACACCCCATAATAATTTACTTTATGGAAAGTATAATTTTATAGGAAATCATCAAAATATTCATAAAAATTAAGAAATATTTAAAAAAATTGTTTTTATAAAGGTATGTATGGCCATATTTTTGATAATTGCCCATAGTTTGGACGTTTGTACATATTTCTGTTAAATTGTTCTATTTTCTCATATTTTAGGGGATTTTTTAAAAGTGTTTTTGGGTTTTAGAATTTTAAATTTATATTAGGTTGAGTATGTATTAAATACTTTTTATAAGCCTCAGACTGGTCTATCAAAACAACATAGCACCTTAAAAATTGTAAATCGGCCCATTCCATTAAAATGGGTGTGACACACTGAACTGCTTTTTGTCACTGGAAGGTATATTGACGCACGAAACGAGATTAGCACGAACATGAAGAAACAATCTTCCCATTCTGCTTATATCCCAAGCAGTGCTTTGCAAGAGTAATCTGTGGTTGGTGCATCTACGGCCTATCCCAGTGAATTATACAAAGGCATCAATACATCTTTCTTTTATTGTGATTCATTCTTTATGATGCCGTCCTTTACAAACATTATGCGCCGCCAATTTACGTCATACGTGTCTCGTTTCAACACCATTTAAGGTTTTTCCATGCTCTAATTAATTTGCACACGAAAAAAGTGGGTTTTGCTATTCGAAAACTTCGGAACTTTGTAACTGTAACCATAACTGTGAGAAGTTTATTCTTTTAAATCATCACAACTGGACCGACCCCATACATTCAAATAACTATACCTAAACTTTCATATCGATTTTCTT
Organism: Pardosa pseudoannulata; assembly: GCA_032207245.1. Classification (NCBI taxonomy): domain Eukaryota; kingdom Metazoa; phylum Arthropoda; class Arachnida; order Araneae; family Lycosidae; genus Pardosa; species Pardosa pseudoannulata. Next base: position 173,831,246 of record CM063505.1, on the reverse strand, counting down.
TCATTTCAAACGGTTCGGACACTAGCGACTCAGGTATAGGGGAAGTTTATTTTTGGCCACCCAGTATACGGTATGAACATATGCACATATATACATATAGAAGTATATGCATATATGTATGTCAGGTCTAAAAAAGAGGTAGTTGGAAATTACGTGAATTATAAACGATTTTAAAAAGGGAACTCGTTTATAATAATAAAATAAATGAAAAATACCCACTCTAGTGTAAGCTTTTAGGATAATCCGCTCAGGTGGAAGCATTTTGGAAGTATTTGATGAGTTTGCAAACAGATAAAATCAGTTAGCTCGTGGACATGGAGCCTCAAGACCTTTTTCAAGCTTAGCTCCGTCACGAAAAATTAAAATGGCGCAAGTTGCTTTCAAATAGAACTATGATTTAATAGACTTATTATTATAAAAAAGACTGTTTTCCATTTGCCTTAACACTGGACCATTACATGTATGTATATATATATGTATATATATGTATTTATATATATAAATACATATATATACATATGTGTGTACATATACATATACATATATATATATATGTATATATTTATATATTCATATGTATAACATGTATGGCAAATACTAAGATATTGGAGATCAGTTTCGCACGTAAATTATTTTCGACTATGATCTATATACAATATAAATCATATGATATAAATGATTTTAAATATATAAATTATTTCAAGACAAAGGATATACTCAGAAAACTTACCGAGGATTTTAAATAAAAAATTTATATAACTTGAAAGAAGAAATAAGCTATAAAGTACATGCAGGAATAAAATTTTATTTAAAAATATAGATACGTATGAAATAGCTATTTCCAAATATTTTCTAATTTACATGCAAGCAGTAACAAATTTTTATTGTGAAATATTTTTTTTTTTGCTAGAAGAAAAATTGTCCAATAAGAATGTACTCGAGTCATAGCTTTTAAAAAAACAGTTCGACGCAAAAAATTAAAAGCTGTTTTTTCTCTCTTAAAAGTGAAACTAATTTAAATAGCTATGATTATTTTTAAGAGCATTTTATCCTGATGCCCCATTTAACCATTAAGATTAAATTAAAAGCGTTAACAGACTTTCGAGAGTAGAAGCAAAACGTCCAGAAAAATAAAGCGTCTGTCATAAAATAATTGCTTAATTTTCGCTGAATACGAGCGGCTGCATTTGAATAATTTACTTCTAATGAAGTCAGGAGAATAAAGCCGAGTAAACGATAAAGGTATTTCACAATGCCATGTAATAAGGTATATCGTAGTATAATTAGTAAATTCTACTAATTCCACATAAACTTTTAAATTATACTTGATTTTTATTTTCAAGCGATTAAATTTGAAAACATTTTCATAATTTTAAAGGTGAATATCCTCGTTTGTTTTAATTTGAATCACGTGAAAATTTGAAAACTAAATTAACACTTAAGAAATAGAAAATCCAGTATGCTTGAAAGGAATGCGTGCGAGATAATATTCGACCGCCCCAACTAATTGATTCACAATGGAATTGTAACTTAGACCAATGTATAGAAGCTTACTACCATATGGCTGCTCTATATAACCGTATTGAGATCCATAGAAACTAGAGATTATATATTTAAGTTTACTAAATTGTATAACCTACCAAAGAAATGGTAATAAAACGCAATTACTGATAATATTACATAAGTACATAGGGAAAGAGTACAGTTTAATATTAAAATTATGAATTATAACTTACATTTTACCTCTGATTAAAGATTTATTTGGATTTTTTCTCCTGATATTTATGACATTTTTAAAGAAATTCTTTTTTAATAACAATATATTTCAAATAAATCTTTATGACATTATGACATTTTTTAAAGTATTGACTGATATTTATGACATTTTTTAAAGCAAGGTTTTTTTAAAATAACAATATATTTCAAATAAATCTTTATGACATTATGACATTTTTTAAAGTATTGACTGATATTTATGACATTTTTTAAAGCAAGGTTTTTTTTAAAATAACAATATATTTCAAATAAATCTTTATGAAATTATGACATTTTTTAAAGTATTGACTGTTATTTATGACATTTTTTTAAAGTAAGATTTTTTAAATAACAATATATTTCAAATAAATCTTTATGACATTATGGCATTTTTTAAAGTATTGACTGATATTTATGACATTTTTTAAAGTAAGGATTTTTTAAAATAACAATATATTTCAAATAAATCTTTATGACATTATGACATTTTTTAAAGTATTGACTGATATTTATGACATTTTTTAAAGCAAGGTTTTTTTAAAATAACAATATATTTCAAATAAATCTTTATGACATTATGATATTTTTTAAAGTATTGACTGATATTTATAACATTTTTTAAAGCAAGGTTTTTTTTAAAATAACAATATATTTCAAATAAATCTTTATGATATTATGACATTTTTTAAAGTATTGACTGACATTTATGGCATTTTTTAAAGCAAGGTTTTTTTAAATAACAATATATTTCAAATAAATCTTTATGGCATTATCACATTTTTTTTAAAGTATTGACTGATATTTATGATATTTTTTAAAGTAAGGTTTTTTTTTAAATAACAATATATTTCAAATAAATTTTTATGACATTGTGGCATTTTTTAAAGTATTGACTGATATTTATGACATTTTTTAAAGCAAGGATTTTTTAAAATAACAATATATTTCAAATAAATCTTTATGACATTATGACATTTTTTAAAGTATTGACTGATATTTATGACATTTTTTAAAATAAGGTTTTTTCAAAATAACAATATATTTCAAATAAATATCTTTTTAAATAACAAAACATGAGAAGTATAACTCAGTAAAAATTAACGCAGGTTCATGAAAACAATAATTCTTAGATGTAAAAATGGCTATTATAAAAGTAATAATTATTAATTAATAATAATCTCGTGTATATTAAAATCTGCCCTCCTTTGTCTGTCTGTCTCTGCCTAGAACTCCTCAAAAATGGCTGAGAGTTAGATGTCGAGATAGGTATCCACGAAAAATTCACAGAAACCCACTTCGGCAAATCCAAAGGATCTCGTTGGACAAAATTATCGGAAATATTAATTGAACCCCCCCAAACGTTGATTACTTTAGTATCAGTTTAAGTTTTGCTGAGCAAATATCAAGAATTGGCTGTTTATGAAGACATAAATAAATTATTTCACAAGTAAATTTTTCCAGATATATTTTATTTGGCTGAGAGTTAGATGTCGAGATAGTTATCCACGGATATAGAAAATTCTGCGAAGGAGTGCAACTAACTTTTGGACTTACGTGTATGTGTGGGTGAAAGAGTGAAAGAAAACGAAGAATTCGTCTTTTTAATATATTTCTCCTTTCTATGATACTAAATGTTAAATAGAGACACTTTAATAACAGTATCGATGCATAAAAAGTATTTGTATATTATTTTAATCAGTATAAAAAATATAATTTTGTTTATTATGAAGCAGAAAAAAGATTATTCTCAAGATAAACTGTGTTAGAGGGATGTTCTCGAGTGTATTTTAAAAAAAGCTCTTCTAAAAAATTCAAACACTGTGTTTACTTTCAAAAGAGAAACTAATTTAAAAGAGTATGATTATTTTTAAGAGAGCATTATCTTGATGCCCCATTTAACCATTAAGGTTTAATTAAAAGCGCCAACAAACAAGAGGAAAGATGAAATATCTCTTGAAAAATAAAGCGTCTGCAGTAAAATAATTGTAGGTTTTGCTCGAAAAGATGCAACTGCCTTCAGTAATTTACTTCTAATGGTAACAAGTAAATGTATTCACGGAAATTTGCAGAGTGATAGGACGTATTATGGTATTCATAGGCACATTTTTACGTAAAATCATTTAAACTTCTAAATTATACCCTTTTTTAATAAAAGAATCATAGAAATTGGCAAAACTAAATATAGAATAAAAAACTTTTTAAAAAAGAACTTTATGTTAAATAAGAGTGGAAAAGGAATAGAATGCATACTGTTTTTATTTACACCATTGGAAAATTGAGATTCCAGTATGGGCTTGAAATTTTTTACAAAGCCTCAACCCTCACTCCTGGTACATGCATAGTAAATATAGATTAAACAAACAAAAAAAGTATGTTATTGAAGTAATTTATCACGCATTAAGCCTCTGACCGCTTAATTTGTAAACCGAGATCTCTTTAAAAATTGAGTATTTTTTGTTGCATAGTTTTAGCATATATATATATATATATATATATATATATATATATATATATATATATATATATATATATATATATATATATATATATATATATATATATATATATATATATATATATATATTTATATGCATATATAAATATATATATTTATATATATATGTATATATATATATATATGCATATATATATATGTATATATATCTATATATATATATATATGTGTATATATATATATATATATATATATATATATATATATATATATATATATATATATATATATATATATATATATATATATATATATATATACATATATATATATATATGCATATATAAATATATATATTTATATATATATACATATTGTATATATACATTCATATACATATATATATATCGTATATATATATATATATATATATATATATGTATATATATATATATATATATATATATATATATATATATATATATATTATATATATATATATATATATATATATATATATATACATATATATATATGTAAGCATACTATCAATAATTCTGTTATCTAATATAACTATAGTTCTAGTCATACAATTCTATTTATTACCTAATTAAATTTCTAATACTGTATATAATTTATTCCACTGGTTAAACGGTGAAAAAGCGAAATGTGCTTCTTAAAAATGGAAGAAAAACACATGCCCGTGAAAATTGCCGGATGAGCAGTCAGAGGGTTAAACGACAGCATTGATGAAACAATAAAACAAACTCGATCCATACCAGCAACTACGCTTCTAACAGAAATCTATTCACATCCTAATTAGGTTTTGTAAATCGAAAAAGGAAAAAAAATATTCTTTTTATAATTTATAGGTAGTTTACTGAATTTATAAAATCCTCTTGGATCAGATCAGTTTTGATATTGAAATTATTTAAAAAATACAGAGCAGAAATCAACCAATAAATGATGAAATTAATGTATACCGCTTAAATATTAGATTAATAATATAGTATGTATGTAATACGGTATATATAAGTTACTTGTTTATTATAATTATAATAGAGAAATTTCATGTTATTATAGATAAGTTATTTAATAAACATACAATTACAGGTAGATAAATATATATGTAATATATTAAAGTTATTACGCCTAAAATCTCTATCTAAAACTCTTTCTTCCTCTTCTTATTTTTTAATACCTTATTTCTCAGCCAGAAAGTGACACAAGTCAAAAATCTGAATGTCTGAGTTATCAACGTAGTAAAATTGGATAAGCAGTCCTTCATTTAAACGTTGAAAGTTTGTCAAAACTAGTTAAAATAAAATACCAATCTGAAAAGAACAGTTGAGACAATTTTCTTCTCTAAATATTTTAACATGATTGTCAACATTAAATATTAATTCTGCATAAAATAGCTTAAAAATATTAAATTTGCGGAACGATGTCCGAATGAATGGTGAACTGTTTTCCGGTGAGATACGGTGAGATACGGTGATATAGAAATACGCCGTAGGAGATACGGTGTTTCAATTCCACAGGTGGTATGGATGTTAGTAGCCGTAAGGAATCGGCTAGGTTATTTCAGTATGGATTCTATAAGTTGGGAGCCGCTATCTGACCCTGTTGAGCTGTACTATCGAGTCCTTTAGAACATTTAGCTCGACAAAGTTTTTGATTTTAAGAATTACTGTTCCCACTTGTTTACCTCAATTAAAAGTGCAAGATAGGGAATAAACTGATATGAATCAAACATTAATTTTGACCAGATCACAGAAAATGAAGAAAATTAATTTGGATGGGAAAGAGTTAAAAGAAATTGTTGTGGCTATTATTCAGCTTTAAGTCTAACTAAAAAATGAACAAAATGTCAATTTCTTATTCCCGAAAATAAAATACATTACATTATGAAATCAATTTGTTAATGACTTGAAGTTCTCTAAATTTCAAGTTTGACAAATCTGTCTCAATAAAAAATTGGACTGTCTGATATATTTGTATATTTTTCCTTTGAAAATCTGTGTTTCTTTTAACCCTTTAGCGGACAGTGGTTTCGTAGCGAAACCACCTATTAAACATCTTTCTTTTAAACTTTACTTTTTTGGAGTATTTTACTTTATTTTTGCACAATTATTTACAGCTCTAATCCTATACATCTGTTATGTATGGAAGCCAATAATGTAGAAACAAGAGCTTCTGCAATTAAAAAAACTTTTTAGAGACATGGATGATTTTTCGATTTTTTTATGTTTTTGACATTTTAAATTTACAGCAGATGATAGCTCTACATTTAATTTATTTTTTCTTTTGAAATATATGTATTTAAACTTGCTGTACCTGAGAAGTCAGTAATTCAATTTATCCTTCTTATGACCCCAAATAAAAGTATCTATAGAAACCCCACTTATAAATTGTTAAGCTATTTATTTATTATATCATTTTAAGGATTAATATTTATTGTTCTTCTAGTATTGTTGAACTTTTAAAAAGTATAATGTTCAAACTGTACAAGGGGAGGGGTTAGTCAGTTAAACAACTCCTCTAAAGCTCCTTGTCTAACGATGGTCAATTGGTTAGGGTACTGGCCTTTTAATTGGAGTTACCAGTGGGATTGGAGTTCATGGGTTCCAATCCCACTGGGACATGGATGTTCGTATCCGTCCGGAATCGACTTTAAGCAGTAGGTCCCGGTCTCATTAGCCCTCGTCTTGCAAAAGAGTAAATCGTAGCACTCCAAACCAAACTCTTCTTAGGTATCCTCTAAGGCAAACCCTCATAAGGAATGTAAAGAAAACTTATCATATATTTTACATTCACAAGGTTCATAGATAACATTTATAAACTAATTACACTAAATTCCAATGAATTTATTTTGGTGACCTTTAAAGGGTTAAATGTGTCATTTTGTGATTGAAGTTGCATTGTATTTATTTTATAAATTTTCAACTCATTATAAAATATTTATTTCTTTATCTTTAGAGGTAATGACTTTTAATGTCTTTTAGGGACATTTCTGATGGCCAAATTTCCATCTGGACGCACATTCGGTAATCAAGCAACATTCACTAGTCCATGGTTTGACCCTCCTCCCTATTACCATAGAAATGTTCATTCAGCCTTCTATAACAGCTGTCAGGTATGACTTTGTGCTCTCTCTCCGATATAGGTGCAAAAGGACATAATACCTTTCGAGATATAAAATCTTCATCATAAACAGACTTTTTTAGATTCATCATAGAAATATTCTGCTGCTTTCAGGATGATTTTTCTGTAACTTCTTTAAATTCACTCTAACTGAAAATGACAAATTTAAATATTTTTTAAACATTATCTTTTATAAATGAACTTAATTATACTCTAAATAAAATATTGGCATTTACTTACTCTTGAGATAACTTGTGAAATAAATATATTAGAAACTAAAATTTTAGATAAATAAATTTTTAATCATGCAAAGCTAAAATTTTAATGATATGTAAAATTTTGAAATAAAAAATTATAAATATAAAAAACTGAAAATTTAAAAATTTCTGCATTTATCATGCTATAAATAAAATGTAATGCTCATCCCCTATATAATAATAGCCTAGTTATCTGTCCGTCTGTCCTCCAATTTATGAAGCGGTTGGACCTGGAATGGAAAGAAGAATCCATTCAAAGAGAATAAAGTTTATCTTCACCTAAACTATCGATACGATTCTAAAATAAATTGGTATAAATATGCTTCATATCACAGCAAAAAATACTGTCGTCTTTAAAACGTTCGAAATCCAACCCTTCCCCCCTTTTCGAGAGTTTAATGCCATTATTTCGAGCCCTATTTTCCTCGGTTAAGAGCCGGCGATTAAATTTATCCATTTATCACTTAATAAATAAGTAAAAATAACAATTTTTCTAGCATTGTGACGTCATTCCTTTAAACATTTCATTTAATCATTTCATATTTTAAACTATTTAAATATCGTCTACACTATTCTTATATCTTTTATCACTGAACTTAGATATGACGTAAATGATTTTCTTTGGTATTTGGCTTAAATGATAGATTAGGTACGTATGTGATCATTTTAAATTGAATCATCGATTATTTTTTGTTGCGATGAAAATTTTATCACCAGTATTAACAATAAATTCTTTTCATATAAGTCTAGGAGTCTATTTCACTGACTCATAAATATCTAACTTTTAATTTATGTATATTTGGAAATTAAGGAGTTTGTTCTTTTGTGTGTTTGTTTATTATACATAACCACACGTCTTGACTAACTGAATTCAATGTGATTCTAAACTGTATTACTGGATCGGGAGACTCTAGAGGAGTATGACGATAAATAAATTATTGAGAATGAACCAGATAGTTCTCAGCCAAAAAACAAACCATTTTTCACCTGCCTCGTTGGGTACTTAATAGTTCTGGAATATTAAAAATTGTACTAATCCCGTCATATGATAGGCTATATGTTAGTATTAATATAATTGAAGTTCACGTAAAAAATGCCTAGTGAACTTTTCTTTGATATAAAAAATTAATTTCTAATTTACATAATTTAAAAGTTATTTTGCAAGTTATTTTAATTCTATATTTTTTTCCTTTAGTGTATTTTATGTTTCTAAAAATTATTTCGCCTCAAACGAAACTATTTAATATTTATAAAGTTGACCTTTATTAATGACCTAGGAAAGTTCTGTTTCTAAAGGGAATAGAACATTTTATAATGCAGGCTGTTGCGGTGAAGAATTTTCCCTTCAAAGGTATTATGTTGCTTTAAGAAGTATTATATGTCACTATAACTATATGATTTGATTTCTGAAACTTTCTCATTTACTATTAGTAAACATGTTGGGGTACAAATAATGATAAAATGAAATTTGTTTCATAAGTATTTGTTTTATTTTCACTTGTCAAGTATCATATTAGTATTATATTTTCCTATTGAGGTAATAACACCGGAAAGGTTTAAATCCCAAAAACTAAATTTTACAGTAAGAGAAAAAAACATCTTCGTTGCAGTTTAGGGTGCCTCTTGAATTTTGATTCTTTATCTATATTTATAATCACCAACTATGCGAGTTTTCTTACATATGGCAACCCGAGGTTTCCGATTGCTATTGTGTATGTAGAATTGCTGTTGTAGAACAATTGTTGTAGAATTATTATTGTAGAATTATTATATTGCTTCTTTCAGCCGCAATAACCTTTCACCGGTTCTTTGGTGGAACTATATTGCGGCAAACACAATTCACTGTCTTCATATGGAATGCTCTAGCACTTTATAACAGAGGAAAATGCAAATTGACGAAAAGAAAATAGTCCTATTAATTGAATAGCTGAAGGAATTTTATTTATTTTCTATTACTTGCTGACTTTGTCAGAAAAATACCCGTTCTCGACATGATACAAAGATAGGGAAAAAGTAAACATGGCTAAAAAAACTCGTTTTTTTTTTTTTTAATGATGCGGGTGATCTCTCCCCCAATTTCGTCCAAAATGATGCCCACTCAACACCGCGAATGGCGAGGTCAGTGGAAAAATTCCGCCAGCAGGAACCCAAGACGATCGCCAAAACGTAGCGTGAGTAGGAAGAACAGCCTAGGAATCTTAGGGCGCCAAGCAACGCTCAAGCTGGACTAAAGGTGAAAGACGGGGAGATCAAAACGGCAACCCATGGATGATCAGCGTGGGAAGATTCAAGGTGACTTGGACATGGATAAGCCCCATTCCATAAAATAAGGGGTCAGGAAGCCGGCAATTCCTGGCATTCTCTTTTACATAGAATGTAGCTATACCACAGTGTATAAAATTTTTTAATATAGTTTTAAGTATTTAAATACTCATACTTTACGCTTGTTTCATTTTCATTGCTCTTAAAAAGAATGTACCCATATTTTCTCGTAAATTTCCATGTGAATTAGAAATTTTTAAAAGTTTTTCTCCATGCGTTTGCAAAATTAAAAATTTGGTATGATCTGTGTATAATTTTATCTAAATTGTGTTTTTACAGTTTTAATAACAGTTGATACTTTTTATAGCTCTTAGATATTTATCGCCGCCATCTTAAATGACATGTTGGTATTATTGGCGTCAAAAAATATCGCCAATAAAACAAGAAGCACTCAAAACGGCATTTTCACCTAGAAAAACAGGTAAAAAGTTTTTTGGATGCACTTGAGACTTAAAATTAAGGATTAAGGAACTAAGTATTCAGATAAAAGTAATATATTCTTTGGAAAATTGATATTTTGCCTATGTTATGCAAAGTTAAATCTAAACAATTTTAAAATTTTCATCCTACCCTAGTTAAAAAAATGAAAAAAAAATTTAGGGAGAATTTTTTGAGTTGTAAAATCAAAAATTATAGTTGGCCTGGAGTTTTACTAATATCACTTACATTTTCAGTGAATGAAAATTGATCAAATCAGTAAGAAATGATAATAAACAAATAATAAGTAACGGTGATAAAATTATAATCAACAAATAACAGTGATAATAAATAATAATCAGCCAATCTAAATAACACTTAATTTTTTATTATGTATTATTGGAACACTGTGAAATTAACAGGAAAGTTGCTCAAGTCACCACGAACTAAACTACGAATTAATCGAAAATCCATAAAGAAAAAAAAGGAAATGAATTTGCATTGTCATATAAGAAGATGTTTTTATTTATTACAAAATAAAGTAAAAAATGTGCACAGTTTTCATGAAAATACCAAAAATGAAGAAAAAATATAAAAGGTATGGTTATGGATACTTACATCATAAATCTCACCACATATTGATCAAACATGTAATTGAATTCCTAATATAAATCAATTTCATTGTAATGCTCCATCTAAATGCTCTTTTAAACAAAAAGCTTTTTTATGACAGAATGAATCTACAAAAATAAATGAGTACTGTAGGGACAGGCGAGTCATAGTGAACGGCAAGAGAGCGCCACCTAGGAAGAAAGTAAGTAGATTGGAGGAGAACGTTGGAGGTGATTGTAGACTCCGTGTAAGCGAGGCTCTTAGGATAGATACTTGAGTTGATATGAATGGTTAATGTAAATATTGTAATATTTGTATATATAATTGTCCGGTAGTAGTTTGTGCTCTGTCTTAAAATAAACCTTAATGTTGAAAAATAAATAAATCTACCGTTTGGATGTGAATTTATACAACGGCTCGGAGACCATCATAAGTACATCATACCATCTAGTTAATGTAATAGCTAGTAAAGTACGTAGAAATGATAGAAAAAACATCAAAGTATTTTTATCGGCTTGTAGAGATGGATGTTTTTTTCTTGTTGACAAGTCAGACGAACTAAATTACATATTACAGTCAAGAGAGGTACTGTTTTAGTAGCTGCAATTATAATATTGGTAGTGGTACGACTTCAGTAACCTTCTCCTACTAATTCCAGGAATTAATATTCATTTGCAAACAAAAGACAAAAGTTAAATTCTTTAAATTGTATCTATTAATTGTAATATTTTGAATAGGTAGTTTTAAAGCTCATTAAGGTTTTAAAATTTATACAGATGGAAGTTTTTATGCCTTCGTAATCTAGCATGTATATACTTTGCTTCCACGCCAGTCCTTTGTCAAATCGAGTGCGCATTCTCTTTTTAGGTGAGATTTCATTTTCATAAATACGGGTCAAATATGGGTGAACTTCGACTCTACACTCAAGAAATTGATCATACCTCTCCGAAGTACAGAGTTACGGATTCGTGGAGAAGCTACGGAAATAAAGGGGATGTTTGGTGGAGCGCAGCGGTGTCTTTGCCGAACGTGACTAACAAGTAAGAGGATTTTAAAACCGAATTAAAAACCTTTATTATTTAGTTCAACTTAGATTTGGACTGTTAATAGCTTTGTAAAGTGATCTGCAAAGTTACTTACTTCAGGCCTGGGTCACAAAAGTTTTAGTTCAGCAAGCTATGAGTGGAAGCTCCTATTAAAAGTTAAATAGGCTTATGTTCAATTTATTTATTTAATTTGGGTTTATTGGCACAAAATCCCTTGGGGACAAACTGCACTAAGCAAGTATTATAAATTATAGCACATAATATAAGACAAAAAGAACTTCAATTAAAAAATAATCTGAATAACTAACATCATAAAAGACATAAAAAGGACATTCAAAATTAAGATATAAATACAAGATAAATATATTTCAAAGATAGATTAATAATGTATGATTAAAAACAAAAGACTTCGCGGGAGTGAGTTTAGGACGAAAGTTAGGACAGTTCCTTGATAGTATAGCTGCCATTATGAAGGGATGCTGGAAGTGAAACACTGATGTCCGAAGCATTAGCAGTAAATGAAGTCAGCTCCATGGACGCCTCAAATTCATCCCCTTCATTATTTGTGTCTGAAGAGATGAGGTACAGGGTATCTCTGTCCCTTCTTTTTAGATTTTTACTTCTCATTATATTTTATAACAAGTTTTTTGGGGATTTCATCATTCTTTCTTCCGTTTCATAGCTGGATGTTTTTCTGCATTTCTTTATTCATTTTTCAGTTTTAGATTTTCGAAGTAATTCGTTTTCTTTGAAGCCTTTCGTCTGTCCGTATTGAGATACAAACATTGACATATTGCCGCATAAAGATGCTTAGCCAACGAGTTCAGTGGCCGAGTGGTCAAAGCACACGATCCAGACCCGAAGATTGTGGGTTCGATGCTTGCCGTGGCGGTTTATCCAACGTACGGATTTTTAATTTAAAAATGTTATTTATTGTTTCCTTATGTTCTTGAACATTCTAGATCTTTCTTTAATATGTAAATTAGTTATTTCTCGAATATTCTATTCGGGTATAAAAGCTGATACCCACTAGTTGTAGGTAACTTCTCGATCTTGTAAAGTTACGAGTTGCTACTTAGCTTCAATAAATTCTTCTGTTAAGTTAAACGGTGTGTTCATTCGAATCTTCGTTGAAACTTGAATAAGTATATTTTAAAAATAGGCTTATTACTTATTAAAATAGGTACTTACACTCATAAAGCTAATATTTCTAAAGTGATATTTTAAAGTAATACTTAACAACATTTCTGCTGATACTTAATTTAATACTAACATATAATTAAAACATTTTTATGAAATTATTATGGAAAGGAGTAAATTTTTATTAATATGGAGAATATCATTTTCAATATTTGATCGTACTTGACATCCATGTTAGTAATTCTTATCATTAATGCTACATATAAATGATCATTAGTTACTAATGACCTATGTTTTACATATTTCACTTTAGAAAAAATCTCAAGAACACTTTTAACATATCCCAAATTACCACCTGTAGTTGTAGATTCAATGAGTGCTCCTCAATTGCACTGTCAAACGGCTTTTTAATTATTAAAATGAACTATTAACACACGAAAAACATTGTCTTAACTGTAATTAAAGATAAGTTTGTGGAAATAAGAGCCTGTAAGAGGTACCACGTGCAGTCAGAAAATTCAAAATTTAAATTGACCGTTCATATTGGAATCCTCTAGTTACCTGTTATATCGAGAACACTGTTTTACTTCGGAACGGTTCTTATTTGAAGTTTTTTTAAATAAATTTTATTACGGTACAAAATGTAAAATTTTTCAGGAATTTATGTAGAATTCTATTTTAAAGTTTACGTTTGTAAAATGCTATCATTTGCAATCAAAGAAGAGTATGACATAAAATTTTGTAAAGGATATAAAATTAAATAACAATGTTATACATTTGTTTAAAAGTTTGTTTCACACATCGTTTCTATATTCCGTGGTGAAGTTTGTTTGAGGACATATTTAAATGCAAACCACCCAGAAATTGTTGGATATAGAGGAAACCAAATAGCCGTTATCAATAATATGAAAAATATCAGACATATCAAAAATATGTTTATGTTAAAAATGTTTCTTTATTTACTTAGTGCTGTGATATAAGTATTAAGCGGTAAATACTTTCAAATATAGCGTTGTACCTTAAAAATTTCTGAAAAGCTTTATGAAGCTTTTGCTTCACAAAAATAATAGTGGACAGACAAAATTTTCTAACATTATATTTGACATAAATTCAGCAAATTTAATTAGATTATCTGCTATAAATATTACACATTTCTTCAAAGAGTTCAACTTTTGAAATGTTTGCTTTAAGTTGAATTGATGCAACTTAAAGTTTAGTAGTCATTTTAAATAACAATGACTAATTATTTAAAAATTCTCCTTCGGTTACTTTTTTCACACAAAACGTTTGCAAAGAAAAATTTTGCATAGCAGAAATTATATGTGAGGAAAAAAATGGATCTTTATTAATTTAAAATATATAAGGGAATATTTGGATATACTATACGCATACATATTGTAATGTAAAGTACACATAATTTCATCTTTTATATTGATTCATTAGTATAGATCCAATTAGGTGCGGTACTCACACCTAATTTTTGAAAGAAGAAGTTTTCAGGGGTAATTACGAAGCACAGATTTAATTTTTTTAATATTAATGAGTTGTTAAGAAAAATGAGTCTCATTTTTGGCTAAAGTTATTGCCAAGTACTTAACCAGTTAGAGGGAAGATACTTTAGAGGGAATATTTACCAAATGTACAGTTTTATATTATTAACTTTCATTTTATATAAAGAAACAAACATATATGATCAGAATTGATGAGATTTTACAAACAAAATTTTAGGCTATCTAAGAAGAAAAATAGCTCTATCTGTAGTAAAATGCTTTTCCAAGTCATTTCTATCTAAGAAAAGGAAAGAGGAAAACCAAATCTTAAAGAATACTGTTACGAACTTCAACGCCGGGTTCGGGGATTGAATGGACTTTAAAGACTACAGCATAAAAACAATGATTTATTGGCAATCACTTCAAAAATACAATGTCATCGTTGAACAACTTGAGCACAATATCGCTGGCTCACGTACCTCTTTCCGCATAAAACAACAAGCACCGGTGAAACACAACACACCATGCGTACTTCCTACACCCAGAGATCCACTTATCGACTCTCTGGTTTTGGGACTCAGTCTGCCTTATATAGGCCCGAAAAAACTGCTGGAATATTCCAGAAACCGGAACCGGAAGTTGTCACGTGACGCCCCACTTGGCAACATTTGGCGATACTTGGCGACGAACTTGTCGACAAAAATTGGTTGCCAAAACTGTTGCCAACGAGCCGATATCTCGCCAATTTGGCGAGATACCCATAGAGTCCCATGCTAAAGGGGATCAATACTATCAAGGGGATTAATACTATCAGTACATAATTGTGTTTTATAAGTGTTGTAAACTACTGTCACCAAAACTTTTTGTAAATCGTACTAATTAAACACATCTAATAACTTTTTACAGTAAATTACGATCTGAAAGATTTTGAGAAAAATTATTTCTTTTTAAATATCAAATGATTAATATTCGAATTTTTATTTATATTCTACAAGATAACACTAAGCATATCAAAACTTATTATATACCTATTTTTTATTTATTTTATTTACTTATTTTATTCACTTAATACATACATTTTTCTTTTATTTCTATTTTAATTGATTACCTATCTGAATTTTTACATATACATTATCAGTTATTTCACCGATTATGGTAAGTTTAGAATGAAATGAAGTTTAAGTTTACAAAATTTTTTTAAACAAATAAATACTTTTGCTAGTATTCTTACCTTCTGTGCAATTTTAAAGGTAATGGAAGGACTGCATGAAAGAGTTTTTGACTAATACTATAATTATATATTCTTTGTAGTAAAATTCAGGAAAAATATTTTAATAAATAATTCCCAGGACAAATAATACAGGTAATGTAGATGAGCAAAAAATTGAAAACTTAAAATTGGTTTTGAAAATAGTAAAAAAGTTTAATCAATAAACGACGAAAACTTAATACAAGATGTTGAAAAATAATTTTTTGGTAGAGGCAAAAATTTTGTAAAATCCTAAGGCTAGAATGAATTTTGTTTTAATACATAATTATGAACTATGCCAGCGGTCAAATTTACGAGTAACTAAAACAATTTATTCTTTTATCGCTACTTTCTAAATTACGATGCAGTATTAAACATGACATATTAATATTTTCCTGCTTTTATTATGTAATAAATAGAGAAATTTGAAGTTATATACTTTGGGGGATTTGTCGTTTTAGCATTAACCCCTTCCGGTATGATTTAATAATGAAAAACTGTGCATGAAATAACCATTTAATTTTTATTTAAAAAACTTGTTTCATTTTACAATTCTTACATATTCTTAATTAAAATCCACTTTTTACATAGTGTTAAATAATATCAGAAACAGTAAAATTAAGAAAATATCAAAGCAAAACATTAATAAGGTATACAGATAATAGTCTTCAAGATAGTGGTACTTTTCAAAACAAAGTGCAAAGGAATTCTTAATTGTTTACACCGCCAAGTAGTCTCATTTTTAATTTGATTCTTGTAACTCACACGGCATTACTTAGTAGGTTTTCTTTTATTCTGACTCATTAATTTGGCAATGACTTATACCAAGAAATTCTAAGTAAACAATATGCAATAGTGACTTGTGATTTTCACAAGTGATAAAAGTGTTGCCAAATTCAGTACACTAGAAATTTTAAACTAAATTAATTATCATATTTAACAGTAACTTTAATCGCATGACGAGTGTAGCTCGTCATTGTGCGGTATGGAATGAAAAACTAATGACGAGCTAGACTCATCATTTTACCGGAAGGGTTTAAAAGCATAAAAGTATGTTGATTAATTTTTAAAGAAAAAAATTGTAGAGGTTATAAGTTTTCAATAATTTTAGACTTTAATCATAATAATTGTGCCTACAACTTACTAGCTAAATCAGAAATCAGCTTCTCTTTTAACGACAGCTACAGATTTTCAGAAAAAAAAATATTGGTTCGTTAGGTTTTATTCTCGTATAGGTTTTAACATGTTAAATGCTACTCTAATTTAAAGTGGTTTATCAGCTGACTATCATGAATTTGTCCTTCTTCGTTAGATATGTTGGTGAAATTTTAATTACAACAGATAAGCACAGTACTACTGATAAACATTGTATCCCTTACTATACCTTTGATGGATTTAATTGATGTAGATTGCGCCATCGCAATTGAATTATATACATTTTCTTAATTAACTAAAACCACTGAGAAAGTGGGCATTTGCACTTATGGGCAGTTTATCTCTTAACAGTTTGCAAAGCCAACAGCTAAAAATTATTAAAACTTAGCCATAGTGAACCTTTAATGGTTCATTATATCTAATATTTTCAAGCATTACGTACATTTAATGTATAAGAAATGGATTCACAAGAAGAGCTGGATACAAATATAATTTAGATTAAAATATAGATACAGATTGTTTGGACACGGCAAGATCAGGAGAAAGTGTTAGGCTGCCATGCTCAGAGCTTTATCGCCAAGTTGGCGGGGGCACCCTGTTCTTCAGTCAAGCCCGTAATGCTTTTATTTTACTCAGGTCAAGGTGAACCCCATGGAGTTGCGGGCAAACTCATTACCTGTCTCAGGTGACTCGTGGCACAGTACCGATTATCGGTGGCATCCTTGTCATTCAATGGGTTGAATACTTCTACAGCTAGAAAAAAACAAAGTTATTTTTACTGAAGAATAATATTTTTATATACATCTTATTTATAGATATTATTATTGGTGTGGTGTAGTTCTCGTTTATATTTGGGTATTAACCTGTCATCAAATATATAGTGGTATTTATTTTGGTTGCATTGTGTAAAAATATTTTAGTACTAATTTCAACCACAGGTTCTGAGAAACTACAGATATAAAATAGGAAAATAAACTAAAAGCTAAATTAAAAGCATCTGAAACCAGCTTAAAATAAAAAAAAGTAAATTTATTATAATGATATATATATATATATATATATATATATATATATATATATATATATATATATATATATATATATATATATATATATATATATATATATATATGTATATATATATATATATATATATATATATATATATTATATATATATATATATATATATATATATATATATATGTATATATATATATATATATATATATATATATATATATATATATATATATATATATATATATATATATATATATACATCTATTTACACACAATCTGATTCTATCTTCATAAAATTTACTTTATCAACACCTTCAAATTAGGCGCCACTATAATTTAGTTCTGACAATAATTTTTCATCACTTAAGTAAATATGTAAATACAAGAGAGAGGACCTAATCTCAATTTCAAATATATGTAAAAGGGGGTACCTTTGGGAGTTAATATGGTGTGCCCGGAACACTGCTGGTTGAGGGCATACCAGAATTGGGTATGTATGGATCTTCCGTCGGTCTGGTCAGTGGCTTCTTTCTGAGTGTTTGGGGGTTCGGCCGTAATATTTGATACAGGAACACTGCTGGTGGTCGCTAGATGTTCTGAACGTTTACGGAGTCTCTGTCGAACTCAAGGCTATTCTCCTTGGACTCCCCAAGTCTCATTGTCACAGTCGTCTCCTCCGGCTTTTGACCTTTCTGCTCTCCTTGATTCGACTCCACTCTTGAACACCTCCCGTCGGACTTGACTACTGAACACGTTCTCTCTTTTTTAGATTTTTCTTATTTTATAAATTTCATCTTTGTCACTTCTTCCTTCTTATCGTCCAATCTGGATAGTTGTAAAAATCTAATTAGTCTGCACATCCCCGCCTTGAGACAACCGACGTGGAAAACCTTATCCCTTCTAATTGGGCACTGTCACTTAGGGACTCATAAATAACTCCACAAAGGTACATTCTTGTTTAGTGTCACGTACGGAGACGAGATTCTAATCTGGGACTGGGATCAGAACCCCGCCCGAGACTACCTTAAAAGACAACAATATCCGTTGAATATAATTTTATGGTCCTCTGTCCTTTAAAAAAGATGTGATGAGGTCATATTTAGATCCCAGGCATTTTACTTCTTGTATGAATGAATCAATTATATTACTGATCTAAATTGCCTCATCACAATTGGTATTATAGATATTATATAGATATTAACCCTTTTTAAGGAAATTATTAAAGAGAGTTGAACTTTTATATTAATACGATGAATAATCGGAAATATAATTCACCATACTGTAATTCCTAGTAGTTTTTATTATTAACATCGTTATATCTGGTCCTATATTTGATCTATACAATAATATATTTTCTATAGCTTCTACCTCCTATTTGAAATTTAGGCATAATATTTAAAGAAAAAAAACTTGAACGATTAGAGATACTCAATTTTTATAGATCCCCCTATCTTAGATTGGACTAGCTGGCAATAGAATATTTAATATTTGATTTACATTATTTTAACACTATTCTGTGCTTTTTACTTCTTCTAGGTTTCAGTTAATGTTTATTGCCAGTCGAGGTATAGGTCAAAGTGACATTTCCATCGATGATATAACGCTGAGTCCGGAGTGCTTCGGAATAGGTATGTAAGCTGCATTTGACAAATAATTTACTAATTCAAACTAAAAAGGGACTCAGAATTCTTTTAAAATCAAATTTAAGGATAAAGGTAAATAGACCGTTTTAAGAGGACTGTGGAAAGTGGAGCAAAAAGAGGTTTTTAAATATATATTATTCATACTACAATGAGTATGGTTATTGTCGCAACATACACTACAGTTTATACAGACATAAGATTTCTATGTATTTTTAAGAATATTAGAAACGCTTCAAGCTTATCTCTAAGAGTTTAAATTTCACATCCCTATGAAATTTTAACTCTTTACCGTAGAGCACATAGAAATAATGTTAGTAAAAGTTAATAAGCCACAAAACATATACTATATCCATTGTATATTTAGAAGAAGTGTGAGAGAAATTTTGTAAGGAATATTGGCTATTTTTTCTATTATTTGTTTTCTTAACGATTTTATTAATGTTATAATAAAAACTAAGCATTATTAAAAACCTTAATAAGTATCCTATGTACAATTATTTTCACATTATGTTTAAGAGAGATATGCAAGAGAGATTAGCATATATAATAAATATACTCTTGAAATAATTAATTTTTAATATAATTAATATCAGAGAGGGAAATTTGAACTTTTATTTTAATTTCATGTTAACTTTTAACAGATTGATTGAAAACAATATAATTCCTTTATGAAAGATTACTGTTGCCAGATTTATTCTAAGACCTAAAAAAGTATCTCATAAATAAAAATGACCGTACAGTGTTTACAAAAGGAATGAGTACAGACTGCTTTTGATTAAATAAATTTAAAACAAATAGTAATTAATAACTTTGAAAATAATACTTTACAATGAATATTTTATTAATTTTGTGTAATCCATTGTCTTTTAAATACTGTCAATGTAACAATTTTTGTCGGTCTGTTTACGAGCTCAAACAGCACTATTTTTGGTGATTAAAGATAGAAGATATCATATCTAGGTTTCAAACAATATTTGTTTATATTAATAAATATTCTACTCATATACTATATTAAAAAGAGATGCTTTACTAATGTTCTGCCTGAAGCATTGATAATACACAATTGTATGAAAAGTGTCTCTTGCAGAATTTAAGAGATATAGTTTAAGTTATTCTCGACAAAAGGTTAAATGTCATAGTCGTTTTGAACATTATAATAATACGAAAGTACATAAAAATGTGCACGATGCTTTTGACACTACACCTATACGAATCATTCATTATTTTCCTGAACAATAATTCCTATATAAAGCTTTTAACTCCGTAGAGTTTTCTGTTATCCTTTTACTTTAATTCCCACTGACAGGAGGAAAGTGGAAAGTGCTATGTCAAATCAGTGTATAAAACTTTGATACGCTCAAACGAGTTAACAGGGAGCTTAACTCGGTAAAATGTAAGGGAAATTCTATAGATAGTAACTAGAGACTAGTTTGTAGCAACATAAGCCAAGAAGCTTTTAAGTCTATATATTGTTGGCAAACAAAATTGTCTTGAAAGGTAGAGTTTAAGTGTAAAAAAAAAAAACTTATTTGAGCTTAATAATTCAGCATAGTGAAAATGTTCTTTAATTTTTCAGGAGTTCCAGACAATGAGACTACGGCACCACCTATTAGTAAGTTTTTCCTATTTTATTACAAATATTCTTAAACTCCTTGGTATATTTAGGGATAACAGTTTTATATCTGATGCGTTAACGAAAACTATGAAAGCTAAGAGGAGAAATAAAATATTAAATTTCAAACTTTCTTAAACAATTAGGGTCAAATAAGTAACTTAAGGTTACAAATTCTGAAACATTAGTAAAGTACAAAACTGAAAAGAAGTTTGCAAAATCTACATCTGGAGGTTATGCAAATTCTTTCTATCTCTATTTGATCAAATTTATTATCAGCTGTCTAGACTACAAGTTTTCAAAAGATATCACAATAAACCAAATTTCTAATTCTTCAGGGTAAACCGATTGTCCAGTTCAGGAGAAGCTTAGACTTTTGTTTCAATAAATCACTAAAATAGACAAAAGGATAATTATTATATACTACAGAAATTGGCTAAAACAATCGGATTTGCTAGAAGAAGTCGAGAAAAAATGGGATATTCCTAATTATTATTTGAACCACTTATTTTATGTGTAAATCGATAGAATCATATAATGATAACATGAAATAACAAATTTTATAAAAAAATTTCTTTAGAAATATTTCACTGCTCTTAGGAGATTAAAGCTTTTAAAAAAGGTAATCTTCTTATTTAATGAAAATAAGAGAAAATTTTAGGATAGTCATACTCTTTACTCTGTCTATATAAGTAAAACATTTACATGTAGTGGTTTGAAATATGGCTTTACTTTGGTTTGGGATGTTAGGTCAATTTTTTAAACAGGGTATCTAATTAGACTGTGACGCCTTCACTGTCCTTGAGTCAACAGCTAGCTTGAAGATGGGCCACAGACATAAAAGAATTGGAAATCACTTTTATTTCTGAAGTAAATACTGGCTATATACAAAATGATTCTAATATCCCAAAACAATTCGAAATGTAAAGGATTGTTGCTTGGATAACATCCACTATGATCACAGTCGTAAAAAAGAATTAAATATTCTCACACGATGGGGATGCTTTTCCAGGGTGAAATGCAAACCCAATCCATCCCCCGTTCGGTGTCCGAGACCCTGCCGTTCCTTATATGAGCGGACCTTACGAGTCTCCCGAACGTAATTGCTAAAAAGCCAGCTCCGGTCAAAAGTAGCGGAAGCCTTCACAAGGTCAAATCACCTACGTAAAAAATGTCGAAAAGGCCTCAGCCACAAAGTTCTAGGCTTTTTATACCTGGGGGTCGGTTACGGTTACAGTTACTTGAGCACTCCAGTTAAGGTTACAGACCCAGTTCAGCTGATTTCGGTCTTGAGTGTTTCGAACAAAGGGGGGTCTTCACAAGACCAGTAGCTACTGATCAAAGCAGTAGATCTGTTGAACTTTCCCGAGAATAGCAGCATCTACTCAAGTCAACAGTGAAATTCAAAATCAAGGACCAAAAGACATCAACTCTATTTATACCGTAGTTTAAAAGAAATTTAGATTTTTACTTTCAAATTATCGCTAATACATGGTCTGAAGCAGAATTGCAGTGAAACAGATAAAACGCTTGAAGCAAGATGTTTTACGTAAATAATTCATCATTTGCCATGACTTGAGAAGCAACCTTGATGATTAAATATATAACTTTATGAAAGTTAAAACAGATTTTAGCCCGGAAGCTAAATTTATTATGATTTTGACCCTACCTGGATTTATTGCAGGTTTATTCAAAAATTTCTATATTGACCACATTTTTTGGTCCAGTGGACTTAAATTCTGTATGGTAGAAAGTCAATCTTTGTTTTCTATGAAATCTGGTGCATTTTCTGTCAACCACTGATCGCTCGTATTGGATTATAAACAGAATTCAGAGTTCTGTTGAGAATTCCATTCGTTTTCGACAACAGGTGTACATTTAGGTGTACCAATATTAGATCTAAGATAGTGTCTTGATAACTTTTCACCGTATTTTGCACTCTTTCCAAAATAAATTACTGTGGCCCTTCCCAGGCTAATATTCCACCAATCTGGAAGCCTGATGATGAGTTTCCAGCACACTTTTTTCTTCCCTTTAGATACCTGAGTACACCTTGCGTTAACACAATTTTTCTGGGAGTTGAAAAATTCTTTACTACAAATTTTTCTCGTCGATAAACAGAATTTGTGTGTGGCCGTTATGACTTTACCGCTGAAACAAAAGTTGTTCTTTATGTTACCTTTGGCATTTAATTCATTTGTAAAATACTGCCTAATTATTCTTCGACAACCTAAGAAGAATAACCAGACTATAGAATAACCAGAAATAGAAGAATAACTAAGACTCCTAAGCTCTAAGTCTAAGGAGAATTCCTTTGCCGACCCAGCAGAAGCCATACGGTCATGAATGAAAAAATGAAAAAATAACCTCTAAGTCTAAGGTGTTTGTCGAGCCTCGCGCGTCCCCGGCTGCACTTTCTGAAGTCTGCATGCCTTGTTCTATACCTGCCCGCCTATTTTTACTGGAGCAGGTATCTTGGGTTCGATTAAAACCTATGTGGCCGACGATAAGGACTGCAGCGACTAAACTCTTGACTAAACATTTTATTATTAAGAAGATTTGTTAAAACATATATATACACTCCAAATCATACCTAAAACAGGGCTCAAATAAGATCGAGGACAAAAATAAACTGTTCCGAGCGGGAAAACACCTCCCTCAGTCTCAACTCATTTAACAAGAATGTCCGTTCTCCGTCGATCCGAGCGGGCATCCCTCCTCTCCTCTTCGCGAGGGGCCGGAGTGGCATCCCCCCCTCGGTCAAGTTTTCGACTACACGGGAAAATGTCTTTCTCCGCAGCTGGGGCGGGCGGGGTCGCATCTCTCGCCCCCCTCCTGTAGAACCTACATGGAACAGGGCTTGCCCACCCCCTCTCGGGATGTCCGTCTTCGGCCGCCGAAAAAAAACCAGGGGCCCATGTAACACCAACTCGAGTCTTGAGTCTAGTATTACAGTGTTCGTTAAATATGCAGCATATTGTTCTATTTTACGAGTTCTTCTATTTAGCGAGAATAGTGTGATTTCCATAAGGATTTTCGCAAATTCTTCGTTGACTTCTTTGACGACAGCCGGTGTTCTCACTGAGCTCGGAGGATTGCTTCTAGTACGGTCTGTATGCTAGTAGTCTCAGAAAATCTCTCTGATAAATGTTTTAATCACTAAATCTTTGATGAAAAACATTTTAATTTCTTAATCCTTATTTAAGAATCTTGAAAATTTCTGACATGATTCTCTTTTTTAGAGAAATATTTTCTGCAATCTTCCTTTCATCGTACTTAGAACAATTAGATTTCAAATTTTTGAACTAAAAGTTGTAGATGATCTCTAAGAACAGAATTTAAAATCATCTTCTGAATTTGAGTCAAGCAGATTATCTCAAAATTTTCATCAAAATTTATGGTTTAACTAGGTATATATATGGAGAGAGATCCGAACATGTATTTTGTTTTATAACGCTTATACTATATTTTATTAATTAAAAATATATTAATTGATGTTTATAAATCCTTCATTTATATATGCTGAATAAACTTTCTTAAGAATACATTTATAGAAACTCAGTTATAATTCATTTATAATTTATGAATATTAGTTATAATTTTATCTATAAAGGACTTATCCAAAAATAACTGACTATATTTAAAAAATATTCTGTGATTTTAAAGATCAATCCCCGTAAGGGGTTGAAACTGTAAATATTAATTTTGTTCATTGCAAACTTTGTGTATGACTTAATACTATACTAGCATTGAATGTTTTCAATGATGAATGTAATTGAATGTTTTCAATAATGTGATCCAATACTTTAGCCTGGAATTAGTGAGTAAATGATAAAATGCCATATTTTATGCAATATATGTATGAAATACTTCTGATTTCTAAAACAAAATTCTTTTCATTTTAGTCATTGAACCTCCAAGTGATAGATCACTCCCTGCCCCTGTCATAATGAGTAAGTATATGTCGCAACTTTATTTCTATCTAAGAGTAATATAAGACATTAGAGGGTATTGCATGTCTTAAAAGTATTATAAGTGGATGGTGTAGTAACATTTAAAAAATATCCTTTAACCATTCGTTTACACGCAACTTTTCTGTAAAATAGTTAAATCATTTATCTTATATGATAGCCTGCTTTTCTATCCAATATTTCATTCCTCAAGTAGTTCATGCTATCATATGTTGTGTGTATGCATGTAGATATATATATATATATATATATATATATATATATATAATATATATATATAATATATATATATATACATATATACATACATACATATATACATATAATATATATATATATATATATATATATATATACATATATATATATATATATATATATATATATATATATATATACATATATATATATATATATATATATATATATATATATACATATATATATATATATATATATATATATATATATATATATATATATATATATATATATATATATATATATATATATATATATATATATAATATATATATATATATATATATATAACAATTATTTTCTCAAGCAATAATAATTTTGTAGCCCCTATTGCCTTTACTTGCCCGGGCTACTGGGAAAGAAGAAGCCTAATCACCTTAGCAGAAATGAAATAGGATGAAGTCTTGATGCACATTGAAGAGAACGGCACAAGTCTAATTAACACTTTATTTTAAAGATGATAAGACGGACATCTTTACTAGTCACCGACAGAAAAAAGAAAGACACAAAAATCACTCTTCTCGTACAGAGGTGATTAAGACAATTAGAGGCTGGGAAAAAGATTTTAAGGAATTAGAATTTGAGAGAAGAGGTTTTTAAGCAAATATTAACGCTAAATAATTTTGATATAATACACACACAAATATATACATACATACATACATACATATATATATATATATATATATATATATATATATATATATATATATATATATATATATATATATATATATATATATATATATATATATATATATATATATATATATATATATATATATATATATATATACAGAGAGAGAGAGAGAGAGAGGGAGAGAGATAATACATATTCCGGATGATACTAAAGTTAGGATAAATTTCAAAGTTGAATAATTTGACAACGATGATGCGGTTAAATTAATGCAATTTGCACCAATAAGATGAGCACGAAGCCGGTATTTCCTCCAAATCATGAAAATACTTGATTTTTCTTTTGTCACTGTGTGGCGCTATAGATATTCTTTAACTAACAGATGACTTATAAGTCTAATGTTGCTTAACAGTTACCATACATGTGTTCATTGTGCTTTTTATCATTCATCAGTGTAGCTAAGAGACCATTCACCATTCACATAATTTAGCATTATTTTTCTACACTTGTTGTGGAAGAACATCCACTTCATATGAAACAAATAATACCTTAAAATTTCTCTATATTCTATATTACCAATAAGTATTTGTACACCTAAGCAAATGACGATACCTGCTGTTCTGAGGTACATCACGGCCTGCGCCGGTATACATCGTGTAGGAAACATCATCGGCATTAGTCGCATGCAAGATGCCACGCAGTTCGGAGCTCTCTGATGTCGAGAAAGATATAATTATCGGGTATCACAAATGTGGCCGATCCTTAAGTGACATATCTAGCGATCTGAAGTACCCAAAATCGAAAGTGGCCTATGCGATTAAGATGTGGAAGTTGAGCGGTGATTGTCGGAATGTGCCCCGAGTCGGCAGACCAACAAAACTGGAAGATAGAGACCGACGAGTGCTGTCCAGAGAAATTCGGAAGAACCGCACCCAACCGATGGCCCTCATCTGCGATGAGTTTCAACAGGCATCCGGGAGTATTGTTTCAATGAATACCATCCGTAAGGAAGCACATCTGTTGGATTTTCATGGTCCTGCTGCTCCCCATAAACCTTTGATCACAAAGTCCAACCGCGCTGCTCGGTTAATGTAGTGCAAACCACATCGAAATTTTACTGTAGATCAGTGGAAATGGGTTCTTTGGAGCAATGAATCAAGGTTCATCCTTTACCGTTCGTGTGGTAGGATCTGAGTCTGGTGTCTGCCTGGAGAACGTCTCCTGCCAGAATGCATTGTACTAAGAGTCAAGTTCGGAACAGTCAAGGTGGAATTGTGGTTTGAGGATGTTTCTCCTGGTATGGACTGGGACCCTGGTATGTCCCCATTCATAGTAAGCTCAACGCCGATGCCTACTGCACTATTTTGGATGACAATGTGCTTCTTACGTTGTGGTAGTTTTACGGGTTCGACCCCTGTTACTTTCAGGACGACAATGCCAGTTGTCATGATTCGAGGTTAACCAAGAATAGGTATGGTGCCAATGGAGTTCATCGAATGGATTGGCCTGCCCAAAGCCCAGACCTGAACCCTATCGAGAACCTCTGGGACGATTTGGATCGCCGAATTAATTGGTACACTACCCGTCCAAAATCGGTGAAGGAATTTGTCTACTCCAAGCCGAGCGGATGACAATACCACGAGCTGTAATACAAAGACTTGTGGAAAGTATGTCCCGGTGGGTTCACGCTGTAATTGCCTTTCGTGGAGGCCGTACCAACTATTGATTTTGAATAAAGTTAGTTTTTCTTTTCTATCACAGGTGTCCAAATACTTATTGGTAGACAGTGTAGAAGACTTGAATGATTTGTTGTTTCTCATACGTGTAGAAATATATGTCCCCACCCAATGCCCCACTGTTACTTTTGTCATTCTTAAAGTAAAGATAAACTTGAAATGTTTATTACTTCACTAAGAAAGGCATTTTGAGAAGTCAATCCCAGCTTTATACAATATTATTTAATAGAGATGCTGTGTTAAATAATTTACTGTTTTGCATACTCTAATAGAAGAAAACTGACTACGACATACAAAGCTAAAAACTTTTTAAAGGAAAAAAATATCGGCTTCATTTATTTCAATTTACTGAAATTTGCATGTTTTATCTTTATTCATTGCTGAATAGGAAATTTCATACATCAGTTAGTACTATAAGAAGCATTTCAATTACTTCTGGATGGGAGCATGTGATGAAAATAATAAATGTGATATTTTATTCACAATTTTCTTTTTCAGAATATGAAATCGGAACATGTGGAGCGATTGGAAGGTATGGACCGAATGAAACAATGTGTTTAGCATCTTACTCTGACACCCTGACAAAAGTGACAGTTCTGAAGGAGCCAACAGCAGATGGCGTTCAGAAATGGGTGGTTCCAGAAAGTGGAATATATACGTAAGTATCCATCGATATAAAAGATTGTCTGAGTGTCTTTTACACAAATCCACACGGTTGGACGTAGTTACCAGATTTTGAGTGGACCTTCTTTGATACTTTCGATATTAAAACTTCTACCCACAATTTTGTTAGTTTAATAATTTTAAATGTAATCCTTGATTTTTTTTATAATAAGTTAGACCAGAGTTGGGCAAAAGCCGGCCAGCGGGTTGAATCCGGCCCTTTTACTTTCTTTAAATGGCCCGTTGAAAAATCCTGCATGCAATTTTTTTTATATCTTATATGTGATTTTGTTGAAATCAACAGTATTTGTATGCTTAGTGTACATATAAATAATGATAAATAATAGAGAGTATTATAATTTGATCAGCTGTAACCATATTCCTACTTTAATGTATGCAACATACATACTCTCATAAATCTTGTGGTCGGCTTACTACATAGAATTAATTGAACGTGCACTCCTCTCACTCTTCGAGGGACGACGGACCGCAGCACGCGTACTGTTTATTTTGATTTAGTACTAGTCGCATACTCGTCATTTCTTTTGAGACTAATGTTTGTTATTTTGCAGATATAATAATAAATTGAAAAAGTGGCCTTTTTGTAGGTAAAATTTTATAAATCTATTTACCAATATATTTACAAAATGTAATATGAATATAAAATTGTAATAACTATGATCAAAATAAAATAATTTGTATCGTTAAGATACAAGTAAATATCAAAATAAAATCTTTCATTAACTGATTTATTTAATGACCATTAATTTAATATAATGAATCATATTTCTTTAAAAATTACGGGACATATTTTTACTGGATATTTTACAAATTGTTCGCATATACACCTAAGTAAGACAATTTATTATTACTATTATCTTTTATTAACTGTCAAATTTCTCTGTCCAAATACTTTAAAATGATACTTGATAATTTTTTTAAAATAATACTGATAGTGTTTTTGTCAAGAAAAATTCTTGGGCAGGGAAAAAACTCCACACATAACATTCGTGTGTGCAGAGCGTACGCGGTATAGTCCTCCGGCCCGGGAGACATTTTTGAAAATATCCTTTTGGCCGGCTATTAAAAGTATTTGGCCACCATTGCATTAGATAAAGGAAAGTAACATCACGTGATATATTCTTATGTCTACAATTTATTTCTTTTATTGTAACTTCATGTATTTTAAATAAATTTTAACTTGAAAGATTTAAAGCTAATAATATTGTATACAAAAAGAAATAAGATAAATTTTGAAATGTAACATAACAACAAAGTAGCATGTACTTGTGGAAGTCATTGTGTATTGCAAATATATCACCACATTATTCTCTAAACATAACACAAGTATTCTAAATTTTTATTTTCTTTGTTTTACCCTTGGCGTTATTTATTGATTATTGGAAGGCATAAAAATTCAAGTGTAAAGCCGCTTTCCTAAGATAACTTTTCAGTGTGAAATGTGTTAAAGCAAATGCTTACGCATATGACGTTTAGTGTGGATACACGTCAATGTGATTGCAAAAAATATGTGAAATCTACATGAGTGGAATTTGGTATAAGGGTAATGTGCAAAACTTTTTCAAACTATTTTTTAAATATTTGAATTCAAGTTTTTTATTTAACATTAATTTTTTAACCTGTTTTTCATAGATTTTCCGCTGTGGGTAAAAATGACTGGTGTCACGATCCCCATTTATAGGTCATCTGGATGTTCAAAAAATTTGCTTACAAGAAAATGCTTTTCAAAACTTATGATACATATTACCGATTAAGAGTTTTCTAATTAGTAGCCACATTATTGTGCAGGAAATGAAAAATTGTTTTAAAATTAAAATGTTGAAATATTGCCAGCTATGATGTTTTAAATTAAAACCAAATAATTGTGAAAGAGCATCGCTTTTTTAAAACAAGAAATATCGAACATAACGTTTAAGTGTTTTTTTATGAATTCTTATCTCTACAATAGTCAATTCTACAATATTTCATACGCGGTTTTCTCAACAGATAGAATTAGCTATTAGATAACAAGTGACATTTACTGAGCATGCTTTTGAAACACATTTTTAACATCTTCCTTAAAGGAGGGGGGGTATTATCGTTATCATACAGTGAACTTGCTGTTTGACCACGGGACATTTCTACATCCATAAAATGCCTACTGTTTATTACTTACTGTATATTATTGTATATTACCTACTGTATACATAATATATGTATATAATGTATATATATATATACACTCAAGAGCCAAAATATTATGACCATCCCTACATTTTGCAATGAACTCGCCTGGATGATGTGGAAGACACGTGGTCAGGTGGAAGTGGTACTTAACTCCTGCTGGAGAGTCTGAAGAATCATTCTTTCACTTACTTCTGTGTGTAATGGGAAAAGCTGAGGATGTAAGCAATTTTGATAGAGGGCATATTGTAATGACTCGAACGCTCGGAACAAGTATATTCGAAACACCACAACTCTGGGTTGTTCACGATCTACATTTGTTAGTTCTACATAGTTGGTTCGAGGAACATAATGCGGAATTCCAGTTAATGTCCTGGCCGCCTAACTTACCGGATCTCAATCCGATAGAACACATTTGGGATGTCATGTGACGGCAGCTCAGAATTCAAAGACCACCAATTCGCAATATCTCGGATTTGCGTAACCGTTGCTTAAACCAAGGACTTGTGGCATCCATGCCAAGGCGGGTTGAAGCGGGCAAAGGTGGGCCAACTCGTTATTAACAGGTGGAGCCATAATGTTTGGGCTCTGGATCGTATGTATGTATGTATGTATGTATGTATGTATGTATGTATGTATGTATATATGTATGTATGTATATATATATATTTTATATATATATTATATATATTATATATATATATATATATATATATATATGTATATATATATATATATGTATATATATATATATATATATATATATATATATATATATATATATATATATATATATATATATATATATATGTATGTGTGTGTGTGTGTGTGTGTGTGTGTGTGTGTGTGTGTGTGTACATGTATGTATGTATATATTGTGTGTTTAAACATGTATTATATAAATTTAATATATATATATATTTTAGCCTATATTGTTTTTCGTTGCATTCGTGGCTCCATTGAATTAAAAGCAAAATCTGTAGTGGAAATTTATATAGGACTAGGTAAAAGACATGATCCTCCGACAAGAGCACAGAAAACAATTTTCAACAACAATGAAAGCAATTTTCTATTACAAAGTCGGCTCCACAGCGAGATATGAGACGAATTCTATCCCAGGAAACCAGCAGCTTAGTCATTGAGAGTCAAAAGGAACTTAGATCATTGGAAAAGGGAACCAGTTTGTTGAGACAGCTGGAATATATGACGAGTAGACAGGAAATTAGTATTTATTACAGAGTTAGCGTTGGGAGACGGATAGAAAGAATTTTAAGTCAGCGTACATTCTTTTAAATAAGATACTAGGCAGCTGAGAAAACAGATATGAAAGAAAGAGAATGGGAAGACCTAAAAGAGATATTTCAAGTTTAATAATTTGGTAAACTACATGTATATATATTAATTATACATACATTATATAATATAATTATATAATGTAACTATATATCATTATTATATAATAATTTTATATTATATGTATATTATAAAATATTAAAAAAAAACTATCCTACTGCGGAACTTATAGGAAAATATGACAAATGGCACTAAAATAGAGCTTTCAAACCTAATTTAGATTTGAAATGGTTTCTACTTGCACAAGGTATTGACCTGCCTATAACCTATCCAGAACTGCAATGCAAAATTTCGTCAAGATTGGTACAGCCATTTGTAAATGCATGGAAAACATGCGAACAATGCATATACATATAAATCCATACATACAAATGATTAGTAGATATATATATTCAAAAACTAATCGGCGAAAGGAGATACATTCATGTGTACTAAAACTCTTTCAGAAGGGATAAGACCTATTATATCAATACTTTTTATAAATATAGACTCACAAATAAAGTATTTATTAATAAGATCTAAAATATTTTTCCCAGTTTACTTCGGAATATGAGAGTTACACGTATAAATAGATGGCTGAGCAGTATGATATATATATGGGTGACATCGAAAATGTGACCATTCATACACAATTTATGATACAATTTTCTTAACATAACTTAACATTTCTTAACACAATGGTAATGTTTTGGCTCTTGCGTGTATATATATATATATATATATATATATATATATATATATATATATATATATATATATATATATATATATATAGATATATATATATATATATGTGTGTGTGTGTGTGTGTGTGTGTGTATAATAGACTAGGAATTTCTTTGCGATTGCCTGGATTCCAGTTCCCTCTAGGAAGAAAGTTCTTGCCCTGTAGTAGCAGCCTTGTTATCTGTAGTTTTAAGATTAAACAAAAAAAAGGGGGATTATAGAAAAGTGTTAAGCCCACAAAGTGGAGTAAAAATTAGGATTTCAAAATACTTTCAGTAGTTCATTTTTGTAAATTTATATGCATTACAGATACACGAGTTCCAATTATTTATTCTATTCATTACGTTTTCTCTGTTACACCACTATTTCAGCCCAATTTTACAAACTTCCCAACAAGAAGAAATGAAATGAGCTTAGAGGAAGAATTATAAACACTCTCAGAAAATAATTTTTTGCAAAAAATGTATATAATTGCGATGGAGGTTTATTTATTTTATAATAAAGTTCATGTGAAAGCTGCATACAAAACCTACTTCTTGCCGAACATTTCAAAATTGTAGATTCCTAATTAGAGGGGATCTTACTTTTACGTCTCTCATTATAAAAAATTCAGAAAATTCTTGGTTTTTATGGTCGAATATGCTAGGATAATGTACTTCCTGCGTCGTAAAGAAGTGTTCATTCAAATTTAATTTATATGATTAGCGTCACGTTTTAGTTTTATTTTTTGAATCTTTTTAAAAGCTAATTTTGATTGTATAGTAATACAAATATGGAAAAGTTTACCCAACAATTTCTCTCCTTTTGGTTTTCAAGGAAAGTTTGATTGATATTTGAAAATCATGAAAGATAATTTAGTTTTCAAGAAGCTTCTCAGAATGTAACGAAATAAATTCTAAATCGTATAGTGAGCTACATATTAAAGTAACTCATTAAAAGCATAGTAAAATTTCATTATTCATAACGAAAAATTATAATTTTTTGTCATTTTTTAAAAAAAGAACCTCTTGACTCAGACATTATTTTATTTCAGTATCCACAAAAAATTTAAATTTGAACTGTAGCAATAATAATACTTTTATTTTTTAACACTAGATTTACGAATGTTGATCATATAACTATTTTTACTGAAGAAAACCAATTTTACTCATACAAGAAAATTGAAGTTTTTTGCAAAGAAAATAGTTCCAAATTTATTTAAATGAAATGTTTATTATCAAAACATTCATGGAAAACATTTTTTACATATAAAATCTATTTTTTAAACACATGTTTCGCAAACATTTCTATTACATTTACCACAATGGTTTCTACATCTGTTTCTTTTGCATGATTGTTGAACTTGACAATTCTTCCGTGCGTCAGTAGCATGAATTTCTGTCATTGGAATGGAAGTGTTCCCGGCTTCTTCTCTATATTTACTTCTTAGTTCTTCAGCCAATTGGAAAATAAAATCTTTTTGTGAAATATTTACTTGAGTCGTCTTTTTATACAGAATCCAAACATTGATAGCTGCTAAATCTAAAATGTTGTAGAAACCTTGTAGAGGCCATCTGCGAGAATGAGAAGAGAAGCAAATCGCGTGCGACTTGACTGTTGCCCAGACCTGATAGGACCAATCAATTTCATGTTATGCGATTAACTGTTAAGCCATTCTATGAGTCAAATTGGCTCACAACCGTGAAAATAGGTATACCGCATTTGATAATGCGAAATGAAGGGGTCTACGGGAAGAGGAATGAAAGTTTATATATATTTTATTACTTAACTAAAAACCAAAGAATGTTTTTAAAAAGTGATATTAAAGTTATATATATATATATATATATATATATATAGTCAAATTAGCTCGGTCCGTAAATCTAATGTTAATTTCCTGTTCTTCTTCTTTTGGTTGCCTCCATATGAAAGAATAATTTAATTTGGCATGTATTTAAGCCTGTGTGTCTGATATTATTATTCTGTATGAAGAATAATTATGATTTTATCTTTATTATACAATTTTATCGAAGCAATTTTTGCATTAGAAATTAGTCTTTTTCAGAACATCGATATACAGCTGATGATTAATCATAATTTCATAAATGGTAATTAAATTACTGATCCCGGAAGTTCTCATACAACTCCAGACCAACATGTTTCTATCTTTTTGTTTATCTATTTGTAATAAATTTTTGGATGCATCTCTAAGTTTGGTTTTCTCCACACCATTCACCTGCTGTTCAATCCGAGAATATGAAATTTCCTTTCCTTTAAAAAATATCTTTTTAAAAGTACAATTGGCTTTAATTCCCGTATTCCTTGGCGAATGGTAAATTCTAATTAAATAATCGTAAATTCTAATTTTTGCTCATAAAATTTCCCCCGGACACATAACCATGTTTATTACATGAATATCGTACAGTACTCACGAATACACCGGTTTACATTGATATTTTCACGATCTTTAAGTCTGCTGCATGCTTAGGAGCACTTAAATTTGAATCTTTCACTAAAGAATGCTCCAAAAATTGTCTTTGAGTGGATGTCAGTACAGACGATCTGGTAGTTTGAGATCTGTTTTGCACTGTTTTGCAATCAAGAAACTTTGGTATGAAAGACAGCACGATAGACAATTGTCTACCAATTATAGCTAAGATTTCAAGGTAGGATTTTCTTATTTTAAGAAATTTTAAGAATAGATATCGTTCAGAAATATTTGCTTCGTTTATGACTTATTATGTTTGATACCTACTTTTCGATCACATTTAAAAACCACTAAAAAGTTTAAAACAAGATAAGGGGATGTACAAAATTATGAAACATCTGAACAACAAACTTACAAAGTCTACTTTCTATCAGAAAACGAATATTTTATGTGCATTTCAAAATTACTTCGATTGGTTAATTTTCTCTTGCTGAGAAACCTTCGCCTCACGGTAGTTTCGCGGTACCATTCTATGAAAGGTTGATTTGTGTCAAGCAATATATAACAGGTTAGTACCTGAAAAAGAACCCATAGAAAACACATTGAAAACTACATTATTTTATGTGCTGACGTATAATGAAGTACGCGTAATGGCCATAACCTAATATATTAATATTTAAATTAAATTTGGCTTTTCGCCAACTTATGTTTAAGTCTTAAAGTGAAAAAACACAATAGGCATTAAAAAAAGAAAGAAGTTATTATGGAATTAATTGTATTCATTGAAACTATAAGTTAAATTGAAATTATGAACATTTAAAATTATAAGAAAATTAAATTTTAAAAAAACGAAAGGAGAAAATAAAAAAATAATAACAAATTGTCACTTATAGTGACTGTGAAACGAAAACTAGGGAAGAAGCAGTTCCCGGTTCCTTTTCTTTTCAGGTCTTCGAAAGATCTCTTCTACCTCCATCTTAGATGCTGGGCATCAAGTCTCTCAGTTAAAGATAATACATTGTGGATGCTGGGCTGATAACCGCAAGTCAGCAAAGCTCATCAACATTCTTTTCGTCTAGCGACAGGGTGTGACATCACCAACCGCAGCACTAAAAACATGCCAATGTGTGGAGTGGGGATATGTCATATCATAAATAGGGCGAATTTATGGAAGTATTGCACCGCGGCACTCGCCAAGGAGAATGCCAAGTGACGCTCTTGGTAGGCGTGATTGAAAGTCCAGAGCGGCTTATGCGATAAAAAGTAGCTTTTCGCCCTACCAACATGATAATTGGGAGCTTGGCAGGGAAGATACAAACAGGGTATTTTGTTTAAGGGAAGCTTTATAGAATTAAAATAAACTAAATGGAACGGAATTAAAATAAAGTAAATGGAGCGTTATGGCAAGCCCTATTTTCATTTCCCTGCAAGACAGTCATTTACAGAAAATATAGATCTAGGTGGAGGTGAGTTTTGAAAAAGAATATATAAATCTTATCACCACTATAAATCAATATTTTATAGCAAAAAAATACGCATGTACGAATATTTCTACAATCCCTCTAGGTATTAGCCTACTACTTAAATTTAAAAATACAGAAAAGGTTTTAGTATAAAATGTTAAAAAATTCACAAAAATCTGAAGAAAGTTAATTCAAAATTATTAATAATGTGTGGTTAAAAATAGCTTATATGTTTAATTATCAGTATGCTAGTAATTCTTGCAAAAAATGCTATAACTGTTATGTACAGAATAGAAATTAAAGTTGTTTACTGAGTATACATTTTTATCTTAATATAACATAACTTAAATTCTTTCATATTCAATGCTCTCTATTGTATTGCAATCTTTTCAGATGGTTAGTTGCTACTTTGAGGGTTGAAATATCTGATAGAATTTTGGATAATTTTATTTAGTATTAGATTTTTAATAATTTTATAAAAATCTTTAAACTCCTAAGTTGAATGTGAAATACAGATCCTATTCTTTATTGTAATTTTAAAATAGGTATGTAAAATAGGTATGCAAAAAGAAGTAAAAATTTATAAATTTATAAATTAAGAAAATGTGTAAAATTATTTTAGCAATAATTGTGATGAACTCATTGCACTAATACTTGCAAAAAAATTGCTAGTTTATAGTTTATTTTAACCCTCCGAGTGGAACACACCGAGGAAAAAAAGTCTCCAAAAATACACTAAAGGTTTATTATGTCTGTGGCCAAAGCGTTCTATGATTTTTTACTTCACCCTTTGTCGACTAGAAAAGAATACGGGAAACCCACTCTCGTTATTGACCCTTTACTTCCGATTATATATAAATAGATATTATAGATTGTTAATTTTTATTGCACATAAAGCTCGTCAATTCTAGAAAATCATCCCATAAGAAATAATGGATTCTAAAAGTATAAATAAAAATATTCTTTAAGAGAATTATTTATATTTTTTTACGAAAGTCATCCAAGATATTTAAGTGGTGCAATTAGAGATGCATCTGTTACCGCAAATGAAATACTTCGAAATAGAGATTTACAAAGCCATGAAAAGTTATCAGCGTCTTTGTGCCTCAGGAAGTAGGGGTGCATCCCTCAATAAATGTCAGTCAAAGAGGGGTGCAGTTCCTAAACAATCGATCTGACCCTCCTGCCTCAAAACTCCATGGGGGAAAACACTGGCAGAAATGTACATTACATCCATTTTCGGAACGTTTTTGGAGGTCGAAAATTGTACATGACAACCGCTTTGAAGGCATCGTCGGTTGGCGGAATTGTACGTGCGAACCGCTTAGAGGGTTAAATGAAAAATAATGCGATATGAGAAATCACGCTTTTTCTACCTATTTTACCCATCCATACCCTACAGTATTCTGGGACTGAAAGATGTTTGTTTTGAAGCATTATAATTTAAAAAATATTTTGCTTTATTGAAGCATTATAATTTTTAAAAATAGTATGATTTTATAGTGTACCACGAAATTGCGTATAACAGATGAATTTTGTTAATAAGCCTGGTTAAGAAGAAGATTTTACACAAAAACCGTTAGTATTTTAAGTAAGGACAAAACTTAAAAGATGCTAATGACACTCAATGTATTTTACCGTGTTTAATGTTTTTTAATCACAACTGAAGCAAATATATTGCCGAAAATATGCGTGATTATTATTACTATCTAAAAAATTATAAACTGTATCATTGTGTGCGTTACAAAGATTATACTTGTATACCACATTACAAATTCCTTTTTATGACAATACTTACCAAATAATTACTTTCTTTCTTTAGGGTGTTTGTGAAAGGAGCTGGCGGAGGCAATGGAATGAATTGGAGGGAGGAACATGGAAGGAGTATGGGCACATCTATAAGAGCAACATTTGACTGGGAAGAAGGGGAAGCTATTTATTTTCTCATCGGACAGAAAGGATTCAACGTCTGTGACGAAGTAAGTTCCTTGCTTATTCTCTTTATTAAACTGATTTGCATAGATAAAAAGACTTTAATCTACGCGTTTTAGTTTGTGGTAATGGTGTCACATAAGAACAGTATGCCTCTTGGCTATGAAGCTCTGGTAATAGTTTAACATTTTCATCCAATCTCACCGTGTCCGAACAATATGTATACATATTTTGATTTATATTACATTTGTATACAGCTCTCTTTGTCCAACCCTTTTCTTATATGTTAAATACGCATAATGCTTAAAATATTAGACAATTAATGGTTCACTATGACTACTTTTTAATAATTTGGAGCTGTTGGCTTTGTGAACTGTCGAGGGAATAATTACCCATAAATATAAATGCCTAGTTTCTAATTTGTTTTGATTAATTAAGTAAGAGTATATAATTCTCTTACAATGGGACACTCTGAATACAATAAAGTGTCAAAAAAAGGTAAAGAATACAATGTTCTAATGGAACACCTTTATGTTTTAGTAAATATCGCCAATCGTTTCGCCAAATTTGCCAAGGGGTACCCTATTCTTAATATTACCGTGGTAATAAAACAGTAACAATTTTAAATGTTTTAAAATTTAAAATCAAACATAAACAACAATGTAGAAACAATACACAAGGTGAAAATCTAGTTAGTTGATTATACATTCTTTTACTTTAAACCCTTTAATAAGATGTAAAAGTTTTTTAACTATATTCATACTAGATACGTGTCAGTTCATACTTATTGTTTAATCCTCTTCCTTCGTATTTTATTTTATCAAAAAAGGTTCAAAAATTGCGTATTTTTTATTGCAAATCTGAAATCTATATACATTTTAGAGTTAAAATATACAAAAAATTTTTGCAAAAGAGTTTTTTTTAATATAGAATTAGGTCCTAAATAAAAGGTGTTCAGAATAATGAAATTGAAGAATAATGATATAAAAGCTAAATTTTGAAAATTATTCTTAGTTAAATTATCATTTATTTTATAAAATACAAAAGCAAAACATATATACTAATTAAAAAATTCAAAAGACTTAGAAAATATTTATTAGAAATGAAGTCTTGTATGATAAATTTCGAAACAAGGATCGAGGTAAAGTCTTACCTCGCAATCCTTGCACCAAATTCGCGTTTCTTTTCGAATTTTTTCGTCCACCTTCAGTTTTTTAACAACAGAGAGCACACTATCTACGAGGCTCTTTCTTGATGGGATTTGGGTGTATATGGCTTTCAAAGTGTCCAGCAGTTAGTCTCATGGGTATATTACTGTCATGAACTGTTGGTCTCTTTTACTATTATTTGCAACATAACATCACCAAAATAAAGTTCAAAATAGTCCAAAACAGTTGCATTATTTTCCAAAGTGAAATTTAGTTCCGGATTTCCAATGAAAGGAAATGAAGCAGGAGCTGGTGGAATATTTTGCTTATCAATTTTGCACCACTGTCAAACATTTTGAATAGAAAATGAATTTTCAGATTCATTACTATCCGCAGAGGAATCCAAGAAATTATCATCAGTTTCGCTATAACTATTTTCAATATACTTGAAATCAGAGTCAGAAGTGCTCTCATTGTCGGAAATATCGTCAGGAGTATAATTATATCACTCGCGAAACGCTTCCTGCCAGACATCTTTCAGCTATGAAAAGCGACCTCAAAATGCTACAAAAAATTCTTCTGTATTTCTCAGAAATGTGGGCAATTAAATCCATCTGCTAGTTTACAGCTAAATAAACAATTAAAAATCACAGTAAAACCAAAATGACAGAATAAACGGGTAAAAAGCGGGTTACACAGTTAAATAGACGACTAAAATGCATGCTCTCGGAAATCGCGGGTTGAGCAGATTTTGCTATATCTATGTTGCCCGTGGAAATCGCGGTATGCGCAGCGAGAGGATTAAAAATCCAATGTTCCAAAAACGATAGTGCACTGCTCTTCCGTACCAGTGTTAATGGATTGTAGTCATCAAGATCACAGGTGTTCGAAATCAGCTTTACGTAGTAAGTCCTATTAACATTAATCCTCGTGTAAAACTTTAGACCGCCGGTGACATACTACATGAAACCAATTAACAAGTGTTCAATGTCCCTACCTATTAAACAGTATTGAAAGTTTAAATAACATTATGAAAGTTATGTAATACCTCGTGGATCTACATCCGCTACTAATTTTAAGAATTCATGTTTTAACTTTCTCTTTATAATAATGCTGTATAATTAAATTAATTCTGTTTCCTTTTTAGATGAATCCACTGGAATGTGGTGCTGGCCCCCAGCCTGGCAAACTGGATTCTTTAAAATACTTAAAAATGTGGCAACTCAAAGATGCAGGAGGAGGCGGGGGAGGTGCAACCTATCTCTTTACAGTAAGAACAATTTTAAGATAACTATCATGCATACATTTTATTTAAGGGGATGCTGTAGACCGGGCAAGCCCAACCCGTGGCTCATGGGTAATATGCGGCCCTTTAAAATTCATTTTGAGGCCCAAATAAAGTTTTCAACTGTCTATATAGTTTTAGACATTTTGACTATATACAGCTGAAAAATAGAATTTTAATTATTAATGTTTGCAATAATAAATATCACATATTATGTACGTTAAGATTTCACAGTAACCAACGTAAACCTGGTTTTGAGTAGGGTTGGACAGGTTACGTTAAAATTTGAGTGCTCTAGAATATTCTGTCAATCGCCCATTACTTATACAACCAGCGGACTCGCGTTACGTTCACGTGCTTTGTCCGACCAGTCAGTGGAAGTTGTATGAAAAGGAAGTTATAAATTATATTTATGGCTATTGCGAAGTTATCTTTAATTATAATGTAATAATTAAGGTATTGTTTATTTAGAAAACGCAAGCTAACGCAAGCGTATGAAATTTTAAATTCCAAAATGTTTAATTTCATGTGTAAAACAGTATAGTAACGTTGCAACTCAAATTATACGTTTTTGTTGAAAACAAATGTATCTATTACAAAAGTATTGCTTACAAAAATATTTTGAATAATTTGTTGTTTTATTTTTATATGTCAGGCCCACCTCAGTTCAGTAAATTATTTTTTGGCCCACCAACCGATTTGGGTTGGACATCCCTGTTGTAGATCTTTCTAGCTGAAAAGTCATCATTGTAACAGCTTTTTTTTAATATAATATAAAACAAAAATTTATGCACTGCTTAGAATGACACTTTTCTTTTGTTATTGATAAGAGGCTAATTAGTGGTTTGTAGTGAATTATTAGTTCTACAATAGAGAACATTATAAGTTAAAATACCTATATATAATAAAATCTTTAGTATTCATTATCTTTTTATGTGACGGGAAAGGAAATTCAAAATTATGATAATACCATCTTCTAAGAAGAAGGCTTTTTAAAAGCCTCTTTTGAAATTCAAGTATTGCGTAACAATGCATTCGGAATCTAAAGATGCCTTTTAACATTTTATGGAAAAAAATAAGTATCGGTAACTTTGATCTTTTAAAAGATCTTTCATAAGTAGTTGTTATTGCGAAAAAGACCTTCTACAATTACATGGGGAGTAATATTCATAATGTGTTCATTAAAAACACATTTATATTTATATACAAACTCTTCTATTATGCATTACTGGAAAAATTACGTATTTCTAAGCTAAAATAAAATACTTTATCGTTAAAATAAATTCACTACAGTGGTATTTGAACTTCTTTAAAATATTTAAAGATAAAACAATGCCATCCAGAAAGTGATTAAAGATTCAAAGGAGACATAATGTAATGCTGTCTTTTATTACAATTTTTAGTGATGTTTGTTTGCATTTTAAA
Source organism: Pardosa pseudoannulata (assembly GCA_032207245.1). Lineage (NCBI taxonomy): Eukaryota > Metazoa > Arthropoda > Arachnida > Araneae > Lycosidae > Pardosa > Pardosa pseudoannulata. The sequence continues at coordinate 173,788,736 of CM063505.1, read as the reverse complement.
ATTGTAAAACAAATAGACAAGGGGGCAGGGTTAATAAATAGAAAAAAGTTCTGTGTGAGTTTCTGGAGATTTTTTTATATGGTAGTTGTTATCAGTGAAAATGAATTCTGTTCGCACAGTCTAGTTTTTTATTAATTGTGAATTCGTTCACATTGATAATGCAGCTCACTCGTAGATACAAAACTGTTGTCTGCATTCAATCTATTTATATTTGTGCATTATATTGACTTTGTATTTAGTTCTAACGTCCTTTTTGCTAGAGCGCAGTAATAAATGCACGTCTAACGCAAAAAAAAAAAAAAAAAATCTTAAGCAGAGAAGGATTGAATGCAAGCTGCAAGCAGATAGAGAAATTTCAATATTCTAGAATTGATAATTTAACTATTTCTTAAGAGTTAACACTAGAACCACGGGATAGGTCAGTTTGACCCAAAAATTATTTTGTGTCTAATTTTCCCAAAAAGTTACTCATGCAATTCAAATAAATAATCTTCACTTTTCTTAATAGTATACCTATAAAAATCTGTGAAAATATAATATTGAAGTATCAGTGCATATGCGAAAAATGGTTCATTACTAAGTTTCCAAGAGTGAAAACAAAACTGTTGTTGTTGCTGATGCCACTTCCTCAAACCAAGCAGGATTGAGCCATATGCTGCCCGTATTATGGCAAAAGAGTGCGTCTTTCGCTTTAATGAGAACCTCCAGTGTGAAAGCATGAATTTTTGCTCAAGTGGGTTCTCGTAATTTAGTAAGTGTGTTTAACCCTGTCCCGGCCGGAGCCATACAGTCTGTATGATTAGTCGCCACGACAGTAACCACCACACCACAAGGTGTTGCTGGGCTACGAGAGTTCCGTCATGGTTCGAGTATAATGTTGATGACCCCAGTAAAAGTAAACAATACTACAAAGTAAGTTCGTGACTACCAGGGAAGTCTGAAGAGAAAGATCACTCAGGAAACCCCGGGTTCGTGAAACCCGAGTATACCTAAAGGAGGTATACCCCTTGAGGTTGCAGACGGCTATCATTGGCCTAGGAGGGACACTCCTAGTTACCAGGGGGCGCCACGAGGAGGCCGATAGCTGTCCTAGGTGAGGTACCGTAGTACAACACCCTGAGGCTCATCCCCAGAGCTGCGCCGTAGCACTGCTGAGGAGACTCATTACCCCATCCCCCCTCGTAATTTAGTAAAATTGACCAAGCAGAAGCACCCACAGAGGTACTGATTGCGAATTTGAAGAACATTGTGACCACGAACGTATTTCACTTGCCCCGGCCACCTCTAACGAACACGGAGGATCAAAGCCCGGCTCAGGCTCCGAACCCGCAACGTCTTTAGTTATGAGACCGTTGCCTTTGCTGACTGAGCTACTGCGGCTCCCAAAACTAGATTTTTGTGCTAACTGTAAAATACTGATAAGTTGAAAAATGTACTAAATATATATATAAAAGGCCCAAACTGCGCCTAAGTGTGTATGAAATTTTGATTGGGAAGAAACTAAATACTTCCTTTAAAGTTGTCTATAGATTTTTCTAACTATATATACTTTTAGATTTCATAATATATTATTATTTTTCTAATAATAGACATTAAGTCTAAAGCTATAATAATTAATAAATTATAAAATAAATTATAATAATTAATAAATCATAAAATAAATTATAATAATTAATAAATTGTAAAATAAATTGTAATAATTAATAAATTGTAAAATAAATTATAATAATTAATAAATTATAAAATAAATTATAATAATTAATAAATTATAAAATTATAAAATAAATTATAATAATTAATAAATTATAAAATTATAATAATTTTATAATAGTTAATAAATAAAATTTTAATCATATTATAATAATAAATTGTAATATTTTAATAATATTATAATAATTAATAAATTATAATAATCAATAAATTATAAAATTATAATAAAATAATAATAATTTAATGTCTAAAAATAAAAAAAAATTTCATTGAGTATAAAGGTAGTGTACATTTTGAATACCAAAAAAGATTCATATTAATGGGGTAAGTTTGACACAACCCTTGGTATCAGGTATACCAAAACTCCCTCATTTCTAGTCTTAAAGCAACTCCTTTGTAACTGCGTTTTTTTCTTTTCAAAACAGTTGTCTGCATTCAATTTCAATTTACGACTTTTATTCATTGGTTCTACGTTTATTGCTAAAAAAGAAATGTATATTTTTTTAAAGGACAAGCAGATAAATTAAACCTTTAATGCGTAAGTCATTTTTATCGATTACCTGTCGATGCATATCTTAAATCTAATTTATTATGGATCGCACAGAATGAAATAAATATGAAGTTTCAACAATTCTGAATGCTACAGCAGGTCAAGTGTGTGGTTAGCTATCCTTTAAAACACCATAGGATACCATTTATAAAAA
>CM063505.1:173743822-173781322 GCA_032207245.1 Pardosa pseudoannulata | reverse complement strand
TTCTGACTGTCTTAACAGAAAAAAATTTACCCACTGTCCACTAAAAAATAAAGCAATAAATGACTCTTGCTCGCACGACTTTGCATGGATAGTAGTTGCAGAGTTTAGTGGATTATCTGACACCCAATTCGGCAATTCTGCGCATGTCACATATTCGATTAATCCTGCACTGCTGTCTCCACTTTTCACGCGCGCAACTAACAGCTCAAGCAAACTATCTTTGCTCAGGTCAAAAGGAAACAACTCCTACACAGGGTGAATTTTGTAAGGATAACAATGCAGGATGTTTAGTAGAATTTTATGCGCCGTGCTCACAGGCTTTTCCAATGTTTGGGCAATTCCCCGTGCACTGCATGGTTGCACACGATAGTTCGATTCCTCCTGCACTGCTGTTTCTACTTCTTCAATGACCGTCGAATCAATTTTTTCCTCCCTCAACCAGATTGCACATCATCCTTTTCAAATTTCTCAAGAACACTTCAAGTCGGGCCAACGCCTTTTTTAATACTCTTGAGTGTCCGGAATTTTCGCATAGCTACTGGTGCACAGTCATTGTTTTTGTAAAAAAGATTTGCAGCGAGAGAAGCATAGCAACCTGCTCAAACTCGAAAAAAAAAAAGCGTATTTAAGATAAGATGACATTAGTCGTATTTATGATTATTATTCTTTTATTTACATATTTTCTTTTTCTTTTAATATTTTGCCTCTTTTTTTTCTTTTATGCCATTTTTTAGCCAAATTTCATTTTTTTTTTTATATTGTGAAACTTTAACTTCATTTATAATCACCCTATATATGTATATGTATGTGTTTCTCTGTGTGTTTGTGTGTGTACACATATGTACACGGTGGTTAAAATTAATATTTAAGTTCTAAAAGGCAGTGGTTCTTTTTTAGAACCACTGATTAGAATGAAGTCAAATTTGAATCCTCTCCCCCCCTCTCTCTCTAACTCTGTATATATATATATATATATATATATGTGTGTGTGTGTGTGTGTGCGTGCGTGTGTGTGTTTATATATATGTATATATATATATGTGTGTGTGTGTATATATATATATATATATATATATATATATATATATATATATATATATATATATATATATATATATATATATATATATATATATATATATATATATATATAGTTAAAATAATGTCCAGATAATTTAAGAATACTGTAGAATATTGTAGTGGAGTTGATTCATGCAGACTTACAAAAACATCTTTTATTTAGAACACTAGATAACACACAAATCCCCGCAGGGAAAAAGGACACATATAGAAAATATTTTATGTTAAATTACATCGCATTCTCAAAGAAAAAGGCTGGAAATCTTTGAGCTAGGCCTTTTATTACCGTCTGGAGGGAGAGTGGCTCCAGAAATGATGTCATTTCAGTGACCAATCACTTTACTTTAATTACTTTTAGTTTATTCTAGAAGGTAGTACGTCAGAATGATCGTTAAAAATAATTAACGGGGCTGCGATTATAAATTTAAGGTGCCAGGAAATGACCGGTCACCTCCATATTTAAGAAAAATTTGTTTTAGAATTTTATTTTTATATAAATATACACACACACACACACACACATATATATATATATATATATATATACACATGAATATATACATAAGTATAAACATACATACATACATATCAGAATTTGGAATGAGAATTTCACTAAAGGCTACGAAACATTTGTCTTTTTGGTATATAACAACCAAACATTTTATAACATAATTTTAATAAAAACAGTTATTTGTTTAAGAATATCATTACCCCCATATATATGTACATGCGCTTGTGTGTGAATAACTTAAAGAGAGAGATTGAAGGATTATATATACAAACATATACTTTGAACATATTTTTTCACCTAAACTCTTTATTTACTATATTTCTGGTTCGTTGACGTTATTTTGTGGTCTATTAAACTTTTTCTCAGTAGAAAAATTTGTTAAAGCACAACTTCTATCTGAAAACGTATCTCAATACACATGTTATAACTTGACATAAAATGTGTCTGACGTTGGAAATTTAATGATATTAAAATACCTCCAGGTAAATTTAGAATTATTTAAGCGTTTTCAATGATATATACAAATGTTAAGTAATAGAAGTGAAAAAAATTCGTTTCATATCAAGTTATTAAAAATTTTTTTATTGAATGTTAAGTAGTATATACTAAATACTAAAAATACTAAGTAATATATTAAAGGCTAATTAAAAGCATTTTCAAAAATTTAATTAGAAAGATGGAAAAATATGGAAGTTATGAAATATCTTAAAATATGTAGAATCACAAGTTATTCATTACAAATCTGCCGTGTGGTATTATTCGATTTTATTATTTTAAAGTGAGTTATAATAATGTTTAACTATGCAAAAAACCTTAAGGGATTCCCATTAAATTTTGTCAAATGTAAACATTAGAATGAAAAATCTCAAAATTAGAAGTTTATTTATAATAATGAGGATTTTAAAAATTAATTCCAGTCATTTTGATAGAAAATTATCAGTTCTTGGTTTATAATCATTTTGTCAAAACAAAAACTGTTTTATAAATTATTTTGTAACTGTAGAACAAAACTATAAGAAATAAAACCCAAACTTTTGTTCGAAGGTAGACATTTAGAAGAATACTTAAAAATAGTTCAAAACTTTACAAGTTTCAATCGATCAGTAATTCTCGTTCTCAGAATCTAACACTCTAATCTCAGATCTTGTATTTGATATTTTATTGAAGCTCAAAATAGGTTAAGTGAAAACATATTCTTTTTTTACCTCTCAACCGTCAACACAAGCATTGTAGATGAGTAAGCGAACAGCAACTGTTACCTTGAAGCAATTTAACGAATTCTTCTTCTGCTTTATTGGATAGTAGAAAACCCCAGAATAGAAACAGTTTCTTGGAAAGAATTCAGCCATCGAATCAGTCAGTATGATTGGCTCCAAATCGTACCAGAGAGACGCAAGCATTTCATTTCCATCGAACTTGATTACCTTTTGCAGCGAGATGTTCTTTTTATGACGAGAGAAAAGATATTTGATCTGCCTTTCAGGGCAGTATTTCTGCTCATCACTTGATTCGACTTACCTTGTTTCTGATGTCCTTTATTTCTAGACATAAATATAACTTAAAGGAAAAAATCGGTGTTGTATCTTAAAATAGTAAACTCTCTGAACGAAAGAGACATTTCTGAAAGCATTCCAATTTTATAGTACGTAATTATATATTTACTGCATATATTTCAAGGCGTGCAAAATATCAATCTTATTATTTTTGTAAGCTTATAATATTTAGTCTAACAGTTGCAACCAAGAGGAGTACTGTTATAAATTAGCGTTGTAAAATTGTTGCTCTATCATAGCTGAAAAAAAAGGGAAACATGAACTAACCGAAAAAGAGCTTATTTGTTCATGAAAAAATGTACCGCGTGGCCATAATTAAACTGACAGTGCTCACAGTGTTCTGTAGATCGATCTATTTGCGAGAATGACGCCACATTTTGTAGGAAAATTAAACAAGACCGGAGACGAACGATTCTGTGAAAAAACAAATTAGTTCCAAAAGTCACAACTAGGGGAATATTTGGCGCTGTGTTATAGAAAATAGAGTGTTAAGAAATGCAAATTAATACAGAATAAAATTATCTTTTATAATTCACATTTTCTGATTTAGTTCAAGTACAATATGGAAATACTTTTAAAAAAGCGTAAAATCTAAATAAACACCGATAAAGTCTCGTGATCTGCAATATCACGTACGCTGAGCAGAAGAAGTTCTTTATTCAAATTTCACGTTACATCCATTGCCACAGTGCCAGAAGGTAATTTCCGTATTGTTTTGCATTTGTTAACACTCTATTTTCTATAACACAAAGCCAAATATTCCCCTAGCGGTGACTTTTGGATCTAATTTGTTTTTTCGCGGAATCATTCGTCCCCTGTCTTGTTTAATGTTCCTACAAACTGTGGCGTCATTCTCGCAAATAGATCGCACTGCAAAACACTGTGAGCACTGTCAGTTTAATTATGGCCACCTGGTATGTATGGAAAAAGGTTCAAAATTTTACCTTGGATAATATGTTTATTTAAGTAACGATGAAGCTGAATAAAAAAAGATATATTAGCACACATATTTGTCACAGAAAACATATATACTGTCCAACAGTCCTTTGCAGGTCATATGCGGTTATCAATTTTATAGAAAAACACAATTCTCGCTTTCCAAGTTGTAAAATATCACCCCCCTCCAAAAAAAAAAAATGTAGAATCATTGTTAAGAAGCAATTAACTCGGAATTCATGTATTAAACAAAATACTTTTGCGATTCTGAAGGATTATTATTGGTCACTTTGACGAAACTCAAGGATTCCATATTTTTCTGTTTAAGTAATCACTTGATCACGTTGGGGAGAAGACAAAAAATCTGACCTCCTGCCGCTGTGTGGTCTTTCCTCCTCGCCTTTGAAAATATGTATGGGAGTCATCTGGCGATGGTTCGAAATCGTGTATCCACTTTAATACCCCCATTTTCCTACTTCCAATACATTGTGATATTTCATCACAAGCATATAAAAATTACGTTTGAGGAAAAGAACTTTTATATTATGTGAATTCTTTGACTATAATTCTTGAAACTTTTACTTAGCATTTTTTGCTTGAATTAGTATTTTCCGAATTAGCTAATATGCTACCATTTTTCCGGTAAGCAATTCTGCATATAATTGAAATGGCTTAAATTTTCTAAAATTTTCCTCGAGATATTTGTATCAAGGTTAAAATCTGTCGCAAGATACATTTCTTTCCATGTCAAGTTAAAAATGCTATACTGAGATGTATGTTCATAGGGTTATCGATAAAGATCCGTGGGAGAATTAAAAATTCATGAGCGTTTTCCGTTAAGGAAAAAAATACACACATATATACAATGCTTATACATATAAATACATATATATACACATAAATATATGTAATATATAAAAGTTATTACACTTAAAATATCTCTATAATTTTCTCGTTTTCCTTTTCTCTGTCTTTCATATCTATTTTCCCAGTGGTGTAATATCTTATTTCAAGGAGTGTCCGATAAATCAAAATCATTTTTACCTGTTTCCCGAAGCTAACTCTGAAATAAATATTAATTTTCTGTCCACCCGCTACAAGATTTTTAATCAACAGGATTCGAAATCTATTCGGATTTTCCCGGACAGATTTGATTCCTGTCGATTAAAAATGTAACAAGACGAAATTATATCCGCCAGTTACAATTGAATTTAGCCCCATTTTTTTTAATTGCCTGGGATTATTAGGCAATGAGTGAGACTAAGTAGTCGTGGTTCCATTACAGGGAAGAACCGAAGTCCGGGGGTTAAGTTAAGTTTTATTTAAGATTAACGAATAACATGTTCCTCTGACAACAGTAGAGCAATGAATGATACACGAAAAAAAATTTCCGATTACAAAGTTCGCCCCACAGCGAGAAATAAAGCGAATTCTTTCCCAAGAGAGAGCAGCTAAGTGTGGTGTAGCTCTCATTAAATTTAGGTATTTACCTATGACCAAATTTATAGCAGTTATTATTTTGTTAGTCACAAAGACTAAATATTATTTGTGTTGTGTTGTGCATATTATTTATGTTCTAAATTTAACCCCATGTTCTGAGAGACTACAAACTTAATCTTAAAAAAAAACTAATCAGCTAAGTCAAGATTTATTAAAATCAAATATTGCAATCTTAAAATAAACACATACAAGGTTTATAGTTTAAAATAAAATTAAGCGAATTTATTATTATGCTATATACATGTCTATATACAAAAACAATTCCATTTAAACTTGCTTTTCCAAACTTTTTACTAGGTGCCACATTATTTAAGATTTAACATTAATAATATCCTAACATTTAGGGAAATAAAAATAAAGAAAAGAGAGGACCTAATCTTAATTTCAAATATTTATAATGAGTATCTTTGCGGTTCTATTCGGTGTGCCAATGCTGTACTTGGGTCGGACGCTCTTTTGAAATGATGTAGACATTTTGCGTGTTATCTCAATTGATGGGACGACAATGTTGACTCCAGTCTCACTACTGGTATGCGGGCTTCTAAAATAATTTGCGTATTTCTGAAATGCGGATGAGCTGGAGAACTTCTGGTTGATGCGAGGTGTCGTAGTCGTTAGTTTCTCTCTCTTGGACTCAACTCTCTTCCCTTGGTCCACGAACTCTGTCCTCGAATCCTGAACACTTGCTGTCGAAATCTGCTCCTCGACCTCCGGACTCTGACAATCGAACTTCTTCCCTGACTCTCGAACACTCTCTGACTTCTTCTTGACTTTTCTTTATTTTATATTATATTCATCTCTATCCTTTCTTACTACTCTTCGTCCAATCAGTAAAGGTGTACATATCTATTAGTCTCCTTTTTCCTGACTTGAAACCGCAACATGGGGAAAACCTTATCCCTTCAAATTGGGCACTGTCTCTTAGGAACTCCCCAATGGTGTATTCTTATTTAGTGTCATGTACGGAGACGTGATTCTAATCTGGGATCAGAACCCCGCCTGAGAATCCCGATGAAAAAATCTGTTCAATTAATTTTTAAGGATTGTCTCTCTTTTACAAAAGATGTGATGAGGTCAGGTTTAGATCAAAAGCATTTTCCTTCTCGTTTTATTTATATTAATTATATTAATTAATCAATTACATTAATTATATCAATTATACTAATTATCAATTATATTACTAATCTAAATCGCCTCACCACACTAAGTCTGCATTATTAATAGTGAGAAAGGAACTTCATCATTGAAAAAGTGAACATTTTTCTTAGGACAGCTGGAAAATGTGGCGAGTAGACGGAAAATTAGCATTTATTTTTGAGTTAGCTTAGGGATACCAGTAAAAAATAATTTTATATCGTCGAACGCTTCTTTAAATAAGATATTAAGTGGGTGGGGAAACAAATATGAAAAACTGAGATGTGGAAAATGAGAAAGTTAGAGTGATATTTTAAGTGTAATAATTTTGATATATGTCTTATATATATGTTTGTATGTGTGCCTCTTTCTCTATTTTTTATAACTATAATCGCTTCATACGTTGTTATATATTTGCACGGTTACATAACATTCACTGTGTATACATAGCCACTTGATTTGCATCTATTCTATTTTATTCACCAACTTTAACCTCAAACTTCATAAGATTAACAATGCGTTTCATTATTAAAAAAACAGAGTGCAATTCATAAAAGAATATTGAGTTGCACAATATTCCTTAACAGGATATTCCTGAACAGAATTCCTTAACAGGAATATGCAGTTTGAAAACCATACTAACGATCTTATCTAATGCTCTTCAAAACTATTCATTAGTGAACTTATTCTGAGGTGGAAAACTTTGAACTAATGAGAAGTACGAAATTCGTTGCTGCCATCTTATTTTCCTTTCTTCTCAGTTTTATTGCAGATAATAATGTCATTTCTTTGCAAAAAAAAAGAAATGTTTAAAATAAAAATATGACTTTGAGAGACTATATAATTTTCCTTTATCTTACAATTTGAAAAAAAAAGCAAAATTTTCTTTAACAATTTCATTAATTTTTATATTATTTTTGTTAAACAAGAATTTAAAGGTCCACGGATGTGCATTTTACAGACTGTTTTTTTTAAATATGAAAACCTGAGAATGATTTTGAGCAGTAATCCAATGGGAAATTTAATAAATATTTTACATATAATAATAAAATATTTCACATATACATATAATAATGTCATTTCTTTGCAAATAAAAAAAAGAAAGGTTTAAAATAAAAATATGACTTTGAGAGACTAAATAAATTTTTTTATCGTACAATTTTTAAAAAAAACAAAATTTGCTTTAACTATTTCATTTATTTTTATACTATTTTTGTTAAACAAGCATTTGAAGTTCCATTGATGTGCATGTTATAGACTGTTTTTTAAATATGAAAACCGGAGAATAATTTTGAGCAGTAATTTAATGGGAAATTTAATAAATATTTCACATTTCTTTGAACAATCTTTAAAAGTACATAAATTCTTCAAATTCATCGAATTATTAATGTCATGGGTCTAAATCATACATGCAATATTTAATGTGGAATATAGATTTAAAATTAATACAGAATATATATGATATTATAATTATCTACATTCGGATAACATGTTGCATTGTAAAAGTTTAATAAGCTGTGGTACCTCTTGCTTGGAAGATTTGCGTACTCATGACTTTTATATTTATTGATTAAAACAGAGAAATTTGTTTCTTTTAAAACATGTAATTTGAGTATTACTCTAATTGCCATTCATTTTCTGTTGTAAGTTTGGAAGACAAGTTAAACTAAAGGTTCTGAAATTAAAATATAAATTGTAATAAAGATTTCTGCTTTTACTACCGTCATATCAAAATATCTTTCTACTCCAGATATTTCAGTTATAGCACTTAAGACACAAAACTATGTTAAACAGTTCTGGGAAAACATACTAAACATTATTAGAGATGTTATTTACAGATGTATAGAAATCTGGCGACAAGCTTGTAATTTCAATGCCTTCATGTAAAGTTTTGTTCACATATATGGCAACAACACTGTTGAGCTCCCTAAGGGAGCAGCCTACCCTGTTGGGTGTACGGTTTGTAAGTACTGCCCTGGACAAATGGTAAATAAGAATTTAAGATTAAAAAATAGCATAAATAATAATTAAAAAATATTAAAAACAAATAAATAATAAAATAGCTAAAAATAAAAGAAAATAAATTAATCTGATTTTACTTTAGACGAAACGCTGATTCTATATGGAATCTTCTGAGATATGTTCTGTTTATGTGCTGTGTATAACAGTTAGAGTAGGAAGCTATGTAATAAATGAAAAAAAGGAGAACACAGATGAATTATAATAACAATAACAAAAAATAACAATAATACCTAAAGTAAGTAGCAGGTAGGGTGCCTTATATTTTTCAAAATAATACTAATACCTGGGAATAATTATAGTACCGACAATCCAAGACCGACAGAGCAGAGCCGTTTATATGTGCCAAAAGCAGCGTAGAATGCAGGGTAGCTACGCGAATTGTACTCCCCTTTCAAGAATTATCCCTAGTTAGGGAAAAAATTGAGGGGTAGAAAGAACCCACCTTTCTACCCGGGTAATAGCAGAGTTTACTCTCCTTTCCCACCATCCTTTGTGCTTACAGATGATTGCCGTCCCGTATGATCACGTGACTTCTAGAGACGATCCCGGCGAAATGGGGGATAGAAATAATTGACCATGTAAACGGGTTTCTCCGACCCTCAAAGCAAAATCCCTTTACCCGGGTAAAAAGAAGGGTACATGTAAACGGGGCTAGCGTCTAGGCCAGCCGCACGTATAAGTGGAGTACTCGTGAGGAAATACAAAATTGAAAAAAAAAACTTCCTTCTGCTGAATATTGTCTATTTTGAATATAAATGAAGGTGTAAACAGAAAGTAAAGATGATCATCAGACAATCATGCAAAAGGGACCATACTCGAACAAAGATTTTGACAACATGGATTCTTGGTCTTACAAAAAAAGGTGTTAAATCTGGTGCAGAAGAAATTAAGCTACACACTCCTTCTTTCTTGCTCTCTCTCTGAGGGGCCCGCAGATCTCCCAAAAAAGCTCGTTGGACAGCGTTGAGTTGGCCGAAGATGGCTACTCCGAGGTTAGCAACCCCTCTTGACCAATCGGATCGAAGGAGGATTACACACTTCGCTTTCGCCTCTAGGTCAGTTTCGCGCTGGCGTTGTTGAACTGTAACTCTTGTTACAATTAACTTCGACGTATTACCAGTATTATATCACTACCGTAGAGGTGGTTTGATAAATAACATGATTAAACAAATATACATAAACAATACCCTTGAATAGACACTTGACATTTCACTTAGAACTTATGAATTTTGACAATATGCAAAGCTGTTATAAACATAATTAATAACACTATAAATTTGTAAATAAAGACAACAGCACTGTTGATCGAGAATGTTGAAGTCGGGAGGATTTCGTTCCTTGTGGAAGTGCAGATTTACATATTTTAGATTTTGAATAACATAACTGTGGCCACTTGGATATTTTGTAAACATGATACACCAAATTAAACATCCAAAAAATTTACTCACGACATGTTTATTGAACTTAGTATTATGCTCTCTTAATTTTTTACAAGATTCGAATCTATTTGATTGGCCCAAGTACCATTTTTTTATCAAATACTTAAATCATAGATGTATGAGTTACAATAGGAACAATTCCACTAAACAGCTCGCTATTTTAAAGTCTAAAGCTCATTCATATCGCAAAGATCACTTTCTAGTCACCATGTCATTAAACCTGAACTAGCCCTTACTATTTATTAATTTATTTTTAAAATCAAAAAGTTACATAAGTGCAGAATTTCAAACATTTTTACTAGCAATTCTGATGGAGCAGTTTAAAATAGGAATCTTCAAGGAAAAAATAATTACTTTTTAGAAGAAAAGCAAAATTAAAAATCGATAAGTAATTGTTGAAAAGTTTTTGAAGAGTAAATTTTTGCACTTTAATATGGCGTACAGATCGTTAATAGAATGACAGTTTATTTAATGGAGAATAATGTAGTATATAAGAAAGAAATAGATTTAAAAAATCAATACAAATGCTGAAATTTAGACAGCTTTGAAGCGCATTCTTTAATGGTGTAAATTATCTCTACACAACATATTACACTTCTGGAGCTATTAAATTTGCATTATGTCTCTTACTGAGTTCACAATTTTTATCGACGGAAATAAGAATTGCTAATACATTTATCCGAATTTAATATAATGCTGTGCACACATAATGAAGAGAAAATGTGTGTCAAATATTCCACTTTGTGGTACTAAATGCAGATATCAAATGTTGCATTAGTCTTGAATTTACTTTATCCAAATCTGTAAGTCGTAAGCAAAATTTCAATAGATAATTGCAAAATTAATTAGCTCTTTGCAATAAAAACTAGATAGGAAATATAGCTAATTTTGAAAACGAACATGGGTTACGATTATTACTAAATTTTGGCAGTGATAGCAAATGTTAAAAGAATTTTTGATTTCAAATTAGATTTTTTAAATTTTGGTTAGAAATCCTTGTTAAGTTTATTATTTAGCTTCATAGTTTAAATCTTTTGCATGTGTAAAAGTATCCCAATATATCTTAAAAACACAAAATAACTATATGAACTCAATTTATTTTTCTAAAAATAAGGGCAATATTTCTTAATTTTACATATTTTATTATTGTATTCATCAAAACTTGGCTCTATAAGCATATCACATAGGTCAAATCATTCAGACTTGATTTTAACTAGGTAAAAATTTTTGTTTTCATTTTGTGTTTTTTATTAAATTGCATACAACACAGAATTCGGAATCTTCACTACAAATTAACTTGATTTGCACTGATGCTATTTACAAATATTATGTTTTCCATGAAATGTATTGTATATTTGAGTTACTAATCTAGTTAATAAATAATCAAATACAATTTAATGAAGTTGTAGCAGGGTTGACAGTAATTATATATACTCGTATATATTTTATTGTAAAAAGTTCTTACAGTTTAAATTATTTCTCAGTAAATATTTTTCTAAGCAAGAAAAATTATGTATTGCTATACTCTTACTAATTAAATTAGGCATTTCCTGTTGTTCAATAAGTAGACTATGATTCCTATAATATAACTTAATTTGAAGTGTCTTAAATTTTTAATCTGTAGGTTACTGTCAATGTTCAAATTAAAATTCTAAGAATTTTTTCTCAAATTCTTTTGAACTGACAAACATTTTTATTCTATTCTCAGTAAAATCTCACTAAAAAATTCAAACTGAAGGATTTTTGAAATTTTTGAAAAAGAAATTTGTTCAATGATAAATACAATAACTTAAATTTCATATTTTTCTACGTTTGTGCGAGTTTGAAAATAACGCGAAAAATTGTAAAGCAAAGCTTTTGTTAGGGTATAAACTCTTTCTGTGGGATAAACACATTAGTATCACGAATGATTCAAAAGTTTAATAAATTCAGAATATGTTTCTACTTCAAGTTGCAACTATATTTTAACATTAGACAAAAAAAAATTCATATTTCACTCCTTTGTTTTTTAATAAATCTTTCCTGGGATTCATATATCTTTCAAGTAAAATAACGAGGATTCCGGGAATAGGTGAGCTTCTCTGATTACAGAGTGAAGATAAAAATATCTATTCGAATTCTCAGAATCCATCTACCATGATTACATTTCTTTCTAAAATTTGTTATTAAGAAACTGGATGCGTATTATTTCAGAGTATAGTATATTGCTTAAGGATGGATTATATTAAATTTCATTTAATTTCTTATTAAAATTACATTTAACACAAAAATGGATGTTATTTAAGAAGTGCAGTATTTTTAAATGTTGTAAAAGTAGAATTCATTTTAATCTATGATTACTGCAAAACCATCTTTTGATATAAAAATAAAATTTAACTAAATGTTTAAATAAATTTTTCTTAACTGATTGCAGGGATTAAAAGTTTTGTAGGTTTAGTAGAAATTATTTTATATATAATAACTTGAATGGATATTTTTATGGTGTTCTCATTCAGAACAAAACTTTATATGCATTACGAATTTTTATCCTTTCATTTCTTCTACATGCATGTCTAGAAAAAGGTTTGGTTTGAATCGTTACGGTATATTTTTTTACTACGAGAGCTAATGAGACAGGGAGCTACTGTTTAAAGATGATTTTGAACGGCTACGAACACCCTTGCCAGAAGCTTGATTCGAACCTGCGAATTCCAACAACAAAGAACAGAGCTGTACCATTCGGCCATCGTTCGGCAGTCTAAGGAAAGGTCTTGTAAATGCTTCCACGACACAAGTCTGAGGTTTAATCCCCTGGTTTGGCAACATTTACTCAGCATTTCATCCCTCCAGTGGGTAGATAAACTGAGGACCAAGGGATATTTGAGAACTAAACACTCTGGAATCCGCGTAAGGTTGACCACCTAACTGGAACATGCTACGCTTCCCAGGGCTCTTGGTCTCGAAATCGGCCTTGATTTCCTAGGGTCGAGGAGTTTATTAAAAGAAACCCAGATGAAATAACATCGGTTCTTTTTCCATTAAGTTTTTCTTCGAATATTCTATGATTGCATACACACACACATATATATATGGGTATATATACATTTATATATATATATATATATATATATATATATATATGTATATATATATATATATATATATATATATATATATATATATATATATATATATATATATATATATATTTATATATATATATATATATATATATATATATATGTGTGTGTGTGTGTGTGTGTGTGTGTGTGTGTGTGTGTGTGTGTGTGTGTGTGTGTGTGTGTGTGTGTGTAAGGAAAATTCTCAGGGGTTTTCAAATCTTAAATCAAGGGCTAAATATTTTTCATTCCCCTTTTTAAATCCTAATCTAAATTGACCACTGGGGTTACAGTTTAAGCCCTCAAAGAAGGGGCCTGACCAATTATAATCCTACATGGCCCTAGAGAAATTTTCAAATAAAAAGGAGATACACGCTGTCGGAGACAGATTATTCTAGAGATTTTTTTTTCCCACAAATGTTGACCCAAGTGTTACGGGTCTTGTGTATAGAACTTCATGCTAGCTTACCCTTCAGTTTGTCCTATTCTTATGATGAAGTGGGAACACGTCCTCCAACGTTATCTTAATAAAGGCCTTTAGGTAAAACAGTATCATTTTTATGGCTATGACTTAACCTATCGAGAAGTCCGTGATATTACAGATATATATATATATATATATATATATATATATATATATATATATATATATGTATATACATATATATATATATATATATATATATATATATATATATATATATATATATATGTATATACATATATATATATATATATATATATATATATATATATATATATATATATATATATATATGTATATATATAAGTATATATATATATATATATATGTATATATATATATATATATATATGTATATATATATATATATTAATTAAAAGGAAATAAATATATAAAATATATATAAAAAGAATTGGAACGAATTCGAGTAGGAATTGGCATACTTAAATGGAGAGGGGGGGGATTTGCGACACCCACACTTAAATGGCTATCTTATTCAGCTGAAACGATCCCGGTCATCATAAGTATACCAATAAAAACAGACCAATAGTCTAAAAACAATTCATATAAAAATAAGACTATAAACTAAAGTAAAATTAAGTATGCAAACTCCTAGTCCAATTCGTTCCAATTCTTTATCTTTTTCACATTTATTTCCTTTTAATTAATATATAATTTAGCTTTTCTTGACTGTAACATGGCACATTAAGTTTACTAAAAAATTCTTTTTTAATTTTACGCTTATTTTAATTTTTGTTTTTACATTATATGTATATATATATATATATGTATATATATATATATATATGTATATAATACATATTTATTATATATATATATATATATATATATATATATATATATATATGTATATAATACATATATATTATATATATATATATACATATATATATATATATATATATATATATATATATATATATATATATTATATATATATATATATATATATATATGTGTGTGTGTGTGTGTGTGTGTGTGTGTGTAAGGAAAATTCTCAGGAGTTTTCAAAACTTAAATCAAGGGTAAAAATTCCCGCGTCATTTTCCATTCCCCCTTTTAACCCCTAACCTAAATTGACCACTGGGGCTACAGGTTACGCCCTCAGAGAAGGTGCCTGGCCAATTATAAACCTACATGGCCCTAGCTGACAATTTAGGAAATTTCCAAATAAAAAGGAAATACACGCTAGCGGAGACAAATTTTTCTAGAGATATTTTCCCACAGATGTTGACCCAGGTGTTAAGAGTCTTGTACATAGAATTTCATGCTAGCTGACCCTTCAGTTTGTCCCTATGATGAAGTGGGAACCCGTCCTTCTAAGTTATCTTAATAAAGGTCTTTAGCTGAAACGGTATCATTTTTATGGCCATGACTGCAACCCCCCGTCGAGAAGCCAGTCTCATTACATATATATATACATATATGCATATACGCATATAAATAAAAGTAATGAAATAATGTAATAATAGTTTGCTGTTATATAATTCCGAAATTATATGCATCAGGATTACAATTACATGACGTAAAACATCTTTTATAAATTTAATATTATGTTACCGATCTGTGCCTTATAATCATTATTACATTTTAACCATTTGTGACTTTTTGTATAAGAAACTTGCTAACTGTCCTAGCCGTGGTCATAAAATATTGATGAGACGTCAAGAAAAAAAATCTCCACTGAGGGAAATAAATGAAACAATAAAAACGAATGTAAAACTTTTTCTCTAAAACGATACTTTATTTAAGGTGACCAAATGTTTTCGAATGAAAAGTAGTACAATATATTAATAAAGAAGGACCTAAAAAATTAATGAAACAAATATTGCAAATAAAAAATATTATTCATTGCCACAATAACTAAACGAAAAGCATTATAGTGAAGTAAAATCTCGATACAGTAACGTGGAGGGGACTCAATAAAATTATAGTTATACAAGAATATTTTATTATATCCGGGGACGATATATAATTGTTGCCCAAAACTGAAGTGTTGTAGATCGAAATGATCTACAACACCTCAATTATGTCTGATTTGGTAGATTTGGGTAAGAATAATAATTTTAATAAAACTCTCAAATTGTTAAATATTGTTTAAGTACAGGAAAACTGAAAAAAAGTTCAGAAATAACCTAAAATTATATTGTAGAAACATACAAATCCGTAGACTGTATACTTCGAAAGACATGATAATGGAATTTAGAGGATCTCAAACAAGGTAAAATTAGTGTTTATTCGGAAATAAAACGGCTTTACTTCTAACAGTATTCATTCATGTAAGGTCTAGCAGTTTTTTAATTGGGAAGCCCGGGGTAAGCAATATTCCTGACCTTTCTTCATAGTCTATTTGAATATATTTCATACTTTATTCGTAAGTCAAAGTCATAGTCTGTTATTAGTTACTCAAATTCATCGTCCAAAATTCGTTAACCATGTTTAACGTATTAAACACTGTGACTTAAGTTTCCTTATCATTTTAAATAAATTTACCAACTTTTTTTTCTATGTTAAAACATAATATTAATAAAAGAGGGATAATAAATTAAAGAAACAGAAGTGTCATTTTATTTCCCCGATTTTAGTCACAACAAAGTTACTGCCTACATAAGATTAAATATGTGCTTTTTTCATAATTATGGTAAAATTTTGCTATTGTATAAATACAGATTTACAAATTAGCTGTTACATATCGAAATTAAGGATATTTGATAGCTTGTAAAAGGAGGACAAAACTTTCAACAGGACCTTTTGGACCTTTGTGAGGACCTTGTCTTCCCTAAAGTCCGTCACAATGATACCCGAGTGATGGTCCAGAGGCCCAGTATTGCGTCTGTCGCCTCTCTAAATTTCATGTTCCTCTAGTTTGGCTCTCCGGCCCTCGTCTATAGGTGCAACGAGCTAAATTCCTTCTCTTCTTTTGTTTAGCTCTTCTTCTCGGCCCACGTGGATCGCGCCATTCTCACTAATTCCAGCGTCTAGAGGTCCACTAATCATCCAGTATTCCAAATTCTCCTCCTTCTTATGCTGCTTTCTTTCCATGTTGACGCGCTTAATCGATTGTCTTCCCTAAAGGAGGATGGTTGGTCACTTTACTGTATTCTAGTGCTGTGTTTGTTATTTATTGACAATTAAAACAGTTATTTTACATATACAAATATAAGATACTTCAAAACATTCGAAAACTCATGAAAACTTTAAATTAATTCATTCAAAAAACATTTTAACCAACTTTGATAAATTTTCATTTACTATTCCTTTCTTATCCTAATTCCATTTTTTCTTCTTTTCCAGGTGGTGGAGGTGGCTGGGACGATGACACCACCTTACCGACAGGTGGCTGGTCTCTCCGAGAGGGTGGTCGAGGAGGCCAATCTTGCAACGCCAAGTATCACACGGAGGGCGGATTCGGAGGCGGTGGAGGTGGATGCATGTCTGGGGGCGGCGGAGGCGGTTACAGAGGTAAGACACGCACTTTCCATCCTCCTGGAAATTTAAAATCCTCAAAGGAATAGATGGCGCTAGTTGTGTTTGTTATCACTTCGTCGGGTGCAGGTTTCTTAAGAAATGCTTTCAAAATTTGAGTAACTTTACTTATTTATATCATTTCAAATTCTATATATTCATGTAGTCCGAGTGTCACTAGGTTTGCTATTTCCAGTGAAGCGAATTAATCTTGAATTTTGGGGTTAAATTTTAACTATCTTAAATACAAAATTCCTGATTAAATAGGTTTGTGGCCTGTTTAGATGATTTCTATAACATTCTATAACTCAAGTATAAACTACAAGAATTAGTAAGCTTTATAGCAACAGATCAAAATAAGAAAATGTAAAAAGATTAATATAAAAACTTGTGGTGCTGTTCTTTGTGCAAATTATGCTTTGAAATGTACCATACAGAAAATAGTTTTACTAAATAGTGTTAGCAACAAATAAAAATTATTTCTACATATTTGTAAACCATTTAGTCAAGTTCTTGTTAAAATTTATTTCAAAATTTACATGCGCAGTATAATTTTGTTTTTGTTGCTGCCACTTATGCCACTAGGGCAAGCCAAGCACTTGGACCAGAAGCCTTAGGAATTTAGGTAAGGGGTGCTCCTTACTTTTTTTGATGAGCACTGCTAGGTTGAAAGAAGACTTCGTTTAAGTGGGTTCTCGTAATTTAGAAACAGGGACCAAACAGAAGTTTCTCATGCTTAGCTTGTCTCTCTCTGAGGTATCATTTGAGAATGGGGAGGGCATTACTGTTTACGTGCTAATTGCTGTTTTACGTGCCTCAGTCACTGTTAACAAACACGACTGATCTTTGACTGGCTAAAGTCCCGAACTTGTAACCCTCCTGTTGTAAGATCACTGCCTTTCACGACTAAGCTACCGCGGCACTCACAGTTTTATTCTATGCATTATAAAAATACCACATAAAAAATTTTTAACTTGTATTTTAAACCTCTGATTGTCAACCCACTGCATGTACTGATTCACACAATGTCACACGTCTTTATAAAAGTATAGATGTAAGATTTGAAAATTGTGATTCTGAGAGTAAGAGAATTTACAATTTCTCTTTTATATTAGCACTTAATTATCTCTTAATCAATGTTTCTCGAGAAATGATTTAGTATGCTTAGTGGGACTATAAATACAAGTCATTCAAAATTTTTATCTCAGGCCTCCATTGGTTTTCGTCTCAGAGGGTTTAATACATTAAAAAAACTTCAGAATTTTTAATTTATTGAATTCAAAGAAAAACAAATGTGGGGAAAGAGAAGCCATTTAAAATAACTGCAATGTGCTCAAAACTAACTTTACCTCAAATAAATAGTCGAAGACAGTCATGTATTACCATCAGGTTACTTTATCCAGCTTCATTGAGCAAATAAAATTAGGAATTTAATAGTATATTCAATTTTTAATGCTAGGAAAAATAAAGGTACGCTTATTTTAAAAATAAAACTGTCATTATAAAATTGTTAATAACTTTTATAATACTGAGATAAAGATTTCAAATTTTTCATGCATGTGCAGAAAGGTGAGATCCATAATTTGACATAATAAACTACAGTCGTTTTTTAACTATATTTGCTGCACTATGTCACCGTAATGTTTACTATTCTGACGTCGCTACACCTCATTCGCTTCACAAAGAGGTTTTTTTAAAACCCAGGCCAAGGCGACATTCGGTCTGGAATTTTGACATTAAACTACAAAAGATTTTCGGTTCGACACGCCTTGAGATGTCCGAGGTGATCAGAAAGCCTGATGCGACGCGAGAAGGACAGACAGTCAGGCGCCAACGAAAGGACCAATCGGAGATTAGTAGGACGGCGACGCTGGAAGGAAAAGCCTATGGGAAGAGGAGAAAGGTGACGTCAGGCGGCTCGAGTTTTCGCCGGAGGAAGATTGACTACGAGAAAAGAGAAGAGAACGAGCGAAGGCAACGACAGGTTGCGTTGGTGTTTTTTGGAGTGCCAATCTCCAGTTTTGTGTGGAACTCAAGGAGTCCAAGTTGTACCCCTGTACAACCGTATATCTGTCGGGCACATGATTGCAGATTGTTTTTTAGGTTTGCCTCGAACCTGGGACTTTTAGGTCCGTACCAGCTCACCTGAGCCCTGTGATTTCCATTCGGAAAAATTTGTAAATAGCTATATATTTTAGTCAAGAATAAAAATTGTTATTTTTATAAGCGGTACGTCGTGTCACTACAACTTCGATACCCAAACGCTACCCGAGTATCCAGTAACGTTACACTATGTTAAAACTCACGATTGTACCCGTTATATCACTCTCAGCTTCTATTACTCAATTAAGTAACAACAAAATGACCAATGAAAAACTGTAACTTCCCATTAAGTAATATGTACTTGACAGATGCATTGTGTAATTTTGTGAAATTGAATTTAAAAAACTTTTAAATATAAATATCAATTTAATATTTCGATAAACTGTAGTTTCTTTTTTAATATGTATCATTCAAACTCATATACAAATTATCGTAAATTATCATTTTCAACTCGAAGTTATTTCTGAGTACAACTGACCAAGTCCTACTTACATAACCGATTCACTTTCCTCTACTGCTATTTACTTTTTCTTCTTTCTCATTTGGTTTGGTTGCCGTGTACTGATTTGCTGAGACCGGTACCTACTGCTGATAACTGATTTTACACGGTTATAAAATCCATGCCATTAGTGAGAGTCGAACCCTCAAACTACAGTACCTAAAAGCAGTGTCCAACTGCTTAAGTTATAATTCCGCCTCTTTCTTTCTGAAATATTAAAACAAAATAATCTCATCATGTCTTCTAATGCAGAAGAGATGACTGATGGATATGAGTAATTTATTAATTATTCGTAATAAATGTTAGATATGATTGAATCTTAAGTTATACTAAAATTTATATTCAATATAATATGAAGGACATAAATCTTTCTGCACACACTATTAGTTTTATTTCATAAATCAGTAAAATAAAAATATAAAAATTTTGAACCGAATTTCTTGCAACTGAATGTTTACAGTCTAGTGGATACATTTTATTTTTATCCTAAAGGAAAATACACAAGAAAAGAAACTAATCTGCTTAAATCTTGATATTAAAGAAACAAATTTCTAAGCGTAAACTAATTCTTGAGGAAATATTTCTAGGATTTTTGTTGGATTTTTTCTATTCTTTAAACACGATTCCTAGAGGTGATACATTTCTCTAGAACTGAAGATAACTTTGGATACAAAAAACATTCAAAGTCGTGGAACGCTATTCCAAAATACCGTTTAAAAACTTTGGCATCGAAATAGCACGTGAGGAAAAGAAATAATGGATAACATATGTACATTTTACCGAATCTGAAATGTATCCAAATAAAAAAATAGGGTGCTTATTATTCCAATCACACTGTTCGCTGAGAAAAACGCATTTTCCATTCCAAAAAATTCCCCAGGCTCAGATTTTCACGTATGTTTAGAGATCCGGAAAAAGGATTATGAATTTTTTTCCTTTACAGAATCTGAGGATGTATGCTCAATATATTATATTTACAATTCTGTGCAACGTTCTATTTATGAAAATATTTAAAATAAATTTAGTAAATAGTTAATGAGAATTATTAAAATATTCGTAGGTGCCATAAGAATATAAATTATTATATAATTCTTTACAAGTATTTAGATACAAAAATAAATATAAAAACTTTTATGTCTGTAAACTTTTTACATCATTGCAGAATAATTGGGGAAATAATTGCTTAACATTTTAACACATAAAAGTGAGAGATCTTAATTGTGAGGAGATTATCAAATGAATTAAATATTAATTTAACATAAAATTCAATTGTTTTAATTTCAAAGTACCATCTATAATTCTTTTTATAACTTGATTTATCATGAGTTTCGGGCTAAGCTCAACTGACTACAAGGCAAAAAATAAGAGACTCTTTTAAAACTGTCAAGCCTTTTTACACTTTTTTAGAATTGTATTTCGTTAAAACGGATGATTGCAGTTTATCATCATTCTTTCTACATCTTACCTTTAAGCCTCAGAATTTTGGCATGACTTATTTCACCATTAGTACTAGAGAAACACTCTATTACAACTGTATAAGACTATTTATTATATTCTTCACTTTTTAAAATCCTTTTAAGATTGTATTTTGATATTGCGAATAATAACATTTTACCATCAATGTTTCTATATTGTACAGTTAATCTTTGACCTCTGGCTGAGCTTATTTTACATTCGTATTCAAAATTCATGATACTTTGAAAGACTGTTTTTAACCTTTTTTACTTTTTATTGTACACTTTTAGAATACTTTGAACACTTTATTTCGATAACACGGATAGATTCAGTTTATCATTATTCTTTCTACATTATGGTTAATTCTTTATTTTCTTGTTAAGCCCATTTCATCTTCAATACTAAAAACGCTCTAATAAAACTGTATAACACTATTTATTATATTCTTCACTTTTTACTATAACATTTTATAATCCTTTTAAGATTGTATTTTGATAACGCGGATTATTACATTTCATCATTAATCTTTCTATATTGTACCGTTAATCCTTGTCCTCTAGCTGTGCTTATTTTACATTTGGTATTTAAAATTCATGATACTGTGAAAGGCTATTTTTCATATTTTTTACTTTTTACTGTAAATTTTTAGAGTACTTTGAAGACTTTATTTTGATAACACGACTAGATTCAGTTTATCGATATTCTTTCTACATTGTGTTTTTAATTCTTGATTTTCTTGTTAAGTCCATTTCATCTTCAATACTAAAAAACGCTCTAATAAAACTGTATAAGACTATTTATTATATTCTTCACTTTTTACTCTAACTTTTTAAAATCCTTTTAAGATTATATTTTGATAACGCGGATAATTACATTTCTTCATCAATCTTTCTATATTGTACTGTTAATCCTTGACTTCTGGTTGAGCTTATTTTACATTCGATATTCAAAATTCATGATATTGTGAAAGACTGTTTTTAACATTTTTTTACTTTTTACTGTACACTTTTAGAATACTTTGAAAACTTTATTTCGATAACACGGCTAGATTCAGTTCAAAAACTGTATAAGACTATTTATTTTATTCTTCACTTTTTACTCTAAAATTTTAAAATCCTTTTAAGATTGAATTTTGATAACGCGGATAATTACATTTTACCATCAATCTTTCTATACTATACCGTTAATCCTTGACCTCTGGCTGAGCTTATTTTACATTCTCAAGATACCGTAAAAGACTGATTTTAACATTTTTTACTTTTTACTGTACGATTTTAGAATACTTTGAACACTTTATTTCGAAACACGGCTAGATTCAGTTTATCAATTCTTTTTACATTGTGTCGTTGATCCTTAGTTTTCTTGTTAAGCCCATTTCATCTTCAATACTAAAAACGCTTTAATAAAACTGTATGACTATTTTATTCTTCACTTTTTCTCTAACATTTTAAAATCCTTTTAAGATTGAATTTTGATAACGCGAATAATTACATTTCTTCATCAATCTTTCTATATTGTACTGTTAATCCTTGACCTCTAGCTGAGCTTATTTTACATTTGGTATTTAAAATTCATGATACTGAGAAAGGCTATTTTTCATATTTTTTACTTTTTACTGTAAATTTTTAGAGTACTTTGAAGACTTTATTTTGATAACACGACTAGATTCAGTTTATCGATATTCTTTCTACATTGTGTTTTTAATTCTGGATTTTTTTGTTAAGCCCATTTCATCTTCAATACTAAAAAACGCTCTAATAAAACTGTATAAGACTATTTATTATATTCTTCACTTTTTACTCTAACTTTTTAAAATCCTTTTAAGATTGTAATTTGATAACGCGGATAATTACATTTCTTCATCAATCTTTCTATATTGTACCGTTAATCCTTCACCTCTGGCTGATCTTATTTTACATTCGGTATTGAAGAATTTATTTTGATAACACGGCTAAATTCAGTTTATCATTTCTTTCTACATTGTGTTGTTGATCCATGGTTTTCTTGTTAAGCCCATTTCATACTAAAAACGCTCTAATAAAACTGTGTCAAACTATTTTAGAGTTATCTTTCTTTTTCTAAACAAGAGATTCTCCTATGAAAAAAAAACAGTCATAACGCTTCCTTTTGAAATATACTTAATTATAACACATACTAAGTTGTATATTTTGTTTGTTTGTTCATCTATTAAGAATTATAAGGAAGAAATTAATTGAAATGAACATCAAATGAGGTGAAAATTGTTTATTACAAATTTAAAAGTAAGGACAAAATCAATAGCTAATAAAAAATTATGAGGTTATTATGAAATGTGCAGTTTAACCAATTTTTTATAATTTTTTTCTGGTTCTAATTTTGAAAGCACAATGAAAATTTTAGATGGCTAGATAAAATAATTATTAATAAAACAGCAAACACTTTACAAATTTCTCTAATAGGTAGGTAAGCCCCTGCCAGTCCCTTAAAACTGCCTAAGTCCCCCCATTCAGCTCTGAGTCTCCACCGCCCCCATGAAAGGCTCCAACGCTTCCTAGGGGTCGGTATCCCCCCTCCGTTGGGAATGTTTTTACTAAAAATTTTTATCTAAATGTTTTACGCTATTTTAAGACTTGCTTTTTGATAGCATGGTAGGTTACAGTCATCACCATTCTTTCCACTTCGTTCTGTTAAAATGTATATATCTGTATAGGCTTATTTCACTTTCGATACTTAAAATACATGCTAATAAAACTGTGTAATACTATATTCAAACTATCTTCTATTTACTGTAAATTTTTTTTCACATTTTTAACACTTGAACTGCGGGAGGGGAATTTTGACCAAAAAAACTATTTTGCGTTTTCCTAACAGATTTATGCCGAACGCTGGCCGATTGGTTAGGGCGCTGATCATCGGTACCGGAGTTCGTGGGTTCGAATCCCACTATGGCATGGATGTTCGTAGCCGTTCAGAATCGCCTTTAAGCAGTAGGTCCCGGTCTTATTAGCCCTCGTGTGCAAAACAGTAGACCGTAGCGCTCCAAACAAAACCTAACAAATTTATTTATTTTTTGGCTAAATTCTAGTTCAGAGAGCCAACCAAGCCAAGTTCAATAGGCACGCCAATCGTGAGCGATGTCGCCAAATTCTACAGCCCAGTTTTCTGGCAAACCTTGCTCTATTTTTTTTTCTATTTTTTTTTTTTTAATTTGTATTCATCTTAACAAAATTTCAAACTTTTTTGTTCAAAATATGCTTTGAAATTGGGCATAAATTTAATACAAAACGAAGCACAAATTGTAAACATCACTTGGCGATAATTTGGCGGTCACTTGTACAAAAATAGAGCCGAGAACATGGGCTGCCCCAGGAACTTGGATTCTACCTTTTTTTCAGACAGTAATAATAGTAATAATGTAATATTCATTTTCAAAAGTCATCCTTAGAAACATTTTTCATAAAAACTTATATTATTTCTGCTATTTCTATCTGAGAAAATAATAAATGTGTTAATATAGCACAAAATAAGATTTAGTTTAAAATGATCCCTCCCGAGATTCCACTGTTAAGACTGTATTTTTTAACACAGATAGTTACAGTTTATCGTCAATTTTTACATATCGTACTGCTAATTTTGGATGCCTGTTTACGTTTACTTTACATCCGTTGTAAAATAAGATTCTAATAAAACAGTATAAGGAAACTATATTTTCACTACTATTACTTTATACTTTATGTACTTTCAATATATAATTAAGTGTACATCATTCCGTCAACTGTGTGCGAAAATGTATGTGAGAAACAATATAAGAACAACATTTAATTTAAAGAATTTATACTTTATTTTTACTTTATCAATATGAAATTTTGATATTTCTAAATTCTATTATTTTACAAAAGTGTATTTACAACATATAAAACAACTAATATGAATGTACGCAGTACTTACAAATGGGTCATTATTTTTCTACAAGATGATCGAATGTAAGTTTAAAAGACGTTGATCTCAAAATAACGTTTTTCAGTAACTTGATAATATTCATTCTCTAAATATTTACGCAGAATAAAATCCTATAAATATTTCTTGAAAATATTTATTCCCGATTCCCTTGACGTTAGAAATATCACCCGAGGGCATGCAAGTATCCCTTGAATTACAAAGAACAGAACAAAAAAGAAGAAGAATCTATTTTTCATATCAAGAGTGACAACAAGTCCCCCGGAGTTTTAAAAGGCGAATACATTTTCTTCAAAGTCAAAATAATAAAAAAAATAGAACTTGTGAAATTCCGCAGTGGTCTTGACTGCGTAGGCGGTGTAGGGATAAGAGTTTAATGGAATGTTTTGGGAAATACTTTCCTAAAGCTTTGAAGTTCTATTTTAGAATTATCAGGAAAAATATTTTTAAAGTGTTTTGTTTGTTTCACTGAAAGCGGATTTTGTTTTCAGAGTCGAGTTTAATTTTAAGAATTTCAATATCTTTCTTTAGATTCAAGCTTCATAATATCGAGCTTATAATCTAAAAATAATACTGATTTCTGATAGATAATTAGAGAACAATTTTAAAGACACTATTACTTTTCTTGAAATTTTTAAAAAACTAATGTATTTTTAATTACGTAATTTCTGTTTAAATTTTATGATTTCATACACATATACAGAAATAAATATAACTAATATACAGAGGCCTTAATGTGGATGCATTTAAATAAGATTGTGCGTAAATGGTAAAATCTACATTATGAAATTTAGTACAGAGGTTAGTTGTGATGCCATCCACAATACTATGAAGTTCTTTCTTCAAATTTGAAATAATTATTTAATTTAATTTATTTTATTTATTTAACACTAAACGAATAATAATTGCTTCTAGTAACAATTTGTCTTATCCATCCAGTAAGTTTCTTATATTTTGGCAAACCTGATGAGTTAACTCGTTGAGAAATTCATTTTCTTCATTACTATTTTACTTGAGTTTTACTTTATTATTTCTCCAGTTAATAAAGTATCAATTTAAAAATATTAAGTTTCTTAATGTTGTTAAATCTACAGGAAGGCTATTTTCCATCTCGATGTTTATATCTGAAACTGTCAGAATTTCTTAAAAACAATCTGAAGATGTAAACGATATAATACTCTATCGTTAAAAACTCAAAGAACTTTTTATACACACTTATATTATGAACACATCTTCCCCACATATATTTATTTACATATTCACATACATACATATTATAAGCCAACAGAGCCAAACCGATTCAAAGGTGAGCCACGTCCTTAGGCAATTGTTAAATTTTTACCACTAGAAATTGTAAAAGAAATATTTGTTGTATTGATGGATATGGATCAATTTTAAAAAATTTCTGAAATAGTATTTTAATTATTTTACTGTTTAAGGATGCACTAGTACCTGAGCTTAATTTCTGATACGAGATATTTTTAAATGCTTTCAGAAAATTGGAAAATGAATAGCAGAGAAAGAGAAAAAAGTTTTGAAGTAACTAGCACTCTTCTTCAAGGTGCTAACTACGAAATTTGAAAAAAAAATTAATTACAGAAAATGCCAGTTAAAAAGATAGAATTGTAATGAAATTGGGAAAAAATTAGATTTTCATAAAAATAAAGAAAAAGATGAACTACAAGTTTACTGTAGAGTGTGACCTCCATTTTAAGGCGCCCTTAGATTTTGCCTAGTGCTTTGTGGCCTTGATTGGTTCTGTACACACGTTTTAACCTCACATAATTTAATTAAAATTTAATGTAGAATAATTTTAGCATATTATCGTTAATAAATATATAAATTAAACTGCAAAACATGAAAATAATATTGTCTTCCTTCGCTTTTCACTTCTTCATAAGAAACTAATATTTTTCTTTATTAGTCTTTTCATTAATACAAATATATAGAGAAAAAATAATCATCTATAAGGGACAAAACGTATAAGCGTTAGATATTGGGTTTGTTTGACCAAATTTTTGTCATTCAAGTGAGAGACAATCACATTTCGTAACACAAAGCGTCGTAGAAGTCAGAGGGGCGTATAAGTGAAAGTCATATAACAGACAGAAATTTAACATTATTTCCCATAAGGCTAAACCGGGACCACAAAAAGGAGATGCATAACTTAAAGACTCATAAATAAGAGATGCGTATGGGAGAAGTCTGTATTTTTTTTTTAATAATTTTATCTATTCTCCGATGATCGATATTAGAAAAACAATTTTTTCCATAATTCAATGAGATAGAAGAGTATGTTAGCTTCCTATAAGCTTAGATGAAAAATCGACTACCTTCAAGCTTAATGGCTCTTTCCGCAGGCAGGTGCGAGCCCATTTGAAGCCCAAACGCATTTTAAATTTTATAAAAATGATTCTATATCGGCTAGGGAAAAAGAACATAAATTGTTCGAGTAGTAGGAAAATCAACCAAAAATTACCATAATCAATACTTCTTTCTAAAAGTAATGCTCAGTGATAAATTACCTCTCAAAATAAAAAAAAACGTAATTTATGTTTTTCTAAAGGATGAATAACTTTTAAATAGAAATATTCAGTGTAGGATTATAGAAAAGGCCAAATTTTGTACAATGTGAAAATTAAATCGAAGTTCTTTGAACTGGCTGAAAGAATTTCCAATAAATAAATAAGAAATAAAAAAAACTAGTACTGATTTATCTTTTTCCTTCTTTGAAATACAGCTGCGAGGTAGAAAAACAATTTATGCTCACTTAGACAAACTTTACAAGAACATGGAAACGAAATACACCCAGAAACTAATAAAACAAGACGTGCTACATTATGAAATCTGCAGCTGCTTTCGGAATTTATATTTCTCTTTCTGACATACCCCTGGTACATATTTTTGTGGACAAGCAGCGGTAAAAGATTTTTCGGTATTTATGAACCTTAGGATAAGGCGTACAAGGACTGTGCATGCAAACAAAAACATAAATTTGTTAGTTTGTGGGTGAGCGGATTTGCTTTCGATTATATTTAGCAAAGAATACTATATGATTATATTTCAGTAGGCGCATCACTAAGTGAATGTAGTAGGTAAAATGTATACTCCTACCCACTTAAAATGGTGTAAAACTCCATTTTTGGAGATTGTTGAACCACATTAAACTTTTTGATATCTGCCGTTGTAAAATAAAATAGTGGATATCGACAGTTTTTTTTCGATATCCGGACTGAGAAAATACTGTCTTTAATTAGAGATAGTTACTTCGATGGGGACTATTTAGATGGTACGGTAGTCCCCGAGGACGTTAAAATAATCTGAGTGTCCTTCTTTAAACCAAGGTTGGTTGGTTGGTTGATGGTTTGGTTTGGAGCTCTGTGGTATACTGTTAGGCTGTACGAGGGATAATAAGACCGAGATATACTGCTTAAAGCCGATTCCGACCGGCTGGAAAGATATATGCTGTCAGCAGAACTCGAACCCGCGAACTCCGGTACTTAAGAGCAGTTCATTGGTTTGAAGCGCTACGGTTTACTGTTTTTCTACACCGTAAGTAATAGAATTAAGGCAATGAAATCAAAAACTGTGTTGCAGAATTCCCCGATGTATTCACTTTCCGCTGAACGGTTGATATGACTTTTAATTATGAAAATCTAGATTTGCAGACCTATAACTATTTGATTTCTTTTGATTCCTTAATGTTAACTAGGCATGTTTTTTACAGATTTTTTTCATACATGGATTGCGTTGGTTAGATATTTTATTGAATATTATAATTTTTGAGTATATAAAGATAATTTTAGATAGGAGTGGGGGTATTGAAGTATTATGCTTAAAACTTAATAAAATTCCGTCTTTGAGTGATTGTAGTTATTACAAATACACAATCAATAAAATTTAATAGTATTAGATGACATTTATAGAATATTAATATCATTAAAAGGCATTTTACCTGTTCACAGATCTTTACATTAAAGAAACTTAAAACGATGCAATATACTTTTTAATAACATGCGGGTACTTGCCAGCTAAGCCTGCGCACATACATCGCATGGAATATGTTGACCATTTTATTCTGAGAGCACCCTATAGGCCGTCAATATTATTCCATAGGACGACACATATAAAGTAGGTCCTCGTAGATTAGAATGAGCGACAAATCAGTAGACTCCCAGGATGAACTTGCCACCTCCAGCGGTATCGTTTGGTAACTAGAAGGACATTACATCTACGAACCTATTTGACATGAACCAGCCATCATTAATAAACACGGTGAACTTTTGTCAGGTTCGAGCCTCAGTTTCCCGACCATGAAATGCTTATTTTGGGGCGCTACGGTTTACTTGCAACACGAGGGTTAAAACCGACCATGAGAATGAATTTAAATGAATCCAGCAGCATAAATATTTCATTACATTTTATTCAAATATTTTTCATTGAAATATTGCATTCTATTCATTTAGAGTTGTTTTTTAAAACTCAATGAAATAATGAAAACATTGTGAACAAACGATTTAAAGAGAAAAAATCTTGATAAAAAAAGCCTTTCTTTATACATTTTTTATTATTATATTGACACCCACGGTAGCGCAGTCACCAAAGGCGTCGATCTCATGGTCGGGTTTAACCCTCTTTGGAAGTAGACCGTAGCGCTCCAAAACAAACATTTCATGGTCGGGGAACTAAGGCTCGAACCTGACAAAAGTTCGCCGTGTTTATTAATGATTTCTGGTACATGTCAAATAGGTTCGTATTGTCGTAATGTCGTTCTATTTATCAAGCGATACCGCTGGAGGTGACAAGTCCATCCTAGGCGTCTACTGCTTTGTCCCTGGTTCTAATTTACGAGGACTTATGTAATACTAGACTCCAGACTCGAGTTTTTGTTACATGGACATACGGCCCTCAGGAGCGAAGACTGACACATCGAGAGAGGGTAGACAAGCCCTATTTCAGGGAAGTGAAAGTTCACCAGGAGGTGGAATGATGCCAACCGCTCCAGCTGCGGAGAAGGACATTTTCCCATGGAGGCGAAAGCCTGACCAAGAGGGGGGGGGAGATTCCACCCCGGCTGTATGGAACAGCAGTGGAAGAGATGCCCACTTGGAACGAAAGAGAAGAGACATTATTCTTGAAGGAGAGCTAAGACCGAGAGAGGTGCTTTCCGCTCGGCACTATTTGGTTATTCTCAGTGTTTTTTTTAACCATGTTTTGTGGTTAAGGATGTTCAATGTACACATGTTCAACAAATTTGTACATAATAAATATATAGTCTAGTATTTTGTGGCTGCAATAATTAATTGTCGGAAAAATAAGCTATCAGCGAACCCACAACTCCTGCTCCAGTAACAATAGGCGAGCAGGTACAGAAACGAGACGTGCGGGCATCGGGAAAGACAACCGCAGACGTACACCTTTATATTACAACCTACTTTGTATGTGTCGTCCTAGGCAATAATATTAACTGCCTATAGGGTTCTCTCTCAATAAAATGGTCAACATATTCCGTGGCGATGTATGTGCGCAGGCTTAACAGGCAAGTACCTGCTTATTATTAAAAAATATTTTGCATCGTTTTAAAATGTAGTCACTGTATACTAGATGTAACAAAGAATATTTTTAATAAAAAATAAAAAATTGATATTTTTATAAAAATAAAGCTATTTATTTCCTTTAATGGGTTAAACAAATCTTTCGTATTTTTAAATAAGTTACATACTTCAATATCTCAAATTCACTTTCTTTTGACACTTCATTTGTTAAGATTGTCTCTTCGAGAGAGTTTCAAAAGGAATCTATGCAACAGAAATACAATATTTGACTGTTAAAATGTGAACTCGTAGATTTATACACGAATCATTCATTTAAATCTATATTAATGTGTCTGACAGGACACCGAAGCTATAGACTTTTGAAAAAAATATGCAGACATACTAAATCAATTTTCATTATGTTAAAAGCCTTTTGTATATGACTATCCTCAGAATGAAATTTGAGTGCCTAGTTTGTTTTATAAAAATAGTTTTGGGAAATTTAAGATGACAGTGGCTGTCAAAATATATTTTTATAATATTTCTAAGTGTTGAGAAATGTACTTATGTGTTCAACATGCATTTTCAATGAATTGTGCATTTATTACTTTGGTCAAAGGGGAAAAATTGAACACTTATACTGAAATATGCAATTTATAAAACTGTTCCAATATTATATTGTATTTTAAATTATAACAATGGTTTAAAACGCAGAAAGTCGTTAGTTTGACGACCGAATTTGAAAATTTGCATAAAAGAGTGTGTCTTGTACTTCTGTCGGAGAGCCTTGATTCATAGCAAGAATTTTAGATTAGTTAACGGTTGTACACATTTGTTTGAACTGCATTTAAGTTTTATCATTCTTTCCTTCCAAGTCCCTTTGTCCGTTTCCTAGTGCAGCTATACCAGAGATACTACAAAATGTTTTCGTAACATATTTAGAGGACTAATAAAATACTGTATTTTTATTTAACGTATCAAATTTATCCCTCCCCTCTTCCCAGTCCTCTTGTCCTCTTCCCAGTTCTGCTAAACTAGAGGTACTTCATTTAGATCCAGCTATAAAACAAGAAAAAAATATTTTGTGGACTATATCAACTTTACCTTTTTCCTCTTCTCACTTCATAGTCAGGACAACTAGAGATAGGGCAAACTTTTGTCGTATCCGGATTAAATACATGAGAAAATATTTTTTGGACTAGTAAATCACCATATTTTCGGAGACCATATCATTTTTAACTCTCTCCTCTTCCTAGTCATCGTATCCATTTCCTCGTACTTCTAAACTAGAGATAGTGGAAATTTTTTTCGGATCTGGCCGACAAAAATACTTTGTGGACAATATTAATTATATCTCTCTCCTCTTCTGAATCTTCTTGTCCACTTCATAGTGCGGCTAAATGAGAGATAGTGCAATTTTTTCGAATCCAGCCAAAATACAAGAGAAAAATATTTTGTGGGCATATTTTCGTGGGGCTAAACCAATTTCATCCCTCTCCTCTTCCCAGTCTTCTCGTCCACTTCCTAGTGCGGCTAAAACTGCGATAGAGCCAATTTTTTGAGATTCGGGCCAAGAAAAAGAGAAAATATTTTGTAGACCAATAAAGTACCATATTTTCGTAGATCATATCAATTTTATTCTCCTCTTCCTAGTCCTCTTTTCCACTTCCTAGTGCAATTAAAACAGAGATAGTGTAACTTTTTTTGGATTCTTTCAAAGAACAAGGACAAAATATTTTGAGCACCAAAAACATGTCATATTTTTGTTGACCATATCAATTTTATTCCTTTGATGTTTCCAGTTATCTTGTTACCTTCCTAGTGCAGCTAAACCAACAAACATCTTTTGAATTGGATGAAAAACAAGAGAAATAAATTTCGAGGACAAATAAAATTTACCCTGAAATTTAACGACTGTCAGCAATATTTTAAAGTGCATTCTTTAAAAAAAACATTAGAAATCTACTTTTTGCATTTTAGTAGCCATTTTGGAGTTGGAATATTTTACGTACATTCCCAATAACACAAAAAATACTAGTAACACTCTATTTTGTAACAATTTCAGAACTATTCCCATTTGCTTTATATATACTTCACCTTTCTCTGCGAAATAAATTATATTAGAATAGCCGAAGAAGAAACAATAAAAAATATCGGCGTATTCATGTGCATTTGTAACAAAGGTTTTAAAATTGAAACTTGTTTAAGAAAATAAAAATTAAACAGTATTATTTCGAGAGAATAATTTAAAATTATTACCATTCATTGCTTTCTGATAATTGTGTGTAAGGAGTATCATAATCAAGAAAAATTTCAGTTTATATCGAAATATCTATGTAACGAAAAATCTAAATATAATGAATATAAGCATTGATAGTCTTTGTGAAATAGCAGTACATGAGCTCTACTCACACAAAACCTTTATCTTGAGAAAAGAAAATTATTTTAATATTTAATGGAATGTGTAAAGAATAACTCTGATGACTCGTCATAAAAAATTGTGTATAATTTAACCTTTGTGTACCCTATACATCACAACAAATGTTTTATATGCTTATATATCACATGTGATACACAATGAACAGTACTTTATTTACAAGCTTTTACATATTTTATATTTTATATCATTGTGTATGACATGGGATACACAAGCGTATAAAGCATTATAATTTTTATTATATGCGATGCAAAGGATAGTCAAAGGGTTAATCTGCATACAAGAAATTAATTGTATATCCACATCAAATTTTTTTAATCCAGTTCCACTTTTTTGTAGCTATTGATGCGCAGCGTCTCTTTTTAAAAAGTTTGTGGAATTTATGCTTGCTCGGGACGAGTGGTCTTTTACAGCGAAAATACACAGCAATGTTAAAATAAATCTCACAATACTTGGGATATCTGATGGGGGATATTGTTTGAATACTTACTGACAGTAGATCCTCAATTTAACACCTTAGTAATTAAGGGAAGTTGGTGACAGAACTGGGTTGTCCATTTTAACTCTAATAAACAGACTATCTGGTAATTTTGATATTTATCTTCAATGGGTCTGATCTTACGTTTGCATTTCTGGCAAAGAGATGGCTGATATTTTGGTGAGAGCAGCTGCTCTTGTTTCTCCACATCGAAATATGTGTTACACATTTAGCGAGGTTTTCTCGGAGCAAAAGAAATCGAATAGGGACCTGTGGAAACTCTTTCCGGACCATCATTGGCATTCTAGGAAAAGCCCTGGGGGTGTTTTTCTTTTTAAGGGTAACAGAAGTCAGCAGACTTGTCTCTCCCGTTTTGTCAGTGGGCTCTTTATGTCTCTCTCCTTTGAGCAGGGACATAAAGTTTTTAATACTTGCGCCAAGTGTAAGGCACCCCAGGTTTTACCTGAGTATATTTTAATTTACTTCGGTATTAAATTGGAATAGGTGTTTTCCAAACCCCTACTGCTTTTAGATTTTTTAGAAGTTTTTGGCCTTATGGAGTTCGATTTTAGTCATGCCAACTCGGGATCAGTAACAAGAACAATAGTACTTTGTACTATTTGGACGTGATTTGATAAAAGGTTGTTTATCAAATACTTTATACAGTAGAACCTCGGTAATTGATCCCCTGTGGGACCAGCATCATATCGTCGTTGTAACGAATTGAAAAAATAATAAGAAAATTGAGCAAAGAAATGATTCAACAGTACATACCTAGAGAACACTTCTATTTATTTGTATTTCCATTACTGATTTTTTGAAAAAAAAAGCCTTTGATTGACGCCTGTTTTAAGTTCATTTGGGAATTTTTCATTATCACTGATTCCATATCCGTTAGAATTTGAAGGAAATCTCCAGAATTAAATTTTCCTTCAAAAATTGACGCAAGGCATTGATTGCATTGAAGGCTTCTTTTTTCATTCACTTTTTCAAAGGCTTGGACGATTTCTTCTCCTTCGTCGGATTTCTTCGTTTCCGGCAATACGGGCAATAAAATCGTCCTCATTCAAATTTTCTTCTCAGCACTGTAAAGTTTCGTCTATAAAGTGTCATATATACGGGGTGATAAGGGTTCCGACAACGGTCGGAATTCAGCTGACTGATTTCCCAACTCTTTCTGAAATTCTTTTTTTCGTACAGGTTTCTTCAAGTTGTATCACAGTACAATAATTTTAAAATAGCCCACTTGCTCATGAGTTCTGCGGACTAAAATTAGCGATCGCTCTAATGAAAAATAATACGCTTAGGGTCGCTGTAATGATTCAAAATTAACATTATTCCTATGGTAAAATAATTGGGACTTTTTAAGATGGTCCTTCTAACAAAGGGGCCGTTGTATCGTGGGATCGATAAAAAGAAGTTCTACTGTATATACTATATGATATTATTACATAGGTAGATTTCCGAAAAGAAAGATAAAATGGGATATAGAGGATTAAAAGATTTAAATTAAACATTGAGAAATTAAAAAAAAATTATTTTCTCCTTCAGTATATTATTCCTATTTTTTATATTCTCAATACTATTCTAAATAACTTTAATAACTGAAATTTCATAAAATTACGGGTTTTTAGGTTACTGGAAACCAAATTAAAAGACCAAATTGGAAATAAAATTGAAAATTTCATATTGAAATTGTCATCAATAAAAGAAAATGCTTAGTTTGGATTGGAAATACCAAGAAAAAATCCGATTAAGAAGAGTTTAAGTTATGTATATTGTAATAGGCATACAAGGCAGTCGAAGTGTTCCCACATCAAATTCCTTAATGTGATTTTACTTTTTTATTGATTCATATGTTGTATTTTATCATAATATTCCATATGTTTTAAGAAATTCGGAACTACTAAACACTCGAAATCCGTTGGGACTGCATTAACATATGCATCTCTGATAAAACAAGTCTTTTAAATATTTCAAGCATCACCTATCTCTCTCGTAAATCGATACGACTGTTTGCTAGTTACGCGCATCGACAGAGTCATTAAAACTCTTTACAATTCCTGAAATCTGATTATGGAGTTGACTGAGAATAACGATTCAGTTGCCATGGCGACTTTTGCGAGAATTCCTATGTTCAACTTTTATCAAAATTAATACTTTAGATTGCCAAATTAATACTATGAGCAATAATTTTTCTGCTTAATTCGTTCTAAACCAATAAAAGGGAGTAACTGCTTTTCTAAAAGTGCATGGGTACCGACAAAATTGGTTTTCTTTAGCTCAATGTTAACATATGAGAGCGAGAGATTTCTTTAAATAAGCTTATGTGAAAGAAATGAAAATTCTTTAGAGTTATACCTTTTTTATTTTTTGGAAAATTATGTTGATTAAATTCTAATATTTGATTGGAAAATTAGGTTATAACATATTTTATAAATGTTCTTAAAAAGGAATGCTAAACATTAAAGGATCTTTATACCCTTTGGAGAATTTTTTATTAAAGATTGTTTTATTAAATACTTTGCTAAAATGATATTATTACACAGGTAAATTTTAAAGAAGAAAAAAATGGGATATAGATTAATTAAAAATTTAAACTGTAAAAAATATTTGAAAATTTTTAATAACTGTTCTTCTTAATCATTATATTATTCTTATTTTTTATATTTACAATACTATTGTAAATAATTTTAATGACTGAAATCTGAATTAAATTATTGATTCTTGAATAAAAAATAAAATGTCAATTTATTTATAATATTTGAACAAAATAATTTTTGGGAGATATTTTTAGTGTAATAGTTTTGATATATTATATATATATATATATATATATTATATATATGTATTATTATCAAAAGTTATAGTTGAATAGTCTTTCGTAGCAACAAAATCTTGTAATATTTGCAAACATTGTATGATTCAGTCCAACATTATTATTTAGGAAAATGTTTATTTGAAATATTACTACTTGAAGAATTACTTAAAAGCAAATATAAATTTTTAGCTGTTAAAAGTTATTGTTCATAATACTAAAAATAAATAATTTAAAATAATTCAGATTATTATTTCTGAAAAATTATGTACACTGTAAAACATACATTTTTATTAAATTTAAATAAGAAAAGTTAAAATAGCAATTGTAAAAAAAACTACTCTAAACTAAATGCCACTGCTAAATTATTCTCATTTTAGGTATTGCATTTAACTAGATTAAAACAAAGACTGTAGGTAAAATCTAATTTACAAGATAAAAAAGGTTTTGTTTTAACTTCTAAATTTTTTTCTCAATATATTAAAAACAAATATTTACCTCCAATTATACTTCTCGTTTTAATTTTGAATTATGATATTTCTGAGCTATAAAGGAAATTGTTAAAAGAAAAATTTGGTTCTATTGAAAAATTACTTGATTTTAATTAATGCTACTTAGCTAGAATCTAAACGAATTAATACACATTCTTCCCTTTTCTTGCTATTAGCATGATGTTAATAACAACGTTGACCAATATACTACTTCAAAAGAATGCTTTTCTCTTTAATACCTATTATGCTTTTAAAGAAGATGTCAAAAACAGGAATTTACTATCCGATTAATTTAATTCAACATAATCTATTTTCCATCATTTTAAAATTTTTATAATAGTGTTAGTGAAAGCGAATATTACTCTTAAGCAAAATATTATAATCCGAGATGTATGCTTTTTAAAAATAAGTCATACATCAGAAATTCTTACGAGAAAATTATATTTTTGAAACTTAATAGCTTATTCTACCTTTTACTAATCATCTCCAAATCTCTTAACAGCAGA
>CM063505.1:173736322-173741322 GCA_032207245.1 Pardosa pseudoannulata | reverse complement strand
AGAAAAATAAAAATTGAACAAACATATCCTACTATTGAAGATCGACTGGCGGTCACCCCATGAGAGCTGTCGACAGAAATAGTTTTGTAATATCCTAATTATATTTTAGATATAGAAAAATAAAAATATAGAATATTTTAGTCTGTATTGAAATTTTTATATAGGTTTAGATTTTATTTAGAGCACTACGGTCTACTGTTTTGCTACCAGAGGTCTAATGACACCTGGATCTACTTCTTAAAACCGATTCTGAACTGCTACGAACATCCATGCCATCAGCGGATTTAGAACCCACTAACTCTGGTAAGGAATAGCAATGATTTACCAATTGGTCATAATTTAAGAATATTTAAGAGAAATAATTCTAGACTGCTTAATTTTTATATAAAAACTCTCTTGAATTATTTTTTTGGACATAAACGCTAAAAACTTTCAACTATTTTCTCAAAACTTGTGACGGGTCAGAGAGAAGCAGATATACGCCTCTAAATGGTCCGCATCTGATTTACAAACTGTACTTTGGCCCTAACTAGATTATATAATCCTGAATGCAAAAACAGGAAAAGTTGTTCATAGGAAAAGTAGCTAAACGAGATCATTCATTGCTGTATTCAAAAACAGTCATACGAATTTACTTACTGTCAGTGTAAAGAAATAAATTGATATTTAGAAAACGAATGAAAGGTAACAATTTTCAACTTATAACATGTAATATGAGTCTTGCTAAATTTCTATTTTGAACAGATTTCTATCTCTTCTCTTCCCTTGAAAAAAATTTTGGGATTACCAAATGCACTCTTTTCAAATGAAAATTTTGGCTCGATTCTTCAGAAATAAGTATAACCTCTAATGCACTTCGAGTTAAAATAATGTAAAAATTCAAAGGTTGGATTTCCTGAATAATTATCAATAATGCTCTTTAAATGCTACTATGTTATAAAAAATCTATTAGTTTTTAATCATTTGCCTTTTTATAAAGCAGTTTACAATAAAAATTGAAACTTGTGTAAAATTGTTTTCATTAACAAAAAAAAAAAGAAAGAAAGAAAAATTTGAAATTACCTTTTTGAATAGATCTAATTATAAAGAGCAAATTTCTTAATAAAACATTCAGTTTATTCTAAAAAGACATATATAAAATCAACATTTATCTCAGAAAGGAATTAAACTAAAAAAACTCAATGAAAAGAATTTTTAAAATGCCTTATGCGCATTTTTAAGTAGAATATTTTTTTCAATTTGCGTAATTCGGAGAATTAGATTTAGTATTAATATATTTAAAAAAGATATCTTTAGATGTTACATAAAAAATGCAGTTAGAATTCAACAAGTTTTCTATTTTTTTTTTCTGTTTAAGTGCGAGTTGAAATGATTTATCCCATAAAGGTGTATTTTTATTTTTATGTTTAATAGTACATTTGATTCAAATATATTTAATATATAATTCTTAAAATGTGTTACTCAAATTTTAATGAAGAATGTATTTTCTTTTTAAAAAGAAATATAGCGTTTTATATCCGGGCTGTTTTTAGTTTTATATAATTTGAGTCTTTACTTGGTATGACATCTATAACTTCATATTTTCAAATAATACATATAAAACTCAGTTAAATCTCATTAAATTTTTTTTTCTGATTTTAAGGCAAGATGAAGTGAAGTACCATATAAACATAGATAAGATATTTTTTATTTTAATAATTAATATACTTATTATATGTTCTTTAAAAAAACGGGAATGTAAATTTTTCATAGAACATTATTTATACATAGACTTGAAGTTCATGCTAGTTTTAAATTCTATAAAATTTAAAGTGTTAGACTGAAATCTTATACTGAAAGAATATAATGTCTTATATAAAATTTGTAAATAATATATATTTTGATGTTATATAAAAACAATTTAAACTTATGAAGTTTTTCTTCTATTTTTCTCTGTCTAAAATAAAGTATCATATAAATTTAGAATTCTATTATGTTTTAAATTTCACTTTGAGTAATAAATTATACTTAGTATATGTCTACAGTTTGTAACTATAGCATTGTGTTCTGTAAACCCACTAATGTAAAATCAAGCATCTGCCCTGTGGCAACCAAACTCGTATGGATTTTTGTTTTAGTATCTGACAAAGAGTGGAATGGTTGGCTGAGTTGGCAAACTATTGTCTTGCAGTACAAGAGATTTAAGTTTCAAATTCTGATGCTAGCATGGATGTTAGTAGCGATTTAGAGTCGGAATTTAGTAGTAGGTCTGAACTTAAGATGGCCCAGTAATTAGTGTGCGGAGGTCGAAGACAGAGTTCAAGCGTGGCTAGGGCATAGTACAATCTCTCTGTAAACCTGGAAAACGTCCAGAGTAAATTTGAGGTTCTGTACGTCTTTTCCTTGGACGATTGGCAGGTGGGAAAGAGTTATGGAATCAGGAATGAAATACAAATCTTCCGAGGATGATCAAAATTGATAGTATTCTCCAGCTTAGTGTCACGGACGCATCACAGTTTAATGTGTAAACAAGCCGTTGTGTTGTATCAAAGCATTAGGTCCAGTTCTAATTAGTTATTATGCAGCATAAATTGACCCAAAACGAAACCAAACAAGATTAGCTGAATATAACTGTGAACATAGATTTTCTAATTGCTCGAAATTGGCTTCAAGTAGAAAATTCCTGTCTAGTTTAGCCCTAAGTGATGGAAATTTAAGCAAATTAAATCATATAATTTTAAGAAAAATTTTGCATAAAAGTAATACATGTCTAGAAACATAAAAGAGACCATTGAGTCCTCGTACCTCAAGACATATTCTTGAAATCCCTGGTCTGAACTTTAGTATAAGAACATACAAAACACTCTAGTGGAAATAATTTTAGGAACTTATTTGGAATATGTGGTTTATATTGAAAATTTAATGCCTGTAAATTATAAAATGTTCTGCTAAGGAATGGGTTTACAGGGGTAAAAATTATCCAGTTAAATATGAACCGAGTAAAAAAATATGGGTAGTTTCAGGTCCTAGTATTAACTTTCACAACAACTGTCTCAGGAATTTGACATAACTGCAAAGATACATTATATAAGAATTGTAGTGCTAGTCTTTAAACCCAACTTCCTGATTTGCCTCCTCCATCTCCGATCAAATAGAGATATGGGACAGTGGAGTATAATGCTGGATATGCAGTCAATGGAATAATACTTATGGGGGAGACAAAATATGTATGAAGACTAATTCTCCTCATAAAACAATATGGAGAGAACCAGTATTTTAGTTTGTATTAATACCTAACGAAAGTAGGTAATTTCACAGGCGAACTAGTGATGGTAAGAGTTATAGACATTAATCCCGTTTGATGGCAGCAAAGACTTGCAAATATATAATAGTGATTCTGTTGTTCATAATAATGGAAACTAATATTTTATTTCTGTGAGAGACAATAGGATCTCACCTTTAATTCTTAGGTGCTAATGAGCCTCCTTGTAGTTTTCATCTTATTCAAGACTTTCACCCAAGAAAAGGTATCTTCTAAAGGGTATAGTCTTCAATGTTACCCAATATCAGTTTAATAAAGGGAAATGTGGATACTTTTAGTTATATCTTTATATCCCCCAACAACTAGTGGCATTGAACTCAACTCTATATCGCCCTCTCAGTTATCACCTCATCAAGAAGTTTGGCTTGAGCAACTGAGTAATGTTCTCGTCCATCATCAATGAAATGGAGTAATCATCAATGTCTCTAAATCCCAAATCGATATAGATAAATATGGTATACTAAAACTCAAATAACGTCTATCTATGTGCACCTCACATCAGGAAATTTTGTTTAAGTACCTCATTCATGACCCCCTAAAAATATAGAAAATTTGTTTCACAAAATTAATAGTAAGAACATAACTCAATTTAAGTGGTATTTGTCTCTTTGCAGTTATTATTGAGTAATCTATTTCGAAGAATTTTTTTTTCAAATTAAAAGCAATGTGTTTGATATTTGTTTAAGTTTTATGAATAAATATTAGTGTGCATGTTTATCAGGTCCAATCAATGTTTCATAAATATTACGTCTGCTATCCTTAATTTTCTTATTATTAATAAATATTACAATATAAATATAATTGTAATATTCTAATAATTAATGGTAATAATTTTAATTTAATACTCTTTAAATTAAAAAAAAGTTTTCACACACAGTATTTTTTCTGTATTAGTGTTTCATTGATCCTTTCAAAGTAAACATGAGATTTCTGTACATTATTACATAAAAAGACAGTTCTTATGAAATAATTTTGCATATATAAGGTTTGACTGTATTATTATTAATTATTTATTTTTTGAATAATATATTAACTTCCACTAATGATATGTCAACATATTTTATTAGGTTTGACTGATTATTATTAATTATTTATTTTTTGAATAATATATTAAATTAACTTCCAGTAATGATCTGTCCACATATTTTGTTAGGTTTGACTGTATTATTACTAATTACTTTTTTTGAATAATATATTAAATTAACTTCCACTAATGATCTGTCCACATATTTTGTTAGGTTTGACTGTATTATTATTAATTATTTATTTTTTGAATAATATATTAAATTAACTTCTACTAATAACCTGTCAACATATTTTGTTAGGTTTGACTGTATTATTATTAATTATTTATTTATTGAATAATATATTAAATTAACTTCCACTAATGACCTGTCAACATATTTTGTTAGGTTTGACTGTATTATTATTAATTATTTATTTTTTTAATAATATATTAAATTAACTTCCACTAATGATCTGTCAACATATTTTGTTAGGTTTGACTGTATTATTATTAATTATTAATATTTTTTTTGAATAATATATTAAATTACCTTCCACTAATGATCTGTCAACATATTTTGTTAGGTTTGACTGTATTATTATTAATTATTTATTTTTTGAATAATATATTAAATTACCTTCCACTAATGATTTATTAACATATTTTATTAGATTTTATTAGGTATATAATTAT
>CM063505.1:173723822-173731322 GCA_032207245.1 Pardosa pseudoannulata | reverse complement strand
TATATATATATATATATATATATATATATATATATATATATATATATATATATATATATATATATAT
This sequence comes from Pardosa pseudoannulata, assembly GCA_032207245.1. Classification (NCBI taxonomy): domain Eukaryota; kingdom Metazoa; phylum Arthropoda; class Arachnida; order Araneae; family Lycosidae; genus Pardosa; species Pardosa pseudoannulata. Next base: position 173,731,255 of record CM063505.1, on the reverse strand, counting down.
ATACATATACACACACATATATCTATATATGTATATATATATATATATATATATACATACACACACACACACACACACACACACACACATATATATATATATATATATATATATATATATATATATATATATATATATATATATCCTATGGATCAAATCATCTTGTTAAATTCTTCAAGCCCAAAAATGGTTTAGGATTTTTTTTTTTTCAAAACTGGCTCAAACAAATATTTTCACACCAAAGTATTTCTTTCATTTATAAAAGTTTCTATGTGTTTTCTACAGTAAAAAAATAAATAGAATATTGTGTTACAAGTGGAAATCTATTAGATGACTCTTTCCTCTAAATTTTGGTTATGAATTGAATTTAATAAAATTCGTCTAGTTTCCACGAAGTCAATAATATTAGTATTATTAAATTTTTTTTCTTATTATATATCGAAATAAAAAACTCATGTGTTCTTGTCTTTGCTTTGTATTATTTTTCTTTCTTGTTTCATTTCATGTGACTGAAGTGTTGTGATACTATAAAATAAACATTACTTACTTCAATAAGTTTCAAAATATGATATTTTATTTTTAAATGTTTCAGAGTGAAAGCCATGTCTTAAATAAAAATACATCAAAAATAAAATACATCAAAATAAACAAATAAAATACATAATAGTGTTTATAGGTCATTTGACTCAGAACTATTTTTATGATTAAAATAACTGAACATTGGCTTTTGGGGGGGAGACAAATTATATAGGGTGACTTAAATTCAATCTGCGAATTCAAAGGGCTAATTTAACAAAATCCACCTATGTTGATTTAAGAGTATTATTAGTGTGATAATATAGTACTTATGTATTAGTATTGGGTCTGTTAATGTCGTTCCTGTTATTTTAACTCCCTGGTTTTTCCCACTGATAATACTAGCAGTTATCTTTTTTAACTGCTATCTTGTCAAACACATATTAATTACGCTATAGCATGATATGTTTCTACATTTTGTTCTTTTCCTTTTAGAGATTTTACACTACTATGACGTGTGTATTATATAGATTGTCTTTCTGAAACAATCCTTTAATTTAATGATGTTTGTTAGAAATGTTGATGAGAAACAACATCATTCAACCGATGTTTTTAGCTCTATGCTTTGCCTTGTCTTCATTTCTTATCATACAAGCACTCACTCATTCTACTTATCCATTTATTCATCTATTCAGCTATCTATCCAACCATCTAGCCATCTATCTATCACCTCTTTAGCAAGCTATCTATCTATCTTTCTATCTATCTATCTATCTATCTATCTATCTATCTATCTATCTATCTATCTATATATATATATATATATATATATATATATATATATATATATATATATATATATATATACATATATACATATATATACATATATATATATATATATATATATATATATATATATATATATATATATATATATATATATATATATATATATATACATATATATATATATATATATATATATATATATGTATATACATATATATATATATATATATATATATATTTATTTATTTATTTATATGTGTGTGTGTGTGTGCATAATAAAACGAAATTATGTTGCTTTTGCTCAATCATCGGTGTCCAGAAAAGTGTCAGAGACTGCAGAATAAAGGAGAACATAATATTGTTTTAAAGGGCAGAGGTTTTCACAAAATTTCAAAGTCATGAAATTTCGTATTCAACCCTTCATTCAACTAGTTGAAGAGAGTTAACCAAAGAATGGGGTTAAAGAGAACATGTAGATCGCCAATGAATACAGAGTATGGGCAGATATTTATATGATGTAGATACGTAAAAGTGCTGACTTCACTAAAATAATGCTTGGCGATTCGGTGCTTGGCAACATATTTACTAGAATTTAAAGGATGGAATGGGAATTTGGACGTGCATCAGAATGCGGTTGTGTTTAAGGAATAGCATTGGAAAATATTACAGAAAGTAATTTGCAGTTTAAAACAGTTATATTAAGTTATCATAACATATATATGTATTTCTATACACTTATATGTATTTATATCCATATATGTATATAAAAAATACATATATGTTTATATGCATGTATAAATATAATCACTCTTAGACAAATAGAAAGACTTACCGAGATGTAATGCAAATTGGACACTAAATGACATACAAGTTTCATATACATACATACATAAATATACATACAAGTTTCGATATAAAATGCAGAAGTTTGGGGGATTTCACAATGAACATGTGTTACTGCAGCGCATCTTATCTGCGCAACTGGCAGGATATTTAAGAGGAGAAATTTCGATTCCAGGTTCTTTGATAATTTCATTAAGTATACTCAGGTAGACAGTAACTATGTATCGCAAACATGTGCAAGAACGGTATGCGCAGAAGTCAGCATTTGAGAGAGGACGTGTAGTTGGGCTCAAAAAAGGCGGTTGGTCTAATCGGCGAATCGCTCGACATTTGGGCAGGGTCGATGTCACTATTAGACTATGTTGGTAGGAATGGGTGAACCATGGCCGAACACAGCATGAAGAAGGAAGCAGTCGAACTAGAGAAACGACAGAACGTGAGGACCGAGCTATCGTGAAAGCGGCACTCACAGCCCCAGATGCATGGATATTATCAATTGTATATTCAACTAGTGCTTCAATGACCACAAGAACAATTCGTAGGGGCTTACAGAAAGAGGGATGAGGTCACGCGGCTTCCTGTGCTAACATCTATTAACTTCTATACAAGACAAGCCTTTTTGCAGTAGTGTGGGTCTCATTCGAACTGGAATGTCACAGACTGGAGTAGAATAGCTTTCAATGATGTGTCCCCTTTGAAATGAGCCCCGATGACCAGCGAAAACATGTCTGGAGAAGCCCCAGACAGCGGTGAGATACCAACCTGATTGTCTTCCTGCATACAGGCCGACAACCAGTAGTAATGCTCTGGGGTGCCATTTCATTTCATGGTAGTACCCCTTTGGTTGTCATTCGAAGCACCCTTCCAGCACAGCGGCATGTCAAAGAAGTTATACTCCCCGTTGTGTTGAACTTCATGTCACATCATCATGAGCTTTTATTTCAGCCATATGCGCGGCCATATTCACATATGCGCGGCCATATTCATTTCAGCCATAAGGCCCAACACTGCATGTGTTTCTACTGCTTGTCTCCCTGTTTGCCGAACCCTACTCAGACCAACAAGGTAGCCGGATTACTCTCCTGTTCAGCACAATGGACAACAGTTGGACAGAAATTGACGCGATATCCCTCAGGAGGACATTCGCAACCTTTCTCTATCATTCAAAGTCAAGCCGAATAACCACTTGAATAAGGACCAGATGTGGACAAACGCGTTATTGAGCTTTTCACTTCGTATAGCTTTATCACTTGAATCAATCATAAATTTTTTCTGAAATTGAAATAATTTGTTTTACTATGCATGTACTCTATCGATTTTCGTCCCATTCGAATAATTTCTTCTTAGTGCGTTTTTGTCTAAGAATGTATATAGGTACATATATATATATCTATATTTCTATGTATGTGTATGTGAGGAAACTATACTGATTACAAAAATGTATATCCAGGAGAAAATTCATCACGTCTCGAATAAAAAGAATTAGTTATTCACCATGAAATTTCTTTATTCCTTAATGTATTTAAAAATGACGTTTTCGCAATTTTCCTATATCATTTACACCAATCGAGAGAGAATTCGATTGTTTGGAAATTAGTGGAAATAAACTGGTAGAGTATATAAGGAAAACAAACAATAAGTACATAGTATATATATATATATATATATGTGTGTGTGTGTATATATATATATATATGTATATATATATGTATATATATATGTATATATATATGTATATATATATATATATATATATATATATATATATATATATATATATATATATATATATATATATATATATATATATATATATATATATATATATATATATGTGTGTGTGTGTGTGTGTGTGTGTGTGTGTGTGTATCAGAAATTTTGAAGTTTTAGTAAATATATTATGCAATTTTTAGAAACCGCAGATGAATGGCAACCCAAAACACACACAAAAAAAAAATTAATCATCGATGTTATCGTAATTTTATTTAAGAAAATTGCCAATCTAAAGACTCGTAGCACAAACTGAGACTCAAGCAGGAAGATTTTACACGATGTGTCCTTATATCGACTACAAATTTGATTATGTGGCTTTTACCTCTAGAGTATGACACATGTGTTGTGTGAATCAGTGATTCATTCAGCTTTCCCCATTCTATGTTTAGATCATTATTGGATTTAATTTCAAAACAAGAAAAAATCAGTTTCAACTTATATATATATATATATATATATATATATATATATATATATATATATATATATATATATATATATATATATATAATATTAAAATCATTTACATATTTTAATATTAATTTAATAACTTTTGTTCTTAAAGTACGTTTGTAGTTATTCTGATTTTTCCCTCCAGACACGGTATAGACTTAAGTCAGCCTCTGTTTGTACGACTTTGGCCAATAATTAGGGCGTTCTTTAAACATGGGTATTTTTTTATCACGTGCTCAATTGTGCTTAGGGATTATTACTTTTACTTTTACCTGAAAAATCCTTACTTGAAAAGTGTATATGCGAGATCATATTGTCTACGTGCATGATGTTGTAAAAGTGTTTACCTGTTGCATGGTTTCATACATCTTACCAGAAATAAAATGTGTTATGCTTTGGAATGAGTATACACACACACACACACACACACACACATATATATATATATATATATATATATATATATATATATATATATATATATATAATGCAGCATTAAATATTTGTTCGAAGGGATTAGATTTTTACATCCTTTCTTTACCGTTGTAAAATAACAAAAAAAAACTTAATACCTGCACTATTTTGTTTTGTCTTTCCATTTCATTTGTGATTACAAAAGTGAAATAAGAAAATTATTCAAGAAGCTTAAAAGCTTAATCCCAATATCTATTTTACGTTAATATTCTCCCTTAAAGAGATCATAAAAAATTCGTCGAATAAGAATTAATATTTCACCGATTTTTTTTGTCATATTTTCTCAAAATCTTTAATTAGGTGGAATGCAGATCTCAACGGAATATGAAAAAAAAGCAATTATATAAGCAGAGAAAAAAAAAACATTTTTCATTTACGAAATAAATTTCTTGGCGTAGAATAACATTGTTTCGAAACATTTAAGAATATTAACAGTTGCTGTATCTCCATTTATCAAATGTATTTATAAAAAATGTAATAGAGGCGCATTTAAAAACTACGCGCTTTAAAATGTGGTAAGTGGATATGTTTTGTAATTCTTCTGAATGTCACCAGCTTTTTATTTTAAATTCTATTATTTTTCTGGGCAAGGGTGGAGAATGGTCGTTTTATTTTAAAGGTGTTGTAAATGATACAATGGTATGCAGAATTTAAGGTACTGCTTTTTCTCATGTAGAATAGCAGAGCTATTTAACAAATCATTTAAAGTCATAAGATACGTTATTTGTTTAATAACGCGGGGATTCTAGTATGTGCCTATTTCATGGAATGGAAGCTGTTGGCCATTTATTATAGGGGCACCACATACATAACCAAAATTACTCCTTAAGAAAAACACAATCAAAGTTTATCCTGTTATTTAAGAAGCTGGACCAAATAGAAGATCCACAATCTTAGCCAATGCATCGTTTGGGTACTTGGGCATTTCGATAATGCATCTATCTTACATGCCTCATTAATGAACATGGTGGATCTATGTTCGGCTCGATGTTTGGCCCCACAACCCTGTAATTATGAGATTGACGCATTGCCGACTGAACTACAGTGGCTCGCTCAAAGTTTAAAAGCCCCACCACACTATGGTCCACTGGAAGCCATTATCATCGTCTGGAGGGGGTATAGCTCATCGTGGTCGATGGTGGCAGACGATAAAGCAGCCTTGGAGGACGATGGCTTCGGAGGCGGTTTTTCTCCAAAGATCAAAGGCAGCCAGATGCGCAACTAAAGTGCGTAGTAGACCCTATGGACGAATCCACGAGTTTTTCTCATTTAGTGGCCCAGCGTGTGGATGCAACCCGTGAACCATCGTCTAAGGTCACCATTAGGAAGTGGTGAACAATTGGCCATAGTGTGAAGGCTACATAAGAATATGGAAAAATCTGATGAAGACCAGTGACGGTTTCTCAGTATACATGAGCAAGTTAACCTTAAGAAATCTTTAAAGAAAAAGAAATATTGACATATTAAATACTTATAGAATAAACAATTTAATATTAAAAGTAGTTCTAGCTTCTTGTCAGTTTTCTGAATGTGTTTATTCCAAACTTTCTTAAATACGCTAATACACAGCTCAGTTTTCTGAATGAGTTTATTCCCAACTTTCTTAAATAAGCTAATACACAGCTCAGTTTTCTGAATGAGTTTATTCCCAACTTTCTTAAATACACTAATACATAACTCAGTTTCCTGAATGAGTTTATTCCCAAATTTTTTAAATACGCTAATACACAGCTCAGTTTCCTGAATTAGTTTATTCCCAACTTTCTTAAATACGCTAATACACAGCTCAGTTTTCTGAATAAGTTTATTCCCAACTTTCTTAAATACGCTAATACACAGCTCAGTTTTCTGAATGAGTTTATTCCCAACTTTCTGAAATACACTAATACATAACTCAGTTTTCTGAATGAGTTTATTCCCAACTTTCTGAAATACACTAATACATAACTCAGTTTTTTGATTGAGTTTATTTCCAACTTTATGCTTATACATAACCCACATTCTTTATTGTAATTTACTATATCATAAAGCATTTAATCGCACTTACTACCAACTAAATGTCCGTAGCGATTTGGGGGGAGGGTAAAAGCGGGCAGAGAAAAGGAAAGGTGCAGATCTTACTATTTCATTTTTACTTTTGTAGTGTTTGAGAACTTGTGTTATTTACAATTACCAGTTTCTACCTTGTTTTGAAAGATTCGGTTAACTAATACTTTTTTACCAATTTTCGTTATAATTTTATCATTATTATATTTCGATATATATATATTTTTTACGAACTAATGTAAACAGTTAAAACTGTACTTAAAAAATCATTGTTTCTGTACTAAAGTTATCACAATCAGTGCTAAAGTACAAAGTATTTGGGCTTTCCTCAATCGCATGTGCGATAAAAAAAATGTTCACAGTGACGTGGTTCACAGCGAATAAAAGCTAATAAATAGAAAATATAAGATAATATAAGATAATAATAAGAAAAAGGTGCCAATTATATTCTTCCATTTGCACAGTTACAGTGTGTTGGTGTTTGCATTTTTTGCAATCCTGTCATCCAGTTTCACCCGTGGTTTGTAATATTAGGT
>CM063505.1:173716322-173718822 GCA_032207245.1 Pardosa pseudoannulata | reverse complement strand
AACACATATCTATAAATACACCGTGCTAGTGCGTGGGAGTAGCTTCATCGATCGAAACGGTGACGTCTTTCTAGTGCCTTGCTGCCTCTTAATCTCACTCTATCGAAAAGTTTCTTTTTCTTACGATCCTCCAAAGATTATTTTCCAAGAATTCAATCCCAAAGAATTCTTTAAATAAGATGTCGTCTGCAGGAAAGCAGGAGACTCGAGCCTGAAATCTGAGATCTTTATTCGGACATGTTTTAAACCACTTAAGATATGCTATACTTTATTATTTATTTATTTTTACAAAATTTTAGTCCATGTTGTACTATTCTTTCGATTGAACTTTACTTTAAAAAAATCTTTATATAAAATAAAAGTTCTTAGATGACTTTTATTTCTTGAAATTACCTTAATAATTTTTATACTTTTTTTTTATATTTAATATTTTTACAATGTAGCCTAAGTATTCAGGTAAAAATGACCCACGGTGAATTTTTCATTGTTATTTCTTGAATTTATTACCAGTTAATAAACAGAATTTTGTAGAATACTTTTTTCTTCAATTCACTTTAATCTTCTTATAGATGTGTACAATGTAGCCTAAGTATTCAGATAAAAATGACCCACGGTGAATTTTCATTGTTATTTCTTGAATTTATTACCAGTTAATAAACAGAATTTTGTAGAATACTTTTTTCTTCAATTCACTTTAATCTTCTTATAGGTGTGTACAATGTAGCCTAAGTATTCAGATAAAAATGACCCACGGTGAATTTTTCATTGTTATTTCTTGAATTTATTACCAGTTAATAAACAGAATTTTTTAGAATACTTTTTTCTTAAATTCACTTTAATCTTCTTATAGATGTGTACAATGTAGCCTAAGTATTCAGATAAAAATGACCCACGGTGAATTTTTCATCGTTATTTCTTGAATTTATTACCAGTTAATAAACAGAATTTTTTAGAATACTTTTTTCTTAAATTCACTTTAATCTTCTTATAGTTTTATACAATGTATACAATGTAGCCTCAGTATTCAGATAAAAATGACCCACGGTGAATTTTTCATTGCTATTTCTTGAATTTATTACCAGTTAATAAACATAGAGTTTTTTAGAATACCTTTTTCTTCAATTCACTTTAATCTTCTTATAGGTTTATACAATGTAGCCTAAGTATTCAGGTAAAAATGACCCACGGTGAATTTTTCATTGTTATTTCTTGAATTTATTACCAGTTAATAGAGTACACTTTAGATTACTTTTTTCTTCAATTCACCTTAATCTTCTTATAGTTTTATACAATATATACAATGTAGCCTAAGTATTCAGGTAAAAATGACCCACGGTGAATTTTTCATTGTTATTTCTTGAATTTATTACCAGTTAATAAACAGAATTTTGTAGAATACTTTTTTCTTCAATTCACTTTAATCTTCTTATAGATGTGTACAATGTAGCCTAAGTATTCAGATAAAAATGACCCACGGTGAATTTTTCATTGTTATTTCTTGAATTTATTACCAGTTAATAAACAGAATTTTTTAGAATACTTTTTTCTTAAATTCACTTTAATCTTCTTATAGATGTGTACAATGTAGCCTAAGTATTCAGATAAAAATGACCCACGGTGAATTTTTCATTGTTATTTCTTGAATTTATTACCAGTTAATAAACAGAATTTTTTAGAATACTTTTTTCTTAAATTCACTTTAATCTTCTTATAGGTGTGTACAATGTAGCCTAAGTATTCAGATAAAAATGACCCACGGTGAATTTTTCATTGTTATTTCTTGAATTTATAATCAGTTAATAAACATAGAGTTTTTTAGAATACCTTTTTCTTCAATTCACTTTAATCTTCTTATAGGTTTATACAATGTATACAATGTAGCGTAAGTATTCAGATAAAAATGACCCACGGTGAATTTTTCATTGTTATTTCTTGAATTTATTACCGGTTAATAAACATAGTGTACACTTTAGAAGACTTTTTTCTTCAATTCACCTTAATCCAACTAATAGTTTTATACAATATATACAATGTAGCCTAACTATTCAGGTAAAAATGACCCATGGTGAATTTTTCATTGTTATTTCTTGAATTTATTACCAGTTAATAGAGTACACTTTAGAATACTTTTTTCTTCAATTCGCCTTAATCTTATTATAGTTTTATACAATGTACACAATGCAGCCTAAGTATTCAGGTAAAAATAACCCACGGTGAATTTTTCATTGTTATTTCTTGAATTGATTACTAGTTAACAAACATAGAGTACACTTTAGAACACTTTTTTCTTCAATTCACCTTAGTCTTCTTATAGTTTTATACAATTTACCTTAATTTTCTTACAGTTTTATACAATGTACACAATGCAGCCTAAGTATTCAGATAAAAATTACCCATGGTAAATTTTTCATTGTTATTTCTTGATTTGATTACTAGTTAATAAACATATAGTACACTTTAGAATACTTTTTAATTCAATTCACCTTAGTCTTCTTATAGT
>CM063505.1:173628822-173701322 GCA_032207245.1 Pardosa pseudoannulata | reverse complement strand
CCACAGTTGGCTTCCAGAAGCCGAAAAATCGGCCAATAGAATCCAAGTGACCGTCCAATAGCAATCTTAGGAATTAATCCTCCAATATAGGAGCGCTAATGTAAGCTGCTGCAGTCAAGGCTGGTAGAGAGAGTAGGAAGGGGGGGGGAAGCACACTAACAAAGGAGGAGGATTGAAACCTAGGGTCCAATCCAAAGCTGGGATAAGACAACCATCGGCAAATAGAATCCAAGTAAATTCTTTACCTAAGATGGCCATAGGACGGCGTCTATTAGAAGTGTCTGCTTATACCTCGAGGTTAGTTACGGTTCCAGTTACCTGGGAACTCCAGCTAAGGTTACAGATAGTTTTTTTAGCTGAATTCTTAGGAGGCTTCAAATAAGCTGATTCCTGTCGTTAGTTCTGGACAAAGGGGGTGAGGGTGGGGTCTTCATATAAGCTGTTAGGCGAAATATGTAATAGAAGTGTGTTTTCGAAATCCTTCGATAAAAAGGTCTTGTCCTAAAAAGACGTTCATTTCTGATCTTAATAAAATTCAAATTTCTAGTTTGCACTTCGCTTGTTGTTTTTAATAGAAACACAACTGAAATTTACATAGGTTTCCAAAATGCCCAATTAGCGCTGGCAGTTCAAAATAATAGGATTTAAAATTTTCTTGTATCGGTGAGAATAATTTCGCCACGTTACATATTTATATACATACATATATTCAGAATAATTTTTTCATTGAATATCTTTAACAATATCATGATGATAATTAAAATATATTTTATAGTAATCAAACTTATTTATTAAAAAATGTTAACGCATTTATGCCAGAAGTTGAAATACTACCATTAATGTATGAAATTAAAATTTACTTGCTAGGAAAAATGCTTCAAAAATTATTTCATTCTGCAAAAAATATTTCACCTTTTTATTCAAATCGCTTGCCACATCCAAAATGGAAAAGTATTAAAATCCACAGTTCTATTGTTCTGAATTTATATAATTTAGATGTTGCTTCAGAGAGGTTGTCAGTGTTATTGAATGAGGTAGACATTTTACATGTAATATAACATCACATTTTTCCCATTAATGATAAATTCTATCATATTAATTCCCTTAAACCACATGTTCCATAAAACTCCCGCAGATATACTAGTTCAAAAATGGAGCACTAGGCATAAATGGGTTAAACAAATGAGTGGCTATGAATTATTGGCAATATAATAAATTCCAATTTGGAATTTTGGACATTTCCTTTATTTCTTTATCAGTTTAAGGGTAATTTTCTTTTGAGAACATTATTCCTTTTCAAATCGGTAATGAAGAAATAGGAAACCTAAAACTCTTAAATCTTTCATATACCTCTTTAATGTATGTCTGTTAATAGATTTTTAAATCCTCATTTACTTTAAACTCTACACTGAGTAGATTCTTAGTTTTTTCCTAATACTTTAATTTCAAAATGTCTATTTAAAAGTTGAACGATATTCTTTAAATAAATTTCTCTTTTTTCTAACAGTATAATGTCATCAACATAAAGTAATAATATTACAAAGTATATATGTTGTTATACCATTCAAATTTACGGAAGCCTAACATATTTAAAATATTATCTGTTTTGTAAAACTAAGCTCGCCCACTTCGGTTTAGGTTGTAAAGTGCTTTATTAAGTTTACAAAAAAGGTTTTCTTTTCCTTTTTCAATAAAACTGGGGTATTGAGACATGTAGATAATTTCTTTTATTTGAATTACTATATTTAAACAAAAGCTTAAAAAAAACGTATAAAGATTAGATACGTTGCTATTTAGAGCTTTTTAAATAGAAAACGAATTGAAGAACCTGCTAGAATATGCATATTGAAAGATAAAATTGTTTGTAAAATTTCAGGATTATGAAAACATTTTTTTAATCTTGATTATAGGCATAGATGTTGTAGGTATTTTATAAGTAAAGGAAATTTAGGTAGCTGTAATATTGTCACGAAGATTCGAATGAACACACCGTTTAGCCTAATAGACGAATTTATTGAAGCAAAGTAGTAATTTGCAACTATACAAGATCGAGAAGTTGCCTACAACTAGTAGGTGACAGCTTTTGTACCCAAACAGAATATCCTAGATATAACTAATTTATATATTAAAGAAAGATCTAGAATGTTCGAAAACATAAGGCAACAATAAATAACATTTTTAAATTAAAATTCCATGCTTTGGCTCAACCGCCATGCCTAGCATCGAACCCACAAACTTCGGGTCTCGATCTCGTGCTTTGACCATTCGGACACTGAGCTCGTTATTAAGTTTTCTTTATGCGGCAATATTATTTTTACAGAACTTTTGGGCCAAATTACTCAAAATATAACGATTTACAAAGAATAGTATATATAGATAAGTTAGTATTTATTTCCTTATGTTAGTTACTATTTTGGTTTGGCCGTAAAAACAAAAAAAAAAAAATCAAAAAAATTCAAGTTGGAAATCCAGAGCCAAAGATAGGACTGCCTGGTATGGAATTCTAGAGAAGACTAAGGCCCATCCTGGGCTGTCATGCCACTGAGGAACGAAGGAAGTTACTATTTTACTAAACTCTGTACAAAAATTTTGAAAATGGATTTTATTAAAAATATGTTTCGGAAAGTAAGCAGTCGCCTTAACAAAAATTTTAAATAAATTTGAATTAAAACTTTCTCAAAGTGTTTACAAAATCTAAAATATGTTTTCTTTGTAGTTACCATTATATAGTAAATTTTGCTTTGGTAGGTTTCATTATGAAAAAAGATTTGCTTAAACAGCAACAAGTTAGAGTCTTTTTCCAATTCTTGCCTTTCATTCACTTCTGAAAACCTTATAAATTTTGTTGGGTTTTTTTATGAAAAAAGTAGATTTATAGATAACTTTTAGAAAGATCATGAATGTATATAAAAGGGCATTTTATAGTTCAGAAAGTTTAAAGCCTGAGAGAGACACTTGGCTTTAGTTCTCTTCGACGAAAACGATAACCTGAGTTTCACTCCTGTTATCGTTAAACTGCCAATTATTAAATATTTTTTTCGAAGTTTGAAGACAACGAATGATAGTGTTTAAATGTTTAAAAATACAAAAACATAGAAATTCAGCAGAAATGTTACAGCTTATGCAAATAGTAAAATAAGCAACATTCCAAACAGTACACGTTCTTAAAGGAAATAACCATACAAGATGGGAAAGAGAAAAAAAGAAAGATCAAACGAACAATGCCAATTTTCAGGTATATACATTTGTTTTACTCAAAGAAGAAACACACTTCTGCTTTCAATACAATTTTGTGTATCTTACTAGGATGCGATAGACGAATATTTTACCTGTCAGAATGTTGTCAAAGAAGTATTTCATTATTTCAAATTACTTTAGTCAGAAAATTTCCTAATTCTTAAAATAAAGAGAGACTACATGTATTACAGATAATTTAAACAGTTTGGGAATTTTAAAAAGAAAATTTCAGGCTGAGATCTTAGATTTCTTTCTTTATAAGTAAATGCATTTGTTTGTTATGATTTAAACCACTTATATATTTTTCGTATGCATTGCTCTTTTATTTAACTTATAAGACAAAAACTACATTATTGTTTGTTACCTTTGATTTTCCCCAATCAAGTTTTTAATAATTTAAAGGAGCATTTCAACGTGTTATAGGATAATTTGAAGAAAAATATTATTTTTACATTTTATAAATGTAAAATAATTTATTCCAAATTATGACATTCTTTAATCTATTAATTGTATTTCACCATTGAAAAATATTTATTATGCTTTTCCGCTTCTAGCACTTTCTTTTCATGTGACATGAAAGATAACGGTACTATTATTTGTTATTATTAATAAAAATTATCTGAATTTAGAGAAAACATTTAAAAGTTCTTTTAAAGATTTTTATAGCTAAATAAAGATAAATCATAATGCTGAGGAAAAAGGATTGTTCTAAAAGTTCAGTGAAATATGAAGATGTATCAATATAATTACTTTTTTAACTAACCTTGTTAATTTAATAATTCAATAAACTCTTTATTGTTTTCTATAATTTTTAAGCTCGTTTTTAGTTCGTTATATGACCGTACACAAGAAATTTTAGAGCTACGAAGAATTGGTGCGATTTTTGTAGTTCATTAGTTGAAATTACCTGTATTTATTTTTTTAATGGAAATGCAACTTATTAACTGTCTTTAATAACATATATTTAAGATATTCTTTAATATGTATTTGGCAGAAATGACTCAGGGGTTAGTGAGAAGCTTGTAGCACAGACAATAAGAAGCACAATTAAAGCAAGACAGACTCACTCTGTGATTCCAGAATTAACGAATGAATGCTAAAGAGCATGAACACTGTAGACGGTTTACTCGCATACGTGAAAATTGTTTCCAAGCTATCCGAACTACGATAAATAATGCAATCTAAATAAAATATACAAAAGTATAATTTGGAGGGAGCATTATGAATGTTCACCAAAAGAAAAAAACTGATGTCAATCAACAGTTCTGGTCTGTAGAGCAAATCTTGGAAAGTAAAACGGAGAGAAAAATAACCCTTCGGAGGGTTTTTTTTTTACTTTACAAAACATTTTTGCGTTCTACATTCGACCCTGCACAGCCAGTTAGACAGCTTTGTTCTACAGAATGACAAAGTGAGATCTAAATTGCAAATATTGTCACAAAGATTCGAATGAGCACACCGTTTAACCTAACAGACGAGTTTATTGAAGCTAAGTAGCAACTTGCAACCTTGCAAGATCGAGAAGTTGCCTACGACGGGGTATCAGCTTTTATACCGAAAAAAAAAGAAGATTAGAGAATTAACTAAATTACATTATAAAGAAAGATCTAGAATGATGTTAGAGAACATAACGCAACAATAAATAACATTTTTAAATTAAAAATCCATACTTTGGATCAACCGCCATGGCGAGCACCGAACCCACAAACTTTGGTTCTTGTACTTTGACCATCCGGCCACTGAGCTCGTTGGCAAAGTTTCTTTATGCGTCAATATTATCGAGATATTAACATTTACACGGCATAGGTTGGTTGGTTGGTTGGAGTTTAATGCCACTGAGTCCTCTTGGGACATATTGGGCCAAACAAATAGTTTAAACTTATATCAATGTTACTAAGATCTAGTCAAAACAGCTATGAAATGACAGAATTTAAAAGCAATCAAGTAATGAAAACAAAACCAGTGTAGAAAAGTGACATAAAACTAAAAGTAAAGAAACCCAGCGATGGAGAGAAAAATTCAGATGTGAGGGTAAAAACCAATGTCTTTAAAAACAAGAAGAGCTTAGGATGAGGTGAATTGTTTAAAATATCTTTAATATTAATACATGAAGAGTTAAAATATATAATACGATGTTTTTTTAACCTGGGACAATCGATGAAAACATGCTTTTCAGATATGGCTATATTACAGAGCTCGCAAACTGGAGCAGATTCTCCGAGTAAAAGATGACGATGGGTAAATCGCGTATGACCAATCCGGAGGCGAGTAAGAATAACATCGTGTCGTCTGGATGGTAAAGTGTTCCAATTCTCAATTTTCGGTTTAACGGAATACAATTTATTATTAGTCGTTTCATCCCAACAATCCTGCCACTTCTTATAAAACAAATATTTTATAATTTTTCGCATCACAGGGGCAAAGACATATCACTGAAGTGACTAGAAGTTTTTGCTGCTTTATCGGCATCCTCATTTCCTTTGATTCCTACGTGTGCCAGAATCCAACTAAAGAGAATTGAAAAGCCCACAGATTTCAGATTTTCAATAAGGCCGAGGACTTGAAATATTAGAGGTTGACTATTTTACCTCGGTGAAGAGAGAGAATCTAAGACGCTTTTCGAGTCAGAGTAAAAAATGTAATGCCCTTTTTCACGATGTGATATCTCTTTCAATCCTTTAAGAATGGCTAAAATTTCTGCAGAGAAAATAGGAAACGCGGTTACAAGGTATAAACATGTGTAATAACAATCTAGGACTACTTTCTTCATAAATATAATTTATTTATTTTCTTTCTTTATAAATATAATTTATTTATTGCAACAATTTTAAATTTTATGAAATGCTATTTTTCCATTCTGAATTGATTTTTTTTCTTCCAGGAAACATTAGCGTCAGCATTCCCCCCAAAGTGTTGGTGGCAATTATTGTGAGCGTTGTACTTCTAATTGCAATGGCGGTTATTTGCGTATTCTACGGATGTAAGTATTAGTTCATTTGGATTCAGTTCATTTTATATTTTAATTTTAAAATTATACACCAATAAATTTAAAATAGCGAAATAACATATCGTTATCTAATGATTATATTTTGTCTATGTTTACAATTCTTTTTACATCAGATAATTTTAATTTTAAAATTATACACCAATAAATTTAAAATAGCGAAATAACATATCGTTATCTAATGATTATATTTTGTCTATGTTTACAATTCTTTCTACATAAGATAATTTTAATTTTAAAATTATACACCAATAAATTTAAAATCGCGAAATAACATATCGTTATCTAATGATTACATTTTGTCTATGTTTACAATTCTTTCTACATAAGATAATTTTAATTTTAAAATTATACACCAATAAATTTAAAATCGCGAAATAACATATCGTTATCTAATGATTATATTTTGTCTATGTTTACAATTCTTTCTACATAAGATAATTTTAATTTTAAAATTATACACCAATAAATTTAAAATCGCGAAATAACATATCGTTATCTAATGATTATATTTTGTCTATGTTTACAATTCTTTCTACATAAGATAATTTTAATTTTAAAATTATACACCAATAAATTTAAAATCGCGAAATAACATATCGTTATCTAATGATTATATTTTGTCTATGTTTACAATTCTTTCTACATAAGATAATTTTAATTTTAAAATTATACACCAATAAATTTAAAATCGCGAAATAACATATCGTTATCTAATGATTATATTTTGTCTATGTTTACAATTCTTTCTGCATCAGATAATTTATTTTATTTTTATATTCGTTTTATCAGTATTTTTAAAATTATAAGTCACTTACAACGGTTTTGCAAGATATACTTTTAATTTAATTTAAAACTTTATTTACTGACGGAACTTTGATATCCCTCATGTTTGTTCGTATATAGTTATATTTATAGAATCTTGACTTGACCAGTAATTTTCGTATGATATTTAAGCAGTTTTCATTCAGTTTTATGTTTTTTAAAATTTAGATAGTTAGTAATATATACTATAATAATTTAACAAAGAGTGTATTTTGTGGTGTAGTACATTGCTGTTGCTATTTCAAAGCCATTAATAACCCAAATTTGCTTTATATCGTCGTTAATTATAGTAAAATGCCACTGAATTATATTACAATATTCAATTATAAAACAAAAGACAAGGAAATATGCTAAAAAATATAAAAAAAAATTAAAAAGTAAACGAAGCATTCCACGTGTTAAACCTGAAAGAAAAAAAATTGCCAAAGTCCACTCTTTTACTTCCTTCTGAACGACTCCAGCAACTCTAGACTTTTTCCATTATCCTGTGCTGATGCGTTCGTTGTTCCATTGTCCTGTGGACAATGCGTCCTTTCCCGGCTCTGTCCAGAAGAACCGGGACTCTAAGGATAGTCCTGAATCGCCTTCTGGAGACCAATCACAACTCTCCAAAACTTGGTGAAGTTTAAGTGCAATCGTTTTCACACCACACACTTCCCGGAGTCGCGAAATAATACTTGGCCATGAAACCCACAACATGCAAGTGCGGCGAGCAAATCAGTTTCGCAAACCCTATATAAAACATAGCTTTACTCTCACAGTGTAATTTTTCAAGTTGATTATAATTTATATGTAAAGAGATAATAAAATATTAACATATAGAAAAATATAATTACCAATAGGACGTTTCCATTAATGAAATTCTGAAAGACGTAGCAGAGTCAAAAATTTCCTAGATTTATGTCTTATGTCTCTTTAATAAACTATTAACAATCATGAAAAAAAGTTATTTTAAAAATGTGCGAAACATTTTGCCATAAATGTATTTGAGCGTAAATGCAACCTAACATAAATTACAACTACATAATTTTTTAAATCATCGGATGTGAACATTACTGGATTTTCTTTTATGTTTACTGAAGTATATACATTTTTGCTGCTCTTCATTTAAAATTATTTTGTTTGAATGTCAGATACAATCCTTTAATCTAAGCAAATGAAGATGAGTACTTGTGTTTGTGTTTATAAACACAACTGCACAAAAATGGTGGGAGTTATTTACATGAAATTTAATACAGGGATTTTTCTTGAAGCCCTGCAAAATTCCTCCAAGCCCTTCATTAAAAATTAAAATCAATGTCTTTTTTTCATTATATTGTCACTTGGATGCAAGTACTGGTTGCACAAAATGAAGAATCAAGTTAAGAGATGACACCGTTTATTAAATGCCAAGCTACCTAGCTCGTACTCGAAAAACAAGTGCTGCTCGTAGTTTTAACACTGGGTTTTATAATGTAACAGAACATTCTAGATTTATTTTAATGGTACAGAAATTTGCATATTTTAGGAGTCTTATTGACTACTTAACAAAGCAAACATAAAATTACGGAAATAAATTTGCCCTGATTCAGGATTGAAATGAAGACCCTTCAGCTCGTAGCCCACGACTTTAACCATTGTGCCATGGAGCTCGGAGTATCTGTTTGAAATGTGGCAATATTTTGAACGGTTTTCATCGGGTTTTCCCTTATTATAGCCATTTAAGTTCACATTCTTGTACTAATCGGTACCATTACTATCCAAAAGACGTAAAACCATATCTAAAATTATTATTATAGTGAGATGACATACTGTAGATTTTAACAATGTGCTGTTGAGATTTTTGTCAGTAAATATAATATGAAAAAGTATTACTAACTTTATTTTTCACCTAAAATATAATGCTTCCTAACAGGGTCGAAGTACCGCAAAATACACCGAATATCAAGAGACGTGAGTGACGAGCCGTTGAACAGTCCGGACGAACAGTTGAGCCGCCTCAGGAACAGTGGGGGAATGATTTCAGAAAACAACCCAAATTACGAATTTGGAGGCAACACCTGCACAGAACAAGATTTGAAGAAAGTCTCCAGGGAACACCTCACTCTCGTAAAGTAAGTCACTGAACTTTTTAAGCAGAAATTAAAGAAATTGTATAGCATAAAGTCAAACTCAAGTTATTAAATATTTTCACTAGTAAAATCAAGATATTAATGTTAAATAGTTAAGTAGAACTTCAGTTAACTAAATTACTAACTATCACTTTGAGATTGAAAAGAAATCTACAGATTAACTTTTTGGGATAATTAGCAGTTGAATACCAGATACTGATAAGCTCCGTCTTTGGTACTCCTGCTTAAAACAACGACTGCTGCTCTATTCTGGTGTAAATAAGCCTATATGTAAAATGCTATTGATAGAGAGTCATATATCTCGATTAAGATTCATAAAAATGGTTTTATAGGCACCAAACTCATTGTCAATCGATTTCCTATAGATGTCAAGGCTTGTACATCACTAGATAATCTATAACCAATTATCCTCACATTGGTCTTGACTTTCTACATCATAATGACTTAAAAAATCGAAATAAAAGCCCACTCGAAGAAAATAGAGTAGCATCCATCATCTAACTATTTCAAAGTCAATGATAATGAGTTACAAGACTAAAAACTGAATTTTATACCTTCAGATTCCTTAATAAAATATGCAAATGCTTGTTTAAATCTTGAAATAATTTAATTAAAGAAAAATTATGTACTGAGTTGTAAGTCTGCTACTGTCAACTAGAAAACGTATTTTAAAATAACACAAAAAACTAAGCGCACTACTCTATTTTGGCCCATATGGTAATTACGTTGACTTAGTATGGTATTATGAAATAGGAAGTAGATGGACAAGGGAATTTAGTACTCTATTTCAAAGCAATCCAGATTTCTCTACCACTCTTTATGCAGGTACTCTTTAATATGACTTTTGATCAACGTCATTTTACCTATGAAATTAACTACAAAAGATTACTAAATTACAAATTAACGAAAACGATCTCACAAGATAAAAAATGTAACAAAAATTGTAGTTCCACTAAAAAAATATTTAAATAACTGGTGGTCTTTCGTTACACCCATTCTGCTATAGTAACTTAAAGAGTTTTATTGGTTTGTTGCTGTTATGTTTCCTTTTTTTATTACTCTACAGTATGGGTACTGAAAGGAAGCACGCTGCTTTATAATTTTAAGAGAAAATGTTAACACTCTATTTAGTGAAAGGCTGGAACACAGTTAACTCAGATGTATAGCGGAAAAACATCGACAGTTTCAGACATTGTTTAAAAACAATATCTTCAATTTTAAATAAGGTATCAATCGTAGAGACTTTAAAAGTGAAAAGCAGCGAATAAACAGAACTACTGACTTTGACTTATTTGTTCAAGTGATAACGTTTTTTAGTTTAGTATGTTAATACTCAAAAAGTAAAATCCTTTTTATACTCATTAAAGTAAGGTTTAATACTTTCTTTTTTTTTCGAAAAAATGATGTACTTTCCATAAATTATATACTTATGGAATATATGATTCTCCAGAATGGGTCTCATCCTAGGTAAACTGGATAGTTGGAGTTCTATTGTACTTTATTAAAAATAACGATTAATATATGTATGATAATTTATGAAAATTTATATATCACTCTTTACCATTCAATTAACTTAGGAATTAACTACATATCTTATATTTACATATCGTAAACTTCCCATTAGTACGAATTCAAGTATCAAGTATCTAAAAACAATATTCTTATTCCGGTAATTTTCTGTGAAAAAAATATTTTTAGTCATTGTACAGACATTTTATTTCCTTTGTAATGATTATCCCCTAAGAAATAAACTAAATGAAACACAATACTCGTTATATATGTGTAATTCCATGCAGACTTTAAATACAAAAATATAAAGTATAAGTTCTACTTTTGATTTTAGTATAAAAATCTGAGCTGTATTTCCCAGATATATATCTAATGTATTAACTAGTCCTAATATATCCTTAATATTATCTAAATATTAACTAGTCCTATAAAAGAAAATATTTATGTCACAGAAATCAAGATTTATATTACTCTAAAATAATACAAGTGCATTATTTACTCTTTCCTAAAAGTATATCTTGAAATTTAAGTAAATTTTAGTTCATAGAAAAAAGTGGGCTTCTCCTTTTACCAAATGCAATGTATTATTTTCTTTCAGAGCTTTGGGACAAGGGGCATTTGGAGAGGTATACGAAGGTTATTTGACGAATCCAGAGGATAACACAGAGCAACCAGTAGCAGTAAAGGTAAATACTTGTTTCACACAGTTTTGTTTGACATACATATAAGTATTCTTATACGGTACTAAGTATTCATGGCTGAAAGTATGTCTACATGTATGCAGATATGCAATGGGATAATAATAAAATTTTCTATTTTAAAGCCCTGTAAAGTAATAAATACTTGTCAGAATAACTAGTTTGAAATATGGGAGACGTGAAAGGTTTATTTATTTATTTTTTTAAATATATTTAAAAATGTACTGGTAGATGTAAATGTTTTCACGAAACTCGGAAAATTTGTTTAACAATTAATAATCGCTTATCGCTAGATTGCACTTGCACTATTCTAATTAAAAGACAATGATAATCTAATTAAAAGACAATGGATATTGAGTACCGTATATTTCATTTGTTATATCAATTAAGATCATACAGTTACCAATTCGCAACTCTTCATCATGACTTTTATTACTTAACTCTTTCGGGGGCCATTTACTTCACACACGTTTTCAAACTTTCCTAATAGAAGTTCTAATTATATTCATTTGTTCAAATAACAAATGACAGTTCAAAACTGAAACGGTAATTAGTATACCCATGTTTATAATAGCAAGACCAATATAGTACAATGGGTTTTGTTCTCCCTACAGGTGTAATTCGTAAGATCATGTAGGAAGTAATCTTCCCACGGCCTTCGAAAGAGTTAAGGACTAATTTAGGACAGTGAAAGAGTAAAATTTAACTAGTCGGGCTAGTTAATCTTTAATCTCGATAACTATGCCTGTACGTTACTTACGCATAACAAGGCTTTTCATTACAAGGCTTTAAGTTCGGGATGTTTCCTTTATTTAGCAAATAATTTGTTGCTAGTTAAACTATTGACTAATTCATATTTCTCTTGACATAATATTTCCATGTTTGGATCTACAGCACTATCTATCAGTGTATTCTTGTAGTATCGTTTAATTTTATCTAACAATACTCTAAATATATTTACATCGAATGTTAGGTCAGGTTATTACTGAGAAAAACTAAATGCTATATAAACGAGTATTAAGTAAAGGCTTAATATGATTTTTTAGTTTTTTTTAATATATTAACTAAACCATTGCAGTTGGAAAGTTATTATAGCTTACTGTGTGTCAAAGAACTAGAATCAAAAAGCAGTAAAATATATCATCAATAGTGTGGTTCATTTTTGAGTATTTTTCCAAATAAGAAGCAAATTTATAATGTAAATCACTCCAAGATTGGATTATTGTATGGACTCCAGCAAAAGTCCATTTCAAATCTATATTCACTAAAGAAACATCATGTAGAAACACCTGATCGAAAGACATTCCGAGAAAATTTATAGGTAATGATTTCCAGTAGCATTATATTTTAAATCTCATTTCCATCTTTCAAACAGTCGGAGTCAACAATAGAGTTTCTTCCCCAGTTTCCTAATTCACTTAGCTTCGTAAACATCGCGGGAAATTTTCTTCAAAGAAGATATCCTTGCTTTCACAAAGAGCTTCTAATTTAATTTGCCTTCATGTTTACGGAGAGTTTGCGCCTTCAGAGATTTGGCCAATCGATACATAGCACTGGAACACGGCGTGGGAGGCCGAACCAAGTGGAAAAGATCCCAAAATTACTACGCCTTGTTGTCTATTCAGCTAGTTTGATCTCCTAACCATACCTCAGCTGGGCCCCATCTTGAAGCTGGCAGCTTGCGCGGCTATTCATAGGCAGATCACGTACATTTGACTGTTATCAATCGAATTATTACTTTCCATTAATATCACGGGATCGATTAAGGAGTTTCAGTCTGTGCACCACTGAATGTATTAATCAATTCAAACTGACTAATGAATCTTATTATAAAAGCTACTAATAATTTAAACTATAATAATATTTTATTAATCATGCAATTAAACTATTTGATAATGTAAATGAAAAAATAATTTTTTGCGCTATTCAGTGTTTAAATTCGTGTTATAAAAATAACATAAATAAAACGAAAAGCATTTATGGTTGTTTTAACAACATTTAAAAAGTAAAAGGAGGTTTGGTTTGGAGTGCTACGGTCTACTTTTTGCACCACGAGGGCTAATGAGACCGGGACCTACAGCTTAAAGCCGATTCCAAACGACTACAAACATCCATGCCACTGTGGGATTCGATCCCATGAATTCCGGTACCGAAGGCCAGCACTCTAACCAATCGGTCATCGTTCCAGTAAAAAGAGGATTAACTAGTATGTAATTCTTAAAAATTATTATTATTCTAAAAAGAAAATGGAAACGTTTTTTCTCATATCTATATATTCCATTAGATACATTTATATAATAAATTATGATCTTAAGGTGGAAAGATATATTATTAAACGTGTGAAACTTCTTCTAACAGCTTGACACTGACGTTTACTGTAAAGTTACAAACATAACCCACTAAATTGAAATGATATTAAACTGATACGCAATCTGATCATATAAAAACATTAACAAAAGCGGCAATCATATTTAACGTTAAATGTATTCGGATTGCTGTTAAGAAACACTTCTGAGAATTATATGCTATTGTTTATCTGATACAGTTTTGAATATCAGACTATCAAAATATAATATAACAAAATAAAAGAATCTATATTTCATTATGATAGTATTGAATAAAAAAACACTTTATTATAATAACGAATGCTTAATTTCATTAACCCATTACTTCTAAGAATCTCATTTTAGGAGCAGTTTAAAATATTTTGATAAACTTTTATTTTTCTTGGGGAATAGATTTCCTTTTCAGAAAAGGTAAAGGGAAATCTTATAAAAAGTCCTCCAATTTTTCAAATTTCTGCTATTATGTCTAACTATGTCTTTTGCATCAACATTTTATGATTTTTCGAGCCTCACACATAAATTTACATTTTCAGCTGATATACAGACTGACCTCATGAAAATAAATTTATCTATTATAAAACTTCTTTCTATAGTCCGAACCAAACCAGACCCTTCATAGTATTTGTGTTTAAAAGTTTTACCAAATATATCATTTATCATAAAGTTTCTTTAATTTCCTAAATATTATCTTATGACTTTTAAAATGACAGCAGATCATTAATTGTTCAATGATCAAAAGTATAAAGTGTGATATTCAAAGTTGTTTAAAAATTTATTCAAGGATGTTTTTTCTTGTACTCTGTTCAATTCATAATAACTTAGACTTAAGATATTCATAAAAATATATTTTGCAGAAATGACAGGAGCATTAATGGGTTGATGTAAGCTATATTCACCACAAACTAGCATTACACTTTCTCATACACACCTATCGTGAAATAATCCCAATAACAACACTGGAGCCACAATCTATTATGGGAATCAACAATCTATAAAAATGGGAAATTATCACTAAACTTCATGTAAACGTGGTTTTTAGTTGATAGGACAATCCTACCTGTAACATTCAGACCCGGGACGGGGTGGGGATTTCCCAAGTTGGATTAATCTTCTTACGGGGACCACCTATAATTAAAAATTTCCCACGTGCCAAGAGTTTATCAGTCAGTACTGAGCTCTGGGAGTAGTATAGTAGATTGGTTTTCTCCTCCACTTTTAAGAGGAGAAGGGTCCAGTAAGTTAGAGTTCCTGCATCAAAAGATTAATGGTATTAACCTACTGCGCCAGGGAGGTGGTGTGAGTCTCTTCACACTCTGTAACTCAATTCCCCTGTCAGTTCTGTCGAGCTGGTTTGGTGGGCTCTGATGAAGCTCGATTGGGGATCAGGATCTTCCTGGAGACCATGGCTACCATAAATCCCTTATAGGTGTAAGTAGTAGCCCAGAAGCTATCTAGCTATCTGTAACTCAAAAGGGTTTTTTAAGAGACTGAACATGAGTCGCGGTAACTCAGTCGGCAAAAGCAACGATCGAGTAACTAACAAGTTGCGGGCTGGGAACCCGAGCCAGCCTAAGATCCGCCGTGTTTGTTGATGATGACTGGGGCACGTAAAATATATTCGTGGTCACAATGCCCTCAGTTCTCAATTATTACCTCTGGGGATGACAGGCCAAGTCTATGGGTCTTCTGCTTGGTCCCTGCTTTAAAATTACGAGGACTTACTTGAGCGAAGTCTTTCATTCATCTTAATGGTGCTCATTGAAACGAAATACACACCCCCTTGGCCTTAATACGAGAGCCTACAGGCTCAATAGTGTTTTGTTTGTCCAATTGGTACGAGAAACAACAACAAGAGACTGAACTATACTTGTTAAAATAGTTCAGAATCTTCTGAGTTTGTTTATGATATCGGGTTGGCCGTTCAAATTCTATAGTAACTGGATAGGGAATTTGAGTCCATCATCCCCACTTGTTTAACTGTAAGACTCTTTGAGGCTGGTTGCGGAAGGGGATACTTTTCTATTCTATTTTGTAATTTAGAAGTGTGAAAGGGAGCAAATATTTTGTATTTCATATAAAATGGCTAACTTTTTAGTAAATCATCACACTTTTATATTCCCGCTTTCAAAGGTAGGAGACCAATTTTGCTTCTTCTGAAGCAAATAATCGGTCACTTAGGTGCTTATTAAAGTAAATAGGTGAAATTCGCTTGGAACGAGATGTAGGTTCACTTTTAGGAGTTTGGATAATGATGTTTTATCAATCGTCACTGGCTATTTCTGTACCACCCACAAACTTGCGGCAAATCTTAGACATGCTAATGAGACATTACTCTCATTCCGTAAACGTCTATCAACTTCCAGTTGCATGTTCTACTTAAACGAATAACTTAGCGGATTTCTTAGTGAGACCAGCTTGTAAAATGAGCTGCCATTTGTGTTAATCTTCCAATAATACCTCTAGATGGTAGGTAGCTCAAAGGCAGAACAGTTGCTGGCTGTATATATTAAAACTACTGTATACTACTAAATTCTCTTTAACAAACGAAACTTCTAGAATATCGCCCTTGATATCTTAATTTTTGATCACCCTTCCTATATTAATTAAAAGTATTGTATATAAAAGTCAAAAACTATTTGACCGGTTTGGCTGAAAATTTCACAATTTGTTCTTGTTGGTGATGTGCTTATTTAGAAAGTGATAGTAACAATTCAGATAAGTAGTATAGCTGTTTTTTGACGTTTCATTCAATGTAACATCAACCAAAAACCCAAACTACGCAAGCTAGAAATGAGAAATATGGAATAAAGGTTCATATTACACTGCAGATAACTACTTCAAAAGTATACTTTGAAATTCAACTCTTAAAATGAGAATATGAGGAAATAAAAGGGCAAAAATGTCTTATCAGAAATTATGCCATTTATGCCTATTTCAGTACTTACTTTCCCAGCAGAAGATGAAACTTCAGCAAGGCATGGCGTCTTTTATTAATTGCTGAGCAAAGAATAAATATTCATAACTTGGTGGTTTGAACATTTAAAGGATTTTTATTATTTATTTTGGTATTTACTTTATTAATATTTATTTTTTTCCTTTATAGAACAATTGCTTTTTTAATAATAATTTCAATGTCTAAGTTACATAGTAGATAATTTAAAGGCGAATACTCTTGTAGATACATAGAGATAAATTATCAGTCGAACATTTTCTACCTGTTGAAAGAGTTGAAAGAGTCACGCAACGAATTAGGTCTGAATTCAAATTAAGGTGCTTTACTTTGTTAGATTTCCTCATGACAGGTGAACCAATGTAAACTACAAATGTTGAATATCACCTCATTTCCTTGCAAGAGTAAAGCAGATTTGCTGCTCTGAATAGTCATTACGGTTCTAAAATTGTACAACATTATCATAATGTATGTAAATGTTCTCTTGAAGAGTAAAGGCAAAGGAAATAGACATCTGGGTTTTTAAAAATGGAGATTAATGCTATTATGGTAGTCGATTGATGTCAGCTCGGTGTATGTTAATCGTAAATTGTCGCTGTAAGCAAAATAACAATTTTTCTTTTAGTCCCGATATCCCAAACCAAACTTTAGACATTAAGCAGTGGTTTTATAGCAAATTTGTTAACTAAGATTGCGTCAACCATTTCATGAGACCAAGAAGATATCAATAGTCTTTGTTGACTATGTTCTACAGTAAAAGATTTACTAAGGAAGGCACACAAAAATTATATTTACAGCTGAAAAAATAATCAACCGAATTCCTTAGAACAAATCTTCAACAGAAGTCTTTAAGAGATTTATAAATCACGAAATATCGATAAATATAATCTAATATTTCTTCAGATTATAGCTCTTAATAAAAATGTAATTTATATTAATGTATGATCTAATAATAAGTTGTTTTTTCATATTGTTGGTGTTATAAAATCTAAAATCCAGTTAGAATATTGAAATAAATGCAACCCTTATATGAGTAACTTTATTATCTAGTCAGAAGGCTATTTCAAGTTCATGGTGTGTTTTATCTATATTTAAAATATTTGTTTTGCTTCTATGGCAACAATGGTTTGTATTCTACAAAAAAATAAATCTTGGTTTAACAAGGCGTTTACAAGCAATGATCTGTTACTAATATAAATATTTCTATTTTTAAGATTAATGTAATAGGTTAGGCACGAAGCAGCTAGATTTTAATAAAATATACAGTTACACAATTGCTAAATATTACTTCTTAATAGCATTAAAAATGTATACAATATTATTTCAATAATGAGTTATATATATATACATTTATGTATATATATATATATATATGTATATGTATATATATATATATATATATATATATATACATATATATATATATATATATATATATATATATATATATATATATATATATATATATATATATATACATACACACATATATATACACACATACATATATATATATATACATACATACATACATATATATATATATATATATATATATATATGTGTGTGTGTGTGTGTGTGTGTGTGTCGAACGTAAAAAAGGGGGAGTTATAAACAATTTTAAAAAGGGAACTCTTTTATAATAATAAAATAAATGAAAAAGACCCACGCTTGCTTAACCTTTTGGAGTAATCCGGTCAAGCGGAAATATATTTAAGATTTGACGATTAAGCTAACCGATACGAGTTAGTTAGCCAGTAGACATGGAGCTGTCAACACCTTTCCACGCTTAACTCCACCACGAACAAATGAAAATGGCGCAAGTTTTGCTTTTAAATGAAACGATGATTTAATAAACTTATTACTATCAAGAAGGACTAATTATTCTATTCTCCTTAACACTGGATCATATATATATATATATATATATATATATATATATATATATATACACACACACACACACACACATATATATATATATATATATATATATATATATATGGTAAAACCCACTTAAGAAGTTTTCTAAGGAAATGGAAAGAGAAAACTTCTTAAACGAAATTAATTTAAAAAAAAAATAATAATCACATAGATAATGAAGAGAGATTTTTTTTATAAAATAATATGTAAACAGTAAGTTTAGTTTTTCTAAAAAATTTATAGTTTTTGGATACTTCAGTTAACAAATTTTACTTTATACACCACTGGAATCGATTTTACAGAAAAAATCGGTTATAGTTTTTTTGTTTTTGTTTTTTATCGAAAATTGTAATTGATAACAGTCCAGCTGTCTTAAGCTTTTAAAAACTTCTTCAGGCATATTTTAAATAAAAATGACAACAATCGTTTTCGGCCATAAACATTGACCTTTACAAACAGATAGAGAGGAGAAAAAAACAGTAAACGAAAGGCAGCTATAAACGAGTTCTGAAAGTAAACTTAGAAATGAAAGAAAACCTTTTAAGCTGGAAAGAATTTGGAACGAAAATTTTATAAACGGGTTTATTTTTACATTGTATAAATAGGGAGAGAAATGGGTACCGAAAATATATACAGTAGAACCTCGATTATCCGAGTTAATTGGGACAGCTAGTACCTCGGATATCGGAAATCTCGGTTAATAGAAACCCTGATTGAAAACCTTTCGTGCTTGCGAATTTAACCAACTTTTAAAGTAAAAAACAATAGAACGTTCTTTAAAAGATAAAAATAAACATATATGTACTTATTTTTCACAACTAAAAATGTTTTAAAAGCAAAACAACTCTAGTAGTAAATTTCAAAAAGTAAAATGGAAATTTTTTAACTATACTTAGCTAAATATCCAAAGACGCATTTTCAAAAATAATTTCTTGAATGTTGAGTGCTTTTGTGGGGAAGAAATGCCTGTAACACGGACAACGAACTAAAATGTGCAATTTTTTCCAACCTCATTTTGGAAAGGAGAAAAAAAATTAGACTTCGTTATTGACTCGGTTAACAGAAACCTCGGTTAATCGAAGCTCGGTTAATAGAGGTACTAGTGTACTTCTTAAGCGGGAAAACTTCTTAAACGGGTTTTACTGTAATTAAAAATGCGTTCAGAAATGGAGAAAATGAGTAGTTAAAACTTCAAGCGAATTGTTTCCTTCTACATAAATATATATCTAACATTGAAACTTGTCAAAATTGAGTCAGGTATGGTATCAATGAGTATTTACATTGAAATCGGAATAATAGAATTTTTCTGCGATTACAATATTTACATTTGCAATTACATTAATTTACAAGTTTCTGCTTCGTAAAAGGAAGTAAAAATATACTATGAGAAAAGTAAAAAATATTACAGGAAGTTCCATACGTTTATAGATTAAATGGCAGAAGATGCGAATTTAAAAATATGGTCTTCGATCACAGCTTGATCTCTTCAGAAACAAAGGTAACATGATCATTGTTTCTTGTATCAGCTATATATAAAAGGGATTGCAGTTAACTTCAACGGAAATAATATGGTTGGAAATAGAATGTACTTGGGTAACATTAATTTCATTACGCCAAAGCTAAAAAGAGATTGCCCAAGCTGAATCAGAAATACCACTTTATCAGAAGCTAGTGTTGATCCATTTTTTCCGAAAATGAATCTAATTTTGATAGTCACGATTTCTATTTTCTGGTATACGCGCCGAGGACAGCAAGATATAATATCCATTTTTATGTATATTAGATTGCAAATTGGTTCACCTCTTCACAAAGACGTTTTACGAAGATTTTCGTGATTTATGTTTCTTTAAATGGCCAGCCCAAAAGGGTTCGCGAGCTGCATTGGAAATTACTTTTATGGCAGCGGGACCCGCTATATGTTTGAAGATACATGTGAATATATACATATATATATATACATATATATATATATATATATACATATATATATATATATATATATATATATATATATATATATATATATATATGTATATATATATGTATATATATATATATATATATATATATATATGTATATATATATATATATATATATATATATATATATATATATATATATATATATTATATATATATATATATATATATATATATATATATATATATATATATATATATATATATATATATATATATATATATATATATATATATATATATATATATATATATATATATATATATATATATATATATATATATATATATATATATATATATATATATATATATATATATATATATATATATATATATATATATATATATATATATATATACATATATATATATATATATATATATATATATATATATATATATATATATATATAAATATATATATATATATATATATATATATATATATATATATATATACAGTGTGTGTGTAAGTGTATATATGTATGCATATATATATATGTAATATGACGAATTTCGCGATGGATGGTTGCAGTCATGACCCATAAAAATGACACCGTTTTAGTTAAAGACCTTTAGTAAGATATGTTGCAGGACGGGTTATCACTTCATCATAGGGACCGGACAAACTGAGGGGTCAGCTAGCAAGAAGATATATGTAAAAGATCCTAAAACACCTGGGTCAAAATCTCAGTCAAATGTGGGAAAATCTCTTGGAAAATCTGTCTCCGACAGCGTGCATCTCCTTCTTGTTTAGAAATTTCCTAAATTGTCCGCTAGGGCAATGTAGAAGTATAATTGGTTAGACCCCTTCTCTGAGGGCGTAAACTATAGTCTCAGCGGTCAATTTAGGTTAGGGGTTAAAAAGGGGAATGCAAAAGGACGTGGGAATTTTTAGCCCTTGACTAAAGTTTTGAAAAACTTCTCATGTGCTGTTTTAGGGGTTTTAGACGAAATGCCTACATTAGTTCCCTGATCCAGTTTACTTTTCCTTATATATATATATATATATATATATATATATATATATATATATATATATATATATATATAGGACACCGAAAACGGATACATTTGGCACAACCAGATACATTCGTTGTTTTGAAGACATAAAAAATGCTTAAAGTACTGTACCTCTAAAACCCATAGTTTAAAAAAATGCTAACGAAAATATAAAACGTTATATCCATACTACAGAAAAAAAACACTTATTCGAAAAATTAACATCATTGGGGCATTTGAATACTCCCAAAATTTTCAGTCACATATAAATCTGTGTACAAAGATATGCATGTTCTTTAAAAGAATAATTTTTTTAAATTTATATTTATCATAATATTTTTTTATTATAATTGAATTTAAATGCACATCTTTACTGCAATCGTTTATATAAGAAATACAAATATTTATAAAGTAAAAACTCATTTAAAAAAAGACATTAGATCCATTACTGCTGACATTTTTTTGAAATGAATGTGTTTTTTCACCTTTTTGTTCAGCCTATTTTTAATTGAATATAAACTGAAAAGCTGTACTCCGATTAGAGTAAAATGTTTTCTGTATCATTATTAAGGTTCTAGCCTTATAAATCATTTAATTTTGTTATATGAAGAAATAATTTTAAAAAATATATCTATATAATATATAGAATAATTGATTGAAAATAAAGTGAATGTCCACTTATCTTTATTTGGAAATTTTTAAATGGGAAACTAATTTCTTATATCAAATTAAACCAATTATGTAGTTTATTTTATAGCAAAATAAATGCTATTTTTTTAAATATCAAATACACAACACATTTTAGATTTTTTTTAATTTTAAAATATTAGATGGATTTAAATTTTAGATTTACAAAATAAATAAATATTTTGTTTCAATTAGATATAAAAATTTAATTTATGGTAAAAGTATTTCACACGATATTTTGTGGGTAAGCAAATTTTATCTTTTCCCTTTAGTGTATATTTTTCATACTACTTTAAAAGAATGTACTACTTAATACCGAAACTAATGAAATGTTTAATTTTTCTTAAATTTTTATTATAATCCCAATGTAAAAGTCAAAATTATGTTGTAATGTTATGGTAAATGACTTTAAGGTTATGAAATTAATTTATGTTAAGTTGACAATGTATATGTGCAATTGTAAATATGTTGTATATTCATTTTATAAGAGACTGTATTGTAATCGTATCAGTATACTTGCTTGTTTAAAGTTAGTGAGCATAATTTTTTCCTTGTTTTTATTAATTGTCTAATATTCCTTTGTTAGATAATTTTTATATTGTGAAAATATATCAAGCTAATTTTTGCACATTTTGTTATTGTGAACTTAAAAATAAGTCTCTATAGTTTAGGTACTCAGTAATGTAATCTTATAATTTTTTTTCTCTTAAGTATAAGTTTTTATTATCAAAGAAGCACATTAAGGATAAAAAGAAAGGGGGACAGATATTAGCGGTATGAAGTGCCTGGCCCTATCTTCATTTTTAGGCTTTCCATCTAAATGTGCACTCAGCTTTATTTTATTTGAAAAGCAGCAAAATGAAATACTGTTCATGCAAATTTATTTCAATGCAAATTTTAGTTCTTTGCGGAGTTTTACTGCCGTATAAAAAGCCCGCGTAGTGTATTGAAGAGAGGCTGATTGAATTTGGACGGTGATTGTGTTGTCAGCTGTAGCAAGTGTTGCTTACAGCGGTGCTTTATTTTACATTACTTTATTTTGTAAGTAACATAGTTATGTCTTGTTTTAAATATTAAATAGATGTTTTTAACAAAACCTTTTGGACTTATCATACTTTTAAACTGCACCCAGTCATATACATCTAATCCATTGCTATTATTTGTATAAATGCATTCTGCTTTACCGGTACGAGATTTAACGAATAATTTTTCAAAGATAGAGCGTTTTAAAAAAACCTTTTATTAAAATCCCTCTAACAAAAGCTTAACTTATTATTTTATGTTCAATCGAATAAAAGCTATTATAATGAAGATTTTAAATTTTGAAAGGTACTACGTCCCCTAAAGAAAATTAAGTGAGGAAAATAATTTTATTTTCTTCTGTAAGTTTCTCCACCCTTTTCCTGAAGATCGCTTTCTGATATTTAGGCTTCTTTATTATGCAAAAACAGAACTTGATAACCTTTTCCGAATTTTTTTCCTAGATACACCCTTAAATAAATAAATCCCCTTATTATAAAGAAACAATAATTAAATTCCTTGATTTGTCATCTTGTGTACAGGTGTTTGTATTATGAAGAATATATTTAAAAACTTAAAATATATATATAGCTTTGAGGTAATAAAATTATCGTACTTAAACAAAACTTAAATTAACCATTCCTGATTTTTTCCCCTAACTACATCATGATGTCATGAAGTGCCTCTTTAAAATGAACTCATAACAAAACAATTAAATCTCTTAGTTTGTTCTCTTGTCCCTAATTTTGTTCCCCGTAAAACATAACTCAAAAATTGAGGGAAAAACAAAGCCAGTTACATGATTATTTATTTCTCCTTTCAAACATCAGAAAATTGTTCCCCCGTTGCGTGGGAGGCCGCTGAATTTTGCCGCGAGTCGTCGTGTTGCAAAATATACAAAGAAGGGCCTTGTTATCCGGGATTCACGTAAACTACGCTGAACCGGGTGTTTCATAATGCTCTTTTCTGAATCCGGGCACGACATCCTACGCCTTCCATTTCAAGGGCACTTTTCAGGACACATAGTACCATCGCCTCTTTTTTTTTTCGTAGCCTAGATGGCTTACGTAACACCTTGCGTAACACCATTGGGGGTGTATCAGGTAATCGGGAAAATGAACATGGCAACAATGTTGTCTCTCGAAGTAGCGGAGATAATAGTACGGTTTATAATAGTGTTACTTAGATAGACCAGTTTACTGGTAAAATAAAGAATATACCAGAAAATATTTGCCAGTAAATTAAAAAATAACATTTAAAAAACTCAATATACTTCGAAAATTGTAGAGAATGCATAAAAAACATACTTTTTATTGACGTGTATAGCAGGCGAACATTTTTTTCAGCACTGGTCGAAAACAATATGATTAATTCTACACCATACGACACTGTCGGCAGATACACTTATTCTGGCCCTTTAGTTAAAAACTTAGTACAACTTGAGTTACATAAAATATAGATAAGTAAAAGGCGTTTCGTAGAAAATCTACATGTTAAGAATACAAATATAAACATGAATAAAAATATAAACATTTTTACATGTGTACTTAGATAGACCAGTTTACCGGTAAAATAAAGAATATACCAGAAAATATTTGCCAGTAAATTAAAAAATAACATTTAAAAAACTCAATATAAGGAGGAAATTGTAGAGAATGCATAAAAAACATACTGTTTAGTGACGTGTATAGCAGGTGACCTTTTTTTTAGCACTGGTCGAAAACAATATGTTTAATTCTATACCATACTATATTGTCGGCAGATACACTTATTTTGGCACTTTGTTTAAAAACTTAGTACAAATTGAGTTACCTAAAATTTAGAAAGGAAAAGGTGTTTAGTAAAAAATCTAAATGTTAAGAACATAATGCAAATATAAACATTTTTGCATGTGTATGTTTGTTTGTGTGAAATATCTTAAATATTACATTACATTTGATTGAAAAATATTTGATTTACCTACTCCAGATTTAAATTCTATCTTTTAATGCACAATGTATATTTCCTTTCGAAGAAAGCTCCTATAACATCAACACCAAACTAGTTTTTTAAAAACTATTTGTGTTTGAAATTTTTGCTCACTTGTTTATCTTTCGTAATAAATAATTAAGAATACGTGTCCCAACCAACATTTTGTTCTATAATATAACGTTTTACAAATCGATATCTCTAACTCTTCCCTTTTTAGTTA
This sequence comes from Pardosa pseudoannulata, assembly GCA_032207245.1. Taxonomy (NCBI): domain Eukaryota; kingdom Metazoa; phylum Arthropoda; class Arachnida; order Araneae; family Lycosidae; genus Pardosa; species Pardosa pseudoannulata. The sequence goes on along the minus strand of CM063505.1, from coordinate 173,675,837 downwards.
GACATATTGTCCTGTTTTTTTAAAGATAGGTCTGGAATGTAGAAATTTTGTTTGGTTCACGTAGAACAATAGTCTACGTTCTTATTCGATTTCGATATACATTTGGCTTAAATAAGGTTTGGCAGATAGAGCTGGCTAAAGACTGCATTCTTATGTGTTGTAATGCTTCTGATGACCGTTCTAGGAAACCTAGGTCACAGTTTAACTGAATATAATCTGTAAATCTATGGATTACACATACACACAAACACCACTATTTACAGAAACATATACATATATACAAGAGCCAAAACATTATGACCACCCCTACATTTTGCAATGAATTCAATTGGATAACAGGGAAGGCACGTGATCAAGTGTAAGTGGTATTTAACTACTGCCAGAGAGTCTGAAGAATCATTCTTTCACTTACTTGTGTGTGTGATGAGAAAGGCTGCGGATCTAAGCGATTTGAATAGAGGGCAGATTCTAATGGCTCAAAGGCTTGGAACAAGTATTTCCGAAATTGTACGACTAGTGGGTTGTTCGCGATCTACAGTTAATAGTACTTATGCAAGGTGGATTAATGATGGGGAAACCAGCAGTACACGACATCGTGTTGGACGTCCACACGCTATCGAAGAAAAAGGTCGTCGGACACTGTCTCGCATGTTGAAGCTAAACCGGAGCGAGACAGTGGCTCAACCCAATACAATGCAGGGCCAAGTAGAATAGTATCGGAGCACACTGTTCAGCGGACACTGTTGGATATGGGGCTAAGCAGCAAACGTCCCACTCGTGTGCCTTTGCTGACTCCTCGCCAACTGAGCCTACGCTGGGCCCGGGAACATCGCGACTGGTACATGGATCAGTGAGAGAGAGTTGCCTGGTTAGATGAATCACGGTTGGTCATTCATTCCAATTAATGTCCTGGCCGCCTATCTCACCGGATCTTAATCTGATAGAACACATTTGGATGTCATAGGACGGCAGCTCAGAGTTCAAAGACCACCCGTTCGCAATATCTCGGATTTGCGTAACCGTTGCTTAAACATCTGGTACAATCTGTCTCAGGCCATCTACGAAGTACTTGTGGCATCCATGCCAAGGCTGGTTGAATCTGCGTTGCGCGCCAAAGGTGGGTCAACTCGTTATTGACAGGTGGTCATAATGTTTTGTCTCTTGAGTGTATATATATATACATATATATACATACATAAATTTATACATACACACACACACACACACACACACACACACATATATATATATATATATATATATATATATATATATATATATATATATATATATATATATATATTCATATATATACATATATATACATATAATATATATATTTATACATATATATATATATATACATACATATATATGCGAGCTAGTATGTGTGTGTGTGTATGAGCTAACACATTTACGTCATATCATTAAGCATGAAAATTACCCTCCTGTTGCACCATCTACCATCGACACGAGAGGTAATTAGACCCGAAACCTGTGCTTTCATTAAATATCCAAATGTCTAATTTGAACTTTTTTTACAGAATTTCTTCGTCTTTAAAATTTGATTTAAAATTCTCTCCATTGTCTTAATTTCTAGACAAGATTAGTATATTATGGCTTTTTTATAAACTATATGATGATATTAGATGTTTTACCATTCATTCAGCTGTTTCAATTATCTTTTCGATTTCATCTTCCCTTTTTTGAAAATACCCGAAATAAATCTAATTCTGTATAAAATCAACTGCAAGTCTCCTACGTCTATGAAGTATGTTTTTATTACCTCAGATGTATAGAAAGGATTATTCTCATAAATTTTAATGAGTGAAAATGCAGTACCCTCTTCTGTTTTCGGTAGGCTATTATTTTTCGTTTTATTTCATATGAAGTAAATGAAAGGAGAATGTTTCCAAATCTCAGATTTCAACCCCTTGCCTGTGAGATATCAAGAGTGGAAAAAAAGATTCTCTTTAATTTTTGTTATTTATTATCATCAAAATATTAGGAATGAATTATTTTTGAAAAAAAATTAAACGAAACACCTAACATTTTCAATATTTTCACATATATGGGAAATGTTCAAGGATTACAGTAATTGTTGTTCGAATTACAGAAAAATAAATCAAATAACATAATTTACAAAATAAATATATTAAAGAAATACAACAATATTGTATTCATCAACTGTCATGAAATCCATATCCCTCAGATTACTTTGACTTTCACCAATTCTTTACAGTATCCGAGAAATACCGACAAATATTGCAAAACTGCTGAATTTTTCGCGGTAAAGTATCTCTATCTATTAGTAAAATGGCAAAATAAATATTATAAATTAGACGAACCAATTTTGGGCTTCATGGAATTAAAATACCGTTTTTTCTCTTGCCCGAACTAAGATCAAGCATTCAAATATTGACGCATTTGGGGTTGACTGAAGAATTGGGTTCCCCGCCAACTTGGCGATAATGGTTTGAGTATGGTCGCCTAACATTTTCTCCTCATCTCACTGTGTACAAACAATCTGTATCTATATTATAATTTATATGTTTTTTTCATCCAACTCTCCTTGTGTCACTCTTTTCTTATATATTAAAAGTGCGAAATGCTTAAAAAGTTTAAATATAATAAACCATCAATGGTTCACTATGGCTGATTTTTAATAATTTTGTAGCTATTGCGTTTGTAAACTGTTAAGGGATTAATTGCCCATAAATATAAATGTTCAGTTTTCAAGTCGTTTTCTATAAGTAAGTGTATATAATTCTATTATGGTGGCGCATTGTGCATTAATTAAAGTCGCCAGAAAAAGCAAGAAATACAATGTTTGGATGGATTACCTTTGTGTTTTAGTAAATATCGCCAATATTTTCGCCAAATTTGCCAAAGGGGACCCAATTCTTCAGTAGTCCCCGCATTTGCGTTGCCCGAACTGAGTTCGAGAGTAACCGTCAAAAGTTTAAAAGAAAATATCTATGTACACCATGTCTGAATAAATTTTGACAACTTTTTAGTATTACGACTATATGTACGTACAATGAAATTTTAATTTTTAAATTTTAAATATTCACTTTAACCATCCTTGAACGCATTTGGACTAGTTTAGTACTGACATTTGTACGTTTGTACATGTGTACTTATCTCGAGTTTGATGAAATTTGTAAACTAATAACAGTATAAAATTAAGATTTTGTAGTTAACACTATCATAGTGAAGCCTAGTGGCGTTGGGGTAGCTCTTCGAACTCCCGTGACACAGGTCCGAGGTTCGATCCCCGGGCTAAACAAGGCTGACTCATCCCTTCAGTGGGTAGACAAACTGAGGGCCAAGCATATTTGAGAACTAAACACTGCGGGTTCCGCGTAAGGCTGACCACCTAACCGCAACATATGCTTCGCACCTCAGGACCCTTGGTCTTGAAAACGAAGATTGCCACCGTAGGCCCTGGCTCCCTAGAGGTGTTGCACCGAGGAGTTTATTTTACTACCATAACACCTAGTTGTACCCCTTCTGTTTTTATTGCAATCCATAGTTTATACAACTAAAAATCTCAACGTAAATTAATGCTACTGGAGGAATAAAATCAAGATGACATCGACTTATTTATATGGACTGAGACAATCAGAAGCAGTTTTAACATTGCCTATTAAATCCTTTTTTAAACAAACGAAAGTAAAAATATTTGCAGTCTATTGTTGCAGTTTTATCATTTTATTGCTTCTTCGTACTAAAAAGATGTTGCAAAGACGATTTAATATTTTAAATCTTTTATAAAATATGTATTATTTATGTTCTTTTATAGAATAATGTTAAAAATTTAGTATTTTAAGAATTGATATTTCCGATCTCCTGTATTATAAAAATCCAATTTTACATTAAATTGTTAAAACAGTTTTATTCACAGCTCTCAAAATATGGAAAAACAGTTGTATGGTGCCTTAAAAATTTCGAATTCAGGGATTAAGACGATATTTGTTGTAAATTATTGTAATAGTATCTTTCTTTTGTTTCATATCACAATAATTCCATTGGGAATTTCGGATCTTATTTAAAATTTTAAAATATACTACGAAAAGAATGTATTTAAATATCTCAACAGTAAACTAACTTCCACCGTTTGATTATTGAAAAAGAAATTTCTGGGATAAACAACTTTCAATTCCATATTAAATTTCAGTCTTATCAAAATTAAAACAAATATTTTATTCCCAACTCTCAAAATATGGAAATATTTCTAACAGCTTAATGTTGCCGTAATGAGTTTAAATTCATAGAAAATCGCAATGCTTTTCTTAAATCTTTGTAATATGATCTTTTATTTCATATCAGATAATGTAAAAACATAATAAAATAATGTAAAAACATGTTTCAGCTGATATACTCTGATACATTATAAAAATACCAGTTTTGCCCCGTAATTTCTAATTAAAACAATTTCCTGAAAAAAAAGTACTTTACACTCCCTCTTGATGTAGAACTTACATTAAAATTAATACATATTTTTAATAATACATAATTCAATAATTTTCAAACATTCACTTTTTTAACTCACATTTGATCAGTTAATAATGTCGGAATTCACGGCTTTTCACCTCGTTTGTCACCAATCTTTGAAATAAAATCCCTCTTTTTGCATTAAATACGCCCTGAGAATTTGATATATTATTTGAATTTTTAAAACATGCTACGAAAAGAAAGTTTCAACATATATTGTTTGAAATGTATTATACGATGCCTTATTACTTACTGCCCCTTGATAAAACAAAATTTCTGAAAAAATAACTTCAAAAGTCAACCCTAAATTTAAGTTCCCTACATGTGAATTTCACTTTTTTAACTCACATGTGACACTTAACACTAAACATACCAACACTTAATATATACCTATTTCTACCATAGCGGGTCAAATGACCGGACTTTATTTTTCTGATTATAAATGTATGAAATATGAAAATTGGAAGGGAATAGACAAATAAGCTTTATTATAATTTAACAAAATCGTATATTGTCAATTTTTATGTATTGCAAACACAAAGAATAAGAATTTTTAATTCATTTCCCATCGCATTTTTTACATAAACCTTATGGGTCATTTGAACCGTTATATGGTATGTTTAGTGTTAATAATGTCGGAATTCACGGATTATCACCTCGTTTGTCACCAATCTTTGAAATAAAATCCTTTTTTTGCAATAAATAACGCTTTGAGAATTTGATGTATTATTTGAATTTTTAAAACATGCTACGAAATGAAAGTTTCAACATATATTGTTTGACATATGTTATACGATGCCTTATTACTTACTGCCCCTTGATAAAGCAATTTTGTGAAAATAACTTCAAAAGTCAACTTTAATTTAAACTCTCTACTAAAGTCCTATTTCACATCAAAACCAAAATAAATTTTTGTGCCAACTCTTAAAATATGAAGATTCCCTTTTAAACAGTTGTATGGTTTAGAGTGGAGTTCTATAGTCATCTGTTTCGTCTGCGTGAAACGGAACGTACTGCTCGGGACCTATTCCGATCGGCTACGAACACCCATGCCGTCAACGGAATTAAAACCGGATAGGAAGAGCAGCACCCTACCAATTCGTCCATCATTCAGCAATAATTGTACGATGTCTTAATGAGGTTTGAAGTCACCAATGATCACCATGTTTATTGTAAATCATTGTAATACGACGATCATCCAGAAAGTAAGTTTCCCTATTTAAAAGAAAAATAGAACTCACAATTTCACGGACATATTTATTGGCAATAAGTACAGCAGTGTTTCAGCTATTTTTCAACATAGCCACCACCAGAACTGAGGTACTTGTCGTATTGTGAGATCAACTTTTGTATACCTCTGTGGTAGAACTCTGCCACCTGTGAATGGAACCAAGCTTCCTGTGCCAGAACACCGTGCACATCCTTTTACGTACCGACAGAGTCTGTTTGAATTTGTTCCTGACCGAAGATCCACTATTATGCCAATGCATTTACTGCTGCTTGGTTTCCGGGGTAAAATGCGAAATCCAAGTCTCACTGCCCGTGACGATCCTGTCGAGGAACTCGTCGCCGTCGTCGTGATACCGTTGCAGAAATGTTAGTGCTGCTCCTAAGCGTTGAATTGTGTGTTCGGGTGTCAGTCGGGTTCATAGACCTGACAGAGCTGACGATGAATTTAAATTGGCGTAATGCTTTGTGCATTCAAGATCACCGATCGAACCTTTCAGGCGACGGGAGAAGGAATTAGAGTTTCCATTTCGGACCACTGCTATCCTACTACTGGCATGAATCGGGACTTGTCCAGCTGGCATATGATTAATACGTCACAGATCTGTTACACACGCGCAATTGACACGGCTAAATACGTTTGCTTTAAAGGGGAAAACACCGAGAAACTGACTTTCTGGATGCGCCTCGTATAATCTTTTGTTTAAAATCAAATATCGCCACTGGAAATTTCGCGTCTTTCTTCTATTTTTATTAAAGTATGATACTAAAAGTAAATTTCTGCATATATATACTTCGAAACGTGTTAAACAATAAGCTAACATGTATGAACTTTAACACTGATAAAAACAGTTTCACGAGAAAAATGAATTTCAATTCTCTATTAAAGTACAAGCTCACATCAAAATAAAAATATTTTTTCAGACTAAAGTTACAATATATGTGATTTTTTCTCTTCAATTCACGTACGATCACTTAATATTGTTCGAATTTATAGATTATCACACTCTCTCAAATATATGAAATAAGATTCCTCTTTTGTTTGATATTAAATAACGTCGCTAGAAATTTGATACATTATTAAAATTTTTCGAAACATGCTATGGAAAGCTAGCTTCAGCATTATATATCTCGAAACGCGGCATTCGATACACTAGCTTCTAAGTTTCATAATTTATTGATCGGAAATGAAAATTTTTCTCTGAAAAATATTACTTGTAGTCGAAATAAAGCATTTCTGGGATTCGTTGGTTGCGTAGGAGGCCGAAGCTTTGCAAAACAAGTCAGGAGCAATGAGAATTGCGGCAGTCATTTAAAATATTGTTTGTTTCGTTAGGAGTGCCTTGGAATTCTTTTTGTTGAGAATTCAAAACATCATTGCTATGCAGCTTGCCTTTTCAAAGAAGGTCAATGATTTTAAAGGAGAGATGTTCCGAAATTGTAATCAAAATATTATCAAAGGAGACAAACACAAAAAGATTTGCTATTTTCAAACGCAAATCTGAAAATAAATGAAACATTTGTTGAAAAAATGAGAGAATTCAAATTATGTTATATTGAAGAGCTGAAAATGAATTTGCATTTCTTAAATAAAGATTTTCGTAAAATTGGTTTTTCCTTTAAAACATGAGCTTTGCAGAATTGCTTGAAAATAATTGCATGAACACTGATTAGAGATTTATTTGGTTATTTGTATGTAACAGCTAAAAAATTAACACGTGTGCGGGTACATTTTGCAATGGAATTGTACCGGGATTGTGCGTTTTGCGCGTAAATTTAGTTATTCGGTTAAAACTCAATAGATCGAAAATTATTTAATTTTTAACCAACTTCTCGTATTTTTTATTGAAATATATAAACAAATATATTAATAGAAATATATAAATAACAAACATAAGATTTTTGTAAACAAAAAATATTTTTTTAGTGGATAAATTTATAAAAGTATCGTAAATATGAAAAATCAAATAGGAATAGTAGTATATAGTTTACATTTTCCCGTTCTGTAGTTCCACATCGACTGGTGTAAAAACTAGTTTTTATCTGTCTAAATTTTTCCAGAATCTATGTAGTAGACAAGAACAATCGGCTTCGTTTTCCTGTATATACCGTTATTTTTGTTCCTACAAAAAAACCATGTTGTTCACTAACCCGTACTAGTACGTGACCCGCGCTCAAGTATCAATCGTCAGAAAACGTACTAGTACGTGTCCCACATACAATGTGTTAAAACTACAGAAAATATAATCATTCAGAAAAATATTTATATATGGGATCCTGAAATAACAGAAGATTACGAAGAAAATAACTTAGTTTTCTTATATACGCATTCTGATAAATGAAAAAAACATATTGATTCAATAAATTCTTTAATTGAAGCCCAGTGGCGTTGGGGTAGCGCTTCGCGCTCCCATGTCGCAGGTCCGAGGTTCGATCCCCAGGCTGGGCAAGATTGACTCAGCCTTTCCTCCCTTCAGTGGGTAGAGAAATTGAGGACCAAGCATGCTTGGGAACTAAACACTGGGGGTTCCGTGTAAGATTGACCACCTAACCGGAACTTCGCACCCCAGGGCCTTTGGTCACGCAAACGGAGATTGGCACCGTAGTCTGGGATCCCTAGGGGCTGTTGCGCATTTAAGGGGGGGGGATTCTTTAATTATGTAATCAAAGTTACAAAAGGAACTTAATAGGTATTTCTAAAAACATTTTGGCTTCTAATATAATCTGGGAAATTTTTGGCTTAGAGAGAGAGAGAGAGTGATGATATTGTAAAAATAAGACTTAGCATTTTCCCATACCTTGTTTTTAATGACCCTATTGAAGGTACTGATTACTGTAAAATGTGAATTTACTACAGGTTTTAAATATTAATTGCTATTAAGTACTATAATTTTTATCAGATATTTCAGTTTGTAGCCTTAAAAGGAACAGTGGACTTTTATTACTGTTTATTGCGCATCTCTTTTACGTATAATATTGTTATTTTTATTCACAGAATACATTTTAGGATTTACTGTAAAACTTAGTTGTTATCATAAGCATTGACTGGAAATGCAGTTAGGAAAAAATAATAGTTAAAACATCATTCTTCATGTACAAAATGTCTATAATAATTGTTTTTATTGCAAATAGGATAGATTCCTGTTGGCTGGAAAACATGAATTTTAACTTTCTTTTTTCTTAACAAATTAAATTGATGATTAATTTAAGGTAGGTAACGATTAGAAACACACTTGGAATGTTTTATGCATTCATAAAATTTGAAAATCATTGTTTTAAAAATTTTAAGTAACTATAAAACTGTAAGTAGTTATTAGTAATAAATGGATTGTCTTTCAGCCGAACGCTGGCCGATTGGTTAGGGCGCTGATCGTCGGTACTGGTGTTTGTGGGTTCGAATCCCACTATGGCATGGATGTTCGTAGCCGTTCGGAATCGGGTTTAAGCAGTAGGTCCCGGTCTCAGTAGCCCTCGTGTGCAAAACATCGAATTTTTATTCGACTGTCACCCATCCGAATGTCCACTGTAGCCTTAAGATATTATTATGTAAAATCTAGGAATATATTTATGTCTTAGTGTTTATGAATTTAAATTTAATATTATAATGTTATATTTCTTCCAGACGTTGCCAGAGTTATCTTCTAGCCAATCAGTATTGGATTTCCTCATGGAAGCGCTCATTATGAGGTAATAATTTATATAATTTATGTATATTAATAATGAATTGCATTTTTAAAACTAAATTAAGGACTACTTAGTTTTAAGGAGGTTGTTTTGAAGAGGTTCTTATTAAACACACACTGTAATCATTCCGTAATGAAATAGAACTTTTATATGTTTGAAAATATAAGGGTTAGTATCCAATGCTGAGTTTCTAATGCTGATAAACCGTTTTACTGGTTTACATATTGAGAAAGCTGTCCTTCCTTGGGTTTCATGGGTTTTATTCCCTTTTCTCCTATTTTACGAATAAGGAATTTATAACTTATTACTTCAATGCCTTAAGTTGTTAGTGAGTGCATATAAGTTTATTATAAATTAATATATCTACTAGCTACTCCGCACCCAGCCTTCAGTCGGGGTAATAAATGTTTCTAAATACGGTTTTAGAAGAAATACTATAGATAAACGTAGTAATATAAATGTTAAATCAACATCGTATGCTGAAAACTGCCTAAGAATATAAGTTAATTAACAATACATTATGCAGCGGAGAGAGTCGGTGTGGGATTTGTTAACTTTCCTGAAGGAATTTCTGATTCCTATTTGGCTCTGAGGTCATCCAAAGCTATACACATTCCAGATTGCGACATGAATGTATGTAATAATGGGGCGCGTTGCTTAAAATATTTCGATTTTGGTTTCAAAATTCTATATTCCAATTTTTTTTAATATGGCGGCGTTCTTCTGATTTTGGGTACACGGCACTTGTCAGAGGGATGGGTTTTTTAGAATTCACGAGAACTTTCTATGCGGCATGATTGGCTCTCTTGACGTCAATCCTGACGTCGATTCTGGTTTTGAAATGTTTTTAAATAGGCGAGCACCAAAGTTCGAGGGGATATGTTTATTTATTATTATATGTTTATTTATTATTATTTAGGACCTTTTCGGATTTTGAATGCAATTTATTTATTTTTAAAACATATATTTTTATTTTTTCCAAAATTTTTAATTTTTTCACTTTTGATCACTATTATTCTATATTTTCGGCTTTTTTCATACGGATGTCACTGGCCACAAAAATATTTTATGTTTTTCTATCCCTAAACTCTCTACTCTCTAGTTTTGTGTTATGAACTCACGAATCCACCCTTCTACCTCTTTGCTCTTTTATGTGTTTATTTTTCGCTCGTTGTTATTTTTGTGCTTACTGACAGAAGCTTCTGGATTGAAGGGCTCGGCCCGTATGGTCCAGTTGTCACATCACCTTTAAAGCCTTTAAAGCCTTTAAAGTTAGAGTGGCTATTCATTTTTGTTCGAGTTGTTCGCTGATCGTTGTGGTTCTGGTTGTCCGATTCCTTGCTAACAGAGAGCATTAGTGTGTTTTCATTGTAATGATGTGAGACTAGAATAAACTAATTTAGTCCAAGCTGTTATTGCTGTTGGTGCTTCTGCCTGCCATGTTGATGTTGTGACGGCTACCGGTCTTCACAAGTTTTGTTCTTATCATAAAATCACGTTTCCTTAAATTTGCATAGAATTACCAATACATAAATTCACAAATTCATTTCTCTTGTCTCTTTGAATCATCACAATTTATTTTCCTGTCAGTTCAGAATTCATTACCTTGATTCCTATCTTTTGTTAATTTTTTAAAAAAATCTTATTTCCGTTACATTTTGTTTATTTGTACTCGTTGTATTCACTTTTATTTTTTTGCATTCCGCATGTATACTGAACATTTAGGGAAAGTTAGAAACCGTAGACCAACTCCCACATCTATTATATGTATAAGGCATGTTTTATTAATGCAAGGTGATGGGGAAGATCAAACAATTTTTTTACTTATTCCTTGTTAATAGTACTTAAATCTTTTTTTATTGAAAAAAGTACTATTAACTTATTAATTATTGAAGGTACCAACACTTTGAAGGAAAATGGCCCTAATCCTCTTCAAATACTAATAAATTATTTTCTCTCATGTGTCATCAAAAGATTAATATCGAACTTCGAAAGTGGATTTCATAAAATTGTAAGTATATTTCTATTACTCAGGTGATATCTCTAAAATTTTGCTGAAGTCTAAGACATACTTTGGCAATCTATTGGTGATATATTTTCTTGGGCGATATTCTGAATAATTGATCACATCGCTCAATTTAAGATTTCCTTTGTGAGTAATTGTATCAGGCACCCTATGAAAAAAATTTCATAATTTAATATAAAATTGAACCATCGTTCTGTATATTGTTAAACCAGAGTGAAAAGAGGTTTAGAGCTACATTTGAATTGTACATAATTATATTCGTTATTGTAGTTTTTTACAGTATATAAATATTTTATATTTTTTATAATTCTTGCTAATAGTTATTGAATGGGAAAGTCAATTAAACTTATAAGCCATAAACACATTTATCGCAAATGTATTGTTTTTCCTTTACAAAAATTCAAGCATCCTAATAACATCACCTTCTGCGATAATATGTCCTGATTTATTGTCTTGTAACTTTTTTTTAACAAAAACTCATTGTGTCGGTCAATTAAATTTTTATACCCAAAACGCATTAATCGCGAATGTGATTTTTTTTATTCACCCTGTTCAACTACTATAACACGCCAGTTATACTGATGTTTGCTTCCAGAAAAATGTGCTCACCACATTTTTCTGGAACTCTTGAAAGTTGACAATGAATCAAGTCAGTAAATTAAAAATTGAGTTCAAAAGCGCAGTTATTGCAAATGTGGTTTCTTTTTATTTTTGCAGCTGGTTCAATCAAGCAAATAGCAACAGCTTCATCTTTTGATAATATTCCCCGATTCATTGTCTTAAATCTCTTGTCCAATGGTAGTAAATATAGTCACCTAATTAAAAGTTTAGGTCGGAAAAGCTTTTGTTCAAATGCATTTCCGACAAAAGCAAAATCATTTACTTAAGAGCTTTAGCTTTCAAAAAAATTCAACCATAAATTCCTCAGCCTCATCGGTATGGGCTTCCATAAGATACTCCGATAGATTGTTCTGGAACTTTTTTTTCAGTAATAAGGAATCATACCAGACAACTAAAATATTAATTCCAATATATGTTTATCATTTATGCAGTTTCGTTATTTATTTCCAGCAAGTTCAACCACCCGAATATCGTCAGCTTCATCGGTGTCTGTTTTGATAAAATGCCCCGATTCATTGTCCTGGAACTCTTGCCCGGTGGGGACCTCAAGTCTTTCCTCAGGGAATGCAGACCAAAACCTGTAAGTAAATACATCGAACTATATATTTTTTGCAAATTTTTCATTCATTCACAAGGCAAAATATATGGATAGATGGATTCAATTCTACATCTTTTCTATTCTTAGATTTTTAGCTATACTTATTCTTATACTCAATAAAGAGTTATTATTCAGCAGAACACCGAACAGCAGAACACCGAACAAAGAACAGAAAATCAACATTTACTACTTTGAAGTTTTACTTTAACCCCTTGCTGTGGAATAAAAATTTGAATATAATAAACTAATACAACAATGTTATTATCTACACTCAAGAGCGAAAACATTATGATCACCCCTACATTTTGCAATGAACTCGCTTGGATGACGTGGAAGGCATAAGATCAGGTGGAAGTGGTATTTAACTGCTGCTGGAGAGTCTGAAGAATCATTCTTTGACTTGCTTCTGTGTGTCATGGGAAAGGCTGCGGATCTAAGCGATTTTGATAGAGGGCAGATTGTAATGGCTCGAAGGCTCGGAACAAGTATTTCCGAAACTGCACGACTCATGGGTTGTTTGCGATCTACAGTTGTTAGTACTTATACAAAGTAGATGAATGATCGTGAAACCAGCAGTAGACGACATGGTGTTGGACGTCCACACGCTATCAACAAAAATGTTAGTCGAAGACTGTCTCGCACGGCGAAGCAAAACCGGAGCCAGACAGTGGCTCAGCTGACAACCCAACACAATGCAGGGCCAAGCAGAATAGTATAGGAATACAGGCTGGTGGTGGCGGTATTATGCTTTGGGAGATGGTCTCTTGGGCGTCTCTGGGACTCATGGTTGTATTAGACCAGACCATGAATGCTACAGGGTATCTGAACATCATTGCTGAGCAGTTGCATCCTTACATGGCCTCTGTTTTTCCAGCTGGAAATGTTCCAACAGGATAACGCCCCGTGTCACAAGGCTAAAATTGTGTTGGAGTGGTTCCAGAAACAGGATGCGGAATTCCAGTTAATGTCCTGGCCGCCTAACTCACCGGATCTTAATCCGATAGAACACACTTGGGATGTCATGGGAAGGCAACTCAGAGTTCAAAGACCACCAATTCGCAATATCTCGGATTTGAGTAACCCTTGCTTAAACATCTGGTACAATCTGTCTCCGGCCATCTACGAAGGACTTGTAGCATCCATGCTAAGGCGGGTTGAAACTGTGTTGCACCAAAGGTTGGCCAACTAGTCATTGACAGGTGGTCATAATGTTTTGGCTCTTGAGTGTATATGAACATCATAAATAGCCACAAATGGCACTAAACTGCTGAAGTTTCCGCGGGAAAGTATATCTGTCTATTGGGAAAATGACAATTTAAATATTTTGAATTGGATGAACCAATTTCGGCCTTCATGGAATAGAAATACCGTTTTTTCTCTTGCCTGAACTCAGGTCGGTCATTACAAAATTGGCTCATTTCGTTTGCCGGAACTGATTTTGGGCTTCACAGGCAAGGGATTAACTCTTTAAGTATTATATATTATGCATTTATATTCCATAAACATCTATAACTTCTTTATTATGTCATTAACTGGATTGTGAACTTTAGAATTACCAAAAGTGGATCCAAATTCATACATTTTACTAAAATTCTATTAATAATGCTTTATAAGTTCATATAAGTATACTCTATAATAGAAAGATACAAGTGAAATTAGAAAGACATGTATCCTAAATATAGTCAATATTTAACTGACTCAAATTAACTTTTCAGCCTTTCATTCGAAGCATTCGATGATAGTAATTTACCTTTAATATCTTAATTTATTTAAGTATATGATTTCAGTTACAAGAGCTTTTCCTAAGGTGGTTAGGTACAAGATATACCATGTTATTCAATAAGAAAAATTGCTCTACTACTTTGCGGATTGCATTTAAAGATTTATTTAAACAAATATTACTATGCAGTAGAGCGAAAAAATTTCCTGGGTCATGCATAATCAAATTTAAAAAAAATTCATTTCATTTTAAATTATTTGTGAATAATTTTAATATAGTCTTCTTTGTGTGCAAATAAAGACTGCCGACAAAAATGTTTAAAAAAGAATTGATCTTTCTAATGCTCACATCGCATTAATTCAAATATTACCAGCTATTTCAGTAGGTAATAGCTCTTAAATAATTGTTGTCCATATTTGTCAATTTTCTATTTTTAGAACAAACCGTCTACCTTGACGGTAACTGATTTACTGAGGCTTGCTATCGACGTTGCTAAAGGATGCCAGTACCTGGAAGAAAATCATTTTATCCACAGGTAAACCAACCTATTCATTTCAATAGACATCTATTTATACTTAAGCTATTTATTCATTACTTATTTACTGATTTATTTATTATTCAATTGACTAATATCTATTTTTTATTAATTATTTTATTTATTTATTTACTTAATCATATCGTTAAAAATCATCATTTTTGCTCATTTCTCTCCTACATGTATTTCTTTCGAGCAAGGGTTGAATGGTTAGGATACTGGACTTCGATACCGTAGTTCGTAGGTTCGAATCCCACTGTGGCATGGATGCTGGTAGCCATTCGGAATCGGCTTTAAACTGTAGGTCCCGGTCTCATTAGCGCTCGTCTTGCAAAAAATAAATCATAGCACTCCAAAACAAACCTGCATATGTTTTTAATTCCAATCCTTCATTTAGCAATTTTTTATTTTAAAATCCTTGAGCCATATAAACGTTTTATAGGAATAGTATTTTCCAGAATGTACTTAACCTACCTGGAAAAATATAAAAAGGATCTTGATTACAGTGTTAACTCATTGCGACTGATAACTTGAAATTTTTATCCTGTTTAGCCCTGAGTACTTAGCTAATATTAATGATCGATTAGCCGAATCTTTGTAGTTTGGAATCCAGAATTTTTGTAACAGTTGTAAGGTGTTATATGAAGTTTCTGATTATGATGTGAAGTTACTTAAAATCGGAGCCTGTAACTCGTAACCGTTTTAATGAAAGCTATTACAGATTGTCTAAGTTATAACAATAATTTGTTATGAGAACTCTATAACTCACAACGAGTATCAGACTCTTTTAATAAGCGTTACGGTGATACAGAAATTTCTTTAAAATGCTTCTTACTTGAATGATAGTGAAGCATTTTTCTGCCTAATTGAGAAATCGATCACAAATGCTAAAAATTGTAGTATTTGTAAGGAACATAATTTTGTCTGAAAGACGTTAATGTATTCGTCTACGTTCGGAGAACTTTTTTCTTTAAACATAGAAACTAGTTCATGTTTTTATATTTTTATATTTATTTTTTTATATTATCATAGAGAATTGCACTTAAAAAATTTATTTCTGGAGAATTTTTTTTATAAAATTTCTAATAAATGAAGAAAATTTAGTAAAAAAAAATCGGGTTTTTTCAAAAGGTTTAATTTTTTAATGAATTAAAATTTTCAGTATTTTTGGACGCAACACATTTCTTATACACTGGATTAGTGATTCACCTAAAATCTTTGCTTAATTTACGTTTGGTAAAAAATTTTGGTCCTTCAAAATCATACATAGAATTTTTAACGAATTTTCATTACCTTTATATCTAACTATGAGTGTAACATCATTAAAAATGAACCAAATTTAAAGCTTTTAGGTCATTCACTAGTAAATACTATCAAAAGCATCCATTATAATTTTCAACAAAATATTTTAAGAACTTTTCGAGAAATCACATTTTAAGTTTCAACATATTATTAAAAATACCGTTCTGAGAAAAACGCATTTGAACTTTAACTATTAAAAAATTAAAATACACGTTTAAAATTACCCACACTTTCTTGCTTCAAAACTTTCTAATTGTCAAGTTGCTAATTATTAAAAATACTAGAAAAATATTTAAACTAATCTTCATGAAAATTTAAAAAGTTTTATCCAAAAAATGCTCTTTAAAAATCTTTAAATTCACAACTTCCAGTTCAGAATTCGCTACTTCCGTTTTGCTTTGACAGCTGTCACTGATGTTTAAACAACTGTAACTTTTCTTTAAAATGCCGTAGAGACAAAACAAAAACAGATTTAGAAGCCTAAATGTTGAAATTTTACAATAGAGAAATAAAAAAATTATGAACTTTTGGCAAAAAATGACGTTTTTAACGTAGACGGATAGCTTAAAATGCTTCTTAGTTGAATGATAATGAAGCATTATTCTTCGTAATTGATAAATCCCTCACAAATGTTAAAAAAAAAATGTAGCATTTGTAAAGAACATAATTTTGTCTGAAAGACGTTAAGTAATTTAGTATTTATTCTACTTTCTTCGGAATATTTAGAATATCATTAAATATTGTGTTTGAACCATGCACTACACAGATGAAATGTATATCATGAAAATCTAAAAAGTTTATATTCAATTTATCACCATTCTCAATCCATTTGATTTATTTAAAGGCTATTCAAAAGGAAGCCCATTTGACTATATACTGAAAAGCCTTCTAATTCAGAAGCCTTGAATCCCTTATATTCTAAATTTAACTAAGTAATTACACACAGTTATTATAAGCTGTTCGCTTAGAGAATTCCGTAATTACTACTGATGTAATGCAATTTTCACAATCAGATGTGTTTGATATCACATTCGAATCACAGAATTTAATTTGTCACTTCAATCGATTAAATTAGGCATTACATAAGATGTAAAAGAAAAACATCTGAAACATAGGAAATGGTATTATTATAAAACAGATAAATTCAAATTTGTTGCATCACAGTAAAGTAAAAATTTGATACAGATTCTATTACAGGAATATTTTATGCGTAACGTAAATATATTTTCAGTTATACCTGAAAACTTTTGTTTAGATAAGGTCTTATTTTACACTCTACTTACATTAACTTTACTAGTAAAAAATAGTTAATTTGTTTTATATGATTTTTAACACATTTAATACCATTCATTAAACTTTTTACATTAAAAATTAAACCCTAAATTTTACATATTGTTTTCTTTTGGTATAAAATAATTCAAAGTTTTCCTATTTATTTTCTTGTATTTTTATTTATAGTTGGTTATATTGTTAGTTAAATTTCTATCAGGCTTTACGGCATTTTATGATTATTTCTTCGGCAAAAAACTGAATAACAGACTTTGTAAGTCTTACGTGTTTTACTTAAAACAGTTTGCTTTCTGGTAATAAATATTAATATCTAATGTGAAATAACTATAGAAAAATTTTACTCATAGTTCTCAACACCACTCATATTTTTTGCATGAATGAAGAAAAGAAATGACATAGCGTTTTTCACAATCACTGGGATTTTCCATTTTCTGGGGCATTTTAATTACTCTTCTTGCAAATGGTCGAATTATTCCAGAAGGGTGTAATTAGACAACAGATGCAAGTATTCAAAGTATAGTATTATTATGTTTTTCAATATAAAAGGAATGACATACAGTACTTCACAATCGGTGGGATGTTTAATTGATTGGGGCATTTCAAATACTCACTCACTTATAAGTAGTTGAACTCTTGCGGAATGGTGACTAGGCAACAGATGCATGTATTCAAAGTATAGAACTAATATGTTTTGCAATATAAAATTAATAACAGAGCGTACTTCCCAATCTATAGCATGTTTAATTGGCCAACGTATTTTAAATACTCACACACTTATAAATAGTTGAATTCTTGCGGAATGGTGATTAGGCAACACATGCGCAGTACTCATATGTTTTGCATTAAAAGAGTGGATGACATAGCGTGTTTTACATCTGTGACTCAGTAACAGATGCAGGTATTCAAAGTTAGCATGAGGAGTTTAGCATTTTCAAAGTTAGCATTTTCAAATTTACATCTACCACAATGCAGTTGCCGAATTTCAAATTGGTATTCGTTTAAAAACACGTCTCGTAGAATCTTAACTCTCATGTTGAACGTCCTTCATCCAACTACCTAAACTACATCACGTAATATTCAGTGAAATTTAAACCTTTAAAACTCCAAAAGAATCCAAAACAATTATATAGCATTTTCCAACAATCTTAAATCATATATTTCATGACATGTGAAAATATTCCTACCAGAATTGACAGAATTTCTATTAGAAATATAGATGTCAAGGAATTTACCACGTACTTTTATACATTTAAATGCGATTTTCTCAAAACTGCGTTTTTACACCTTGTGCACCTATAAAAAAAACTTTTGCAGATATAACTTTCAAACATATTTAGTAACTATATGGTTCTAAACTTTTTAGCACACACTTGTATTTTATTAGAGAAATTTAAGCTTATTAATTTGAAAAACATTCATCTATAATATAGATAATCAAATTTTCTTTTCTTATAAAAAATTAAAAATTTTGTAAATTTAAAACTTTATTTAATTGCTAGTATAGCCTATTTTATTGTGATCATAAAGATTAAAAAATTTTAACTGTACATTGATATTTTATTTTTCATTTTGCTTGCAGTAACTAACCATCAAATGCAAATTATTTAAAGAAAACAATACAATTTTATGTAATAAATAAATTTCCTATTTCGTTTTTAACAGCATAATTGTGTTCTTGAACAATAACTAGCGTTTTTTTGTTGACAGGTAACTTAATATAAACTCATAAAACTTTTAAAATACATGTTAAGGCAAAAAGTATATAAACCCTACCATAAAATCTACCATCTATGGAGTGTTGTTGACTGTTCTAAAGTAATTTAGCTGTGATGCAATAGCATTTAGCAAACTCTATGGCTTCTCTTCATCCATAATAGAGAAATAAGTGAAGAGGGAAATGCATATTTAAACTGTATACCAATTTAAAAAAATAATTTACTAAAGGGTCACAAAAAATCTATATGCAAATCTGTAGGTCTTCAGAAGCACATCAAGTGTATATAAAACTTTTAAATGCATTTTTTATGGGGGGGGGTATATTACTTTTTTCTAGTGTCATTTGTGTACACGTGTAGCACACCGTGTAGCGCCATTTTTCGGCTATTACTTAATCATTATTTTGATGAAATTTTATGCTATGTAGAGTATAGAAAAGCCTTCAACACATACAGAAACATTTTGATAGCATTAAAGAATACTGGAGCAAACTATGTCGACTCTACGACAAAAATTTAGATTTAAATAAAGAAAAATATACGAACTTAAAAACATAAAAACGTATTTACATCCAACTCATTTTTATATAAAGAGATATAATATCTTGAATCACATTTAAACTTTATATGTAGATTCAACTAAGACTTAGGCTAAAGCAACGCTTTAAAAATACGATCAAAATGTAATTTAGAATTTTTTTTTCAGAGATATTGCTGCGAGAAACTGTCTTCTGACGACAAAAGACGCGAACAGAGTGGTTAAAATAGCTGATTTTGGAATGGCCAGAGACATCTATAGGTAAAGCTTAAAATATTTTCATGATAAATTAGTGTAAATGTTCTCTACATCCCTAATAAATTATTTTGTTAGACTTATTATTTGATTACTCGGTGAAAATAGCAAGTAATCAACATAGTGCATTCGCTTAAAAAATTGAAATTAAAAAAAATATTTTTAGTTTAAAGCTTTTAACAATGTATTACAAATCATCTTAATTTATGGTCTTACAGAGCTGACTACTACAGGAAAGGTGG
This sequence comes from Pardosa pseudoannulata, assembly GCA_032207245.1. Classification (NCBI taxonomy): domain Eukaryota; kingdom Metazoa; phylum Arthropoda; class Arachnida; order Araneae; family Lycosidae; genus Pardosa; species Pardosa pseudoannulata. The sequence continues at coordinate 173,655,587 of CM063505.1, read as the reverse complement.
TAAAGCAATGCTCCCAGTAAAATGGATGCCTCCTGAAGCATTCTTGGATGGAATATTCACAACGAAGACTGATGTTTGGTAAGGAATTTACTATTTCATTTGATTTAATTTTATGTGACATAACTAAAGATTAAATAAGATTTAGTTGAAAATCCTGTATAAAGAGACTTAATACGAAACAGCCAAAAACTAATAAGTAAGTGATTAAAATTTTGTAAATCGTTAAGTTTGCATAAATTTCAACAACTTATTTTTGAAAATATTTCCGACGTAATTTTTATTTACATTTGCTATATTCCCGCACTTTTTATAATAACACTTCGCGTACCTCAATGTATTTTTACGTTTTTTGCAGTCTGTCACTGGAGCGCGGGTCATGTAAAAATACGTATTTATTATATTTGTGATGGATACTCGTTAACCACCACAAATCTACTAAACACGTATAATTATGTAGGACGGTAACGTCATACTCTTGCTATAACTCCCGCTGAGCGCCACCTAGCGAGCGCCTGCGGCGAAAGTCAGATGAACGAGAGACGAGCTGTGAGACGTATGCGCAAGTTGTGTGTTGCGCGCTAATTAAATGATTAACCTTCCTTTTATGTCAGTTCCCCCTGTAAATAGATTTCCCCATTTATAAATAAACGTTATTAAATATAAATGTCTCATTTGATCCCCGACGATTCCCACAAATGGGGGCTTGGCCTCCTTTTCCCTTAAAATTCCCCTAGATAACCCGCCTGAAATATTTCGCTACGATTGTTCTACGATTCGGACGCCTGAACTGAAAATGGTTTCAACTGACTGTACAACGGATGCTTTGTGATACATTTGTCATGCAGAAGATTATGTGTGTCCTGATTTACCTCCCTGACTTGCCGAAGATTATGTGTTTTTCACGACGTTTCACGAATTTACGGATTTTGAGTTATTTTCTTTAGAAGTCTGCAACCAGTAAGTACCATTTTTGTTTTCAGTATGAGTTCAGTTTCGCTTAAAGACTTTCCGCCGATATGCCAGGCACTCAAATGTGTTCCAACCAAAAGTGTTAAGTTATTATTTTCGATTTGTTTTAATGATACGTTTGATCGCTCCTCTCGAACAAAATTACGCAATTTTCAAAATTTCCCACCAACTTTCGATTTAAAATCTCGAAAGGAAAATATTCTCAAAACGTTTTCATTAAATGATTTCATATGCGTTGCTAATATCTTACATATTGATTCTGAAAGTTCATGCTGTTAGTATTATAAGTGATAGAATCTTGCAACTGTGTATTTTTTTTTCTCATTTTTTTTTTCGTTTTATATTCCATTGTACCCCACGTTTAAGTCATACAACACTTGTGTCTTACAAAGTATTCATCGTATTTGAAACTTTATATGTGTTCTTTTTATTTTTACTTTTCTGTATTTTTCAAATTCATAATTATGTATTGCTGCCTTTATCTGTTTCTGCGCCTCACAGCATCTGAGGGCAGATGCACGTTGTCGGATGGCCGATGTAGGACGGTAACGTCATACTCTTGCTATAACTCCCGCTGAGCGCCACCTAGCGAGCGCCTGCGGCGAAAGTCAGACGAACGAGAGACGAGCTGTGAGACGTATGCGCAAGTTGTGTGTTGCGCGCTAATTAAATGATTAACCTTCCTTTTATGTCAGTTCCCCCTGTAAATAGATTTCCCCATTTATAAATAAACGTTATTAAATATAAATGTCTCATTTGATCCCCGACGATTCCCACAATTATATGTATGTGGACATCATACGCGTGTTGTTTGCGTTCTTATGCAACGCTTTGCATTTTTTCTTTCCACAAATTATGATTGTCGAGTTACTCGTCCTTTTATTGCGTTATTTCGTCTTCAATCGAATTCCTAGCTCCAGAAAGTACAAATCGTGTTTTGTCAATTTGAAGCTTGGTTTTTTTTATTGTTGAATACAAAATTGATAAAATGAGCCGTTGTGACAAAGATAGGGATGAAGAAATATGCGCTGACAGATTATCGGACTTTAATTTTAAAAATCAATTATTTTTGTGATTTCGTAAAAGTGGTGTTTTTTTTTTTGTTAAATAATCATACAATTTATATTAAAGTGTAAAATAAAAAAAAGTTTCATTCATAAAAACAAAGTAGTTTTCGATTTACTGCAATTTTTCTAAATAACTAAACTTTCGAGCGATTCACGAAAAAACGCCCGCTGCACGCGTAAGTTGGCAATGAAGTATACCTATATGCCAAGGTGTTAACCTATCTTTTACTTCTAACATAAATGTTTGAAAAGTATGCGTATTTGAAGTATACGGCATCAGCGCTTGTGCGGAATTTGCTTGTATGTTATTCACTAGTTCAACCAGCTGGGAGAACTATTAATGAACTTACATTTCCAGATAATCTTAAGGGACAAACATTATTTTAAAAATTCATACAGTAAATATTTGTAAAATATTTTTAAATTGAGAATACTCCAATCTCTGAATAGTATATATTTTAAAATATGACTAGAAGCACTTTTTTGATCTCTTAATATTAAAACGAATTCTCATTTCCTGGACCGAAAATTGACAAATATTTAAAAATTTGTAAAATGTTAGTGATAGTGGTTACAAATTTTTAAAAACATATAACTGAAAGAAAATTCTTTAAGCTTCAAGATGACACATACGTGGTACACAATACGATCATTAGTTCAGAAACTCCAGAGTAAAACTTGAAAGTTTAGATCTCAAATTTTTAATCTAAACTTTATAACTGAAACTTTAAATACAGAGATATGTGATACTAATTGAAATAAAGCTCCACTTTAAGTAATTTCGCACGGTGCCAGGAAAATCTAGCGTGGTAAAAATTTATATGTGTTGTTAGACCGTTTCTGCATAGTTATATTTACATGCATCCACACTCAATGCTTTATGCATAAAATAATTTTTTAAGTTGCGTACATTTTTAAAAAGCTATGTGGATTAAAGTGAAAAAAAGTTTTATTTAAAAAAATCTTCGATATCACTACACTTATGCTTGATAATTTTTTTTAGAAATAATAGTGAATAGCTAATATTTTAACGTTAAATAATAAATGGAATAAAATTCACTTTTAAAAACTTACAAAAACTGCCATAAGAAATAAATATGAAAAAAATTTTCTGTTGAATTATTTGTTTTTTTATGATAATTAGAAATTCTAAGACATACACACTGATATTTTGTTGTTTGATCAGGTAAAAATAACTGTCACTTTACCTCGCGTAATGTAAATGGCGCTACAATTTGAAGTCCGTAAACCTAGTTTTTATTGCTTAACATAGTAGTAGGATTCCCATTATTTTATTTCAGTTGTTCAATTAATAAAGCATCTTTTCTCAGCCGAACGAATCGCAAGGTTTTCTGACATCCAACTGGCAAAAAGGGATCCTTTTGTTCAGAAAAATCTTCTATTGAGGTAATCTAATCTTCTAAAGTAGGTTGGTTAATGGAGATTTTCAATACCTTTTAGAACGCAATTGGTTGGATTTAATTCTCTTATCAATGAAAATAAAGTAAAAATTTCATCATAAATTTATAATAGCATATTTCTGTTCTGATATTCATTAGAAACAAAATGATTTTTAATAGATGGAAATTTCTACATCCCGATTCCATTTATTTTACAATATAAAAGAGAATGCTTTTTAAGCATTCAAAGTGATACAAATTATTCACGGCAGGTAAAAGTAAGGTTTTATTCTTTCTTCTTCTATTTAAAACGAACCTTTTACTAATGTAGGCGCATTTTGTGAGATAAAACTATCTCCAGTCGTTCATATCAATTAATTATTAAGCAGCTTGTAACTTGTTAAATGTTCTTGACAGTATAGTGCAGGAACATATTAACTATGTCACTTTAACAATTATGAACAATGGAATGACTGCTTAACACCAGTTAAAGTTATAATTAGGAGAAAATAAAAACTTTCTAATATTTTTAAACAAACAGGAAAAACTTTTAAGCAATATAAACTTCTTATTTTTATCTTAACTGTAAAAAACTGTATTTTTGCCTAAAATTCTCCAGAAAAATATAAATCCTTCAACGAATTTTTTTAAACTGTAGTTACATTCCAACGTTATAGTATTAGAGGTACTGTTGCCGCTTATTATTTATTACTTATAACTTTATTACTTATAATTTTCAATTTAATATCCTATACTTGTTGATATACTATTCAAATACACAAAATATTGTTACTTTTTGAAATGGGAAGCGAAATTTTTACTTAAGTTATTATTTTAGACCAAACTTTAGGCATGTAAGAATCTTAGAGTTATATTTTGTTTTGCTTCCGTTTTAGGTCTTTTGGCGTCCTTTTGTGGGAAGTGATATCCTTGGGTTACATGCCTTACCCTGGAAGAGGCAATCAAGAGGTAATGCAACTAGTGACATCTGGAGGACGTCTAGAACCACCAACGAATTGTCCGGGGCCAGTGTAAGTGAACGGCTATTTACGATTTATAGATTTAAATTCCCTACCATTTTAAATTAGCTCGAAATTTTAGCAATTAATTTCTATCAATCTCCCAGCTGATAAGCTATTAGACTTTGTGAACTGTAACTCAGTAGCAAACAGGAAAATGTCATTGACAATCATTGCTCTGATTTTTCAATATCCAGATACAATATCTCCGATGATCAAATGTTATTTGCAATCTTGCCTTACTTTGCAATTTCTTTCTACCCCATTTCAAATTCAACAGCTGATCGAAACATCTGCTTACTGATATTTGTCCTAGATTGCTATAGGACTGCCTCTCTTTATCCCATTGGTTAAGCGAGTATCATGTACAATCCTCACTTCCGATCTTCTGGAATTCATCTTATTTTCTTAATAATATATATATATATATATATATATATATATATATATATATATGTATGTATATATGTATGTATATCTATATATATATATATTTATATATATATATATATAAATATATTTATATATATGTAATGTATTATATATATGTATATATATATATATATATATATATTATATATATATATATAATATATATATATATATATATGTGTGTTATTTATATATATATATTATATATGTATATATTATGTATATTATATTATATATATGTATATATATATATATGTATATATATATATATATATAATATATTTTATTATATATATATTTATAGTATATTTATATATATATGTATATATATATATATGTATATATATCTATATAATATTTATTATAATATATATTTATATATATATATATATATGTGTGTATACGAGGGTCAGTCTGAAATTTTTAGATACAACTAGGATTTTAAAGTTATACTTAACAAAATTTTAGGTGTGTTCAAAGTAGTGTCCGCCAGCATCAATGCACTTTTGTAGACGAATTTTCCACAGTTTAATGCCTCAAGTTCATCATTTTTTGGAACAGATTAAAAAATGCATCTATAGCCACATCTATGTCTTCTTCTGAATGAAAACGACTTCCACGTAAGTTCTTTTTTAGATTAAAGAATAACCAAAATTCACACATGGCTAGATCAGGTGAATACGGCGGATGTTCTATCACTTTAATTTGCTTTTATTTGAGAAACTCAACGGTTAATTCGGCTGTATGTGAAGATGCATTGGTAAAGCATTAGACCCCTAACATTCACTTCTTGTAGAATTTGTGGAAAACATTTAGTGGTATACCAGTTTGCTGTTACTATCTTCTGTCCTTCCAACTTGATGGCTTTGACCAATCCCGTACTTCTAAAGAAAACGGCATACATCCCTTTTTTCAGTGCGCGTTGTCTTTTCACCATTGTCGGAGTGGGATCATCTTCAAAGACCCATACTTTGATTTCTTCACGTGTTGGAACGTCAAAAAACGGTATGTACTTTTCATCACCCGTTACAATTTTAGAAATGATGCGGTGGCCACCATCATTTAGCAATTTAACAGTTTCTTTACTGATTCTGACACGCTACTCTTTTTGGTGCTCAGTTAGATTATGGGAACCCAACGGCAAACTACTTTTTTCATATATAATTCTTCATTAATAATTTTGTGTATGCCTGCGGATCCAATGTTAAGTTCCTTCTGTATAATTTGATAGGTACAGCGATTATCATCCATTAACATTTTTCGTATGGCAGACACATTATCCGGGATTACTGCCGACGGCGTCCTTCCTGTGTGTTCTTCATCCTGAAGAAAATTGAGACCTCTGCTAAATTCTTTAAACCATCTGAATACAGTAGCACGATCTGGAGATTCATCACCAAATGCCATTTACAACCATTGAAATCATTCTTCTTGATTTAATCCTGCTTTAAAATCGTAGAAATCATAGCTCGAAAATATTCACGCGTCATCTCCATTTTCTCTTCTGTTTAAAATTTATTCTAAGCTAAAGAAGTTAAAATAAGTCAGTAAAAAATCGTCTCCTGTGTTAAAATACATTGTATTTTAAAATTAAACAGCTAAATTCAGAGTAACCCTCGTATTTCGGTTGACATTTGCAGACCGGAAGTTTTCGTACTAACAGAACTTCTTTCATCCAATGAGGTAAAAATCAGTTTATTCGAAAGATGTATAGAAAAATCTATCTTTAATTATCTTAATCTTTAATTGTATTTATCTTAAATCTATCTTTTATTAAATACACAAGTAATTACTTTTTTATAATAAACTGTTTTTAAGTCACATATTTTTTTAAATAAATTTTTGTATTTTGGATAATGTTTTAATTTATTCAATTTCATAAATGGGTGTAAACATGCTTGGAAAACATGTTCTGAAACATGCTTGGAACATTTAAAAGCAATATTTATATTAGATGGTAAAAACTCGTAGATATAATGGGTAATAGTAGACTTAGATAATAAATTCCTGTACATTTTAATGCCTTTAAGTCCATTTAGAAAAGTAAAGAGAAATTGAATTTTAAAATTTTTTAGATCATGATTAATTATTCGAAATTCAAAACAACTTAACATAAAGCACAAATAAATAGGGATAATACAATACACTAATAATACACACATTTTTCTAACGTATGTACTGTAATAAGGTATGTAATGTAATACGTAATAAGAAGTTGTTAACCCTTGTAAATGAATTCATGTTGTAAAAGAAAAAAACGGACTTTATTTACGCTGGTTGTGACTTCCTCATGTATAGCTAAATGTTTTTTATATATAAAGTGGCTTAAATAATTAGGTATATATTACATGATGCAAGGCTAAGTGCAATTGCAAAACATAAACAGTATCATAAATACTGTATTTAACATTATAAAGTCAACTTAGATTGTGCGAAGTTTTATTCTAAAACAACAGTTTTATTTTAGAGCGAAATAGGAAAACGTAGAAATTTTGAATAACATTTTAAACATTGAATAATTTATCGAGTTGCTTAAAGGACACTGTCGTAATAAAAAGAAAAGAATAACAGATTCGTCATTAAAGTTTAAACTAAGACAAAGTTACCGGAGAATGGCCCACTGAGCGAGAAGGTATATAACATGTAATTTTGTCATGTGCTTAGCTTGAGTCACTAAGCTTAGCTTGTTTCTGCATTGAATAATTAATCCATTTCTAGCTATGAAACAACTATTTGCTAATGTTTTTACATAATGGTATGCTAATCGCGTCAGCTTTTACAACAGTTTACAATAGTTGTATCCTCTCTAAGGTCACATGGGTCAAAAATACACTCTAACAACTGTTTGACTCGACTTCTTCTGACTGTTCTCACTTAGACTTTTATTCGACAGCAATACAAAACAGTCACCAGTGCGTATTGTCTTGAGTGATAAAGGTTTAATAAGTATTTCTGTTTGAAATATCGGATGTGTCTGTTAATGTATGCATTTACAGTAACAGTATGCAATTTTAAGGTACCTTAGAATGTATCTACATAAATGAGGAATAGTTAAATTCCGTAGCAAATTATCTTTACGAATGTAAAATTGAATCTTACTCTAAATGTAAAATTCAGAACATACTATTTCTCATACAGCGGTGAACATCAATAAAGAATTACGTTCTCATTCTTCTCCTAAATTTTAATTCAAGATCTATTTTTATACTCTTAGAGTAAAATAAAATAGGAGTTGAAAACGGGTACAGTAAATACTGAGTGTTTAAAGATAAATTCCGTTCTTTTGCAAATACGTAGTTGATATATAGATGGGATTTTTCTTGCGGCAAACATTTGAGCAAACACTAGTTGTCAAATATTTACTTTTGCTTTCTGAGATTTTAAAAAAAAGTGTGTCTTATTTTTTAAAAGAGTTTTTAAGACTCGCCTTGCTATTTTTTCATCTGTTTGGTTGTAACTAAATATAGGAGCTAACAAAATATTCCCATCTTTGCTTTTGGAGGAAACTTTTAATGCTGGTGAAGACGCACTTCAAATTGAAATTGAGGATGAGCACAGGAGAGAAACAACACAAGAAAATAAAAAGATTAGAAAATATCTAAAAAGTAAACCTGTAGGATAATATAACTCTATATTAGTAACAAAAACATATTATATTAGTAGAGATTTCATTGTAACAGCAGATTCACCAAGAAACCCAATTATTGGAAGTATATCTGAACAAATATAACCTAAAAATAAATTGCGATTTTAGTGGATGAACTAATTGCAAAAGAGGACAAGAATAAAAAAAACCCCTTTTACTGCTTTTGGTCTCATTCAATTTTAATCTTACCCATAATTGTCCCCCCCCGGGGGCACACCTCCTTTAGGTGTGTACGGGGTTCAGATCCCGGGGTACCTGATTGATCTTTTCCTAGCGTTCTTACTGGCAGTCACGAGCTTACCTCTGTAGTGTTTGCTCCTTACCGGGTTGGACCACATTAAAATCGGACCATGACGGGCCTCTCGTAGGTCAGTGGTGGCTTGGTAGCCATTTATGGGTCACTGTTGAGGCACGGTCATCAATAGTTGCTGCTGTATGTCTTCGGATGGGTCAGCGTAAAACACACTTACCCATAATTGTCCCCAGGAACATTTCTTCTTTACGAGTGTACGGGATTCATGAACCCGGGGTGCCTAAGTGATCTTTCCCTCTACGTCTTCCCTGATAGACCAGAACTTGCCTCTGTAGCGCTTGTTCCTTACTGGGGTTGACCACATTAAGCTTCGAAACAATGACGGACTTGTCGTAGGCCGGCTGCAGCTCTATAACTGTCATGGTTGTTGTCTTGCTGACTGGTTATTTAGTTCGTCTGCTGCTGTATGGGCTCACTAGCCTGGGTCAGCGTAAGAATTCTCTTACCCATAATTGATATATTCGAATACTTTTTTTGGCAGGGATACAGCCCCTTTTTACAGAATATTAAATAAATCATTATAAATGAATTCAAAAACTTTTTTATCGTTCATATTGTGGGATTAATAAGTTATTTTTTAGTATATAATTTTATTTCAGACTTTATTGATTTATATGTTTAAGTGTCTATGAAACGGAATAAGTAGCTCCTATCTGTTGGCTTGCTGTAAAAATACTTCGACGGATACTTACCCATTATTATAACATACAGCTGTCCTCCAGATGCAATGAAACATTTATAGATGGTCTTTTTGGTGTCTTTTTGGCGCTATATCCTGAGTCGGCAACTAGGTCCTATTAGCCAATTCTTGTCTGCCGTCTATTTCCAATCTGGCCTGCACAATTAAAGTGGATGAGTATGACACTAGAAGCTTTATCCTCTATATACTAGTAGCCTAAGTTATCGGTCCGTCTGTTCTAGAATTTATGAAGCGGTTGGACCTGGAAGGGATAAAAGCATCCATTTAAGGGAATTTGTTGCAACGTCACGAACTACTGTAATGCCCTTCCCATTCATTTTCAGGTTTACAATAGCCAATAGACAAGCAATAAACTGCCCTTCCGTTTGAAAATAAAGCCAGAATTGTCATAATTTGAGAATTTGCCCTACTGCGTGAAATCGCCTTATTGTATTCTTGATAAGTTACGGTTAGCACAATTCAAAGAGAGTAAAGCTTATCCTGAACTATCCATTCGATTTTAAAATAAATTGGTATAAATATGCTTCATATCACAGCAAAAAATACTGTCGTCTTTAAAACCTTAGAAATCCACCCCTTACCCCCTTTTATAAAGTTTAATGACATTATTTCAAGTCCCACTTTAAGAGCAGGAGATTAAATTTATCAATTTATCACATAATAAATTGTTGAAAATAACATTTTTTCTAACATTATGACGCCATTCCTCTCATTTCTTATTTTAAATTATTTAAATACTCTCGGCATTATTTTCATACATTTTATCACTGAACTTATATATTACGTAAATAATTTTCTTTTATATTTGGCTTAAATAATACATTAGGTACACCCATGATAAATTTAAATTTAATCCTCGATTATTTCTTGTTTCAAGATAATTCTCAGCCAAAAAACAAAATATTTTTTTGCCTGCCTCATAGGGTACTTTACAATTCTGGAAAACTAAAAAGTTTATTGATCCCGTCATATGACGGGCTATATGCTAATCTATATAAGTTTGGAATAATGATCGCACGTTATGGCACTAGAGTGTTATTAGTTTGGCGAAGAGTAGAACGCCATGTTTTTTTAGTTTGCTTTAGCCACGCAGTAACTGTTGACCTATTTGTAAAATTTCAACAAAGGTGATTATTATGGAGGACAATTTTCAAAGTAATAAATAATGATATGAAAGATTCTTTAATGTTCGGATGAACGTAATTTGTTTTGTGGTATTGTGACGTCCTGAAGTAAGGGTAGGCAAAGCCGTCAATTATACAGGCTGGGCAACTGTTTACTCTGGATTAAATACTTTATTCGAGTGAATAATTTATGTACAGCTATGTACAGTTTCAGTAGATTCTAAATCTTTTGAGATCTCGTACTGAGATAAAATTAGCATAATTACAATGCGTGGTTAAAGTGAAGCTAGTTCTTCTCGAACACTGGAATAGTTCGCTAATTAGTGACGGTACGAAACGCTGACATTATAACCTCCCGGCTCACGATCAGTACAGTTGGTTTCCACACTGAGATTCAAACGCTCAGAGTGCGTATCACGCTTGAGGTAACTCAGGATGCAGGATGATACATAATGGGAGTAAGGGTCACTCTCAGCGACCTACTTCTGTGCACGAAATAGAAAAAATATTAAGATAACGTGAATGAGATCCCAAAGTCGAAAGTCGACTTCTTAGCAAAAGCAGAGACACTGGCGGTTTCTAAAGCAAAGCAAGCTGGTTATCGGAGAGACGAGTGGACTCCTCTCGAGTTCCACAAAACAGCTCCAAAGCAACTCTCAAGAAAAATCCCTCTTCTTCGCTCAGCCAATCTTCTTTTAAAGGGGTCCTGGTTCCCTTCGCGTGATTCTTCCGGAACCTTCCAGACCCCGGGTGACTCAATCTTGCGGTCCACTCCCCTCCTGGATCAGCTGATCCGTTTCCAGGTGTGCCTTATAGGTCGTGGTTAAGTCAACCTACCAAAACAACTTAAATTCTTTTGCGGCACCGGTAACGGGCCCCTACAGCATCGCTCAATTAAAAATCATTACTTGAGTCTTTTGACAGTAGCAGACATTATAGAGGCGCAAACTCGCTGGCTTCAAAGTACCGACAGTTTTCAATTACGTCCATTTGAGCGTAAGTCGTAGGATTGTTTGCAGTACCGAATACACAAACGGCTATTGTTGGGACCGCACTTTTCTACCTGCCGCTAACCGTAACTGTCCGCTGCTAAAGATCTCCTTCCGCTCTTCTTTCGCTAGGGTCATGTAACGGATCGTTACAGTATGAATTTACTCTAAAAATGTTTGTCGACCACTGCGTTTGGTAACAAATTAGATTAATTTCACACGAGGTTATCGGTATCATGAGTCCCGATTGGGCGTAAAATTAAAATATGTATCACGAACCCAGATACTTGATATCTTTTTCCACTTCCCCTCCACATTCTCCCATATTTAATCTGCTTTCAAGTCAATGAATAATTTTCATTTAAAATGAACGAAATAGAAGGTCTATCATTATGGTAGCTGGCTATCAAATCTAAGATGAAATGTCAAAAAAGGCTGTGGGTACATCCTATTAACTTAGTACAGAAAGAAAATGGGGATTACACTGTGTTGTACTAAGAACTTATGAATGATGCTACAATCATTTGAGACGGAAGTTTTTTAATTATTTCTGGATGACGCCATCATCATTTGTGAAGCTGTTCGAGGAAAAGCGAACTTCTATTCAGACTAAGGACACCACGTCGAGGAAGAATATTTCTGCGGAAGAAGTACTTTGCCTAACATTAAGGAAAAAAATTAACTTAGAGATTAAAAAGTTGTAAAAATAATGTTACGTTGGCCTAGTGTTAACAGTGTTATTAACACTAATTAACTGTGAACGCCGAATTTCGACTTAAAGCTTGGATTTTTTTGTTGCATATTGCACTACTTGCATTTTAAATGTTACAGTATAACTACATATCTTTTTTATCTTTCTCGCACTTTATCCCAAAATACTGTATTCGTATAGAATGAAGATGAATAAACAAAATACAATTTCTCGTATAAAATAAGGTTGGGTGTACGAGGTATTTAATTTCAGCTCCTAAAAGTAACACATAGCAGCAAAAACTTCCCAATGACTTAAAACTACAGATAACAAATGAGAATGACTTCATCAATAAGGGAGTCAGCGAACCGCGGTACCTCAGTTATAAAAGGCATCGGTCAATATCCTGTCAAAATCCAGATAATTATTTCATTAATAGCAGATGGAGGTTGTAAACAAGGTCCATAGTGGCAACGACCTCCAAATTCAAGTGATACCACTAGAAGCGCAGGACAAATATGACAGCCTCCTACTTGGTGTCTGCTTTTAAATTACGAGAACCTAACAATGCTATTTCAGTCCGTAGCATTAAGATACATGTGCTCCCCGGGATGTGCTAAATAAGAAATAGCCTTGCAGCCGTGTTTGGCATAAAGGTATTTGTATTGACAACTGCATAGGAAAAAATTTTCCTATAAAGGACGTTGATTTTTAACACTTGATTCAGTGCATCCGTGCAGCAATTGATTTAGAATCTAGAAAATCATATTTATGTCAGATTATAGGTGCTGATAAGACACAAGATATACTTTTTGCCACTTTTTCTTACAAAATTGTATGTTTTACACAGTAATGTCAAGATGATTACTGTATGTAAATACAGTAATCATTTTGAAAATAATCAAAAAGCTACCGTCCATTAAAGATGGCCGTCGAACGATGGCCGATTGGTTAGGGTGCTGGCCTTCGGTACCAGAGTTCGTAGGTTTGAATCCTACTATGGCATGGATGTTCGTACCCTTTCGGAATCGGCTTTAAGCTGTAGGTTCCGGTCTCATTAGAACTCGTTTTGCAAAAATTAGACCTTAGCACTCCACAATAAACTAAACCAAACCATTAAAAAATTTAAATGACACTTGGTTTTTTATTTAAATTTTTAAAATGCAATACATGTATTACATAGTATTTAAATAATTCCGTAATATCTTCATTCTGAAATGAGATAAGTTCCTAAACATTCATTTAAATCGTTAAAACGTTCATTCGTTAAATCTTTTTTTTTTTTGTCTCAATATTTTGTCTGCTGAAAAACTTTTTAAATTTTGTCTTTATAGATTTTTTTTCTTGTTTCAGACACATTTAAACAGCTTATCTCGCATTCCGTGAACGATTATATATTTTAAAAGTAAATAACCTCGGTTTTTCTTGAAGTTTTTTTTTCTAGAAGTTAAATATTCCCATACATATACCGAAAAGCTTTAGGAAATGGTTTAAAATTTCTTTTATATTTATTTAACGGCTTGTGTTTTTCTTTTTTTTTTCAAAAAATACCATATTTGAGTTTTTTTCTTGACAAACTTTTAAAAATTGTTTTTCGGACTTATCTTCTTTTCACAGAGCTGTGAATTTATTTATTTTAATTCTCCTTAAAGTATTCCAAAGAAAGCAGGTTTCAATGATGTAGATAAATTCCGATTCTCATTTTTCAGTATGTTAATTTATTTTAACTTTATGCTACTTTTCTCAACTCTCTTTTTAAACCCATGTCATATGGGAAGGAAAAGTAAATTTTATACTTAAGTTAAAAACAAACAATTGCATCATAAAATATATACCTATCAAAAGCTTAAATTTCATTTCGTGAATGCATTTCCATGTGTGTAGTGTATAAATAAATATATATCGTATATATATATATATATATATATATATATATATATATAATATATATATATATATATGTGTGTGTGTGTGTGGTGTGTGTATAAATATATATAATATATATATATATATATATATATATATATAAATATATATATACATATATATATATATAAATATATACTATATATATATATATATATATAAATAAATAAATATATATATATATATATATATATATATATTGTAGAGTCTTCAGCTCTAATTGAGCTGGAAAAGGATAACGGAGGCCTACGTACAGACTAAAGATCTTTATTAGAAACAGAATGTTGAAGTTATGATGAAGACAGATGAAAACGATGAATATCTACAAATGAAATGATGATTGTTACAGGAATCAACTTCCTAATCGTTTGGAGAGAAAAAGGGGGGAGGACACTCTCAGTAGCTCGCCTAGACGCTCTCAGCTAATGTGTTTGCTCACAGGAGACTCGATCGGTCCAAAAATTTTCCCCGGACCATAAATTCCGGTCTTTTTATATCGTCGTTTTACCACAAATGTCCATCTCAGCTGATCGGACATCTGGTTGATGACGTGGTGAGGAAACCGCTTGTAGACTTGCTCTAGCCGGACAGGTGTAAGCCTGGTTCGAGGTGAGTTTACAGTAATCGGGAGCAATCTCGCAGATCATTAATCGATGTCTCTGGACAAAGCTTTGGAGAACAAGATAGGAAAGTATTGTTGCTTCTCTTACAATGTAGAGGATTTCTGTGAGACTCTTTCTTCGGGATACCATTGAAACTAACACTGGATACACTTCACCAGCATCCTAATGAATTTCTCAGACAGAATGATTGAGATGGTCCTCGGTGTTAACAATCCTCTATTCAGCATCCTATTCTGCGCGAAACAACGTAATTTCACTAGGTAAAGATGAGCTCAGGTGCTCACAAAAAGCACGTTTTCTATTACTACTTTATGTGCGGTTTTCTCAAGGTAGTAGATAAGTCTGTATCTGAAAATTTAATGTAACGAGAATTCGTTACAATATATGTGTGTGCATGTGTGTGTGTGTGAGTGCACGCGTGCGTGTTTAAAAAATAGCTGATATTTCTAATTTTCTGGGTTTGCTTGACAACGTAACTCATCTGCAGTTTCGATGCATCAGAAAAATGAAATCCATAATTTTGTTTAACTTAATATGTGTTGAAAAACTAAAACCCATCGGTCAATCGAAAGTTTTAAAAGGGCAACCGCTCTGCATAGTATGATCAAGATATACACATTTGTCTCCTATGTCCGCCTCACAGCAAGCGAGTCACGTGATTTTGTTCTATTATATTTAAGATGGATCAGCAATTCTGGCAAGGCTGGAGTTTGATCATTAAATTTGACTCAAAAACAAACAGACAGCAGTTTATGTATTGCAAGCGGAATGCCATTTTCCTGTGACAGATGAAAAGTATGGTCAAAGGATAGAAATTAACTTTTATCCCAAAGTTAGGTGTGAGAGATGAGTAAATAGAATTAGAAAGAATAATTCAGGGATCACTCTTTTATATGACACTTTATAGCAGGGAAATAAGCTATTAAAAATTAAATTAATTCCTATGTCTATCATCGACTAGTAAAGATTCCGTTTTAGGAGCTCTAAAACGGACATCTTTACTAGTCAACGACAGACAAAGGAAAGACACAAAAATCACTCTGCTGGAACAGAAGTACTTCCAAGAACGAAGACAGAAAGAATTTTCCCAAGGGACAAGAAACTTACTCAGCGAATTAAGTATTAAGATCAGGAAAAAACGTTAAGCCATTTGCCGGCGATAGAAAGAAAACGTGTTGATTAGACAGAAAATTTACATCTATGGGACAGAAATCTTTGGTAATTGTATCGAAAAAAATTATAAGTCGAAGACACTCTTTTGATTAAAGCATTTATAGGCTGGGAAAAAGATTTTAAGGAATTAGAATGGAAGAGAGGGGTTTTTTTAAGGCATTGTGCATATACTGCTGTTGATATGTTCAATAAAGGTTTTTTTCTTGTATTGGCAGTGACATTGTCATCGTCATACTTTATTTTCCGTATTTTTCTCGTAAACTATGAATCATACAGGAAAGTTTCTTTGAGCCGTTTTCATGCACTCCCAAAGAGGAATCTAGCTGTGCAGAGTTTATACGGTTGTTTTGGTACACCCTGTGTATATATGTATATATATATATATATATATATATATATATATATATATATATATATATATATATATATCAATGATTATGTTATTTTCTTATTCTCTTGTTTACTGAAATTCTGTAATAAAAATGTGTAACAGGAGTAAAGATTACATGACCTTGAATAGGTCATCAATCTTGGCTTCCAGTAAAAAATAAATAAATAAATAAAATGCAAAAAAGGGTGAAAATACATATTGTTTCTTTGCATTGTTTCACTCTATTTAAAATGAAATAGTCAGTTACAATAGCAAATTAACGTCACAGAAAATGTTTTTTTTTTATTAAAAATCCAGAATTGCGAGCTTATTTATATTCTCATAATGTCGCTTGACACCCTTCACTGCAAATGTATCTGTAGGCTTAAGTACGAGAAGTCCCCGGACCGAATCCCCGTACAGGAGATTTCGGAATTAATTTTAGCAGTTTACCCGCCAATGTTATAATAATATAACATGATTTTTAAAGTAAAAAAGTCATATGTAAAAAAATTCTTAACAATATCGCTTTTGCATACAATTGAACATGATATTATAAATTATTTTTTAGAATAAGTTTTATTTTGTTTACATAATTATTTATTTTTTAACAATTTTTTTAATTTTACTATATTTTGTCTATTTTACTCTCCCTTACAATTAAATTTACCATAATTCCAGTTTAAACGGAAAAAACGCAATACTGTAAAATATATCTTTACACAATATATCCTACTGAAAAAACAAAAGCAAAAGTTTATTTTTAAATTTTAAAGGTAAAATTTACATTTTTGTTGCTATGTTCCATTATTGTAACGGCGTTTCAAGGGTTTTTTCATTTATGTTCAAAGCATTGTATGATATTGCAAACTTTATTTTCTTTTGCATTCTGATAAGAATAGCAACTTTTCTAAAGAAAACAAATAGATAAAGCAGCAAATGGATGCTGCAATACTGCGAAAGGATTATAATATTGACACATTACATTGATGTTCACTTTAGTATAGTCATAACAGTAGAAATTCTTTTTGATAAGGTGAATGAACATGTGTGTGGGAGGATAGGGCTTTCATCTGTGCCTTTGAAGACAAGTGCACATAAAAGGTGTCTTATTGCATATGTTTGCTGAAAAATTATCAGTTTCCTTACATATAGAGTTTTTCTTAGAAGATGTGCATGCATGCTTTCTATGTGTTTCATTTATAAAGTTTTCATAAATTTAACACCATGTCTGATAGATGCCTTACAATACAAGATATAATGGCCTTTCTAGAAACTCTTTCGGATTCTGATTGGAAAGATGTAGATATTTGCTAGTTAGAGTCCGATGAATCTGGTGATGTAACCGATGAAGAAGATGTCGAGGAAAATAATTTAGATGCTATTACGCCATTCGATGTGTGCGGAATGGTAAACGTCATTAAAAAAAAAAAGATGTAATATGAAGATAAATTTCAAAAACAGGGTCCAAGGGCCAAGAAGAAACAAAAATCTGAAAACGTTGTTGTGAAATGGGAAAAAAAGTTAAATTCACTAATCCAACAGAATTGGAAAAACCGGTATCAATATAAATCCTATAGTGTCCTAATATTTATCAATTCTACATTATTTAAAGATAAATAAACAAAAGAGTTAATATTAAGAAGATAATATAATTATTAGACATCAAATTAACTATTTTAATGAGATTTTTTAAAAATGCAAAAACTAATAATGTAACACACCAATGTTCAATTATGGAACATCTCTAAAAACACCCTCAAAATTTTTTCACCTAATTTTAAAACTTTATTATAATTATATACTTTTAATTAATATAATAACCAAATTCCAAATCATTGGGACTATTCTTTCTTAATTCGGCGTTTCAACGGTTAATTTGGTAACGTCAAGTATTTTTAAAATACTTTTTCCTTACTTTTCCATCAAAACGGTCCAATTTATAATTTATTTAAAAACATTTTACATTTTTTATATTTACAGTGTTAAAATAAGACAACGTCTGTCTGGTCTTCTAATATATGTATATAAATCTCTTTCGAGTAAAGTAGCTCTCCGACTTTACTCAAAAATATATTGAAAATACATAATTCAAATACATATAAAAAAATGTATTTTCTTCTAGAAAATATTAACTTATGTATTCCTGCAGCACATAAGCATAATATTAAAATAGATGACGAATGTTTTAGTTTCTGTTCAGTTTGAATAATGGAATATGTTGGTATTTCACCCCATTTCGTTTTATTTTTCAATAGTATTTCAGTATAGCTATACAGATATATTTATAAATTCCTATCTTGCAATGCATTTCGAAACCGACATATTGCTTGAAGGTAAATTACAAGCTCCAGATGTATGAATAATTTTAATGCTTAAGGTTTTTTAATATTAAAGTCTTTAAATATTTTTTTCAATATAAATTTTTATCTATATCTGTTTGTGTAAATATAAAAGAATATTTATATATACTCTTTGTATGTAATCTTTAATTCTTAAATTAGTTTTTATGTAGTTTAATATAATGCTCTTTATATATAAAATATCTATAAATCAAAGTTTAATTTACAAAAGAATATTTTACATATGTAGGGGTTTCCTTCAAAAGACTTATTTTAATCATATTTTGTGTTATAAAATTAGCCAAGAAAGGGCTAAAAAAGGCTATACGTTTATATATTACATTTTTATATATATATATATATATATATATATATATATATATATATATATATATATATATGTATATATATATATATAATATATATATATATATATATATTTATATATATTTATATATATATATATATATATATATATTATTATTAAATTTTATGGGTGGTTGCAGTCATGGCCATAAAATGACAGTTAGTAAAGACTTTTATAAATAATAATTTATTCATCATAGTGACAGGACAAATATTAGTGCATAAGTTATGTGTACATTAACCTGGGTCAACGAGTAAATTGTAGTCCCAGTAGTCATTTAGGTTAGGGGTTTTAAAAAATGCAAAATGACGCGGAAATTTTTATTTATTTAAGTAAATTGAGATTCCTAACACACACAAAAATAAAATTTAATAATATATATAATATAAATATAATATATATATATATATATATATATATATATATATATATATAATATTTTATATATATATATTATATATATATATATTTATATATAAAAATTATTAATTTAAAATATCTATTAAAATTCTTTATCTTACATTCTCCTTTTATATATGTTTTAGCCACAAAAATATTGAATTAAAAAGAGTGTTTATAGAATTATATTTTATAATCTGAACAAATATAATTTTTCTATATTTGCAATATTTTAGCTCACAATGACTTCGATTGATCTAAGTTCCTTTCTGACGGTTAATATTACTGACTAAGTTTGACTCTCTTGGGAATATTCTTCTCGTCATCTCGATATCGGCCCAACTCTGTACAAAAAAGTTATGTGTACATTTACATAGCGAAAATTCTTTTACTTAGTCTTAAAATAATTGAAGTTTCAAGTTGGTCAATTTCTTTTTATGTTTTAAAAAATGCAATCTGCGGATTAATTTCTTCATTAAAGTCACCTGACAATTAAGCATAAAACAAAATTATCTTAGCCAAAATATTATTTTACACACACATATATATATATATTATATATATATATATGTATATATTTATTTATATTTATAAATATATTTAGAAAGAGAAAAAAAAGAATTCTGCCGTACAAAAACATCCTCTAAACAGTGGAATGTTTTATCTAGTCCGATAAAAATTTTCCAGTCCCCACAGAACATAGCTGTCTTGATGTATTTCCTTTTATTATCTAACATGATTAAATTACAAAGAACATCTGATAGTGTTCTTTACAAAACAACTCAAAAATAAAATGTCATATCATATGAGAACATTTGCAGCGAAAGACTTTATGTAAAAAAAATAAAACGAGGAAATATAGCATAAAAGACAGAGTGAATTCTTCTAGTTATAAAAAAAAAGAAAAAATCTAATAAAACATTTAAAAATAGGCCAGTACATTACAAAATAAGCAAATAGATTTAAAAAATAAATATAAAACAAAATTTTAAAAATTTTAAAAAATAAAAATATAATTTTATAAATAAAATGTCTTATATAAATAAATAAAGAGGAGAAATAATATATTTAATTATAAATAATTATTAGTTATATGGAGTTATGGAAAAAGCTTAGTATATGAAATGGGACAAATTTTTATTTTACATGTTTATTCCAGTCTAACATGAACAAACAAAGCAAATACATCTTTTAAAAACAACAGTCAAAAATTTGAAAACCCGAACAACCTTCGAACCTTGGTGCTCGCCTATTTAAAGCAGTTTAAAACCGGAATCGACGTCATGATTGACGTCAAGAGACAGCCAATCATGCCGCATAGAAAGCTCTCGCTAAACAAAGTGCCGTGTGCAAATCCCAGAACCAGTAAAACGCCGCCATTTTATAAGAATTGACATACAGAATTTTGAAACTAAAACAAAAGTATTTTAACCAACGCGCCCTATTATTACACCACACACACACACACACACACACACATATATATATATATAATATATATATATATATATATATATATGTATATATAATATTGTGTGTGTGTGTGTTGTGGGTGGGTGGGTGTGTACAGTATATGAAATGATGAGCAAACTTGACCTACATTTATAAGGGTAACCCCCTTTGAATTGCTCCTACTATTTTCCTCACCCTGAGCATACTTGGAAGCGAAGAGTTCCGTTAAACTTCTATCATGAATAAATACATCACTCGTCGTGACCGAAAGGGATTTTTATTTCCTCTCATCAAAATCCAGAGAAAATTTAAGCCGGACAGAGTCATAATGCTTCCTGAGTAGATCTCGCAACGCCAACCTAAAGCGGGAGAGAACAAAGTAGTGCGTGGGGTTTAAGTGTGGTGTAAAAGTGCTGAGACAACAATTAATTTCTTACTGAGAATGACTTTTGGCTACAGGCATCTGCCAAAGTTTAGTGTTCAGGATGACTATTATTGCTGATTGTTACAGATTTTTCCTCCTAAAGTTATTACTTTTTTATTAAAATGCCAGCAATATTATTTTTAACTTTGAGAATCAGAGAAAGAATTTCGGGTTTCGGCTGAAGGAATGAAAAACTTCTTCGTCCTAATTGATGACTTGGAAATTAGGATTAATATAAAAAGGAGAAATTAACATTTAGAATAATGAATGGGAAAAAAGAATAATTTTGGATAAACTTTAGGGGCTTAGGTATTGATATTATTACACACACACACACACACACACACACACACATACATACACACACACACACACATATATATATATATATATATATATATATATATATAACAAAACTACCTGTAGAAATTTCTCTATACTGCTTTCAGGCTTAAATAGTTTTGAGATCTTTTAAATAAAAATTCGTATTATAAATTTTAATTAGAAGGCCGATTAACTATGCAAACAAAACTTGTGCAATTTTATAAGCTCAAAGTCGGCAAATGCTCATGAAGTAATTACTTAAAAAATTTTCAACTTAACAAAATTAGCACAAACTTAAACTGAAGCAAAACCTACATCTTAATATTTTTGTTAAACATTTGATTAACAAAATGAAAATTTCAGTATCTTTACTATTTTACTTTAATCTCTACTCCTTTTTTTGTTTCTGTAAGACAAAATGTTTTATGTAAAAAACCTAATATATTTCATTCCCATACATACAGAGACTAGCTTAAAATAGTAAGTTACATAATTGAACTAAATTCTTTGAAGTTTGAATTTACAAAATTAATGGTAATTTAAAAAGAAATTTTGAATCCGATTATGGGGAACTAAAATATACTTTGGTGTTTAATTAGATTTTTTTGAGCTTTGTATTTATTAAAAAATGATCAAGATCTCAAATATTCTGCAAAAAAACTATTTACAAAGATGCAATTCAATTTGCTTGCTTGAACACTCTTCAGCGTAATAATGTGTTGACGTCATGGCATTATTTTAACTATTCATTTCTCTCTAAATTTTTTGTGATTTTCTAGCTCAGTTTCAGTAGTAGCAACAATTTAGTATTTTTAAATGGAATAACAAGTTGTTCATTTACGAGAAATTTTATGATAGTTGAAAATACTTGTAATATTTAACTATCATTATATTAATATCGATAAAAGTGAGTCATGGTAGATCAGTCGGTAAAAGTGTCGATCTAGTAACCGGAGAGTTGTGAATTCGAGGTTCAAGCCAGCCCTGCTTTTAAATTACGAGAACCCATTTAAGTTATTTCGCTTTGGCGGTGTTCATCAAACGAAAGGTGCATCCTTTCTTGAGGTTTAGCCAACCTTCAGTCTTTGTGGTTCCTAGCTACAGTGAACCCTTAAGACCTGTTAATACTATGGCCCACTGCAAGCCATTACCACTATCTGGAGTGGGTATGGCTAATCGAGTTCGACGATGGCAAGCCATAAAATGGCCTTGTCGGAGGATGTCTTAGAAAGTGTTTTTTCTCCAAAGATCAAAGACAGCCAGCATGCTCTTCCAAAGCTCGCAGTAGACTCTATGGAGCATCCATTCGCTCGGCTCATTTAGTGGCCCAGTGTGTTGATGCAATGCGTGAGTCATCGTTCAAGGCTGCCATCAGTACCATTACTGGAGTGGTGAACAATTGACTATAGTGTGGAAGTCACACTACCTATGAACCAGTCGCCTATTGCAACGGGGTATATTGGATCTGGTGTAAGCTTCCTACAACAGGAGTATGAGTAACAGCAACAACTGTTGCGGCTTTCGAGTCAGTGTGACGTCATTCATTTTAGGGGCTGTTGTACATTGTCACTGAATTTCCCTATCCTTTTTGACCATGAATTCCAGTTTTAGCATCCTTTATTTAAATTTTATATTTTCACCTGAATTTATATTTTATGATTTGATTCATTCAACTGAATTTTTATTATGTCACGTGGTGAAATGAAGTGAATGTAAGTGACGTGGTAGGTGCTATAAATGAGCAGTAGTGTAAATGTTGTTATGCTTTTTGAGTTGAATTGAAGTTGTTGTTTCGATAATAACCGTGAGATTTATTGCATACTTATTCAAACACTGACAACCGTTAAGCATCGGGTAGATGCACCGAGCCCCTATTTCAGGAATAGAGTTTATTTAAAAGTATTTTCAACAACAACTGTCATTTTTTAAAGGAACCGAAGGCGGGAAAGACACTAGAAGAAGAAATGAAGATTGTCGGGTGTCTCCCACTTTATTGAGTGTAAATTCTGCGTTATCATATATATTAATACACGTAATAAGCTTTTATATGAGACTTCGTTATCAGAAAGCAGAATCTCCCTGTTTTGCAGTTTTCACAGACATTTCGCCTTAATAACTATAACTAAAACCAGTGTTTTACAGGACCATTCCCCAGTGATGTAGACACCTAGATCCTTAAAATCAATAAAATAGTGGGTCTTTTAACCAAAGCACATATTGATCATCATTTTTCCAAAAGGTTTATGCATGGTTTTGGTAGTAGCTTCGTCATCATTACCGTTTAAGCATTTTTCACACGAGCTTGAAAAATAAATGAATAATCCCATGTCTTGCTGTCAGTACTTATACGCTTGTATCGGCGTTGAGCTTATTATTTATACTCTGCTGTCCCACCCTCAAACAGAAACATTTTAATCCCCCTTTATAAATGGCATTACATATGAAAAGAATTTTAGGTAATTAATCTAAATAAAAAATATTATTATCCATTCTTTAATTAAGAGAATAATAAACTTTAAAAAACCGTTAGTATAAAATATTAACTTAAAGTTGTGAAACGTTATACACCTACTCATTTAAGCATAACTAAATAAATTACTGTAAACTATTTTTACTTTTTAACCTATATTAAAGAAAATCTTAAATGAAAAATTTATCCTTAACATTTCACAGATTTTTACATAAATTTTAGCACACACTCTTGGTATATATTAAAATAAATAGGTGATTTAATTTTAAATTTCTACTAAATTTTAGTTATAAAAATTCGGTTTAAAGTAAGAAATAGTTTTGACGATTCAAAGTAGAAGCATAAAATCGTTTCCTATATTTATCACTATATGACCAAAGTGTTTTGAAGTCTAACTCTGTCAAATTTTCTCAGAGTGCCATGACTTATTTTTCCGCTATGCAAGTCCATGTAACAGCACCACTTGTTACCAAATTTGATACACTATAGTATTATATGATAGTAGTATTTGATGTCGTAGATAGTATTGATTTAAAGGTAATGAAAACCAGAACAAACACAACTTAATTATTTCGAATGTTAATTTCCATTTTTGAGTTGGTGTCATTTCAAATGATCATTCTCTCATTTATCACCCAACATTTGTTACTAAATAACACGTTAGCATCAGTTAAAGTTTTAATTTATCAGTAGAAATGATTGTGTCTAAGTTTAAAAAAGCAAATTTGGTTTGATAGACAACAATCTTTATCCAGTAAATATCCCAATGTAATCTGCAAAACTGCTTCCCAATGTTTGATTAGTTTACAAATTGCTTATTGTGTTAAAAGTTTAACTTTAAGCATGAAAAACCCTAATTCTGTTTTACTGTTTTGAATTATTTACATATAGGCTAATGGAAAATTTAATAGCAAACTGTTAAACCAAGAAGAAAACTGATATATCTTTAACAACGTAAGCAATTAAGGATATTTACAATGGTATTTTTACTAAATAAATTAATACATATTTATATTAATTCTATTTCAGTTCTTTTTAGTATTTTTCTACGTAAGTGCATACAAAGTATATCAACACAAATATTAAATAATTCGGATCATAACATTTGAAGATATTACATTTGAAGTAAGCCGTTTATGCTCAAAAATAGAGATGGAGAAACTTTTTCGGCTGCGGACCAAGAGTAGAAAGAAAATAAGTTTGGCGGGCCAAAGTAAATTTTTCTAAAATTTTAAAAACAATATACAAATACCTAACGGTTTAAATACGTTAATGAGATGAATGAAATTGCGATTTCATTTTTAAAAGTTTATACTGAGGTTCGAAGTAAGATGTACTGATTTTCAGGGACCATGCTAAATGCTCATCTGTCAGTCTACTTCTGAAATTATTCTTTCTAAGGGTCAAAGTTGTAAATACTTGTTTACATATAAGAAGCAAATATACCGCTGATCTTCTGGGCGTGAGATAATAAATTTGGGATATAATATTTAAGTAAGGTGGAAAAAGAGATGGATATATAATGTATAAATATATATTTCTTTTAATTTGCCTCAGACCGACAACTTAAAATTCTATCCAAGGGACGGATAAAATATTCCAGCGGGCCGGAGTTGACCCATCTCTGCTCTAAAAGAACAAACGTAATATAGATCTTTTTGGCAACTTCTGGCAACAGTTGCCAAGATGTTAAAATATATACTGAATAAATAATGCTCCTTGTGAAATCAACGTTGTTCCATTTTTACGTTACACACTTGAATTCAGACAACTTCATATACCTTATTTGGTAAATTGAAATTATATATGACACTAGCTTTCTGGATACAGATCTTGTAATAAATTAACTGTTTAATCATTCAGTAATAATCGAATATTTAAAAATATTTTTAGAAAATAGAAGAAAAAATAGGAAGAAAATGAGAAGAAAAAAATAAAATTATATCATCAGGAAAATGTTAAAAATCTTCAGAAAAACTGAATTAAATCATTATTTGATTTAATTTTTTAACATTAATACACTTATTTCTACTTCAATTTTTATGTGTACCAACTTGCACAGCACTAACTATTAACAAATTCGTTTGCTAAGACTACAACTATCTTAGACTTTCTATTATTTATCTAGTCATTTATTTTCCCTTTTTTAATCCATACATATTTATCAAAGATAGGTTGATACATTCAAATGAAAGAGAAAAATTGACATAGGACAGTATCACAAGTCTTCTATTAATTTCTCTTAACTAGTGCATCAGCAACAAGAATAAGAATGTTTTATATCTTCTACACAACCACTTTAAAAGAAATGGGGGGAATGGGTAAAATTCTTTTCAATTGAAAAAAAGGTTAAAATTTTTTGCATCAATGACAATCTAGAACGAAGTATTACCATTTAATTTTTTAAGCCGTATTTTTAAGTACATTACATTGCAATCTATTCTTGTATCTAAATTTAGGATATTACAATTCTTTTCAAGATATCTTTTTTAAAAATACCATGTATTCGAAAAATTAAATACATTAAGACGTTTTTAGGCTTTAA
>CM063505.1:173608822-173623822 GCA_032207245.1 Pardosa pseudoannulata | reverse complement strand
ATTATACATATTTTTTTTCTTATTTTAAAAAACGTTTAATTCATACCAATTTCCCATTTATTTTTAAATAAATTTAAATACATTTAGCTTCTTAACTTTCTATACCTGTCTTTTTATTTAAATCTTTCATATCTACTTTATCAACGATATTTCGATATAATTAGAACTCGAATGTTTCATAATTAACATATAATATGCATTCAATTATAATAATATGCATTCAATTATGCATTCAATTCAATCCTATTAACGTGCAAATTTCCTCTGCTTCCCATTAATACATAGATCTAGCCCCTCCCTACCCCATACTCATTTAACAACACCTGCTGTAGGTTCAAAGACCGGATCCCGGTCTCCTGTTGTCACCTGGCTCTGAAGACTATTTGATACCAAATCAACAGTCCTCATACAGCTTAACCACCGAACTCCAGTCCAGTCCTAGTCAGGGGTCGGCCGACCAGCTACTGGAGCTGGAGGAACGAAGCAAATCTCCTCAAACAAGACCGACAGTCTGGGAGACCAATTTCATAAACCCCGAACCTCCAGTAGGACGAAAACCGAGGGGATCATCACATCCTCCAATGAAGCGACAAGATGGATACACTGAGGTAATAAGATTATTTACTATAATGATATTTTAAAATCATGCAATATGTTATTACATATACAGGGTGTTCCAAAAGGTCGTTTACAAACTTAACATGCTGGTATGTCACACCACGATGAACAAGATTTACATAGGAACTTATGACTAAAAATGCAAACTGCGACCGCTAGAGTGCTGTGATCACGGGTGTGGAGCAGGAGAAAAAAAAAACATATTGGGAGCGGTGTTAATATGATTTTTACTACAGATGAGGATTACATCGCAGAAAATGATCAAAACTGTTTCCCTTCGCCACAATGCACGTTTCACAACGTCGGCGCATGGATTCACGAATCCGTTCAATTTGGCCAGGTGCGTCACGGACACGTGCTGCCGCTTCTTCAATCCTGGCAATAAAATCCATATCCGATGTTAGGGTGTCTCGAACACCATGGATTTCATGTGTCCCCACAGGTAGAAATCCAGGAGAATGAGGTCGGGGCGGTCCGCCTCTACCGATCCAGTGATTTTCCTGAAATTATTGCCCTCTAGCGGTCATAGTTTGCATTTTCGGACACAGGTTCCTATGTAAATCTTGTTCATCATGATATGACAGACTAGCATGTTAAGTTTGTAAACGACCTATTGGGACACCCTGTAGAACAAAAATGGGTATACATTTCGTATTCTGTCGGTAATGAAAGTAAAGAAAATCGGCAGAGAGAGATTACAAAATAAATATACCTGATGAAAAGTATTTTTTACGTTATCAAATCAGTTAACTTAAATAAGATTATTTACTATAATGGTATTTTAAAATTATGCAATATGTTATTACATGGAGGATGAAAATATTCCTACATTTTGTTTTCTTTTGTTAATGAAAGTAAAGAAAATCAGCAGAGGGAGATTACAAAATAATTATGTATGATGAAAAGTATTTCTTTACGGTATAAAATTAGTGAACTTACAAAAAATGATATATTTTCATGCATATGATCTTAAAATTACTCTTCATGTAATTAGAATTCATTTGTTTTTAAACCCCATAATTTGAAATATGGCTGGAGACAAAGCATAAAATCGCTACTGGTTTTTGTTCTAAGAGTACCACATTTATAAAAACTTAGTTTTTTTTATCTGCACTCAAACTATGTCACACGTAACGAATTAAGAGAATGCGTTGTATTCGGAATGTTTATATTCATTTTTGGATGTTTGAAATTACAGTGTTAAGAATGATTTAGTAAATTGAAAATTTCATCATATTAACCAGTTTGGTGAATATGAGTCAGCGATATCTGGTTCTGGTTTCTTTTTTGGTAATAATAAAATATTGCGTAATAAATAATCCTGTATGATTTTCTCCATAATGACATGTTTCTTTCTGCCACTAAAAATTTTCTCATCTCATAAAATGCTAGTCGTACAAATGTGTTGTAAAAACGACTAGATTTCTCTAAAAAAAATTTTTTTTCAAAAAAATGTTCTTAATGGTATTTTAGATCTAAATAATTTTCTGTTTAAAATCCCGAACGTACTGAAAGTAAATTCGGAAATTACTATTTCAGTAACAGTTTTTTTTTTCTTAGATATATTTTCTTTGCTTTTAAAAGACTCAAATGCACCCAGTACAGTTTTATATATGATTCTACTTTTTATATGTTTTTTCATCGCTAGGTGCCCACAGAAGACACCGAATCTCAACTGAAAGAAGAAGAAGAAAATAGCGTTGACAAAATTCAGCAAAATGGCTACGTCTCATCCGGCTCGGCAGCTCGAAAGAATGCTGCCCGGATGTCCAGTATCAAATCCCTGGACGATCTGCCCGTAGCTCCTCGGGTAGGCGAAAATGAAAACAACCTGAAAAAACCCGACAATACCTCCTCAAAGCACCGATCTAATCTTTCTCTTGACCCCAGAGCTCTGGTGCGACAAATGAGTGGCAGTGAACCGACCAATCTGCCGCCGAACAGGTACGTCAACGTCGATGTCAACTGCAACACAGGGGACAGCAATTCCTCCTTGTCCAGAATCGGACTGGCAAACAGAAATAGTGTCACTGGACCCTTTGATGGCTACTCAGGTGTAAACCCCGTTGCCTGAAGCGTCGAGGGGCGGTGTTGGGTTCTGCTGAATCTAGTCGCTAAAAACAATTATTCTTGGTACCTGACGGGTTTGAAGTGTGAAGATTTCAAAACTGATTTGGCAAGCTTTTTGAAATTGTCACAACTCTGGTGGTTCGTTCCGACATTCACGGTAATCTCGAGAATGTCGGATCGGTACCATGCCACCCAAGAAGTTTCTGTTTATTTATTTAGGTTCTTGAATGCAGCGAAGAACTGATAGTTTTGATAAACTACTTGTACAGTTTCGAATGATGAACTGGATTCTAATGTCAAAGTTTTATCAAACAGAGAAACTGGGAGCACTTTTAACGGTGATTAAGAAGAGCAAACCATACGAACTAAACATTTCTACGAAACTCAGAGGAGATTCTTCATCCCAATTTCTCTCAAAAGATGCTCAACCATGTCTTATGGAGCTATTGATGAAGTCTATACTTTTGTAACAGTGGCTTTTCAAGTTTAAGTTGGGAAACTTTTATCTCATTTATAAATTGATTTTAAGGATTTCTTGTATCTGTAACGTGTATATGCATTTGAGACTACGATTTTGAGTGCCAAATTGTTCCTGTTAGAAATTTTATGTCACAAAGTAGTTTGGAACAAATAGTTTTTAAGAAATAATTACTGGTTGTCGGAGAACTTAAATCACCTCATGTCTGTGGACATTGAATGTATTTTTAGTGTTGACAGTATTAAACCATAAAACAGCTCTCATATTTTATTAAGAGAAAGGTTACGTTTTAAAGAGATTTTTGCGTGATAGATGTTCAGTTACATAACGCTGCAATGAAACATGTACAGGATGCAAAGTTCAGAATTTACACTCTAGTGCAGTTTTACTCTCATAAAGTATTTTGTTTAATATGAAATTTTAGATTTTGGCACAAATAATTAGTTTAATAAATGCTAGATAGAATAATATATAAAAAGTGGGCTGCCTAGAAAGCTAAAGGCATTTTGAGCTTATGTAAGTACATTCCCTACGTTCATATCCTGTACATTTTCAAAATCATTCTTTAAAAATTCATTTGTTGGTCAATCCTTTCCAGTTTATGCTTACAAATGAGGCGAAATAAGGCGGAAAGAAAAATTTAATAATCCCTTTCGATCTGAAACGAGTTTGGTGAATATTTTTTTTATTGTTTAGCCTCGGTACTTCTAACTATATTTTTAACTATTACAACAGAAAAATGAAACGCGTATGAATTTATTCTAAAATATTAATATCGGATAGATTCCAGCCGTAGAGATCTTGTTTTAAAACGAATCTATTTTTATATTTAATGACGGTAAAGTTTCTTAGCATTTAGAGAATACAGTATTTCATTTTGCACTGAAATTTCGTAAATATTGATACGATGTCTCAGTTTAAAGCGATTAACTTTAAACACTCTGCTTCATAAGCAGGGTGTTTATATTCCATTACATGAATCGATAGTTTAGTTTTTAAAAAAATAATTTTAAAAACAGTATGTCTATGATTTGTGTGTTTAAACAAAAGTCAACCAATAATAGGTAATATCAGAAAACACTTCAAACATTCATACATGTGAGCTTAAAATATTGTCATTTTCTAAATAGAAATTTTGGTTTCAAACATAAAATTCTTCGCTAAAAATTATGTTATGCACAAAAATCAAAATGTCATTTGCACTATATTATTAAAAACATTAATTATTTTGGTTTTATTATTTGGATATATTATATATAAAAATTTACATCTATTCCAAAGCATCGGAAGTTAAAAGGATAAAAATAACTTTATATTCCTCTTCAGATGTCGGTTTAAAGGTGACATTGTCTTCTGTTTCAGAAACGTATAAGTAAATAAGAGACCAAGTTAAGATAGTCATTAATTAATATATTTAAGTAAATGAAAGCTTTCAAAATTTTTAAGTATTAAAGAATGTTTTATAAAAATGAAATAGAGGCCCTCGTTTGATTTCTTCAGCACAATATTTCTAAAATACTCTACTTTCGTTTCACTGTAGTATAATAGCTCATTGTGCATTTCCTTTGATATGACTTCTAGGTCACACTTTAGATTTCTCATTACTGCATGGCATCTTTTAATTCCCTTCAACCGCCTAAGAAAATCAAATAGTTATCAACTTTTATATAGAACACTTTTAACACATAGTTATGTTTCTACGTCTATAAACTCTTTGCATTTTCTTCATTGTTTAATTACTGATTCCCTCTTGGAGAATATTATATAACCAATGAAGAAAATTCTAAAAACGCTGAGCCGTATGAGAACAAATGCTAAATGATTTGGTTATATGTGATAACCGTTCATCAATGTACATAGAGAAGGTATATACATATATAAATATATGTTAGTTAACACTTGTCGAGAAAATTGTATATTCATTCAAAGCGAATGATTTGAATGAGAATCATATGAGAAAAATATATTTGTAAACTAACAAAGGGCTTATATTATTCCTATCGCTGTAAAATTGATAAGAAAATAGGATAATTTCATTTGAATGTTTTTAACTGAATGGAGATTTTTGTAGAATTATAATGAAGTTTGCAACATAGACGTTTTAAAGTACGGTTTTAAAATTTTAAATTATGTTTCACTGTATATTCTCTTTTTAACCCTACAAACAGTTAAAAAAAGAGTGGAATATTTTTTGGCTTAATCTGCATATTTCAGTTTTTTTATATGGATTAATTAGCATTTAATAGCACAAAATTCTGTCTTAATGAACTGTTTAAATGTATTTCGGTTTTAAAGCAATTATTTCAGTTCATATAAACGTTTTATTTTATTTCTTACATCAAATTATTAAAAGATAATACATTTTTAAACACCAAGTTCATATTTTCTTTAAATATAGGCATTATGTACCTTTATTTTGAATTTATTAATATAAGAATAATTTTCTTGTGAAGTATTATGTTTGAAAAATACAATTTTTTTTTTAGTTAGAGGAAAAAATTCTGCAAGCATGTCATTCTAATGACATGCTTGCAGAATTGACATGAGTGCATTTAACATCCTCTTTGCAGGTTAAATAATAATGACACATTTTATTTCTGACAACTAAAGTATTCACACCTGACACATATATCTCTTGGAATATATATATATATATATATATATATATATATATATATATATATATATATATATATATATACAGAGGTATAGATATAAAGTCGGTGCTCC
This sequence comes from Pardosa pseudoannulata, assembly GCA_032207245.1. Classification (NCBI taxonomy): domain Eukaryota; kingdom Metazoa; phylum Arthropoda; class Arachnida; order Araneae; family Lycosidae; genus Pardosa; species Pardosa pseudoannulata. The sequence goes on along the minus strand of CM063505.1, from coordinate 173,617,926 downwards.
ATTCTACGGGGGCCAAACAACTCTTGAGCTCCCCAAATCCCTTTTCCCTATAGTCTGTACAGAGCAAAACTTTTATTCTACTATGTTCTTTATACAGAGTAGACTAAAACAATTAACGGAATCCGTATAAATCTGTGTGTTTTATTCTTTTTCCTTTACATTATTACATTTATTAAATTTGTCGCTAACTTTATCGACTTCACTATATTATTTGCACATATTCCGGGTCCCGTGATACTCTCTTCTGTTACATATTTCCTAATACATATTGGAATAAAAATTCTATAATAATTTATTTATAACGTACCCGATAGAAAATATACAATATTTAACAAAAGTTTTAATCCAGTACATCAAAGAAACTTTTGGACTAATTTGACTCAATCTAGTAATATAATTATTTGAATATCAAGCACATAAATATTAAATTTTCTAACAAATTTTATTGAAAATGTGCCGTTTTTATAAATTTCTAGATGGATTTATCAGTTCGAAATCGAGTTACTCTTTATCACAGTTTCATATAAAAAATTTGAGAAATTTTAGATTTCCTACAACGGGTTTCTTGGCGTTAGAAAAATGCCTATAGTGAGATATATTTTTACGTGCGTAAATTATTACTTTGAAATTTTACTGCATTGCTTTTATATAACGAGAAGAAATTAAATAGAGGAAAGTTTCTCATGATTTAATTCTTCTATTTATCGATACCACTTTTCATATTTTGTAAAGGTATGATATAACAATTATCATCTGAATCTACACTACAGGGGTAGTCAAACTTTCATACGTTGATTTTTTGGAAACGCATACGGGTGGCGACTCTGCGCTTTTTAAAGCCCGTATCATATGAAACGGCCAAACACCTTCGCGCAACTGTTTTGCGTAGTAGTTGAGTGAAGATAATGTAATGTATCACACCCTGCTTGATTGGTAAATGAAATAGCTTTTATTGTTTATCTTCGACTCGTGTGATATGAGCCTTAGAATGTACTTAATTTAAAATTGTCTATTTCACAATAACTTAAGTAATTATTAAAGAAGTTTTTATAAACCACTTACAATTTACTTTTAACTATAAGACATAAATTCAGATATTGATGACTACTTAGGATTTGTTTATAGATTATTACTCCATGTATGGTCTAAAGTACCTATAAATATTTATTTACAATTATTGGTCTTAAAATTGATCATTTCGAAAAATTCTAAAATATGAAAAAATATTAGACAGCGGAAATTACGCTGGACCAAATTAGATACAAAATTTTAAGAGAAAAATACAAAGTAATTAAATAAAAAAGGGCGTGAATTTTCAAGAAACTGAATTGCAGAATATTTTTTTATTATTTCATATTATATTTAAATGTACTCTATATTCATCTCTATAGTTATCAATGCTAAAATAAGATTCGTGTTCACTTCTTGGTTACTCCTATATTGGTAGACAAAATTGATGCATGAGACATTTGGTTTAAAATTAATAATTGCATATAACTTTATCAAGAATCAGTATCAGTATATTTTTTATTTAATGAATTATTGGGGGAAATCATCTATTCTAATTCTAACATACTGAAAGCATTTATGAATATACATTCCTAAATTGCACACATTTAAATTTCAATATACTTGGTGAAGAATCACTACTTGGATCGCTAGATCAAAAGAAACTAATAGCATCACTATAATAAATTACTTCAGTGAACATATTAATGTCCTCTGATACATTTGCACTATAATCGGGAATTTGAAGATTTTTCAGCAGAGGTTGTTAATTAATTATTTATATCTACGAGAGAAATAAAATCCTGCAAATAAAATCATTTAAAATAATCTCCAAATCATTCCGCATATTTCAAAAAACTAATTATTTATTACTTTATAACTTTGAGAAATCGTCGGGGAAACCAAAATCTACTTTTGTGTAATATTTTAGTTGAGAAAATTTAGTTGGCGCATATTTAAAAAGCAAAACCACTTTTTACTTCATAAAACCGAAAGAAAACTTAAATTAAAAAGTTACTTCCTAATCAATAATAAGATTTCAATATGAGTAGTCGCTTAGTCATAGATTTGCAATTAATATATGGGGTGGTGGAATTTTTTACAAATTGAAAACTGGTAATATGTTTAATTTTTTCATTATCTGTTTTACAGCGATATGATATTTTGTAGTTATTTATGACGAAAGATTTTGCTATGTAAAGGAAGTAATGCTCACGTGTAATATAAATAATATATATATGAATAAATATATATATAAACATGTGTAAAACATGTGTGATGTATTATGAGAAAATGATTTAAGATATAAAAAACACATATTGTGATGTGCTTTCAGAATGAAATTTTTCTGTTTTGTACTTAATGCTTTTATTTTAATTGTAACAATTACTCCAAGAAATAGTTTTCTAATACAACTTTTTCTGATAATTTAAAAGATTTTGAAAAAAGATCTTGAGGACTTTTGACATAACAAATTCATCAATACATAATTTTTCAATGTATGAATGAGTCTTAATAACTGTAAAGTAATTTTAATAACAATAATACATACACACACACACACACACACACACATATATATATATATATATATATATATATATATATATATATATATATATATATATATATATATATATATATATATATACATATCTTGTTCATAAATATTAATTACAATATATTTCTTAATAATCAACTAAACATAATGTTATAATAGCTTTTAAAATATTAATGAACAATAATTTTTTATTCCTTATAATTGTTAAGTGTAATCATATTTCATCAAATGATTTAAAATATTTATTAGCAAATTAATTCCTTTACAACTATCATTTACTATCAATTATTTTAGAAATGAAATTAATTTTAATATGAAAAAGAAAAACTATAATATTGCTTGTCCGTGTAATAATTCAGAATTTTAGATGATTTTTTTCTATAAAAAAAACTAATATTTTGTTTTACATATGTTTTTTCTACCTAAGATAATTTCGATGTATGAATCGCAATCTAATATCTCAGCTAACGCTCCTTTCGAAATGCCCTATATAATTTTCGCAATTTTTAAATTATCTATGCCCAGCAAAAAATTACCGTTAAGTTTCTTTTCCATATGTTTTTGCAAGATCTGAGGCTTTTTGCTTCCTTTATCAGTTCAGATTATTGCTTTGTGACAGACTTTACAACAATAAAAATTATCTTTATTATGTACTGTAGAGAGGATGAATTAAACAGTCATTCTTCAGCAGCACACGTTACACAGAATTTATGGAGTTCTCTAAATTTCATTCATGCATTTCATTACGGTATTCTATGGTTATCCATGTATGAAAAACAAATTTTAAAAAATAAGCTGACACTTATTAAAAATAAAGCGACTTAACGTTTTCTGGCGATTTGTAACTAATTTCTCTATAAACACAAGAAAGGATATCATAGGAGGTTTACAGCAAAGTCAGCTGCCCAGAACCTTGCAATATTAAGAGCCTCATTTTATCAACTCAATACATTGGATTGGGCGACTTTATATTTAAATTTAGTAAGTTAATATACTTTGAAGGGCGTTTGAATTATTAGTTGATCCAGGCCTCGCATATTCTTTGAAAAACCCAGAATGCAAGAAACATATTGAATTAATTACGAATAAGAAAAGTCCTTAAGATCTTTTAAGTTCTCATTTTTGTAATTCTGTTTACTGTTACTTTCTCACTGGTGTAATGGTCCAAGTGAGTTCTTAGACTAAAAGTTTTCCATACACTGGTAGCAAAGAAATTCACTGTACATTATGCCATTGAAGCTAAAGTCTGTGTTGTAATAAATGTTCCCGTTGTAAAAAAAATGTATATCTTGTTACAGACGTATAATATCAATCACATTTTGTATTTAATTTTCATATTTCATATAACTTAGCATGGTTATAAAATATAATTTTTATTTTTTACATATACTCTTGTTTAATATACGAATTCATGGTGATGACAGTTTTCTTAATACGTAATGGATACAACGAACCTATTTTATAAAGTGCTTTTACTCTAAAACAAAATGAAACGTTAAAAGGGGTAAAAGAGAGAAATTAATGGACAGAATTCACTTTTTTTAGGAATAAGAAACCGAAAATCTAAAAGAAAAGTAATAAATTTGAAGCAAGTTCTTAATATGCATATAAGATTATAGCTGCATGTATCCCAGATTTCTTAACATATGCGTACCATCATCATTTTGCTTCTTAAAACAATGTGTAATTTTAGTTTCATTCATTTGCTTTACCGAAATCAGCAAAGTGGTCATCATTTATTCCAGCTTTCTTAGCATGTGCATAGCATTTGTCATTTTGCGTCTTAAAACATTCAGTAGTTTTACCTTGTTTCATTCATTTGCTTTTCCGAAATCAGCAAAGTGGCCATCATTTATTCCAACTTTCTTAGCATGTGCGCAACATTCGTCATTTTGCGTCTTAAAACAATCGGTAATTTTAACTTGTTTTATTCATTTGCTTTTCTGAAATCAGCAAAGTGGTAATCACGTGCCCGATCTTTCTTGGCATAAATGATCAGAAACGTTTCTGCGATAGTCCGATTGTAAACGGTTCATGGAAAACACGTGCTGCTTTGTCTAACTAAATTAATTTACGTTATAGAATCAAACATCGCTTCGTATTAATAGTCGTCTTTTGGGAGTTTCAGTGAAACATAAGGTATAGTTCGCATAACTGATTGTTTCGTATTATTGGGTTTCGTATAATTTTAGTTTTTAATCAAAAGTTTTATATTTTAAGAAACTATGAAAAATTCCGAGTACGCTATTATTAAGGTATTAAAATTTACTTACTGTTTACTATAATTAATTTAAAATAAAAGTTAATTAACATTAATAGTTTGATTAGTTTTCAGAAAGATATTATCTGCCAATTTTGCATGTACAAGGACATAAAAACATTTTCTACTGTAAAACTGCACACTCTCATCATTATTATTATTATTATTTCTTTTCTCCTTATATTTCTCAAAATTGCTACTTATAATAACTAATATTTATTCGAAGAATTATTACAAGAAATTAAGATTATAAAAAAGGTGACACGTGTTAAAGAAAAGCAGACGGATCATTTACATTTTCAAGGAAACTAATTTTCAAATAATTAATAATTGATAGCTTCACATATAATATATATATGTGTGTGTTTGTGTGTGTGTGTGTGTAATTTCACTTTTATAATCACTTTAAGCATAAATATACTTCTAATTAAATATTGCATTTTTCAAACAAACTAATTATAAACAAAAATAGTTGGCTCTTTTCTAGATAATATGGTCTCCTTAATCTGTTTGAAATCTTTTTTACATTTATTTCTACAATTCTAACGATTTATTTAAATACATATTTCTCAAGGGAGGACAGAACTCTTTTAATATTAATGATGGTTTTTATGAATCTCAGACATTTAAACGTTAAAAAATATAAAAGAAACAGAGATGTAAGCTTCTAATAAAATAACGAATCAAAATGGCGAATTCTCTGAATTCACAAGTATGAATTTCACTATTATCTTTTTACAAAGATAAGAATACTTTAACAATAGTCATTAATAACATTTTAATTAATTTAGAATACATCTGATGTGACATCACCATGAATCCATATATTTTTAATATTTGTGTTGCGTTGTACAATTAAAAAAAATTATTACTGAGAATTTTATTCGCTAAAAGATTAAGAGTGTATTTTTTTGTATTTCTCAAAAACAAAAACGAATTTCATCAATTTTAAAATGTCATATTCATGTTCTTTATATTTTCCTGTCTTATATTTGAATGTTTTGATAGGGAATTTCCACACTGCTTTCAGGTACGGAAGTCTACCTGAAGTTGGCACATGACGAAACTTGTTCTTAACACTGTAGAAAAGCAGTAATATACCAAATGCTTCGGTTATGGGGTTAATATATATTTTATAAATAATGTGATATAATATTGTTCAATAAAGTTATGATGTTTTATCATTTTTTATTTTTACTACACATAGTGAACCCCTTGTATAATCATTTAATTATATAAATTGAAGTTTTCTCAGTGTCCGTTCATTGATTACATCCATGTCATTTACTGGTTATTTTGTTTCATTTTGAAGAGATTACTTCTGTACCTAATTGATTATCTTTGCATCATCATTCTGTCTCCCCCAACACAGACCTTTGTATGATGAATTCACGAATCACAAAGGAATTGTGCCATGGATATGTAACATTTGACATTCTAATAAATGTTTGTAAATTGTTGAATTGTGTTTTCTTTTCTTTTTACTAAATTTCATCATTTCTTATATAGCCTCCACACTATGGCCAATTGTTCACCACTTCATACGCCCCTCTACAATATGGTCCACTGCAAGTCATCACCACTGTCTTAAAGTGGGTATGGTTTATCGTGGTCTATGGTAGCAGACTATAAAATAGCCTTGACAGACGATGGCTTCCGAAGCGGTTTTTCTCCAAAGATTAAAGTCTGCCAGATGCGCTACTAAAGTGCTCAGTAGACCCTATGGACGAATCCACATGTTTGGATCATTTAGTGGCCCAGCTTGTGAATGCAATCCGTAAACTATAGTTCAAGGTCACCACCAGGAAGTAGTGAACAGTTGGCCATAGTGTGGAGGTTACACATGATGGTGAACTTGGACGATGGTTCACGGGTTGCATCCACACGCTGGGCCACTAAATGAGCTGAGCTCGTGGATTCGTCCATAGGGTCTACTGCGCACTTTAGTTGCGCATCTGACTCTTTGATCTTTGGTGAAATACCGCCTCGGAAGCCATCGTCCACCAAGTCTATTTTATCGTCTGTCACCATCGACCACTATAAGCCATACCCCTCCAGACAGTGGTAATGGCTTGCAGTGGACCATAGTGTGGAGAGGCCTTTAGAGGAGAGTGGTTGTTCATTTTTCCTTCTATATGTGTATATTCAACAATTATTTATCAGTACCTATCTATAATCAGATAAAAAATCTCTATATCGGAAGTAAATATCGCAGTATAGGGACTATGTTAAAATTTTTAAATTTTACAGGCGATCGTAATAAAGATTTCTGGCAGCTTTCTTTGAATTGAGAGCTTTATAAACATCTTTGGGGTAAATCACACGGTATTTATATTTATATTAAAATAGTAGAAATAAGAAATTTTATGCCCAAATTGGAGAGGAGATGTCTTTTACCTTTCAAACCCTGTTAGTTCATAGTTTTTCTAATTCGTTAAACCTCTTAATTTAGAAAACGGAAGTAATGCCTTTATCACATAATAGAGAACAAATTATACACCATTATGCAAAAATCTCATTTTTTAATGATCATAACTGTACACATTCTTTCTAATGGTTCAGAGGGTATTTTCTGAGTCTCATGTTATCACCTTAATTACACAATAAATAATATATGGTTTCACTTTGCTTGCCTTATATAAGCGTGTGGTATATACATTGAGTATAGAGAAAGTGCATGTTTGTAAATAAATACGAGTGCTGACTACAACTCAATTTTTCGTTGGCCAAACATTGCTTGTTTTCATTGTATCTTATGAGCTTCAATATGGATAACGTATACAATAAAACTAAATTCTATTTAAAGGAAGGAGAAGGAAACATCAGAAACTGTCCAAGCAATTCAAAATAAATTTTTTTAGCACGTACAAAATTATATATATTTTTTTAAAAATTAAACACTTTGTACAGTACTATTAAATATCATAATCAAAGTATAACTACTTTGACTAAGTTAACAGGCACAATAAACTACTACATAAATAAGAATCTAATAAAAATGTGCAAAACCTGATCATTTTAAGGACAAAAATTTACATTTATAGGTACAGTGCTTATCACAAAGCATGGAAAATACATTAGAAATTGAAAAACCTTAGTAATAATAAAAAAAAATCTTAGAGCATAATAATTTTATATAATCTATTACATTACAGTAAGGTTAACGTTTTATTACCATTCTGAAAATGTTTGCCACAAATTTTTGAAAAAGAACTTGGAGTCCACTCTTGCCTTTTCAAAACTTTAATGTAGAATCATTACGAAAGCAATAAAATCCGACATTTTCACTTTTTCTGAAACGGTTAGTACAGCCATAAGTACATCAGCTTGTTACCATTTGCAGATAATTGACAAAATTAAAACCCCAATAACAAGCCCAATACGTAGGAAATTCAAATGTTTTGCCAACGAAAAGTTGAGCTGCAATTTTTTCTGCACCTGACGTCATGCGAACACTCTTTATAGGGGAAGAGATTATCGCTCATTCTGTGACTTCAAAGCGTAATTTCAATTTACTTGTTCAGGCGAAGTTATAAAATACTTCAGTAGTGCCATCTAATAATTATATTAAAATGGTACATCTAGTATCAGGGCCGTAGCCAGAAATTATTTTCGGAAGTGGACCAAGGGAGAAAACATCTTTATTTCTGAATGATACCTCAATTCATGAAAGGGAAAATACTGTATTTCCGGAATATAGTGCCGGAAATACAGTGCTGTATTTCCGGCCAGCGGCTCAGCAAGACTTTTTATGGTCTCAGCGGTTTTTTTTTTTCTAAGAGAGAAACAGTCCATGTTCATGAACAGCTAGGCACATACACACACAAACGTAGGACATTGTCTATCTACAAAATGGTCTTTCAAATTTTCGGGGGGGGACCAGTCCCCCAAATCCCTTCCCCTGCCTACTGCCTTGTCTAGTATGGTCCTAGTGTCTAGTGGACTACCTAATAATACCCCTACCACATTTTATCACAATAGTACCCTTTATTTCCGATGCACAAAAATGTTTAGATCAGTGTTTCTCAAACGGTGCGTTTCTTCTGTTAACAGTAGGTCCAGGTCTCATTAGCCCTAGTATAGCAAAAAAGTAGACCGTAACCCTCCAAGCCAAATCAAACAAAACCCAAATTCTGGGCCGAGGTACATAGGAAGCCACAGTTGTGCTGCATGGTTACTATAAAAATATTCGAATACTAAACATCTTCCATCAAAGTAATGAATCGGGAGAATTAATAAAATTTTACTTACAGTGGAAAAGGGAAAATATTGGAG
>CM063505.1:173598822-173601322 GCA_032207245.1 Pardosa pseudoannulata | reverse complement strand
AAAGCACTGGCAGAAATTACATTACATCCATTTTCGGAGCGTTTTTGGAGGTAGAAAATTGTACTGATAACCGCTTTGAAGACATCATCGGTTTGGCGGAATTGTGCGTGCGAACCACTTAGAGGGTTAACACCTTTCCGGTTTTTCCGAGTTGAACTCGGGCAGGAGAAATGTACCATTCTGGCTCATCCCGAATGTAGCTCGGGCACTGTGAAATTTTACACTGTGCAATTAGTTTTCCCAAATTATCTCACATGTGCTTTTTATGGTTTTGAATGCTTTTGTTTTATTTTTCTGGCTACTAGATTATTTGCTGCTCAAAGAGACACAGCAGAGGGAATATGGTAATGAGAGAAACAAGGTTCTACTGTCCAGATTGCGACGTTAGACTCTGTGCAGTACCGTCTTTTCGATTGTATCATAAACGATCAAATTTTAATTATTAATTTCATGATAATTTATGTAAATTCAAAGGATATAAATAAAATTTAATTCAAGATAAAAGCTAGGTATTCTAAGCTTTATATTTATAGTTAGAGTGAATAGACTCCAAAGTCTAATGATTTCTGCCGTACAGAAAGCCAACTATACAGTTAAATTACTCATTTATTTAAATTGATTTTTTACATTAATTTTAAGAATTTTTTTTTAATGGGAATGATACTATTATGTTTAAAAAGCTATATATGTATGAAAATAAGAATAAAAATTGACATTTTTTGACCCATAATCCCGAAATAAATTGAACCTGCAAGGGGTTAAACTCAAATTTTCCTGTAAAGTTTCACACCTTGTGTACTTAGAGAACCGAATTCATACCAGAAAGAAAAACGATATAATACCTTTGTATCATATATAGATAGAAATCATTCGTAACTTTTGAGTAAAATTTATTTGACTATTTGTAAAAAATAATGTTACGTTGGCCTAGTGTTTGAGAAAGAAGAAATTAATACTCATTAATAACCACATGGACAAATATGTCTTGATTAAATGATTTTATACAATTAAATAAATGCTTAAGGAATACAACTGGAATCAACTTATCATTTGTAGATATTGAAGACTGCTTTCGAGTCGGCGCCGGCCCTCAAAAACAATATGGCGAAGATTTTTTTCAAAAGGGTTATCCCACAAGCCTCGGATGCCAGCAGAGTTCACATTCTACTCTCCTCTGGTCACAAACTTGTCCTCTAAAAAATTCCGACTGCCTCGAGGAGAAAAAAAACAGGATTGATTGAATGGATGAATAAATTTGTATAGAAGAAATACTCTCTGACTGCTCATGAGTACAAAATTTCATACATTTACTATATAATTTTTATATCCAATATTACAGGGCAACGTATTTAAAATGTCCAAGGGTATATATATATATATATATATATATATATATATATATATATATATATATATATATATATATATATATATATACATATATATATGTGTGTGTGTGTATGTACACACTAGGGCAGTTCAATATCAGAAATTTAATATCGCGATACATCCCCAAATTTATATTGATATCATTGATATATTGCAATAATACTTTAAAGCAGGAGGGTATGTTTTTGATAGAACTGTTTCAGATATTACTATTTTTGAATAGCCTTAGCTTTCTTTCATTCCAAATCTTTTTTTTTGGGGGGGAAGGGAGTTATTAACATATTTAAAATTACTATGTGAGTAATGATTTTTTAGGTCTTGATGCTTTATTATAGGGAAAAGTAGCTGCTATCAAGAATTCAAGGTCAATACATCTGATATATCCCCATATTATTCTAATAAATCAAAGCACAGGTGAAAGAACATTCGAGAGTTATCTACTCAAATTGAGAGCAGTACAATTTCCGGTCTTGACACGAATGTTAAGTTATCGAAATATAGGGATATACTACGGAAGACCTGGACGGAGACGAGAGAATCCTTTAAAAAATTTCCTGGCTTGTGATTTTATCAAGTATACGAATAAATACGCAACACAGACGTTTAACGAATGCGATAACATGAAAAAATATTACTTTGAAAAAATATTACTTTACTATAAATATATTTGACTGGTTTTCTTCGGAGTGTAGCAATACCACCAACCTCGGCGAAATAATACGTTTATTTCCAGTCTTACATGATTACAATTACAAAGCACACATCTGAACCTTGCTCCCTGTTTGCAAGGAACAGAAAATCAAAAAATCCCCTTTCGAACCTTGGTGCTTTGAAACATTTTAAAACCGTAATCGACGTCATGACTAACATCAAGAGACAGCCAATTATGTCTCATAGAAAGTTTCCACGAATTCTAAAAACTCATCCCACTGACAGAGTGCAGTGTGCAAATCCCAAAACCAAAAAAACGCCCCCATTTTATAAGAATTGACATATAGAATTTTGAAAAACAAACAGAAATATTTTAAGTAACGTTCCCCATTACTACATATATGAATGATATGACTCATGTGAGGACTCGTCATAGTAATCACAACACTCCAATGCACTC
>CM063505.1:173576322-173593822 GCA_032207245.1 Pardosa pseudoannulata | reverse complement strand
GACAGAAAAATGTCACTTTTTCAAAGTTGTATTGATGAATAAACGAAACCCGGGATATTTTTTCCTTTTCCTGAACATTCCTATTCAATATCTCAAAACTTTCAAGCTCCCAGTAGAGACATTCAAATAATTCTTATTCCATTCGTTTTTCTGCATCTATTTCATCTCGCAGAAATTTTTGCAGCGTTCATCTGTTTCTTGGAAGTTATGAAAGCTTTTTAATTTCTCCGCTATAAATGTTTGCGCACATATATTCTATCGCAAGGAATATTTCTATTTTCAAAGAACAAATATTTAAATGGGATTTCTTCATTGCAGCAGTCTCCGAGGAACAAGATATTTTTTCGTAATCTTTACTTTAATCCAGGCATCACAGACGGTTTCGTTTGATTTCTGGTGATAAAGAAAATTTCTTGATGCTGCAAATTATTTTCGTTCGACAGAATTTGTTTTATAAGAATCTTATTATATATGACAAAGCGTTCAACTAGCTTGGCTATTTATAGATTTCATCCGAGAAAAAAGTGCTTTGATTTTATATTATCACCTACGATTGGAATATTTACTCTTTGATGAAAACTGCTTGACTGTAAAAATAAGGAAATGTTTCGTCTAGCATAAGCAGAACTTATCAATTTCCTTAAGAATTGAAACGGTTTCTGCACGATGTATAATTTGTGACACATATCGCATTATAATGCAAAGCAGTGTTCCGGGGCTTAAATCGCTGCACAAAACTAAGGAATTAGGATAAGATCTTAATTTGCAATGTTTCTTATACACTAGAAAAGAAGAAATACGGATAATCAAATAAGGCTTTAGTACGATTTCGCACGGAGAGTTACGGTCTGTTTTTTGCTACCAGTCGGCTAGTTAGGCAGACACTAAAGCTAGGTTAGTAAATACTATAAACATTTATTAGTACACGAGGAATCATCCCCATACATGCGTGACCAGGGTAACGAATTTGGCGCACGTACCCATGCATTCACTTAAAAGCAATTCCCCTTTTCGAGGTATCTACCATGCACCGTACTCCGATATCATATTTGTGTTAAAGTGTAAAGGCCACTATACACTATGGTCCACTGTAAGCCATCTCCACCGTCTGGAGGGGGTATGGTTTATCGTGGTCGATGGTAGCAGACGATAAAATAACCTTGGCGGACAATTGCTTCCGAGGCAGCTTTTCTCCAAAGATCAAAGGCATCCAGATGCGCAACTAAAGCGCGCAGTAGACCCTATGCACGAATCCGCTTGTTTGTGGTTATTTAATGGCCCAGCGTGTGGATGCAACCAGTGAACCATCGTTTGAGGTCACCATCAGGAAGTTATGAACAATTGGCCATATTGTGGAGGCTACATAAAATGTGCAACATTTGCAAATGTAGGAACAGTATTAAAATTATTTTCAGTAATCACAATATATAACTGTACAAGAGAAGCTTCTTTTTATTTATTAACACGATTTAAATATTTTTTAAAACCTCTAATAGTCAATTAAAATTGTGATTACTTGCTTTGCTAGCACTATAATCTCATAAAAATCAAAAATATAGATTTTTATGATATTCTTAACGATTATGCTCAGATATCCTCTTTTTTTGTTCGAGAAGGGAGGTGGAGGATTATTTCATCTATATGAGTAGAATAGAAATGTGTGCTTGGTTTCTTTAAAGCAAACATATTTTACTTTTTATCTCGAACTTTTTGTACAAGATTCTTCCTGATATTAAATATTTTCGAATGTGGAAAGTAAATATTAAACGTCCAGATGTTATACTATTGAAATGTGTTTCATTTTGATTTGTATTACTATGGGAAGTCTTAGATTCTATTTCTATCTAATTTCGTTTTATTTTTTCTGTCCACGTGAGAAATCACTTAGAGACAGTTTGTATGTTTGTTCAAAGAGGGTGCCGTGATTATTCGTAAACACACATTTCTTGCCTATGAATGTCACTGGTTGAAACTGTGAGTTCTTTTGTATAGTAGCCTTCAGAAACAGCGGTATTGACGGAGATACCTTGTCCAGAGAGATACATTTTATAAACGTCATTTTAATTTCATTTGTAAAATAATTTTTATTAGGCGTTGACCAGGCGTACGATGGCCATCCAGGAAAGAAATGCCTTTGGCTGGCCAAGCTAGGACAGTGCCAGAGAGGTGGCATTGAACCAAAGGAAATGGAATGCAACACTGGCGGTCTCACGCGCCACTTGGCTTTAGGAGACAGAATATATCATTTATCATCATAGAGGCTGTTCTTAACATCATTCAATCCACTACCAATGGTTCGCCGGGTTCAAACATGTGAGACAAAATTAAAATTTTGCTCTACTCTTAAGATCCCTCCACACTATGGTCCACTGCAAGCCATTACGAACGTTTGGAGGGGTTATGGCTTATCGGGGTCGACGATGATAGGCGATAAAATTGCCTTGGAGAAGGATGGCTTCGGAAGTGGTTTTTCTACAAAGATAAAAGGCAGCCAGATGCTCAACTAAAGTGCGCAGTAGATCCTATGGCTGAATCCATGCACTTGGCTTATTTAGTGGCCCAGTGTGTGGATGAGACCCGCAATAGATCGTCCAAGATCACCATCAGGAAGTGATGAACAATTGGCCGTAGTGTGGAGGATACATTAAAGAACGTGAAGAATACATCTGTGGGTCTGAATATCCTCCCGCTGGGAGATTAAAAAAAGAAAGAAAGGCAATGTAATAAATAGAAAGAAGTCTCCTGAGAGTCTTCTAGAGATAAATCATCGGTATGGTCTCAAGAGCACTTTACACCAGTCAAAATAGACCTTTATTTAAATGTACTTTGTATTTAAACTATAAAAATATCATTTTAAATGCTTTGAGATAGGTGAGCCCAATTTATTCATATGAAATAATTTCTATTTGTTTCTATTGTAAACACATGATCGTCGGAGGCTATGTCTACCCCCGATGACCGCACGTCTTGTTTCTGTACCCGCTGGCTTATTTTCACTAGAGAAGGTATTTTGGATTCGCTAAAAGCCTGTATTTCGGACAATTCAATAACTGCAGCTATTAAACAATATACTGTGCATTTTTATTTACAATTAATGAACTAATGAAAATTATACACTCTCATATGAAAATCGATCTCTGGCTGAACCTTCCCGAGCATAACAAAGGTGCCGAGCGGCCTGCACACATCTCTTTCGGTTTCAGCTTTCTACGCTAGTGTTTTCCCTCCGTTCCAAGCGTTCTTTTTCCCTTTTTGCAGCTGGGGAAGGTGAGGGTGGAAAGCTTCCTTCTTGGTCAAGCTTCCGCCTCCGTGGGAAAATGTCCCTCTTTTCTTCTGTAGTTGGCGCTGGACGGGGTAGTAGAAAGTTCAGCAGGAGGAGGGGTAGAAAATCCCTACCCAGGAAGGTGAAGCCTCCTCCTGTGAACTTTCACTTACCTGGGGTAGGGTTTACTACCCTCCCTCGTTGTGTGCATTTTCGGACCTTCCTTAGCACTGTAATAAAGTGCAGGTGTTGATCCGGCTCAAATACCCGTCTTGAGTCCAGTATAACAGTTATGAATGTGAGTTACGAAACAAAGAGTGTCATGAGAAAAGGGGAAAGGGGCTGTGAACAAGATAAAGGAGGGGAGATAATGGTATCTAAATAACGTTTGTTTGTTTTATTTTGACTGTTTACTGACTCTGGAAGGGATGGTAAATAAATAAACTCAATGAGTGGTAAAAAATTGGCAAATAATCTTTTTATTGCTATTTATTTTAAATTTTATAGAAATGAAAATTAGTCACAGTTATTTTACTTCGTCTTACATCTTCCATTTACCTCCAATCGTTGTTTCTCACCCCAAATTAGATTTTATAAACCATGGACTCCTTTAAAGACCGTACGAACTCCTGGGGTGTTTTATTTTCTTTATTCTGAATTTGTTAATAATAATAACTATAATAAACTTTAAAAATGAATTATACATATACACATTGTGAAGACTCCTCTTTGTTCCGAGCAAGCGCCAAAACAGCTGATCGGATCCCACCTATTTACCAAGACAATAGCGTGGCGTCGCAGAGTCTGGGATCTTGACAATCGGATTGAATAGACTATTACGCCTCCTGATGGATCACGTTAATTAATCCTCGGAAATTCCAGAAAGGGAATTAGGCCAGCGATTGAGAATTCAGCTAAAAAATCTAACTGTAACTTTACCTGGAGTTCTCAAGTAACTGGGATCGTAACTAACCCAAAAAATAGTTGGCGGGACAGTAACTGACCCCCAGGTATAAAAAGCGTACAATTTTGTGACTCAGGGTTTTTTGACATTTTTACGGAGGTGCTTGACCTTGTAGAGGCTTTCGTTTTTATTTTTTTTTTACCGGAGCCAGCTTTCTAGTTCGGGAGATTCATAAAGTCCGCTCATATAGGGAGTGGTAGAATCTCTGATACCTAACGGGGGATAAATTGGGTTTGATTGCATCTTGAAAAGCCTCCCCACTTGTACGAGATTATTAAATCTCTTTCTTCTTTCGACTGTGATCGTCATGAGGAAGTTATACCGGCAACCATCCTTTGCAGTTCTACATGATTTGGGAATTGACACCCTTGTAAATAGCCGTAGTTAATCAAGAATAAAAGTAAATTTCCAATTATATCTTGACTGTGATCCATTCTTCACGTTACCTCTCACTCGAGAATATTGAAGTCGTCACAATATATGTCCACGTATACATATATATATATATATATATATATATATATATATATATATATATATATATATATATATATATATATATATATATATATATATATATATATATATATATATAATACATATATTTAATACAGTGTTTCACAGAGAGTTTTGGGTTGGCTAGACCTCGTGTATACAGTATATCCAATCCTTTAAAATCATGTTTTCATGGAATAAATTAATTTTAACTATTTTTTACTGTGTGTTCTCTTATGTTCAAAGTTAAAAACATAGCATTCGCAGCAAAGAGAAAACAAGTTATTAAATAAAGTCAGAAACATTATTAATATTCCTTATGTTTTGAAACAACATAAATGTATGCACATGATTTTGCAATGTATTCATTCTCCGACACTCATTAAAATTTTATTTTATAGTTTACTCTATTATTTCGAGCACACGGCAAAATGGAAAACAAGAAGGACCATTTTCTTAAGTGATTTGTTTAGCATGCTTGGCTTTTAGCATCAGAGTATTTCCGAAACATAAATCTGGATTATGGATGCAAGAAGGAAGACCATTACCATAAAAGTATTTTGCTGTATCATTTAGATATTCAACCAGTAAAAATGCATAAAGCAAAGAAAACGTAGGAAATTTTTTATCATTATTAGCTCATTACTGATAGCACCGTTTTGGCAGCTCTCCATTATTTCTACGTTTAATCGCTTCCTAATCGTAGCTTTAAGAGAAGCTTCTTTTAGTAAAACCCTATCATCAATTAGCTATTATTTTTTAAACCAATAATTGATCAAGAAATACTAAGATAAGAAAATTAAGTCCTCTTTTTTAGACGCATGAAAATTATTATAATTTTGGCATTTAATGCAACGCGAATAAGAAACGTCGTATTTTAAATTGTCTATCAACCACAGTTAAATCCTTCTATCTCGAATTTTGTTGGGATGTGTGAAAATAATGTTACGTTGGCCTAGTGTCTGATAAAGAAGAAATCTAAACTCATTAAAAAATACATGGACAAATATATCTTGGTTAAATGATTTTATACAATTAAATAAATGCGTACGGAATACAACTGCAATCCACTTATCATTTGTAGATATCCAAGACTGCTCTCGAGTCGGCGTCAGCCCCAAAACAAAATGATTTTCCTCTTTATCGTGTCGCTGCAAAAAAAATGTCTATCCCTCAAGCCGCGGATGCCAGCAGCGTTCCCGTCTGGTCTCCTCTGGTAACAACCTTGTCCGTTAAAAAAAATCAGTCTGCCTCGCGGAGAAAAAACAGGGGTCCACTCCAGAACGGAGGGGCTCAGAATCCCCCAAACCAACGGACCCTTCTATTGGTTGGGAGAAATCCGAAGTTTCCTTCTAGTTCAAACCGGTCCTGTTCTGGTATGTCTTTGACGATGACTCACGGATACAGGTTAAAAAAAGCTTAACAGAATGCAACTTATTGTTACATCTCCTCGGTCTTTCAAAAAGATGTTCATACATTTAAGTATAAAAACCAGGAAGTGAAGATCATAATCATATTCTTCATGACAGATTCGATAAATATTTGGATGTGATGAACTAGAGACACCCTTGTATCAATGATGAAGTTGGAAAGAATTATAAATATCAAGCTGATTTATGCAGATATTTCCTTACGCATGTTTGCTTAATATTATACAGGTATTTAAGAGATGAAATAAGCTGACCCAAATGTAACTTATTGTTACAGGATGGAACAAAATTCGAGATTGACAAGTTTTTGATATTCGGAGTTTGTAAAATTTTATATGATATTTCAATCATAACTGTAAAATTTTCAAACTATATCCTCATATTTAGTGAATAAAATAATGCTGAAAAATTACAATGATCATAATGCAGAATAGAATTACTTCCCCAATAAAAATATTTTGATACCGAGCGTTTTTCGATTGATTTACAAATCTTATTGTTTTTGAAATGATGAAGAACCTATCCTCTCTAATGTCCTCCCACGATCCCAAAAAGGTTCTTAGGATACCAATTAACTCTTCCCTACTTTTTACTGTGCCCTTTATTTCATCACCCATATTACCGGAGTTAATTCGCAGATTAGTTTTTTATCCAAAAGTAGACCTCCAAAAGTAGCAAGAAATTTGTTCACACTTTGAAACTCGAAAGTAACATCCCTGTCAAGTATTTTATTTCAAACTATCAAATTGTATATTGCAATTCAATGTTAATGTCACCTTTATTTCAACTTTTCTGTCTTCTGTCCAAACCTAGCTTCAAGAAAGCCATTGTTAACACATTAAAGGCGGGGGATCTTGACGAAAGTATTCTAGGTAACGCGGCGACCGCTCCGCATAGTATTTTGTCCTAGAGCGGGCGATATTTTGTGTAATCATAAAAAATTTAGACCTAAAAAAGTTTATTTAAACTCTTAATACTACAAGAAATATTAAAAAGAACTAAACACTAATTACAAAATAATGTTTTAAAGTACATATTTATGAGAGGAATCTAGTATTTTTTATGAGTGTGATAATGTTGATAACACTCGCCACGGTGAAGAGGTGCATTGAAAAACTCGCATTTGAAGCAAGATCTTTTTTAAGACAAATTATCTGCATATATATCTTTATTTTCGCGTGAAACCATATTGAAGGATTTCAAAATTTATTGTAAATAGAATCTGAACAACCGAACAGCTTCAAACCACAAAACGTACTAAATACAAATGTAAAGTGGCGCATGGATTCATCAATCGCATTACTACGACTCTCCCCTTTAAGGTTCACCCAAGATAAATCGTAGTACTACGACTCCCGCCTTTAATGTGTTAATAGTAGACAATGATCCTACTTTAAAATTGCGAATGACATCGGTATAGGGGTTTTTCAGAAAAAATATTCAAGGTATACAGGGAAAATAGCAAAAGAAAATAATTGAGAGTGTAGGGAAAAATTTAAAAATATACAGGAGGGTAATGATTTAGACAGGTCATATAGTAGTCCCTTGGCTTACATTCTTGTAACGTTTAATTTGCTCCGTGACAAAGACCAAATATCAAATTACTCTATGCCAAATAAATTTTACCCGAGTACAGAAATTAAAATAACATTCCTCACTAAACATACTTTTAAATAAAATATTCTTTGAAACAATTAATTTAGCAAAAGACTACGCTAAAAATATATACCCCAACAAAATTGGTTTGGTAAGTAGTATTACTATGTATATATGAATGTGATAATACAATATATCTGAATAGCATTCACATTAATATTCCCCAAAATGCATAATATTTGTGGATTTTAATAAACTGAACACAAGTATTGCTACTGAAATGCACTTGTACTAGCAAGATGCGTAATGTTAAAGTATTTTCGTAATGTACTATAAATCAATTGAAGATCAATGGTTAGTTAAAATGTGTAGGATAATTTCTACCTAAAATATAGTTTTTATCTCTAATTTAATTTCAGAAATTAGTCTACATATAAGGTAATTTGTTGAACTTTGTTCTATTTTTAGGTTTTATTTCTGTCTTCTTCAATAATTTTAGAAAGAAAACTATCTGATGCATCATTTTGATACCACAGGTTGCTAGTGAATGCATGTAATTTTATTGTAAATTTTGAATTAAACTGATATATATATATATATATATATATATATATATATGTGTGTGTGTGTGTGTGTGTGTGTGTGTGTGTGTGTGTGTGTGTTCAGCAATTTATAACTCATAATATGAGAGATACTTTTCTCTAATTTAATAGTAGATTGGAGCATTTAAAAAATAAGATAGAATTAGTAAAAAGGAACAAGTTATATTGCAATCCAAACGAAAATAATAATACATAGGCTTTTCAATAAAAAATAACTCATCTTATTATTGAGAAACTACTCACTACAATAAAATGTTCTATGGAATACATGAAAAGGTAATGTCTCTATTAACAACAGTAGTCGGTGGAGGGCACATACCAATATGGAACAGTGTCACGTGAGTTAACTGAAGCTGTTTCGCGTCGTCTACCATATTCAGGCAGTTGTAACGATAATGCAAGGTCACATATTTCTTTATACGTACCGTTACTTAATGTGTTACTGAAGAATATCATACAATGACCTCATTATCGTCCTGAGTGTGATTTACAGTCTTTTCATAACTGTTTATCAGCCAATGTTCCAATAATGGAAAATAATTTTTAAAATACAAAAATTCACATGTAAAAAAATCTTAACAATATGGCATTTACATACAATTAAACATGACATAATAAAGTATTTTTTACAGTAAGTTTTATTTTGTTTAGATAATTATTTATTTGTTCACAATTTTTTGAATTTTACTATATTTTGTCAATTTTTCTCTCCCTCACAATTAAATTTATCAGAATTCCAGTTTAAATGGAAAAAACACAATACGTTAAAATATATATTTAGACAACATATCTTACTGGAATACAACAAAAGCAAAATTTTATTTTTAAATTTTAAAGGTAAAATTTAGGTATTTATGGCTGTTCTATTATTGGAACATTGGCGTTTCAAGAGTTCATTTATCATTTATGTGCAAAGCATTGTATGATATTGCAAACGTTATTTTCTTTTGCATTCTGATAAGAATAGCAATTTTTCTAAAGAAAATAAATAGATAAAGTTGCAAATGAAAGATGAAAAACTTAGAAAGGATTATAATATTGGCACTTACTTAACATTGATATTCCATTTAGTAAAGTTCTAACAATAGAAAAACATTTTTTGATAAAGTGACTAAACATGTGTATGTGGGGGGGGGGTTGCACCTGTGCCTTTGAAGACAAGTGCAATTTCACACAAAAGGTGTCTTATTGCATATGTTTGCTGAAATACTTATCTGTTTCCTTTGATATAGAGTTTTTCTTGGACGGCAGTGAAAAATGCGCATGTGTGCTTTCTATATGTTTCATTTATAAAGTTTTCATAAATTTAACACTATGTCTGATAGATGCCTTACAATACAAGATGCAATGGTATTTCTAGAAACTCTTTCGGATTCTGATTGGAAAGATGTAGGTATTTGATAGTTAGAGTCCGATGAACCTGGTGATATAACCGATGAAGAAGATATTGATGAAAATAATTAAATGCTCTTACGCCATTCGATGTGTGTGGAATAGTCGACGTCATTTAAAAAAAATGATGTAATACGAAGATAAATTTCAGAAACAGGGTCCAAGGGCCAAGAAGAAACGAAAATCTGAAAACCCTGTAGTAAAATGAAAAAAAAAAACTGAAATTCGATAATCCAACAGAATTGGAAAAACTGGTACCAATATTGCATAAATTCTATAGTGTCATAATAGTTATCAATTGTACATTATTTAAAGATAAATAAACAAAACAGTTAATATTAAGAAGATAATATAATTAGACAAAAAATTAACCATTTCCATGAGCTTTTAAAAACATGCAAAAAATAACCATGTAACACGGCAATATTCCAATAATGGAACATCGCTAAAAACATCCTCAAAAAGTTTTTTCATCTAATTTTAAACCTTTATTGTATTTATATACTCTTAATTGATATAATACCCAAATTTCAAGTCATTGGGACTATTCTTTCTTAATTCGGCGTTTAAACGGTTTCCTAAACACAAGTAACAGCTAAAAGGCAATTATTTTGAAAATAATAAAGCATGTACAGAAACACAGGTGACGTTTTGAATCAACTCTCAAAATCGAACTATGACATATATTTAAGAAAAGAACAAAACGTTGGGATGATTGCATTGAATCTCGCGATTGTTACTTTTAAAAAACAGGTAAACAACGATTAAGGGTAATTCATTTTCTGTATAGTATTTTAACATACAGAACAGCCTTTGTACATACCAGTTATTCGCCACAATTCCGAAGAATGATGATCATCAAATAACAGCAAAAAATAAATATTAGTTATTAAAATTCAAATACTTATACACAGAATCGCAGAATGCAATGCTTATCCTGGGTCTGGCCATCAAACATCGAAAGACTAGTAAACAAAGAACAAAAAAGCGAGAGGTGGTGAGGTTAACTAACTGCAAGTAAGTATAAAATTAAGAAAAATTGGAACATAATTCAAAAGAACGGGAAGGCGCTCGTTAGAGTCAGCAGTTTTTCTTAATTTATTGGTGAAATCTTTTAACGAGGTAAACAGGCCAGTAAGATCTTGAATTCTTAGAAAAGCTTTTATTTCTTTAATTATTTATTTATTTTATTTATATATATTTATACCTTCAGGACCTTCAGGATGGTAGGTCAACTGGATTTCCTGGGCCAGGCCCTCTAATCTAGAGATTTCTAACAGTAAGCATAAAATAACAACGAGCAGAAAAATAAAACAACTAAAAGGGGGAAAAGGGAATATGGAGGTGGATTCGTGATTTCAAGACACAAAATTAAGAGTAGAAAGTTTAGGGATAGAAACAAAACACATATTTTTGCGGCCAGGGACATTCGTTCAGAATTCGTGAAGAAAACAAAATTAGCATTTAAAAATCAGAAGTTAAATGCACTTAAAAATAAAAATTTAACGTTAAAAATAAAAAATTATATTTAAAAATGTGGAAATAAGCTTAAGAAAAATAAAAGTAAAGAAAATTGTAAATATTTAAAAATTATATGAGAATTTGGAAAACGTGACTTCGTGGGGGACAGAACCATGAACCTCAGGCTCGCGAGTCATAGCGGGGCAGGCAATCTAATGGATGCTGCACCGCCCTCACGGTATGAAATAACTTAATAGTAATGAAATCAAAAATACTTTCTATTGGAGAGATTTGCATAATATGCTCCTCCCTCAGAGAATGAGCGAAGAGCCGGATCAAACGTAACGGAAATATCAGAAAAGGTACGATTTATGATGTGTGGCCAATTTTAAGAAATTTTAAAACTTTTTTCTTACATTTTGTAACTTTTAATAATTTTTTTGGAGATTTTTCGATTTTTTATAAAGACAACACAAAAACATTAAGGATCTTTGCCAAGAATGGTCCAAAGGCCTTCTTCTATTGCTAATATACATACTTATACGACATCAGTCTGAATATATCAAACAATTTACTTTGAAAAAATATTGGAAGCTATTGTACCTTGGTTCTAATACGACTGTAAAACAAACATTATAGTTCGGGGTAAAACGGGTAGACTATATAAACAATTCTTTCTTACACACATCTAGAGATACAAATAATATCCCATAATTAGGAATGATACATTTAATTATAGTATCTGATTTGCTAGTGAAGCTATTCGTAATCAAAACATGATTAAGGTCACCTTAGAAAAGCAAACGAAAAATCAAAATATGTACTTTATGAGTTTTCCCATTCATAAAAGTGTAGTATCAACTTTACTGATATAAAGACGTTCTTTATTTGTTATGCCACAAAAACTATAGGTAAACCTACAAACCAAGCCTAATCTTAAGAAAAATATCAATAGACAACATTAAAATCATGGTAGGAGTTAGGTACTAACAATTAACGTATAATAGGTTTTCCTGCTGAAGGAATAAAACTTTGGTAAATTTGGAAGACGTGAAGATTTTGGTATAAAGCATGCTGATGTGTACGTTTAGTTATTATTTGATATGAATCTCTCAAATGTCTGTAAGATATCAAAAATTCATAAATGCAGTCTACATATGTAAGTGTATTTTGTACTGACTATCTTACATATAAGGGATGCTTTCAACTTGTGCCGTTGCTGAAAATCTTGAATGCTTTCCACGTTGTCACAAACATGTGCCACAGAAATGCATTTGGATATTTTATCTAAAAAAATTCTTTAAAAATAACTTTACACTACCCATATACGTTAACAATAGAATGAAAAAACTACTCATTTGTTTGTAACCAAAAATATTTACCAACAATAGAGGAACTACGGCATACAAAAATAAATCACAGAATGCCGAAATCATAATACCCTCTACGATGGCCTAAAAAAGTGATTAATATAAAATGAAAAAGTATCACATATATGTGATGAATGATATGAGTTATTCTCAAATATTCTTTCGAAAAATTTATTACTTTCGAAGGCACTTTATTACATACATTTCCTTCAAACCGATATACTATCTTTCTTCTTTTCACTCAAGTAATAATTTTATCGATTTTCCGAATCTTTTCATCTGAAAGAAGAAAAGTAATTGAAATTTCGAAGAAAAGGTATATTTTTTTAAATATTAAGCTCATTTTTTCATTCCTTTTTTGCCATTTTATTGTGTTCAATTTTTTAAAAATTATCAAATGTCGAAATTTTATAACCTTAGTATTTACAATATATAGTAATGCACCTCCATATTTGATTGCAACCCTCACTCTATGTAACAAAATTCTCAACAAAACGGCTATCAATGCTACAAATATACAATACAACATAAAAAATTATTCCACGAATTCGTGTGAAAATATGCAGTAGTAACAATATTTTTTAAACAGTAGAAATAATGAAATTAAAATGTAATTTAAATAATATGAAAAATCTATTATTTGTAGGGAATAGTTTTACAGTTTTTACTTTTTGATTCGTAAGGAAGAAATTATAATGATATATCTATATAGCAAAGACCTCAACATAATGAATATCAACGCTGTCCCAAGACGACAGCATTAGAAACAGCTCTTTTATCCACTGCAATTTAAAAAAAAAAGTGATAATCTATTATTAGTTAAGAATAGTTTTAATTTTTTTGGGGGGGGTGGTTATTACATCCTGGTAGGGAGTAAGAGAAGCATTGGCTGCACATACATGGCCATCTGGTTTAAAACAAAAGTTTGTGATGTTTTCGGTGTCTCCAGATGTACAATTCACAGCAGCTCATAATATGCAGCACAGTACCAATACATTAAAATATTACGAACAAACGCATTCAAATACATACAAATGCAGACCAATACAACACCTAGAAACACATTAAAAGGAAAAGAAATAATATATTTGCATGAAAATTATATATAATGCAGTACGGAAGTTTTACATACAAGGACTTTTCGGACTCGCATTGTTTCGGGGCCTGCTGGCTTTCCGAATTTTCCATTAGCTAATTATTTAAGTTAACTTAGTTACGGGGTTTTTGTTATAATTCAGCTGATCAGACCAGGTGGTCTGGGGAACTTGGAATGCCAATCCCTTGTGAGGGTGCAGTAAAAAAGGTAGTGATCTGGTATGCCCCGGTCACCACAAACACAACTAGGGCTAGCCGATTAGGTGCGATGGAACCGGTTGAGATAGGCCAGGAATAGGCCATGCCCGGTAAGTAGCTGTAGGGCCAGGTAAGTAGTAAATCTGTAAATGCTGCATTGCAGATGGTTAGCCTTGTGGGGCTTACTTTCGGGTAATGGACGTGGACAGACCTAACAATCTCCGATGCATCCCAGGACCTTACAGCTCTCTCGAAGTTTATAACAGCGAAAAATTTAAGTTTAGAACAAAATATTTATTTAAAAATGGTCTTTTAACGTTGTGGGTTAAAGGCAGATAGTAGTACTGCAGCTGTACCCAGACAATATGGATATTTCAGCGATCCTCATCCACTGTCCCGACAACAGATCAATGACCTGTCTAAATGAACTGTCATCCCAGTGATATGTAGAGTGACGTTCGACATCTTAAACTTTCGCGAGTAACTTCGTTTATTTCTTACCTGTCCGAGCTATGAATTTTATAGAACATCGAAGGATATTTTGAAGGATCGATAGGATATTTTGTAAATAAATACTTATTTGTTTAATACTAGATATATTATTAGTTTTATACTTCTTGGAAAATGATATGCAACTGCTTAGAATTTCACTACAATACCTTTGAAAATGAAACCTACTTTTATTTTTGATGATTATGTGCAAATGATAATTCTAAATATATTATTAGTTTCTAGATACTAAATATAAAATTAGTTTCATCCTTCGTACGAAATCATACGCGACTGCTTAGGATTTCACTTCAATACCTTTAAAAATGAAACCCACTTTGATTTTTGATGATTATGTGCAAATGATAATTCTAAATGTATTATGCCGAACGATCGCCGATTGGTTAGGGTTGCTGGCCTTCGATACCAGAGTTCGTGGGTTCGAATCCCACAGCGGCATGGATGTTCGTAGCCATTCAGAATCGGCTTTAAGCTGTAGGTCCCGGTCTCATTAACCCTCGTGTTGCAAAAAATTGACCGTAGCCACTCCAAACCAAACCAAACCAAATATATCTAAATATATTATTATCTAAATGTATTATTAGTTTCTAGAAACTAAATATATTATTAGTTTCATCCTTCGTACGAAACGATATGCGACTGTTTAGGATTTCATTTAAATACCTTCAAAAATGAAACCTACTTTGAGTTTTGACAATAATGTGCAAAAGATAATTCTAATGACATATTATGAGAAAATAATATATATATATATATATATATATATATATATATATATATATATATATGTGTATATAAATATGTATATATTTATATATATATATATATATATATATATATATATATATATATATATATATATATGTAAGTGTACAAGGAATTAATATGGTGTTTTCTGTTCTTGTTTTACTTTTATGGTTACTACATGGGTCTTATTTTCAGTGAAATGCGGTTGTAATTTACAAAATATATCACTCCGTTTTAAAATGACAGTTTTTTTATATAAATCTATATGCCATTTATAAACACTATTAAATGAATGATTTTTTATATTATCATCATACCCATCTTTAATTTCTAGGATGCTATAAATACCCTTTCTAATCTATGTTCCTGATATAAAAGCTAGTCATTGTAAACAGACGATAGATGTCAAGAAGTATCTTAAATATATTATCAGCTCTTTACTTCCCCGCAACCAGCATATAACGCCACTTTCTAAAAGAAAAAATATATTGAAATAAAAAACCTCAGTTGCACGTGTTTCCGGCGCATATGGAACAGGGCATTTTCTCTCCCGACAGGCGAGGCGGAATACAGGATGTTTACATTTTCTGAATTCTGCCATGTTCCATCGCTGACAAGGTGGCTGGAGATGAATGGGTAGCGCCATTGGGTTTTGGACTTATCGTCTTATTGCTGTCATCGCCTCTGATTTGGGGTCAAGTGATCCCTCCATCTAGCTAGCCGTCGGGGGAACAAATATACAAGAAACGCTGCAATGACAGATGATATTGCTTCGATAAAAGATGGGTTTGTAGCGGTGACTATTAACCCTGGATGTAAAATGGAAGAAGATATGTTTAAGGAAAAGGATAGGTTTTGTAAAAAAGATTTTATCTTCGTTGACAGTTATTAAAATGTACATAATCTCCTTGAAGCACCAAACAATTATACGTATGCTATATCACTTCCACATGTAAAGTAAAGGAAGTATTGTAATTACAAAAAATTTCAGTTTTCACATTTCAATCAGTATACTCATTTTAAACTAAACTCCTCGGCGCAACAGCCCCTAGAGGTCCAGGGCCTATGGTGTTAATCTCCGTTTACGTAACCAAGGGCCCTGGGGTGTGAAGCATATGTTCCGGTTAGGTGGTCAATCTTACGCGGAATCCCCAGTGTTTAGTTCCCAAGCACGCTTGGTCTTCAGTTCACCTACCCACTGAAGGGATGAAAGGCTGAGTCAACCCTGCCCAGCCCGGGGATCGAACCTCGGACCTGTGTCGTGGGAGCGCGAAGCGCTAACTCAACGATACTCATTTTGACCATTCCTTAATAATTTTGAAAAAGTTCACTGTTCAGATTTCAACGGATATATTCACTTTGATTATTCCTGACTATCAATTCGACATATTTTAGTGTCCAGGTATCAATAGATATACTTATTTTGACAATTCTATAATAATTTTAACAGATTTCAGAGCATATACTTATTTTGACCTTTTCTGAATAATTTTGACACGTTTCAATTTTATGCCCGTATGGAAGTGGAGAAAAGTTTTAATCTTTAAACTTTAAATATTGATTTTGACCATACATAAGCGCATTTTAAGTTATTTTCTAAAAATGTTTATACTCATGGGCATATCCCAAAATTATTATGTGCAAAATGATGTAATTTTGGATTGAATACTACTATAACATTGTAATTGTGTACCTCCCTTTTAGATCGCAATCAGCTCTCTATATAATGAGTCGCAATATATCTCCAGTGATGGAACTCAACGAAATAGATGTATTTATTCTTTTGCAATTGTAACAATGATTCGGGTGTTCATTTACCTACTCCCTCTTGAGATTTAGTGTCTTTTCTTAACCAGGGAAATCCATACATCTGAAACCTTTCTTTTAAGGTAAATGGTCTCTTAGCTGCAATTAATAGGTCCTGGTCTCGTAGGTCATGTAGTAAAAAGTAAATCGTAGCTCTTCAGTCAGTTGAAAATTCCGTCGATGGTGGAACACACTGTCGTTTATATTAAAACAAAGAAGCGATATTCCTTCATCAATAATTTGTCAATTAAACTGAAATACTCGATCCATTATATATAGAGAGAAGGCATTAAGAGGAAGAATAGTAAGAAAGCTAGTAAAAGAATTTAAAGATGGCTGTACAAACACTCATGACGAGAGGCGAAGTAAGTGAACTTCTGTGTTTGCTGAAGACATAGTGCAAGAATATGATAAAAACATTCCAGAGAATAGACACTTCCAGATTTCAGACTTATTAAATGAACTTTTTGAAGTTTCTTGATGCCTTTTATGGAATTGGAACACCACATTAAAATTTTCGTAAGTTTGTCTCACACTGGGTACTAAAGATAATGACTGACGGGCACAAAATC
>CM063505.1:173551322-173571322 GCA_032207245.1 Pardosa pseudoannulata | reverse complement strand
AAAGGCCTCCCCATCTTGTGAGATTATTTAATCCTTTTTCAACTGTGATCGTCGTGGTAATTTTATGCAAGAAACAATCCTCTAGATTTCTACTTGTTTTGGGGAGAATTAGAATCCCGTTGTATATATATCAGTATTTACTTCAAAAAGAATAAAAGTGATTTCCAATTCTATTGTGACTGTCATCCTTCTTCACGCTACTTCTCACTCAAGAACACTGAAGTCGTCACAATATGTATATATATATATATATATATATATATATATATATATATATATATATATATATATATATATATATATATATATATATATATATATATATATATATATATATATATATATATATATATATATATATATATATATATATATATATATATATATATATATATATATATATATATATATATATATATATATATATATATATATATATATATATATATATATATATGTATATATATATATATATATATGTATATATATATATGTATATATATATATATGTATATATATATATGTATATATATATGTATATATATATATGTATATATATATATATATATATATGGGTATATATATATGTATATATATGTATATATATATATAGACATATATATACATATATATATATACATATATATATATATATACATATACATATATACATATATAAATACATACATATATACATATATATACATATATACATATATATATATATACATATATATATATATATATATATATATATATATATATATATGTATATATATATATATATATATGTATGTATATATATACGTATATATATATATATATATGTATATATATATATATATATATATATATATATATATATATATATATATATATATATATATATACATATATATAGACATATATATATATATATATATATATATATATATATATATATATATACATATATATACATAGAGAGAGAAATAGGGATTGATAGATATACAGATAACGTGATACAATTATTTCTCCAGAAGGTTTGGGGAAATTTCATGTATATAGCTACAAATTTATTCAAAAATCTTCTAAACATTGTAGAAGAGTTCAGAAAAGACTTGAACACTAGGATTTCACTCTAGAACTAAGTATGACAACACCTAAATTTTAGCCGAAATATATCAGCCACTATTCTACACAGCACATTTTGAAATAAATTATTTTGGTAGGCAGTCTCATGTGTGTCTGTGGATAGGTGCAAGTTTAAAACAAGATCTGGTCATTTATTATTCAGTTTTTATTATTCATAACATAACAGTAGAATTGCTAGACATTTATTGCTATACATAAATAATTCAATAATATTTAATATAAGAATTAAAATCATGTGATGTATAATTTGTGTAAAATTTTTTGCAATTAAAAATTCTAAGTTCCGAATTAAATCTAAATTCAGGTATATCCGAAATACCATGAGATTTGGCGGTTGGATCATTGTAGGCGAACTACTCGTTGAATCGTGTTGATACTTGCTGAAATAGTTTATTAGACGGTATTACGCTATTATGTAAAGTCTCATTAAGGTAAGTTAAGTAGTATAAAAATACTACCCATTTTGACTGTTGGGTTATTGTAGGCGAACTACTCGTTGAATTGCCTTGATACTTGCTGAAATAGTTTAATAGACGGTATTACGCTATTATGTAAAGTCCCATTAAGGTAAGTTAAGTAGTATCCAAAATACCACCAATTTTCACTGTTGGGTCATTGTAGGCGAACTACTCGCTGAATTGTCTTAATACTTGCTGAAATAGTTTATTAGACGGTATTGCGCTAGTATGTAAAGTCTCATTAAGGTAAGTTAAGTAGTATCCAAAATACCACCAATTTTCACTGTTGGGTCATTGTAGGCGAACTACTCGCTGAATTGTCTTAATACTTGCTGAAATAGTTTATTAGACGGTATTACGCTATTATGTAAAGTCCCATTAAGGTAAGTTAAGTAGTATCCAAAATACCACCAATTTTGACTGTTGGGTCATTGTAGGCAGACTACTCGCAGAATCTTCTTGATACTTGCTTAAACAGTTTATTAGACGGTATTACGCTATTCTATGAAGTCCCATTAAGGTAAGTTAAGTAGTATCCAAAATACCACCAATTTTGACTGTTGGGTCATTGTAGGCGAACTACTCGCTGAATTGTCTTGATACTTGCTGAAATAGTTTATTAGACGGTATTGCGCTAGTATGTAAAGTCTCATTAAGGTAAGTTAAGTAGTATCCAAAATACCACCAATTTTAAGTATTGGGTCAAAGCAGGCGAACTACTGGCTGAACCATCCTGATACTTGCTAAAATTGAATATCAGACGGTAAAGACAGTACTTTTCGTCAGTGACAACTGGATTTCTTTTCTATAATAGCTTCGATACAGTTCGATATTATTCTCTGACTAAATACTAATATTCGAGACCATTTTATTACTTATTTGATAGATGCTTTCAGGTATATTTGTATACTTTAATAACTACTGGTTATATATCCTGCTAGATATTTCTTTTAAGGATTAATCGCCAAAATGGCAAAACATGTCACTAAATTCACCATTTATGGCAACCGGATTTTCCGGTATCTAAAGCAAAGCCTTAATTGAAACCAATCTATTCCTGCATGTTAGTTTCATTGTGGAATCAGGTCACTTTACTGCCGGAAATATAAAAGGGAAATTAGAGGTAAGTTATAATTTTTACTTTTAAGGTTTTAATATAATTTATTCTTACTGAGCAATCTAAAAATAATTCAAAAAACTTTCAATAACAACATCTTTTTTTTAACATAGTGTAAATATATATATTATATATTATATTATATATATATATATATATATATATATATATACGATATTACAAGTAAATAAAATTTATTCACAAACAGTTCCCCTCATTACACGTTTAAACAAAAATTGTTTTTATAAATATACTTCAATAGAAATTGGTATACAAATAAATTTCCAAAATAATAAGTAGCAGTGATCGAAAGTAAAAGAGAAAATATAGGAATAATCACTAACTATTCTAATGAATCAATATTATTACAATTATTATTATTATTATCATTTTTCCGATCCTAAGAAAAACAAATAATTGTTCAAAAGTACATTATAAATTAAATTGACAAACGAATAATACCATCGATATTAGGTTTAGTAGCGATCCTAAGAATTACTTAAATTCGTTATTCAAATGCATCTAACACAATTATCAATGTTTATTAAATGCGTCTTTGTTCGATAATTAGATTTTGAATCTCTAATCAATAATTCCGCGAAAGCTAAAGAGAGGAGAGTTCCTATTTTGTTTATGTCGATTTGCATTCAAATTCTAACAAAGCAATATAATTTTCTATAAGAATTATAGACAATAATTGTCAATCAATTTAAACCAATATATTGCCAGTCTGTTATTATTATATTAAAGATTCGTTTAGGAATAAATTTTATTATTGTAAAAGCTATATTAAAATGTATATTTAGTGTCTACAAACAAGCTGATATCTATAGTGACTTTTTAATAATAAAACCTATATTCAGAAATATCTTGTACATCTTGGATCTAATTTTAGATTTTACCTTATTTTTCTTTCATTTAGTAGAGAAAAAGTTATCGGATTACTTATTTTAATATTGTAGAGTGTTAGTCTATTGTATTTATTATATCTTTACATTAAATAATCTCATATTATTACTCATTTTAGAATTACAATTTAGACCAAGGTACAAAGCTATAATGCATTTGACATTCTCACTGTCGTAACTTAGGTGTATTTGATTTTTGACTACGGTTCAAAAATCATTCATTGTACAGTTTTTGTTATAAAGCTGAAAAACGTCCTTGATTCTTTATTTTTTCCTTTGTATGAATTATTAAAAAATACAAAAAAAAACTATTAAATAACTTCTTGTTTTTTAAGCTTTAAACTGTCACTTATTAAAATTCCTAATAACTTATTTTATAGGCTTCTATCGGCTGATAAGCACTTTCAAAGCAACAAAATGGTGGATAATATTTATCTTGGTTTTGATCGTGTTTACATGTGAATAATGATTTGCCTCCATCGACCAACTGTTGATCGCTTAGAAGATAGTTATATCTATAATGGGGAGAAGAGTTAGACAAAAGAACTGATGTGTACTGATAATGATTTACAGTGCACAGGAGCTTATTTACAGATCTCTAGTTATAAATAGAGTATGTGTAGGGGAAATATAGATTAATGTATGCTCAAATATTCATCAGACTTGGAGATAGTTTTGCGAGGATATTTAGGTATGTGCTGTATAAAATAGAGCATTTTGAAAATCAGAAATTGTACGAATTGCTGTATAAAATAGAGCATTTTGAAAATCAG
Source organism: Pardosa pseudoannulata (assembly GCA_032207245.1). Classification (NCBI taxonomy): domain Eukaryota; kingdom Metazoa; phylum Arthropoda; class Arachnida; order Araneae; family Lycosidae; genus Pardosa; species Pardosa pseudoannulata. The sequence continues at coordinate 173,566,932 of CM063505.1, read as the reverse complement.
AAATTGTACGAATATCTGAAAACATTGCCTTATTATTTACGTATTCTTCAAGAAATCTTCAAATTAAACTCAAGCTGTATTACTGCTTTTACTTAAATTTGACATTAAATATGAAATACTAGCATATAACCCGCCATATGACGGGATCAGTAATTTCCAGAACTGTAAAGTACCCTACGAGGCAGGTAAAAAAATGGTTTGTTTTTTGACTGAGAATTATCTGGTACAAGATCAATAATATGGTTATCTTTACTGACATGTTAGTTGCCAACTTTAATTTATCTTTAAAATTTCGGGATAGGATCAACAGCAGAGGTTTTAATATTGACAGTGATTATTTGGTGGTATATATGAATAATGTCCAAAATTGAGCGAATCGATTGCAAACTGTGTGAAAGAATTTGTTGTTAATAACGGTGGTAAAATGTTCATTGTAACAAAAGGTAATCGATGATTAAATTTAAAATTATCGCATATGTACCTAATCTATTATTTAAGCCAAATATGAAAGGAAATTATTTACGTAATATCAAAGTGACAAAACTCATGAAAATAATGCAGACGATATATAAATAATTTAAAATAAGAAATGATTAAATGCGGTGGTTAAAGGAATGACGTTATTTTGCTAGAAAAAAAATGTTATTTTCATCTACTTATAATGTAATAAATTGATTAATTTAATTATCTGCTCTTAACCGGGGAAATTAGGGCTTGAAATAATGGCATTAAACGATCGAAAAGGAGGGAAGGGGTGGATTTCAAACTTGCTTTGAATTTTGCTAACACTGACTTATCAGGAATCCAATATAGATGCCTCTATCTATTCACATCCAACCGCTTCATAAGTTCGAGGACAAACAGACAGATAACTTACACTATTATTATATAAGAAATACTTCTTTTATAAAATGATCCAGTAGTGCCATCATCTAGTAAAATATCTTTACTTAAGGGCAAAAATATTCGAACTACTTCCAAAAGCTTCGTCCTTCATACTGCCCTAGTTGTATTTCGTGAAAAAGTCATTTTATGACAATACTCTTCTGAAAACTAAAATGAATGATAACTTTATTGGTTTGATTTTCTGAAGTTGATATTTCCCTCCTCTACATTTGAATTATTAGTGAAAAGATTCTTTAGTTGATGCATCGCACGTCATATCCTTAAGGTAGCGCCGTTCTCTAACCATGCTCTAGAACAGGGAAGTAGGAACGCGGCGCCCGCGGCGCCATGGCGCCCCCGATCATTTTATGCGCCTCGCTGACTAAGTAAATGTATGATAGCCATGAGCGATTTACTTATTTGTCAAACCGATATACAGCAAGTAGTCAGTTGAGTTTAGGATTGTGCATAGATTAAATTGCTAACCTTGAGCGTATATAATACCACGCACGTATTTTTGTTATTTGATCGTATTTCGATTAGACCATGCGTAGATCGTGCATTTAAAACAAACTACCAAGTAATCCGAAATAATTCTGTTCTTTCAAAAGTTCATGATAAATGTAAAGAAAAAGAACATATTATTTTAACGATGAATCATTATATTGTTTCGTTGATTACAAAGGGAAGTGTATTTGTTTGTTTTGTAATAATAGTGTTGCGATTCCCAAGAAAAGTAATATTAAAACGACATTTTAAGGACCGTTCGTACCAATTTGATAGTAACTATCCAATGAACTCTGAAATTAGAAAAAAAAAACATTATTTCTTTAAAATGTGCAATAACTAACCAGCAAAGTTTTTTTACTAAACCACTGCAACAACATCAAGCAGCAAAGATCGCGTCATATAAAATATCGTATTTGCTAGCTAAGAATCCATTACGGAGAATTATTGAAAGAAGCCATGTAGAAGCTGCTATTCGCTTTGAAGAATTTAAAAATAAAAAAAGAAATAGTTTCAGCTATAAACACGTTGCAAAAAACTCAAGTTTCACACTGAATTTATGTATCATTATGTGACACCAACAAAAAAAAGTTATAAAAAATCTGTTTTTTTTTAATGCCTATTTATACTGTTTATTACTGTAAAATATGCCCTCGGTGAGTTTCAAATTTAGTATTGCGCCCTTAAGGACAAACAGTTGCCGAGCTCTAGAAACATTTGAGCTCTATAGGGAAGCTATTTGGAATAAGAAGAAATATTGCTGTGTCATCTTGTGATATGGGTGGTCCAGCCACGTTCGCTCATTATTTTCAGCCTTTAAAGAACAGTCAAACAACTCATGAAGACCTATTTTATTGAATCAAATGCGCCCATTCGTGAGAATTAGGAACAAATACTGTTCGCATTAAAATAATATTCTAGTATAGAATAAACTTAATTCTCTGTTTTATTCCTATTTCTATTTTTAATTTATCGGTTTATATCTACCAAAGGTGGTTATTTGCTCTTCAAAAACTGCTAAATATTTACCTAAATATGCTGATATTTTTTTCAAACGCAGAAGAACCTGTGTCTAATGATACTGCCTATAACAATAGTAATTCGTTAGTTCAGGTGGAATTATTTATTGTATTTTTTATTTAATTGGTGTAAATCACCAAAAGCATAGTAACTGAACTATAAATGTTTAACATTTAAAGGATTTGAATAGTGGAATTACTTCACCTGTATTATCTTAAAAATTGACCTACGAGAAGCACAAAACCCTAAAGAACAGCTAACACCCAGTATAATATTCTGTCGTCAAATTATAGATGGATATTCCCCAGCAAAAAGTATTGGTTTGGAGCTCTCTATTCTACTGTTTTACCCACGAGGGCTATTGAACGGGGACATACTGTTTGAAGCCGATTCTGAACGGTACGAACATCCATTCCAGCAACTTGATTTCAACCCACTGGTACCGAAGAGTAGCGCTCTACCATGCGGCCATCGTTCGGCACTCAAGGAAAAGGAAAGGCCGTCGTACTAGCTTCCAATCAAAGAAGTGTTTGTTGCAAAACATAATGAGTTTGTACCGAGGTACTTTCCCAAGATGTTCATCACATGCATGCACAGCTGTGGAAGAAATTTTCAAGATAAATTTAGGAAGAATTTTTTACTTCGAGTTTTTGGAACCCCTGTGGAGAAGTTATAGATCGCGGAATGGCACAAGCGTAACGGCAGAGCTCACACAGAGATGTAATCGTGGTTATGGGGGCAGGGAGTCAGATTTTTTCAAAAGGTTCTATTTTAATGAGCCCACCTGCACTCCCGAAGGGGGTGCAGATGTGGGAAAATTTCACCAACAAGCGATTGGCAAAGAAGAAAAAGAGGCGTTAATTTGGTTTGGTTTTGGAATTCTACGGTCTACATTTTTGCAACACGAGGGCTAATAAGACCGGGACCTACTGCTTAAAGCCAATTCCGCAAGGCTCCGAACATCCATGCCATAGTGGGATTATAAAGGGCGTTAAAACTGAAGTGAGGAATTGGGAAAGAGAGTTAAAAAAGGAGATGAAATCGGGATTGAAGAGTAGCTGGACATCACATTCCCAAGCCCTGCACACCAGCACCGACGTCCCATGCGCCCGAGAGCCCGGACAACGGAAATCATGGAATGGCACAAGCGTATGGGGAAAGCCCCTGCCTGCTCCCCGGTGCCTTCAATGGAGGTAAAACAGATTTCACATCGTGACGGTTATTTACGCCTCAGTTAGTAATATGATTTGATTAAGGAATAACAGATAACTAAAGAGAATTGTAATAATTATTGTGTATTGATGAATATAGATTCTAAATAATTGCTGATTATGTTATATGGTGATCAAATATATCAATTTCTAAATAGTGTACAGAATAAATGTCTTAATCCAAATATAAGGCATTATATTTTTACTGTGTTTCCCCTTTGTAGGCGAACACTAGTGTTAGTTTTGTAAGTACATTACAACAAAGGTAATACTTAAAAATATTCAACTTCAATAGCTAGAATCCTTCTAAAAAATCATAGTTCACAGAACATATAAAAAATAAGACTAACATGGGCAAATAAATAAAACCACTTTACTATGAAAACTGGAGAAAAGTTGAGCACTTATTTATTTTAAAATAAATGTTTGATATCAATCTAGAAGCATTTATTGTTGACCAATTTTGCTAAGATTCTGTTCCATTAAATTCAGTATACGAAACGAAGGCCTAGGAGATAAATTCCTGTTAAAATGGGAATTTCGAAAAAAGGTAACATCCTACAAAAGTCGCGATCTAGTCAGTTTTTTGAGGAAGGCTCGGAAGGCTCCAAATCGTAAAAAGTTTAACTTGTCAAAATATGTCCATATTACTTTTTCGGTATTTATAACATGTAAAATGTTTTTTGATGCGACTTACACTCAAGAGCCAAAACATTATGAAAACCCCTACATTTTGCAATGAACTCGTCTGGATGACGTGGATGGCACGTGATCAGGTGGAAGTGGTATTTAACTGCTGCTGGAGAGTCTGAAGAATCCTTCTTTCACTTACTTCTGTGTGTGATGGGAAAGGCTGCGAATCTAAGCGATTTTGATAGAGGGCAGATTGTAATGGCTCGAAGACTCGGAACAAGTATTTCCGAAACTGCACGACTCGTGGGTTGTTCGCGATCTACAGTTGTTAGTACTTATGCAAAGTGGATGAATGACGGTGAAACCATCAGTAGACGACATGGTGTTGGACGTCCACATGCCAGCAAAGAAAATGCTGAATTCCAGTTAATGCTCTTCCGCCTAACTCACCGGATCTCAATCCGATAGAACACATTTGGGATGTCATGGGACGGCAGCTCAGAGTTCAAAGACCACCAATTCGCAATATCTCGGATTTGCGTAACCGTTGCTTAAACTTCTGATACAATCTGTGTCCGGCCATGTAGCAACGAGTTGTGGCATCCATGCCAAGGCGGGCTGAAGCTGTGATGCGCGCCAAAGGTGGGCCAACTCGTTATTGACAGGTGGTCATAATATTTTAGCTCTTGAGTGTATATTTGAATTATCGTAACGAATATAATTCAGAAAATGATAAATTTTTGGGAATGGAATCACTGCAATCTTAAGAAAGTCTATTACTATAAGCTTTCTTGTTGCCCTAATTTCCTATATTATCTCTAAAGACAGGTTTTACTGCCATTCTAAATTAGAAAGAAAATTTACTATCCTTTCTTTATTAAAAACTGTGCCTGTATAAAATATATTATTTTTCCTCGGGATTAAGTTATTTAATGAAATGTTTAAATAGAAACTGTAAATTTAAATAAATATTTCTTCATGTTAATTTGCAGTTAAGGGAATCCAATGTAAAGAATACCAAACCACTTGAGTTTTAAGTCATAAAAATGCTAATTTGTAGCGTTTGATGATGATAGTTACTTTTCGTTAGAATTCACCTTTTCGAAGTAATACTTGAAGTACCTTGGTCTATAATGTAAGTTATATTTCAGAAAAGTTGCTTTTAAATTACTTCAAAATCCAACTCAAACAAATTTTAATTCAACTTCTAACATATATCGCTAAATTACCAAAGTACTTATTTCAATTTTTAGCAAGCAATTCTCTTCCTATTAACAGTTATGGGGTATTATGTAGATTTTTCTATTCGGCAAATTAATAAAAAGTAATTGTGTCCGTACTCCTTTTATCTACAAGATATGCATTGTTTTGTTCTTTTAATTAACGTGTCAGTAAATCATATTGACAATGAAGTAGTAACACAATAAATACACGCTAAATAAGGTAAGCAGTAAAAGATAATTACTTTTGATTATTCCACTTTTCATTTTACATAATAATAACATTATCTGCTTCTCTATATTTCAAACTTTAGATATTTCTTTTCATTAAAACTCACATTTATATTTGTGTGCCACTTTAAAAATCAACATGGATTGCCATTAATGTATCTTATTTTACATTACAATAATTGATATTACGAGAAACCAACTCTAGATGGCTGAATCTCTTCCATTCCGTCAGAAGATATTACGAACACCAAATATCGCCTTGGCGGGTAGAAGCTAAATTTCAGAACATAAGAGCATACTAGCTGCTTCTCACCCAGCCTTCGGTCTGGGTTTTAAAATATTTCACTTAAATCCACTATTAAAGATAACATATTAATAAAAATATTGAATACTGAAATTTGAAATTAAAATCAAGATCTACAAAATAAAACCTTTAACAAAAGTTTTGCTTTGAAAAATGTAAATGTGAAAAAAAAAATAAAATTGTTAGAACTTAATTGGAGTCTATAATTATTAAAAAAAAAAAAAAAAAAAAAAACCTCGCTAAGATAAAACAGAAAATACATAAATTAAATTCCGAGAACGCTTATTTTACCTGCAAGCGTTATCAGATAAAGTTATTTAAAGGATTTCAATTCTTATAAAATGTAATGAAAAGAAATAAATACAGAATGTCGCCAACCTTAATTAAGAATAGGTGGAACACAGATTGAAGCCTCAAAATTGGATAAATAAAAATGCCCCAATTGAATTAAAATGTACGAATGGAAATGGAATATGGAAGAAATGTATCAAATTAATATTGATAAAACAAAATAAATAAGGCTAAAACATCGAAAACAATTATATTATTTGAAATCATATAGAGCAATTTGTCGCAACGTCACGAACTACTATAATGACCTTTCCATTCATTTTCATGTTTACAACAGCCAATAGGAAAACAATAAACTGCCCTTCCGTTTGAAACTAAAGCCAGAATTGTCATAATTTGAGAATTATTTGAAATCATATTTTAAACTTTAGTCGAAAGTAGCAATCATATCACAACATTTCACAGTTGCCATTTCTAAAATGAAAACTAATTTCTTTCCCGTACATAATTTGCCTATTTTTTCTCTAATGTAGTCCAGTTTTAGATAACAAAACCTATAACCATATGTTAGTTTTCATTTAACAAATGGCAACTGCGAGATAAAAATAAATTTGATATAATTTAGTGAGTTTTTAATTACTAAAAACAAAAATCTCGCCAAGATGATAAAATAGAAAAAATAGTGCCTTTCTAAAAAAGATAAGTTTAGCATTTAGCAGATGCAAAAATATTATTTCATACATATATATTTTCATAAATATATTTATTTTCATTGAGTTTTAATAGCATAGATATATTTTTATGTTACTCGGAATACCAAAATATCAAACGATAATAATGCCAACCTTGAATAACATTATCATTTTTGACGCCAACTTAACAATGAAAATATGCGTGGTGCAAAATTAAAGTAGCATTTTGGTTGGGTTTTCATTAATATCTTTTGAACTAATTGAAATATCGGAACGCGAATGGCCGAAATGACTTTCCTGGATCGTTCCAGCGCCCTTTTGCGTCCAGCAGTTCATGATGAGATAGACGCACATAGGTACAAACATACATAGTTACAGTCAGATTTTAATATATAGTGAAATATAGGCATTTACTTCTCAAGCTGTAAATCCAAGTGCGGTGCTAGAACCGATTCTATTATTTGAGGTAACCTTCGATGATATCACAGTAGCAAGCGTATAGAGAAAGAGTGCGAAGAGGGTCATGTGACAGAAGTAAATAATAAATACTTCTTGAATGCATGAAGTTTAAAATTTTTTTAAATGAAATTTTAAAATAAGAGACAAATATTGCACAGTAAAAACAAACTATGGGTAAACAAATTGTACAAATAAGGCAATTAAAAAAGATTATTTGATGATAAACATATTTTTAAATCCGGAATTTCAGAGAAATTTTTTTTAATCTTTGGTCTAAATACAATTAACGTAACGAGACATGCCAAAAAAAAATTCATGCAATTATTTTGAGAAGTCGAGTTATCGATTATTTCCAGTTATTATAATCCAGTTTCGAGTTATTAAATAAATATTATAGGTGAAATTCAAGTAATTGTTTTTTAAATTTTGAATTAAAGTTTTTCAATTCTTTTTAATAACCTGGTCGTCAAAAGTAAGACATGAACTTTTCCAGGACGTAAAATTCCATGGAAGCGGATAATTAAAAAGCGATACAGAACGATACAAAAAATCATTATCTGTTTAAAAAATATATACCTTATTTTATTGACATATACTTTTTCTGACTGTAAAAGAACACTGGGAATAGCAAGTAGTTTTAAAATATATATGGTATAGATGATAAAACGAACTTTTTACATTGACTTTAATCCGCTTATAAGTTGTTGAATATAGCTTACAAATATTTTTTAAATTTCTTTAAAATGACTGATTTTTGTAACTATAGTATATACAGTGTGACGTACTGCAGTAAGATCAGGAGAGGCCGTCAATGATATAGGCAGGACATCTATTTACTCTGGATTAAATATTTTATTCATGGGAATAAATATGTATAGCTATGTACAGGTTTCAGTAAATTCCAGTTCTCTTGATATCTCGTGCTGAGATAAACGTTAACACAAATACAACACGTGGGTACAGTGAAGCTAGTCCTTCACCAACACAGGAACAGTTCGTAAATGAGTGCCGGTATGGGACGCTGTCACTATAATCTCCGGGCTGACGATCAGTACAGTTGACTTCCAAGCTGAGGCTCGAAATGCTCAGAGTGCGTATCTCGCTGGTGTTCGTTGAGAAAACTAAGGATTCAGGACAATCTAAAATTAGAGTAGGTGTCACTATCAGCGACCTACTTCTAAGCACGAAGTAGAAAAAAATATTAAAGATTAAAATCGAAAGTCGACTTTTTAGCAGAAAGCAGAGACACTGGCGGTCTCTAAAGAAAAGCAATCTCCAACAATCGGAGAGACAAATGGACTCCTCTCGAGCTCCACAAAAACAAACTCCTCCAAATAAACTCTAAATAAAAGCCCTCTTTTTGGCACAGCTAATCTTCTTTTATATGGTTCCCGGTTGCCCCTAGCATGATTCTTCCGGAACCTTCCAGAACCAGGGGCACGCAATCTTGCGGTCAACCGACCCGCCTGCATCAGCTGATTCGTTTCCAGATATGGCCGAAATGTCGTCTTTAAGTCAACCGACCAAAACAACTTTTCAACATTTCTGTTAGCTGGTTGGAATGATAAATTGTAGGGGAGAGTGGGGCACCTTGGGACACCTTTATTTTCAGGCTTTAATTTGCAACCAGGAATTAGTTCTCATGTGTATTGATAGATGGCCATCCTCTTCACTTCTCAAAGAATTTTGATGAAGATAGTGTTTATAGGTAAGGAACAATTTCATTTTCTTTGTTTTGAATAACCTAAAATTAAACCAATGTGCATTTTAAAAAGTAATTTTTTGAAAAAAATTAAAATATTTTTAAAAAAGTGTATTGTTATGAAAGAAAATTCATTTATTATTATTTCTATGCTAATAAATAAATTGTATTGTTAAGCCTAACTGTATAGTAGTTACCAAAATATACTATGTAAAATGGGGCAGGTTGGGACACACATAGATGGGGCACCTTGGGACATTTTAAAAAGTGTAAACAAATATCAATTCAAGTAAAATAATTAATATTTTGGTGCCTAATTTTTAATTGATTTAGCATGTGAAAATATTAATTTATTAATCTTTTTTCAGAAAAAAATGGTGAGAACAAGAAAAACAAGCAGAAAGTATTCTACTGTAAATGCTAATATGCTTGATTCAGCTACAGAAAAAGTTTTGGCCGGTGTGTTGTTTGTAAGAGAAGCAGTAAGAACCTTTTGTGTAAGCAAAAGTACCCTTAGCAGCCATTTACTTAAATTCAAAAGCAAATCTGAATCCACAACAGGCTTTAAATACCAGTCAAATATAAAAAGTCGCCAAATTTTTAGCGAGGAAGAAGAGATAATGTTAGTCAATTATTTATTACAGGCTTCAAAACTTCACTATGGGTTAATAATAAGTGAAGTTAGATTTCTTGCATTTCAGTTTGCTCTAGCTGCTAAGAAAAATATTTTGCCAAGTTGGTTCGGAAAGAAAAAGCTGGTATAGACTGGTACCTTGGCTTCATGGAAAGACATGCTAAATCTATTTCTCTTCGAAAACCCGAAGCTACCAGTCTTTCAAGATCTACAAGATTCAACAGGGCAAATGTTAACACATTTTTTAACAAACTTGAGGAAGTTCTTAAAAGAAGTAAATTCTTACCAGATCAAATATACAACCTAGACGAAACAGGTGTCACAACTGTGCACGTTCTTCCTAAAGTAATTGCTTCTAAAGGAACCAAACAAGTGGGGCAGATAACTTCAGAAGAACGTGGCCAACTTGTCACTATGATAAGTGCTATTAATGACATTGGGAATTCTGTGCCTCCTATGCTGATTTTTCCAAGAAAAATATTTAAAGAACACTAGTTGAAAGGTACTCTACCTAGAGCAATTGGATCTACCAATAAAAGTGGTTGGACAAATTCAGACATATTTTTACAGTATTTAAAGCATTTTGTGAGTCACACAAAGCCTTCACAGCAAGCACCTATTATTTTGATCATGGATAATCATGAGAGCCACATTTCAATACAGGCTATTCATTTCTGCAAGAGCCCTCACATTATAATTTTAATCATACCACCTCATTCATCACACAAGCTACAACCACTTGACCATGCTGTGTTCAGTTCATTCAAAAGGTGTTATAATTCAACTTGTAGCCAGTGGATGTTATCCCATACCGGTCGCCCAATAACAAATTATGATGTGGATGAATGTGTTGGTATAGCCTACCCAATTTCATTTACAAATAAAAATATTATATCAGGCTTTCGTTCTACTGGAATTTGGCCTTTTAACAGTGAAGTATTTGGCGATGATGAATTTCTATCATCGTATGTAACTGATAGACCAGATCCTGTAGCTGCTCCTGATGCTGTAAACAAAATTTCTGATGTCTCTTCAATAAACTCAGTCGTTTCGCCTATGCTACAAGAAATTCGTCCATTTACAGGAGTAGGACCCAGACAGAAAAGCCCTAGAGCGAGGAAAATCAACTATTTTTACAGACAGTCCTGAAAAACAAAAATTGTTGGATGACATTCTAAAGAAAGCATTACCAAAAAAATGTATGTTAAAAAATGTATGCAAAAAATGTTTGTTAAAAAATGTATTAACTTGAACAATTTTCAGCTATTTCTCTTTTATAACAGTTAATAAAAAAATTTTGAACAGTATTTTGTATTTTTCGTTTAGTGTCCCAACCTACCCCATACAGTAGGGCAGGTTGGGACATTGGAAAGGTATTTTATTTCTTTTATTACCCTTTAACTAAATGAGATATTAAGTAGGTTTAATGTTTATAAGAAGCACATATGATGACAATATATGCCTGCATACTTATTTTTTTCAATTAGCTTTAAAAAAAATTCATAAAAATGTTTAACTGAAAAGTGTCTCAAGGTGACCGGTCTCCCCTATAACATAATGTTCTTTAAAGTTTATGATAAAATAAAAATTATACTTTTTTGTCTTCAAAATTCTTTTCTCTAAAAATAGTTTAAATTTTGACATAAATATAACTTACCATTGAAAAAAAAACTAATTACCAAAATCAAAGATTTGGCGTGAATAAAATAAACCTAAATTCTAAAAAAGAAGTCAGAGAATTCAATTATAAATTCTGAAAAAGTACAAAAGTGCAGTCCACCCTATTATTATACTAACCATGATACCTCTCCTACAATATCTACTTTTCGGTAAGGATTTGCTTCACTGTGTTCGTATTGGACATGGGTAATATTTGATTTGCTGGTCTACTTTAACTACTTTTAGTTGAACAAGTCCCAGAACCGTTCAAAAACTGCTTGAAACGTTAAATACCAGTTTAATTGTAGAAACATAACTAGTTGGTATGACACTGAATTTAAGCATCGGAGCTCTCAGATACACTATTCTGCTGTTGATATAGATGCTAATAGACATTCGAATTCACGTATTTCATGATTTAATTAGGTTTCATGTTGCATAAAACTGACCAAGTGTTACGATCAACGTGGTCGAATTACATTTCTTACTGAAGAATATTGATTTGTCAGCTCCGAAACCAAAAATTCATCTATGATGCAAAATATGGTTTCTTAGAGATGTTTGTATGAATTAATGAAACTTATTGCAATTCCTGTTCTTATGAATAGAATGAAACTCTTTCAAACACCCTCAAATAGGTCAGGTTTTATTCTCCTTTACAAACAATCTTAAGAATTCCTTAATTTTATTACTCCGTCGATGTGTTCAACTTTAACTCTACTTCAAATTCAAGGAATGCAGCAAATTGGAATTTAAATACGGTTAAGAATAAGTTACCGCTAAAGTTCCGAGAAGTATTGAGTGATAAAAGAATTCTAATTTCACGACGTCAGAAACCGTTCCGCAAATTGTATAGGTCATGTTTGCTTTAAAATAATGCTATTAAAGGTCAGAGAGGAGACTCAAAGGTAATGCCATGACATTATCAAATCTCTTTTCGTAGTGAGATTCGTGATGCATTAAAACTTTAATTAGATTATCCAGTTATAAGTTACTGAAAGAACTTACTATAGATTAGTTAAGAAAGTTCCTGAAAAAGCTAATTAGAGGCACTTTCATCTGAATACTTTGAACACTTTGTGAAATAATGTTTTTCTAAAACATTTCGGGGGCAGTCTTGGAAGCTACTTTGAAGATTTGACATCCTATAAAAAGAACTGTCATTAGTGGTTTCATTAAACAATTCTTCCTTTTTATAGTATATAAACGATTAGTAAAACTTTTTTCAAAAGATGTTTCATTTTTATCAAAGAGGCCAGTGGTAATTACTTTTTTAAAATTAAATGTAAATGAAGAAATGATTTTGAATCAAATAGAAACAATTGATGGCATAGTACGACAGTGGACAAAGGAGATTCTCGTGTTTGTTTTTTATATCAATTTCTCTGCAATATTATTATACATGGATCACAAATTTGAGAAGTAATATGTATTTAAAAAGCGGCTGATGAACTAAAATTATTAGAAAGGAAAAAGAATCTTTCTCAGTGGTAAACAGCGTTAAGGATTAGGGTTTGAGATATTTACCCTGAAACAGTTCCCTCTTCAACAGTGAAAGGAAAAAAAGAGAGAAAAATAATCATGAGTCATTCCTTAAACATGTCCAATGTTTAAAATAAATAAAAACACAAACCTGGAAGAAGGTAGTATTATGTTAGCTGTTAATAGTGTTAAAGTAAACAAAAAAAGATTTAAAAAGGCTAACCAAAACTAAAACGAAGCCCTTTATCCTGGTGACGTTAATTGGGACGTCTGGTGAGAAAATAATTTAAGAACAAGTTACTTTTTTCCCGATTAAACTTTGGAGAGAAGAAGGAGTTCCCAAGCATGTGACCAGACTTGGATGTAATATGAAACTAACGCTTCATGGTTCAGATATTTGGATTTGTGCTATTGTGTACTGAAGAGCATTACAAACAACTTGAACAACATTTTGCAGTTAAAAATAACAAAAGATAGGAAGATAAATTTACAACAAAATGATAAATTTGTAACCATGACAAATTACTTATTGTAAGTCACGCTATTATTACTTGAGGTTTAACACAAATTCAGATTTAACAACTTCAAAAATTTATTTACAATACTAAATATAGACTTCACCATTTATCTGGTACTAGTGATTAGTTCACTGTTTTCAATCATCCAGGAGATTAGTTCCTGTGTCCTACTGCGCAGGACTTTGTATGTAATAACTGGAATCACTTCAATTCCTCTCCTGTTGGGGGCTCTTTAAGATGAAAATCCTTTGTGCGATTACGAAAAAAAGGTAGTGCAGAGAGTTTTCTTCTTAATCACAGATACAATTTGGAGACCCAGTCACCAAATAAAAACGAGAGAGATATTGAAGTAAGTGTTTATGTCCCGTTAGGAGAGCATTTAAGCTCAATAGCCAAAACAGTATGACCACCTCTCAATAACAAGTTGGCCCACCTTTGAAACGCAACAAAGTTTCAACTGGCCTTGGCATGGATGCCACAAGTCCTTGGTAGATATCCGGAGACAGATTGTACCAAATGTTTAAGCAACGGTTATGAAAATCCGAGATATTGCGAATTGGTGGTCTTTGAACTCTGAGCTGCCGTCCCATGATATCCCAAATATGTTCTATCGGATTGAGATCCGGTGAGTTAGGCGGAAGAGCATTAACTGGAATTCAGCATTTTCTTTGCTGGCATGTGGACGTCCAACACCATGTTGTCTACTGATGGTTTCACCGTCATTCACCGTCATTCATCCACTTTGCTTAAGTACTAACAACTGTAGTTCTCGAACAACCCACGAGTAGTGCAGTTTCGGAAATACTTGTTCCGACCCTTCGAGCTATTACAATCTGCCCTCTATCAAAATCGTTTAGATCCGTAGCCTTTCCCAAAACACACAGAAGTAAGTGAAAGAATGATTCTCCAGCAGCAGTTAAATACCACTTCCACCTGATCACGTGCTTTCCACGTCATCCAGGAGAGTTCATTGCAAAATGTAGGGGTGGTCAAAATGTTTTGGCTCTTGAGTGTAGAATACATGTATACAGACTGTACACATGTATGCGTGTAGGTATAACTTATACATCTAAAAAAAAAGAAATACTTTGAAGTTATGCTTCCAAAAAAAGAAGTAAGTAAAATTAGAAATATTCCGTAATTTTTCAATACTAAAACAAGATTTTCTCAGTTACGTTAAATAATATTTCTTTGTTGTCTGATAATGAATAATTCTAGCAGTACAATTTTCTTAATACAAATTTCTTAACACATATTTCTCACTAAAAATATATGCTGGAAACTTTGTTAAACGTGATGGAGAAATTTATATACTATCACAAATATATACTACCTATATTTTGAGAATGCTATGAAATTCATTTTGAGAAGGATTTGGAAACACGTTTATGAAAAAGAAACATTTTGAGAATAAGATTTATTTACAAAATTCCAACAGTATTGGCATATTTCGTTCGACGTGAGCCTAAAATAACTTTAGCTGTCAAATTCTATCAAACAGAACTTGAGGATAAGCATCAAGTATTTTGAATTTTTGATTGAAGCTGTCAATACTTCTTGGACGAATTTACTTCAAGCGAATGCTGATAGGAATTGTTGTTGAGTTAAAACAACGTAGTCGATGATAATGTTTTTCATTGTGAACTATTTTAAGAAAAGCGATTATAATAAGTAAGCTAAAACTTGAACACACTAAATGAATAATTAAATATTTTACAGCTCAAATGTGTTTTGAAATCCATTAGATTTTAGAGCCTATACCCTTTTCTGACAACTAGCAAATAACCTTTTTTAAGGAATGCTTTCGAAAAATGTATATAATGGACTATTACAACTAATTTATTTTTTTAACCAACCTGCTTGAAAATGTAATATGTCTTTAAATAAATAAATAAATAAATATATATATATATATATATATATATATATATATATATATATATATATATATATATATATATATATATATATACATATATATATACATATATATATATATACATATATATATATACATATATATATATATATATATATATACATATATATATATATATATATATATATATATATATATATATATATATATATATATATATGTATATATATGTATATATACATATATATACATATATATATATATATATATATATATATATATA
>CM063505.1:173488822-173546322 GCA_032207245.1 Pardosa pseudoannulata | reverse complement strand
CAATTTTTATACAGTGGCGTGTAAAAATAATATATATCTTTGAGGTAACTTAATTTAAGGATAGTTTATAAAATATGGTTTAAAATTATAAATTTTACTATTTTTATGCTAGGAAGTTTTTTTTCATACCGAATGAAAAAAATAATAAAATTCTCTTATCTACAAAATTCATTTTAGATATATATATGAATTAGAAATTAAATTTTTGTCAAGTATAAGCAAAAAATAATCGTTTATCCTTTAAACTTAAAACTGTCTAAAATTTAAAAAAAATTTAAAAACTGTTAAGAAATTGAAAATTAAAATTACAGATTAACCTTTTCATAATATAAAATAAAATGTATTACTCCTATTAATATAACTGATGTTCATCACAGCATTAAAATATTAGGTTGAGGAAAAAGAAATCCATTATTTTTTCGGTAGATGGCTGTAGTGGTCGGTATCTCGCAAAGTATCTATCCAACAATTTCAAATTTATGCTCGTTGTCAAGGTGACATTTTACTCTAAAAAAAATCTTTTTCCTGTTTTTTTTTTGGCCATTCAGTTGTGAGTTAAAGGGTGTTAAATATGGAAGTCAATAAAGAGAAAATTCAGTACATTTTACAGTTTTTCTTTTATAAAGGCAAAAATTCAAGCCATAGGGACTGAAATTGTGAATGGTGTTAATGGTACCGGTACTGTAACAGCTAAATAAGTGCAATTTTGGTTTCGTCCATTGCGTTCCGGCATTTTTGATGTTAAAGATGTACCTCGCACAGGCAAGGTCGTCGTCGAAAATGTCGATAAAATCACAGAAATAATAGAAGTTGACTGGCATGCTAGTAGTCGTATCATCGCTCAGGAGCTAAAGATTGACCATAAAACAGTTTTAAACCATTCGCGCAAAGTTGCATTCAAAAAGAAGCTCGATGTTTGGGTGCAACACCAATTAACACCAAAAAAGTAATAGATCAAATTTCCGTCTGCGAAGCCTTGGCCAAACGGAATGAAATCGACCCATTTCTTAAACGGATGGTGACTGGGTATAAGAAATGGTTCCAATTCGACAATATTGTGCGAACACGATAGTGGTCAAAAAGCAGTGAAGCAGCTCAAACTGTAGCCAAACCAGGACTAACGGCCAGAAAGGTTCTACAGTGTATTTGGTGGGACTGGAAGGGAATCATTTATTACTAGTTGCTTCCGTATGACCAACAGTAAATTCAGATATCTACTGTCAACAACTGGACTGTTTGAAGCTAGAGATAGACCAAAATCTGCCAGAATTGGCCAACAGAAGAGGTGTTGTGTTCCATCAGGACAATGCCAGGGCAAACACATCTGTAGTGACTCGCTAGAAATTCAGGGAGCTTGGCTGGGAAGTTTTAAAGTATCCACCATATAGTCCGAACCTGGCACCAAGCGATTATCACCTTTTCTCGCATTGCAAAACTTACTGCGTGATAAGAAATTGGGATAAAGAGAAGATTGTGAAAATCGATTACTAGAGTTTTTCTCTAATAAGGAACAAGATTTCTATGAGAGAGGCATTATGAAGCTACCTTTAAAATGGCAACAAATTATACAACAAAACGGTGCATATTTGACCCAAATCAGACAATCCGAAACATGTTAAATAAAATCATTAATTTCACTTAAAAATATTGGATTTCTTTTTCCCCAACCTAATATAATTATCTTCTATTCGGTATAAAATAATTAGTTTTTTATATACAAATTTCAAAATTAATTTTCCTTATATAGAGTTTTAATTTTCTACCAAGGTAAAATTATTTAAGATTATATTTTTTTTAAATATTGCTTCATATAACAAAGCTAATTTTTTTTAAGTTAGAACCTTATTAATTATCTAGCAATTTTTTTCTTTCAACAAAGCAGAATTTATTATTTTATATTGTATCAAAAATAGATCGTTATTATGAAGACTATAATTCAGCTATAAAGGTACTATGTGCCCTTTAATTGTGTTTTATAGTTAACAGAAATGTCCCGGATGGAGTCAAGTAACGCCTTTAATTCTTTGTATGACAGCTTCTTTATTTCATCGCGTCAATTTTAGTGCAAGCTACTAATTATCCTTTGTTCCTACTTAATGTTCGTAAAACAATCTTCCATTTCTGGGTAACGTTCATAAATAGGAGACCTTCTTTTCACTGTTAGCCTTATATATTTTTCTCTCTTAGTCATAATTAAATTTAAGGGTAAATTAATTAATTTTCTTTCGCGAGTTCTTCCAGGAAAATAAAAAGGAAGCCAGACGGCGCCCGACTTTAGCAACATCTCGCACTTAATTGCTAATTATTTTGATTTTTTAAACTAATTTTTCCTGAAATGCACTTTTTCAAAATGGTGTTTACAGGGTACACAAGGCTGCTCATTTCTTGTAATTTAATGTTTCTGCGACTCCCGTGAACTTTTATACCAGCTCGAAATTATCGCTAAAGGTTACATCTAATTTATGTTCCATTTTTTGTCGACGCAGAACGTTTAATTTCTCTGGGGCTTTTGGGGGACATGGGAAATATCTTTTGACTCACGGGAGATGCTAATATCGTATTTCCGGTAGCTCTTAACTCTATTTTTTTAAACATATATATTTAAATCTTCTGACCTATAACTGTCTTCTTTCTTTGGTTAATTTATCCTATCTATCTCTAATTATTGTTGCTTTCCTCTATGAACAGATAATAGAAGAAAATGATCAGATAACATTTAAAAAGAGGAATATTTTATTTCATTTTCTGCTAATTCATCTTTCAGGAAATGATGAACGTGACAAACAGCTTTTATAAGTTATAATTTATCATCACTCTAAGTTAATAATTATTGATTTGGACCCAAATTTGTACAAATAGAAAATGAAGTATAGCTAAAGCATCACATTCCAAAATTTATATTTCTAAAAGATTATTTCTCTTTTTTACATTCGTTGTTTTTCTAGTTTTTAATCTTTTAGTTTTTCCAGTGCTTCTTAAACTCAATTTTTGTTTATTTTTTACTTTAAGAACAATCGCCATTTCTCAAGACAGGTGATACACTGTTTTTTCTTTCCCGATTCAGTGGTATCAAAACCACTTGTATCATTGATGTTCGTACTTGTTTGGTTTGGAGTGCTACGGTCCACTCTTTTGCAACACGAGGGCTAATGAGACCAGGACCTATAGCTTAAAGCCGATTCCGAACTGCTACGAACATCCATGACACAGTGGGATTCGAACCCACGAACTCAGGCCAGGACCCTAACCAATCGGCCATCGTTGTGCCTCTTCGTACCTGTATGCAATCAACTTTAACGTAACTGGTTTCCTGCTATATTAAAATCCTTCAGCTCAACTGATGGGCCAACTGATGGGCAGCATTTGGTCCAGGAAAGAAGCTTTAAAAAAAAGTCATAGCTTCCGAGTTTTTGTTCTATTAAATTCATTAAAAACCATACAGGACAGACCTGCAAATTACTCTTTGTTTCATCTTCCAGAATAAGCATTATGAGAGCTGGTGGTAGAAATTCTTTCCTTGGTTGATAAAAGTGACTATCCACATAATACTTCCTTTAAATTATCCTTTTATAAATTTTATTTTTATTGTATTTGTACAGAGGTACTTTCCCAACATGGTCACTGCACAGCTGTGGGAGAAATTTTCAAAAAGAATTTAGGACTTCGATTGTTGACTTCGAGTTTAGGGACCCCTGCGGAGGAGGTATAGATCCCGGAATGGCACGAGCGTAACGGTCAAGCTCGCGCAGAGATGTAACCGTGAGTTATGGAGGCATTTCTCAGGGCTCTATATGGGAAATATGCTTTAACATGCTATTTTTCGCTAACCTATGCTAACGATCCTTGGTTAATTTCATATCCCTTCTTTTCCTAACCGTCTCAGAGTTAAATTAGTATGTTCTCTTTCGATTGTTAATGAACGTTACAAGCTGTTATAATTTCTCTCTTATTATAAATTTTAACCAATTGTAATAAATTAAAAAATTTTATATTGTAAAATATATTTCTAAATTATTTCTCTTTTACATTCGTTCTTTTTCTAGTTTTTAATCTGTTATATTTTTTCCAGTGTTTCTTAAACTTTTTTATTTTTTACTTTAAGAACAATTTCTTTCTCAACTTGACACTGTTTATTTATACCTGTAAATTGTATCATTGATACTATTTGAGTGCTACTCCACTCTTATGCAACACGAGGGCTAATAACCTACAGCTTAAATGTCGATAAAACTCAGACCAACATAAGCACACTAACTATTTTCTACCAGCACCTCTAATCGGCCATTCGTTTATACCTCAACTACTAAATGTAACTGCTACTATATTAAATCCTTCAGCTCAACTGATGGGCCAACTGATGGGAGCATGGGGGCATCGAATCAAAGTTCATTTTTTTAATTTCTAATTGCTCGTCATATTCCAGATAAAGACGTACTTAATTTATCTTTGGTTTTACAAGAGTGCTATAAATTACCCCTTATCTAAATTTAATTCCTTTTTTTAAAGGTATTGTTCTTTACGGCTTCCCAGCTTGAGCAAATTTAATTTTATCGATTGTTGACTTCGAGTTTAGGGACCCCTGCGGAGGAGGTATAGATCCCGGAATGGCACGAGCGTAACGGTCAAGCTCGCGCAGAGATGTAACCGTGAGTTATGGGGGGCTAAAAATAATGTCAGCTTTCACAAAAAGGGCTATTTTAATGAGCTAACCTGTACTCCCGAAGGGGGTGAAGATGTGGGAAATTTTCACCAAACAAGCGATTGCCAAAGAAGAAAAAGGGGCGTTAAAACTGAGGTGAGGAGTTGAGAAAGAGAGTTAAGAAAAAGGAGTTGAAGTCGGCATTCAACAGTAGCTGGATATCGAAATCCCAAGCCCTGTTCGCCAGCACAGCCGTCCCGTGCGCCCGAACGCAAGGATCGACACACCGTATGAAGAAAGCCCCTGCCTGCTCCCGTGTGCCTTTACTGGAGGTAAAACAGATTTAACATATTCATGACAGTTATTTAGCACTCAGTTAGTAATTCAATATTGTGATTAAGGAATAACGCGTAACAAAAGAGAATTCTAATAATTATGGTGTAAATATGAATATAAAACATAAATAATTGCTGGTTATGTTATATGGTAATCAAGTATATCAATTTGTAAATAGTGTACAGAATAAATGTCTTAATCTAAACATAAGTTATCATATTTTTACTGTGTTTCCCCTTTGTAAAAGAACACTGATGTTAATGTTGTAAGTACATTACAACAATATTATTAATTGCAATTTGCCTTTGTGTAATTACTTTCTTCTTGTCATTTATCAATATCAATTCAAATAAACTGATACTGTTGAGTTATCGTCTTCACAATTCAACTATTTGAGGTGTAGCGGCTATTTTTTAAATTTAAATTTCCCTATTTTATATAATTGTCAAATAATTAGATTTATGAAAGTTTTGATTATCATTTAATCTTTAGAAAATTATCATATTTTTTTCCTTTCTCATGCTTTTTCTTACTTTTAAAATTACATATACTCAGGAACGTCAGAAATATATTTTATAGCACAGAGGTGTCTAACTGCTTTACAATTTAACAGCAATTTCTTTGCAGATGTATTGATTCCTTCTAAAAAATTGTAACCAAAAATTCTTAGGCATAGAGAAAAATATTTAAGATACAACCAATTTTGATAAAAATCAACAAATGCAAATTACGAAATACAGTTTATTTAATTTCCTTCATAACAAATATTTCAATTTCAGTAGTAAGAAAAATGTTTCCGTTTCTTATATGCGCCACCAGTATTTGAAGATTCACACACCAACACAGGCTAGCACATCCAACAATCAAATCCCATTCTCGCGCACACATGAGTACCTAAAATATATTTAAAATCGAAATTGTACTAATTATCAAACATAAAATTAGTACACTTATACCCATTCTGATATCGTTGTTTTTAATTAATGAAAGCAGATATCCACATGCTTGTATCTATCCCATGTAACTTGAAGAAATGCATATATATATATATATATATATATATATATATATATATATATATATATATATATATATATATATATATATATATATATATATATATATATATATATATATATATATATATATATATATATATATATATATATATATATATATATATATATATATATATATATATATATAATACTATATATATATATATATATATATATATATATATATATATATACATATATATATATATATATATATATATATATATATATATATATATATATATATATACATATATATATATATATATATATATATATATATATATATATATATTATATATATATATAAATATTATATAATATATATATATATATATATATATATATATATATATATATATATATATTATATATATATATATATATATATATATATATATATATATATATATATATAATATTATATATATATATATATATATATATACATATATATATATATATATATATATATTTATATATATATATATATATATATATATATATACATATATATATATATTTATATATATATATATATATATATATATATATATATATATATATATATATATATATATATATATATATATATATATATACATATACATATATATATTTATATATATATATATAAATATTATATAAATATGTATATATATATATATATATATATATATAATATCAATATGTAAGCCCTAAAGTCTATCCAAAATTATCCCTTTTCCCCATTAATTATTCTAAATCTTAATTTCTACTTTCTATATTAATCATGTTTTCCCAGACATACAATTTGAAAGAGGAAGTTTTCATTCCTTTAGCCGAACCCCGAAATTCTTTCTTTGATTCTCAAAGCAACAAATGATATGGCTGGCATTTTAATTAGGAAGTTATAACTCTCCCAGGAAAAATCCGTAATGATCAGCAATAATAGTCATCTAGAACTCCACACTTTTGCAGATGGCTCTAATCAAAGGTTACTTTCTATAAGCAAATAACACTTGCCTCAGCATTTTTCCCACGACAGTAAAACACACATGGGTTTTGGTCGTCTCTCGCAGAAGGTTGGCATTACTGAGAGAGAGCATTCTGACACCGTCCGGTTCAGACGCCTCTGGATTTTGTGCTATTTTGATCGGATGAAATAAAAGTTATGTTCGGCCACGACGACTGATGTGTTTCTTTCGAACAGACGGTCAGCGGGACTCTTGGCAGCACAGCATGTCCAGGCTGAGGAAAATTATAGGGGCAATTTCAAAAGAAGTTTTCAAGTGAAACTCGGGGCTGGTTAGGTCCCCTGTCCCCTTATATATATATATATATATATATATATATATATATATATATATATATATATATATATATATATATATATATATATATATATATATATATATATATATATATATATATATATATATATATCTATATATATATATACGTGTGTGTGCGTGTAAGATCCGCAATATGGCATATACCACTGGTGGTTTGCTTTCATGACCAGAAAAAGATGCCGCTTTAGTCACGAAAGATTTTATATTTATCAGAGCGCCGGTTGGACGGTTTCATTTTAAAGACGAGACAAACTGAGAGATCAGCTAGCGAGAAAAATCTAAGTAAAATATAATAAAAACCTAAGTAAAACTCTGAGTAAAAATCTGTCTCCGATAGCGTATATCTTCTTTTCGTTCAGAATTTCCTAACTTGCCTTCTAGCGCACTATAAAGTTTTAATTGGTTAGAGTCCTTTCCTGAGAGCGTGAACTATATCCCAGTAGTCGGTTTATTTAATTAGTTAGTTTAAATTAGGGATTAAAAAGGTGTAATCAAAAGACTCGGGTTTTTTTTGCCCTTGACTTTAGATTCGAAAATCGGTCCGTAACCGTTTCTCAGTCCGTAATGAGGGCTTTAGGCAATAAATTTAATTCGGGGTGATTGAACTATCAAATAACTTGAAGTTCTCTACCAGTATATTCCTTATGAGGTCGCCTTCTGGATTTATTTACAATATCTAAATCATTTTACCGATTTAGTTTAATATTCCCTAACACTAATACACACACACACACACATAATACACATACACTCACTTCCAAAAGTTAAGCACGATGATGAAAATGCTAATTTCCAGAAGCCAATCAGAATTGAAGAGGATGTATATTCGTTGCATAGGTAGATGTAAGTATGCAAATATATTAGGTAAGAGCCAATCGCGCTTTCATGTCAAAAAATATGAAAAAGGGTCAGCCTTATAAGATGCCAGCTTTATGAAGGGTTACATAAGTTGATTGTAAGTGCTGATAGAAGGTGTTTAAAATTTTCGTACAATTTGTTTTCAAGATATACATGTTTCTATGACTTCCAGAAGAAAAATGTAAGATTCTGAGCACTGGCGTGCTGTGGGGCGCGTTTATCAGGACAGTCGATTACAGATGTTGATATTTTCTTCGGCGTTCAATATTCTGTAATTTCATATTTATGGAAAAAATTCCAATCCATACAGATGTCCTAAGGCCTGTAGCCGGTCGCCCAAGGGTTTTTCACCCATTTACTGAGCCCTCCGTTTCAAAGAAGAAGGGTCCTATGATGAACGAACCTATGAATCCACACCACACTGTCCCTTTTGGGAATGCATTGGCTTCTGCATATATTCAATTGGATTAGATGTTGTCCAGAAGTTACAGTTATGGGTATTAACGTCGCCATGAAGTGCAAAAGTGAGCTTCATCTGTCCACAAGATCTTAAAGACCCACGTGGCATTCTGTTCGATTTTGGAGAAAGCCCACCTCGCAAATGCTTCCCTCTGTACGGTATCCGCTGGTAAATTTTATGGCACGACTGCAGTCTGTATGGATACAGATCAAGGATTCCATGAAGAATATTGAATACCGAGGATGGTGGTAAGCCCAACCATCTGGCAGCGTCACGAGCTCTGCTCGTTCCTGCAGCTGGTTCGGACGCTAATGCTTTAATTTCGGCTGCAACACGGGCCGAAAGTGCCTCATTTGAACATGGTCGTCCGGTTCTTACACGATCCTCCAACGTTCCAGTTTCCTCAAACCGCTGAACAAGCTTTATGAGGCCTGTTACAGATAAAGGCCCTTTTACACTCCTGACATTCTTCTGAATTCGAAACTTACGCAAGGCAGCTGTCGCTGATTCCTGATTGACGTAAAACATCACCAACTAAGCTTTATCCTTCGCACTTAGAATCCTTGTTCGCATACATGGTTTGCAGCGGTGAACTGGTTGTGTATTTATAGGAGCTTAAGTTCTTATAACAGTCTCATTTTCATATTTCCACCGAATTTGTTCGCACCCGCACCATCTGTTGGCTGTTATTGAGTTAATGTTTTTCCTGTTTTAAAAAAATCCAATGCCGTAATGGTACTAATCCTGCAAACCATTTTTTTATTTTGGTTATTTTTCCGGTTATTATGAATTTTTTAAGTTTATACGGAGTTTTTGATCACCCAAAGTAATATATTATTTTAATAAATTAGTTTTGAGAATATACTCTAAAGAATGAGTTAATATCATTATCATGTTAATTCTCATTATTAAACAGTAGGTTCTTTTAAATGACGAGTTATTTATAATTTCATTCTACTTTTTCTGTTGCAAAACTTTCATTATTTTTTAACTTCTCCCATCAAAATTACTCCTATAATATAAATTCATTCTATAATATGCTAGTTTCAGGACAAAGTAATTTATAAATGGTTAATACCTATATTTTGAATAATAATAAGCTATCGTAAGTCATAATATAGCAAGTTTTTTTCAAAATTCTAATATATTAGTTGCTTTACATTTTCTATTATAACACCTACAGGATTTTATAATAGATGAAATAGACCTTAAATTTTTAACAAATTTTTATATAATTTTTATAAATATTTAAAGATTAATGGTATTTTTATTGGCACAGATACATTTTCAGCTTGCACCAAGACTCTTTAAAAGTTATGAAACCCCTTAAGAATTAAATCTCATTGCATTAGTATTAATCCTATCAGTATGATCTCATATAATACAGCCTTTCCTAGACACTTGTTCAAACTTTCAGAAGAGGGTTTCGGTGGCAATCTTTATTATCAAATAAACTCTTAACAATAACTAAAAGTGCCCTTTTCTGCAAAGTAATTACGTTCAAACACTGAGACTCCCCTTATCTCATATCATATAATCTTTATATCTTATAATCTTTAAAACTTTGACAGGTAAATACATTTACATATTACATATTATATATAATATATATATATATATATATATATATATATATATATATATATATATATATATATATATATATATATATATATATATATATATTATATATATATATATGTATCAATGTATGTATGTATGTATGTATATATATTGACCTAAAAATGTTTTAAATGTATCTAATGCTTATATCTTCTTTAATATATAAGCTGTGCTTTCTAACTTTCACGTAAAGATTTCTAATAAACAGTTCAATGTTATGCAAAAGTTCAATGTCATTACTCTTAACACTACCCAAATTGCCCTGACATATCACTTTTCTGCAAAATAATTACGTTCAAAAACGGAAACTACGCTTATCTCATTTCATCATATATACATTGACCTAAAATGTTTTAAATGTATTCAATGCTTATATCTTCTTTGATATATGAGCTGTGTTTTGTAACTTTCACATAAATTTTACTGGAATTTTCTTTTATATTTCGCTTAAATAATAGATTAGGTACATATGCAATAATGCTAAATTAAATCATCGATTATTTTTGTTACAATGAAAATTTTATCACAGGAATTAACAACAAATTCTATCTACCTCCAGGTTGTAGGAAAAATGATAATTTCATTCCTTTACTTCCACTAATTACTGAGGAAAAAAATAGGGAAGAACTCAACGATAGTTTCGACGTAGCTAAGAAAACTTTGAATTATCTTTCTAAATGAATTCGACGTGATTCTATATTATGCAAAAATTACTTATACCGTTTATTTTGTTTTATCATACAGGATTATGAAAGTTTATATTTTAGCAATATAGGGGTGGTCTCCCAAATGTATCCTTCACTCTAACTTCATGGAGAGAGTTATAGGCATGATTTTATCATACGTGTAACGTTACAGAACGATGACACGAGTTTTTTTAGACTCTCAAAAATATATCAAATGTGAAGGGTTTCTAAATTTTAGCTAGGTACACAAACATACATACATATATATATATATATATATATATATATATATATATATATATATATATATATATATATATATGTGTGTGTGTGTGTGTGTGTGTGTGTGTGTGTGCGTGCGTGCGTGCGTGTGTGTGTATATATAGAAAAAAAGATCGAGGAATAAGACCTCCGAAAATAAAAAAGTAATAAGAGAAAACCCCAAATTGTGAGAAGTAAATAACTCCAGCAAACAAACAAGATCTGAAACACAGATGTCAGCCACCTGTGGGCCATGAAGACGCAATTTTAATCCCCCTTTGACGTTACAGAAGTCGTCATTTAAACCAGTTAATCCCTTTTTGACATTAGACAGTCACATAACATCTGTGGTTTGACTTACACATTAACTTTAACACTTAACGCGAAGCACCTGCAGCCACAAAACGGCGTCCCCCACGCTATCTGTTCGGCCACACTAAAAACAAAACAAAAAGTGCAACGGCCAATGAAGAGATTCAAGAACGCCCAAAACACGCCCTCGAAAAGTCTAAATGGTCAGGAACACCCTCCCCCTCCCAAAAAAAAACCCTTAGGTAAGATTTTATATTTTTAAGTAAGGAGTTCACACTCTCTAGTATGGCAGCACTTAGAGTTAGACCTTCTCTCCCTAGTCGTGAGTTAACTTAGTTGTGTCACACTAGTCCTGTCCATATGCTTATAGCAGATTTTATGTCGATAGTGCTTCGTAAATATCTAAATATCTCATGTCTGGACGATCAAGAAAAAATAAAGATTTTAGGAGGACAATAATGGACTCTTCGTGACTGCTTTATCCAAGACATGACATATATATGTATGTTTATATATTAGATATATATTTCTATTTATATATATATATATATATATATGTGTGTGTGTGTGTGTGTGTGTGTGTGTGTGTGTGTATATATATATATATATATATATATATATAGAGAGAGAGAGAGAGAGAGAGAGAGAGGTCTATTCCATTACAAAGGAAAGAGGGTCCATCTTGAATCCGATGCAGTCGTGCAGTCGTGCTAGTCGAGTGGTAATACACAAAGAAACTTTAGGATCACAATCAACAGAATTTATTGAGGCAACTTCTCTCCCGGACTTCATGGACAAAACATGTACACCTCTGTTATATAACTGCATAGGCTAACTATTCAGAAGTTTTAATTACTAGTCACGGGGGGACGCCATGTGATGCAGTTTAAGAGTCGCAAGGTTTTTTAAAGGACTTATGCAACAGAAATCTTGGCGGTTCGAAGTCGCCAAATTAATAAGAAAAACAAAGATATTCACCTAGGTTGCCAGAAAATTATTTTAAGATAGACATAATTACATTGGTTAGTATTTTAGGTTCAAAATATCATTACATACACACACACATATATATAAACGGTGATCTCAAATTCATGACACAAACTTAAGGTTTAGAGTAAAAGGCTGTAACAATCATTCATTGTATAAGAATGAATGAGCTCAAGTGACGTGGTAAAGCACAAACACAGAATATATAAAAGACAAACTGAGTTATTAGTTGGTTCTATTGCCGGTAGAGGAAAGTAAAAAGGTAGCTGCAGCTTAGCATTATGCATTTAATTACGAAAAAAAGCCATTCTCAATTGTATTGTCCTTTATGAGGAGAGACTTTCCAATGTAACAATGAGAGATGGATTCCGAAAGAGTAAACATGCATGACATGTACGAACGGGCTGTATCACAAGCAGTTTTTTGATAGAATGTCCATATCACAGAATTTTCGATAGTTGTATCGTCAACTTTGTGAAACAGGTTTTTACCACGAGGTATGCAGCTGATTGACTTAGAAAGAATTTTACACCTTTCAAGTCTGAAAGAAATCTTTTTAAATTTTGTGCTGATAGACCCAAGCCAAGTACAAAGCATTTGCACATAGCGTAGGTGTGGGTGAATAGGTCCTTTGCAAAATGTTAAACAAGAGTAACTTACACCTCTACCATGTTCAGTAAGTACAAGCTTTAACACTATATTTACGGACCGAGCCAATTTGACTCATTAAAAATTTGATCACTGTATATATATATATATATATATATATATATATATATATATATATATATATATATATATATATATGTAATAATATCAATATCTAAGCCCTAAAGCGTATTCCACAATTATCCCTTTTCCCCATTCATTATTCTAGATCTTAATTTCTTCTCTTTATATTAACCATATTTCCCAGCCATCCAATTTAAACGAGGATGTTTTCATTCCTTCAGCCGAACCCCGAAATTCTTTCTATGATTCCCAAAACAGAAAATGATATAGCTGGCATTTTTAATTAGGAAGTTATAACTCTCCCAGGAAAATTTGTAACGATCAGCAATAATGCTCATCTGAAACGCCCCACTTTGGCAGATGGCTCTAGTCAAAGGTTACTCTCTATAAGCAATTAAAACAGTTGCCTCAGCATTTTTCCCACGACAGAAAAACACACGGGTTTTGGTCGTCTCTCGCAGAAGGTTGGCATTACTTAGAGAGAGAGCGTCCTGACACCGTCCGGTTCAGACGCCTCTGGATTCTGGGCTATTTTGATCGGATGAAATAAAGATTACGTTCGGCCACGACGAATTATATGTTTATTTCGAACAGACGATTAGCGTGACACTTGGCAGCCTAGCATGCCCGGGATGAGGAAAATAATAGGGGAAATTTAGAAAAATAAGTTTTCAAGTTTAAGTTCAGGGCTGGGTTGGTCCCCTGGACGATTATATATATATATATATATATATATATATATATATATATATATATATATATATATATATATATATATATAT
The DNA here is from genome assembly GCA_032207245.1 of Pardosa pseudoannulata. NCBI lineage: Eukaryota > Metazoa > Arthropoda > Arachnida > Araneae > Lycosidae > Pardosa > Pardosa pseudoannulata. The sequence goes on along the minus strand of CM063505.1, from coordinate 173,532,254 downwards.
ATATATATATATATATATATATATATATATATATATATATATATATATATATATAAACTTAATATAAAACTTAAATATCACTTTTCAAAAACATACGTTGGTTTTTAGTTAAATAATAAAATATATGTAAACTTTCATTCCTCTTCACCGCAGACCCCTTCATTTCGCATTATCAAATGTGTTATAGCTACTTTGAGTCAATTTGACTCATAGAATGGTTTAACAGTTCTATATAAAGAGACGACTCAAGTAAATATTTCACGAAAAGATTTTATTTTCCAATTGGCTGAAGAGCTAAGAAGTAAATATAGAAGTCGAGAACACTTCCATTCCAATGACAGAAATTCATGCTACTGAAGCACGTAAGAATTGTCAAGTTCAACAATCATGCAAAAGAAACAGATGTAGATACCATTGTGTTAAATGTAATAGAAATGCTTGCGGAAAATGTGTTTCAAAAACAGATTTCAAAAACAGATCAAAAAATGTTTTCCATGAGTTTTTTGATAATAAACATTTTATTTAAATTAATTTGGTACTATTTTCTTTGCAAAAAACTTCAATTTTCTTGTATGAGTCGAACTGGCTCACTTACAGGTATATGATCAGCATCCGTAAATCTAGTATTAAATCCGAAATATTACCTTTGCGCTCGAATTTTTGATATTGGGTTTTAAATGTACAGTGCAACCGAACATCATCGCTCATGCGGTATTTCAGGTTAGGCGATTTTTATAAACGGGGATATAATGTGCGTTATTTTCCTGTGTACGAAACCAATAACGTACATAATTCGTGACCACAAGCGTATCAATATCGATTTACTATGAATATGTTAGTGGGTATTATCACCGAATATTTGATTTGCACATACCTATTAACAGAGTGAACAGGATAGTGAATGTTAGCTTAGTATATTATATGAGGTTTGAACAGAGCAACACTGTCCTATCGTCCCTCGAATGTGCTTTGAACTAATAGGGTGCTAGATCACTTCAGCATTATTGCGCACAATTATCCGAATGCAGCTTTTAGGCCGTAGTGAACTAGTTCCTTAGCTACCCTGATCTCTTGATTGATCAACTCTTGATTACTTTTCATATCAACTGTTTGTCAATCTGGTTGCTCAAATAGCAGTAGGAACTGCATGAGTGTAAAATATTTGGATACAAAAGTGTATGCTAATCACTCGACTTATTCTGTCAAGCCATTGTTGGTAAAAGCAATTTTAAACGATTTGTGTTTATTAAATTATTATATTGTCATTTAATGATCTCTCTGTTAACGGAGTGATCTTGTGGAAAAATATTTTATGCATTAATTTTATCACACACTTAGGAACAGTCTCACGAAAGTCCATTAAAGCTAATAAGCAATTATTTACAATTACATCTAGCATAATTCTGTTTATCTTTGGTAAAATAGAGCATTGACACTTTTATTTCTATCTATATATGTAACTTTATTCGCTTAAAATAATTGTGTTTAAAATGGAATTCGTTTTTTTTCCTTTTTTTAGCTAAGTGGGAAGATAATTTACGAAATATAGTGTTAAGATAATGAAGAAAATTAGAATAAAATGTGCTATTCATTTGTTTAAACTGGTTCGTTTTCTATTGAAATTTTTAAATTTGCTGCTAAATATATTGGAAATATTAATTTAAATTTTGAAATAAACACAATTTTTTATTTGCTAATCTGAAATACCCAGATTGAAGGTTGTGCGAGAGCAGTAAGTCTGGAAGTAGAAATACTTAATTGCCGAACACGTGTGACCACAAACTAGTGAGGCTCCAGACACAATCCCACGATTACGGATTTCCTTTCAGAGGAAAGTCAAGTTATTGAGTTTCAAAAAACAGGCATCATTTTCATTTCGAAATGGACATTAAAATTGAAGAATATACTTCAGAGATTATTAAACTAACATTTAATACACACACACACACACACACACACATATATATATATATATATATATATATATATATATATACACTCAAGAACCAAAACATTATGACCACCTGTCAATAAAGACTTTGCCCACCTTTGGCGCGAAACACAACTTTAACTCGCCTTGACATGGATACCACAAGTCCTTGGTAGATGGTCGGAGACAGATTGTACCAGATGTTTAAGCAACGGTTACGCAAATCTGAGATATTGCGAATTGATGGTCTTTGAACTCTGAGCTGCCGTCCCATGACAACTCAAATGGGTTTTATCGGATTGAAATCTGGTGAGTTAGGCGACCAGAACATTAGCTGGAATTCAGGTTCCTGTAACCACTCCAACACAGTTTTAGCCTTGGGACATGGGTCGTTGTCATTGAATTTTCAGCTGGAAAAACAGAGGCTATGTAAACAGATCCATGGACCAATCGTGATATTCCCGGTCCCAGAGTCTGCGCATTTGGCGATGACGCTTGGTTAGCAAAGGTACACAAGTGGGACATTTGCTGCTTAGCCTCATATCCAACAGTGTCTGCTGAACAGTGTGCTACGATACTATTCTACTTGGCCCTGCATTGTATTGGGTTCTCAGCTGATCCAATGTCTGGTTCCGGTTTTGCTTCTCCATGCGAGACTGTCTCCGAACTTTTTCTTTGATAGTGTGCGGACGCCGAACACCATGTCCTCTACTGCTGGTTTTACCGTCATTCATCCACTTTGCATAATTACTAACAACTGGAGATCGTATAATCTGCCCTCTATCAAAATCGCTTAGATAAGCAGCCTTTCCCATTACACACAGAAGTGAAAAAATTATTCTTCAGACTCTCCAGCAGCAGTTAAATACCACTTCCACCTGATCACGTGCCTTCCACGTCATCCAGGCGAGTTCATTGCAAAATGTAGGGGTGGTCATAATGTTTTGGCCCTTCAGTATATATGTAATCCAATAATTATAAAACTTCTGGACAAGAAGAAAACTAATCAGCTAACAGTAATAACGATGCAGTCGAGCCATTGACAGAGACTGGCACAAGTCTAATTAAAACTTTATTTTAGAGCTGCTAAAACGGACATCTTTACTAGTCAAAGACAGACAAGAGAAAGACACAAAAATCACTCTGCTCGAACAGAGGTGCACCCAAGAGCGAAGACAGAAAGAATTTTCCCAAGGGACAAGAAACTTACTCAGCAAATTTAAGTGTTAAGATCAGGAAAAACGTGGAGCCATTTGCCGGCGACAGCTGGAAAACATGTTGAATAGACAGAAAATTTACATCTATAGGACAGAAAACTTTGGGAAATGTATCGAAAGAATTTTAAGTCGAGGACACTCCTTTGATTAAGACATTTAGAGGCTGGGAAAAAGATTTTAAGGAATTAGAATGAGAGAGAGGAGGTTTTTGATGATATATTAAAGTTAAATAATTTTGATATATTACATATATATGTAATCAATTTTTTATATCACTCCTTCACAAGGAGAAAGCTCAACAGCTATAAGTAATGAGAATGCAGTCGGGCTTCATATTTTTTTTTCTTATTTTAAAACTTTATTTTAGAGCGGCAACAACACATCTATCCTTCTGGACAATATACAATCAAAAACCACAGAGTTCAATCTGCTCTGACACAAGTACACCCAAGAGCGCTGACAACAAGACTTTTTCCACAACAAAAACTTACTAAGCGAATTAAATGAAATATCAGCAAAACGCGAAATCATGTTTTGCCACCAGCTTGAAAACTGCTCTATAGACAGAAAGTTTATAGTTTTATGACAGGAAGGAATGTTAAGTGGAAAATACTCCGTCGATTAAACCATTTAGAGACTGGTAAAGATATTTAAGTGAATTAAAATTGGATAAATAATATTAAAGTTAAATAATTTATATATATATATATATATATATATATATATATATATATATATATATATATTATATATATATATATATATATATATATATATATATATATATATATATATATACATATATATATATATTAGATATATATATATATATATATATATATATATATACATATATATATATATATATATATACATATATATATATATATATATATATATATATATATATATATATATATATATATATATACATATGCATATATATGTGTTGTGTATGTATGCAGTAAAAATTTAACGTATGAAGGACAAACACAGAGATATACATATATATGTATATATGTATATATGTGTGTGTATTCAACTAATATTTAACATATTACACACATTTGTATGTATGTATTCAGTCAAAATTCCCCATATTATACACACACACACACACACATATATATATATGTGTGTGTGTGTGTTTGTATTTGTATTCTTGTGTGTATGTATTTATAGGAAACGCCGGTTGTTTAAAATAATTTTAAATTATTTCGCAAAGAATGTTGAATTTGAGTAATATGGTCTTACACGAAAATATTTAACAGTGAATGGTGAAGTAAAAAACGTTTAGTAAATTTACCGCGGTTATCACGTATTGCCTTGAATTTTTTTTTATACCTCTTTGTGTGTTTACAGTTTATCGTTTCATAAAATAAAATCTTTTTGAAAATGAAAGTCATGCATTTAAATTCGTGTTTAGTATTTGGCTATTCAGGCTTATTTCTTTTATATATCAGTTTACTCTCACACCGATCAGTAAAGGAAAAAGGGATAGCTATAAAGACCTCTAAATGAACGACGTCTTTTCTTAGACGATGACATATTTTAAATTTTCACAAAAGAAATCTGTTACCATATGTGTGGGCAAACTTCCCTTTTCAGTAAACAATATTAAAAGATGATTTTTCTCCTAAACATTCTTAAACTATTTTATTTTTATCGAACCCTTCTTTTCTCATGTTTAACTTCTCTCTACAACTGTTTTTAATTGCTCTGTCGGCTGTAAGTTGGCAACCAGAAAAGAATTCTTTAACTTCATAAGAATAAAAAATTGCTGAGATTAATTGATTTCGATTTATTTACAATCTGTCAACCCATTTAAATTTACTGGACAATAGTTTAAGCTTGGTTATTATTAACCTTTTTCTGCATACTATATTCTAAGGTAACTGGTTGTTTCGTCCAACATCCATGATGCATCAGCAATTGCTTAATATTTTTTGTAAACTGTGTTTATTTTGTAACCGTGAAGCTTAGCGCCATCTAAAAATATATGTAATACAATAGTGTTCGCTGAGAGCGAGGGGATTAAATTGGCTATATATTCTGTTTTGTGTTGGTTTTCTTTAAAGTGGAGGGTTTTGACGACGTTGGGAGTGAGAATAGTCAAAGTCATTGTAAGTAAGTGATTTATTCCTTTTAATCATAAATCTTATTGGGTTGTCATTTTCCCAAAGCTGATCCAATTCATATTCATTCAATTCTATTTCATTGTGTGTAAGTATTTTGGTATTCCGATCATTCACATTATTCTAATTTATTATACAGTCCACTAATTCTTAAAATCTCACACTGGCAGATTCCAGAATTTAACCGTATGCTTGCCATGAAGCGCTATCGCACTTGACTTGTGCTGTGTCAAAAATTCATAGAAGTGGGATCGCACTGCTGTATTTTACTATAATTTTTATACTAGAGATTAAATCCTATTTTTCTTTCAATTAATGGGAAAATTATAGTAACATACAGCACCACTATCGCACTTCAACGCATTTTTCCCAGAATGTATAAGAAGAGTGATAGCACTGCGCCGCACTCAAACGGTTAAAATCTGCCTTATTAGAATTCTATAAGTACTTCCTAGACAGAGATTTAAATATTATTTCTTTGTAACTAAAAATATATAAATATAAAATTATATATAGTTGACTGTTTAATATAAAGAGAGATTTATCTGAATATATTATACCTACTGTTTAACTTCACGCTTTAAAGACATACATCTCTATACATATAAGACGCATTTGTTGTCTGTTTGTCTGTTCCCTTATAACTCAATATCCAGACAACCAAATAACGTGAAATTTGGTACACGTACACAAAATTACATGGGGAAGGGTACTTAAACAAGTTTCGTTCCATCCAAACCTCACTATGACATCCCTTCCCTCTTTTTGACCGTTTAATGTGAGTATTTCAAGCATTATTTTATAAAGAGCAGGGGATTAAATTAATCAATTTATCACATAATAAGTAGATGAAAATAACATTTTTTCTAGCCTCATGACGTCATTCCTTTAAACATCTCATTTATTCATTTCTTATTTTATATTATTTAAATAGGCCGAACGATGGCCGATTGGTTAGGGTGCTGGCCTTCGGTACCGGAGTTCATGGGTTTGAATCCACTATGGCATGGATGTTCGTAGCCGTTCGGAATCTACTTTAAGCTGTAGGTCCCGGTCTCATTAGCCCTCGTGTTGAAAAAGTAGACCGTACCACTCCAAACCATATTATTTAAATATCGTCTGCAAATTTTTTACCCGTTTTATCTCTGAATTTATATATTATGTAATTAATTTTCTTTTATATTTAGCTTAAATAATAGATTAGGTACATATGTGATAATTTTAAATTTAATCATCGATTATTTTTTGTTATAATAAAAATTTTATCTCCGGTATTTGGTATTAACAACAAATTCTTTTCTTAAAGTCTAAATTCCAGTAAGAGTATTTCATGGGTTAATAAATATCTAGCGTTTTTATATATATATATATATATATATATATATATATATATATATATATATATATATATATATCTTTGTAAATTAAGAAGTTTTTCCGTTTGTGTGTTTGTTTTTATACATAATTATATGTTCTGCCATTTATTCCCCAAATTTTTATTCCTCAAATTTTGACAGTTTCATGTATACCGCCAAATAAAAACACCTGATGTCCATCCTATCACCTATTATGACAAGATATATTATACGTGGTAATTAATGTACAAACCAGTCAACTAAGTTATTTTTAGTGTTAATTTCATATTTTACTGTGTCCAAAACTTTTCGAGATAATTCGAAACTTTTAATACAAGTTCGAGACAGATAAAGTCACAGGCAAATACGGATATATCTTATTTATGTACATCAAGAAATTATGTTTATTTTGTTATTATTTAGATACAAGTGGTCAGTGACAGTGTAAATAAATCTTATGAGCATTCCTTGATATAGAGAAATAAAAAAATTTACACATACGTGACAGATATTGAAAATTTAGAGTTCATCAGAATTGTTCATTGACTTACATATAGAGTTGTTCTCGCCAATTTATATTTATTGCCAAATCAAATATTTTTTTTACTAAATTCATGGTATGGAAATGATTATTCGTTGCAGTCAACTGTTGTTTTACTGTATATTTTACCGTATTACAAACGGCGTGTTTAGTAGTTAATTTTTAAACTTTTAAAATATTTTTCTTCTCTTCAAAAGTAGAAAAACAATGACAGCAATAGGAGGTGCAACGGAGAGGAAAGTTTTATGGTATAGTGGTAAGGAGTAATAACTGTGCCGAGCAGAAAAGACGGAGAAAGAGAAGAAAAAAAAAGAACCTATGCAACGTATATAAAATCGACTAGACAGACAAGGGCTTTTATTAATGTCTTTTAAGAGAGTTCTATATTCTGATCGCAAGTTTCTGAATTCATATTTCTAGCTAACGTTAACAGATTCATATGCAAAATTTCTGATAGGGATTTCTGATTTTTCTCGACAGTTTTTTTTCTAGACAAATGAAAATACACTAGAGCGCTGATTATCTGGAGCGAAACTTATCATGTTATCGAAAAATCCGGATGACTGGATTACTTTCAAAAATAGTTATGGTAATGATTTTAGGTAACTTTCATTCATACTGTTCCCAGGGTTAGGACTGGCAGTTATAATATTTCATATTTATGATATGACAAACGACGTGTTTAGAAGTAAGAATATAAATTTTTCAAAATTTTTTATTTACTACAAAATTAGTAGAAAAACAAGGACAAAAAGAGATGGTAGGATATACAGGAGAATTATATGGTATATAACCCTGGGCTATGTTTAACAATAAGGTAAAAAATAAATTTGGAAAACAAAAATTCCCACTTAAAGGTTTGTAGATAGATAAATAAAACTGCGACATATCAACTACTTACATAGAGGTTTAGTGAGCATGACAAATGTTTTGTAGCTGAAATAAAATTTTCATACTTTTAATCGGGAAATGCTTTCAAATCTTATTTAAGTGTGTAGTGCAACTTAACGTATCACAGGAATTGAATATGACTACATTTATAAATGACTATGTTTAGTTATTTGCCAATGACTTGAACTGCTCTGTGCAGACTTTACAGATCAATAATCGAAAAAAAAATTTTGTTTAAAGGTAATATATAAAGGTCCCCGTAGCGAAGCACGGGTAACCTTGCTAGTAAATATATATTTTTAACATCTTTTTCTTAAGTTGTATGGTCAGTTCCATAAGAACGTTTCGCTTGCTGTGGTGTAGTACATTGTTGTTGTTACTTCAAATGCATTAATAACCCAAGTTTGCTTTATATCGTCTTTAATATTAATTATAGTAAAATACCACTGATCTATATATTACAATATTCAAATATAGAACAAAAGATAAGGAAGTATATAAAAAATAAAAAGTGAAAGAAGCACTCCACGTGCTACACCTGAAAAAAAAATTGTAAAATTCCAAGTGCACGCTGCGTTCTTTTCCTTCCTTCTACACTCCTCCAGCAACCCTATACTTTATCCATTATCCTGTGCTGATGCTTCCGTTGTTCCACTGTCCTGTGCACAATGCGTCCTTTCCCGGCTCTGTCCAGATTGACCGGGACTCCAGGCATGGTCCTGAATTGCCTCCTGACGACCAATCACAATTCTCGAAACTTGGTGAAGTTAAGTGCAATCTTTTCCACAGACCACACCACACGCCTCATGGAGTCGCAAGAAAATACCTGGACATGCAATCCACAACGTGTAAGCGTGGCGAGCAAATCAGTTTCGCAAACCTTATGTAAAACATAGCTGAACTCTCACATCGCTCATAACTTCGTCAATAGATAGCGCGAAGATACCGGCTTAATTGCACGTGTTCTTTAAACTTTAGAGAAGAATTCTTTATGGTTATATTCTTTATTCGATTTGTTTCGTTGTGTTTAAATGAACAATTCCAAAATGAGTGCCGCGTATGCGAGCCGTTTTGAGGCAGTGTTTCTGTGTAACCATCCAAAAGGACCAAAAATGTCTTGTGCAGCTGCAGTCCGGTACATGAGAAAGTCGGAGTCGTTCGTCAAGAAGTGGGTAGCACGTTATAAAGCGGTACAAAATGTTGACGACCTACCGGAACGGGGTAAACGCCGCTCAACGTCAAAATCGAATGATAAAGGGATTCTTGCATAATCGATAATAATGGGGACTGGACAACTTATTAGGTGAAATGCATTTGACTTTAATATGTATAATACACAGTACAAATGTTTTTTTAACTTATTCATTTGCATTTTCAGAGAAATAGAAGACAAGCTCTTATGGAACAGACTGTATAAATTTCATCGATAAGTAACCAAATTTGGTGATTATATTTTAGTTGCTAAATTTATCGATTTGGTGTCATTTGCACTTTAAGATCCGAAGAAAGAAAACCTTTACACAATTTTTCTAATGCAAGTAATCGTGAAAAGGATATAGTCCCCCAATATAGTATTAAGCGTATTTGACAAGTTTGAATATTAAAATATCATGGAAGATTTTAGCAAGATATCATAGCCCGGTTTGAACGAATAAGATTTTAGCATCAAATTGTTTTATAATATTAAAGAACTAGAATAAGTCTACGACTATAATTATTTGCTTTCTATATGATAGAAGTATACATAAATGCATAAAAATATACACTCCCTTTTAATAATTAGACTCGAGGCTCTAAGGAGGCTATCGAACCTCAGGAATGCCTCATTAATTATCTTGAAAACACTATTAAACGAGCAGTATAATGACATTGCTATCCAAAGACATAAGCTATTTTAATATTAAACTGAGCAGTATAATACATACTAAACTAAATGCTGTCGTTGGATGAATAGAAGACAATGTTCAAATGAGAAAATTAATCCTGGAATCTTAGTTTGGGTTTTAGTTTGGAGCGCTACAATCTATTTTTTAGAATACGAAATTTAATGAGATCGCCTGGGATCTAATTTATAGTAGAATATTACTAAATAAGTAGATAAAATATTTTATGAAAGCTAATTATTAAATTTAAGATTGTACAAATATTTTGGTTCTCACTGACGTTACATATTTTCTGTTGAAGAGTAAATAATGAATTAAGTTTAAGTTACATAAATCCTTGTACCTAATTAGTTATTATTAGATAATTATTTAAGGGTATTATTATTATTCATTTTAACAGGTTGTGTGAGTAGAAATCAAGTGTTGGCATCTGGAGGCAATCTACAGAGTTAAAATCTGTTATATTAAAATTTTTTGTCATATAAAAATGTCATTATGAATGTAAATTTCTCGGGATTACATTGTTTACTTTACTTTCTACCAATAAGTAATAAAACAGTAAAAATTCAATATTATTCTCTCTATATATAGTAGATGTTTATTTTTTGCTCAAATCGATTTCCCCTTCATTTGTGGTATTCTTTAAACTGTTTAGTATTTTTTCAACTGCATGCCAATTCTTCGATAGTTTCCTATTGTGTTATTGTATAGTTTAAGCTCTGTCACCTGACAGAGACCGGTAGAGTTAATATCTATTAAGACATTTCATTGTAGAGTGCAGACTCTTACCAAAAAAGGAAGTTCACAACTATTAAAAGAATTTTATACGCTAAATATCAACATTATACATCTAATGATTTATGAGTTGCACCCGATTGCACATTGAACTCCGCAATATTTTGCGATTACATTACTATCTTTATTTTATACGAGGAAGTAAAAATGAGGGTTATTCACAACCACGAGATTTATGCATTTTACTTTTTCCACCTACTCGCTTTCCCATAAAAAAGGATTGGTTAGGGTGCTTGCCTTAGGTATCGAAATTCGTGGGTTCGAATTCCACTGTGGCATGGATGTTCGTAGCCGTTCGGAATCGGTTTTAAGCTGTAGGTCCCGGTCTCATTAGCCCTCGTGTTGCAAAATAGTAGACCGTAGCACTCCTAACCAAACCAAACCCATAAAGAAGTGTGAATGATAAACATTTGGTCTAATTTTTTATCTTAATATTTTACACTGCATATAAATTGAAATGGATTCTTCAATTTTTCATCAACCTTTACCCATTTGTGATTTGTCTTTCGAAAATATTGAAAACTACATATTGAACATAAATTATGAAGATGAATCCCATGGATAATCTACTGTATTAAAACAGGGTATACTTGGCGCTAAGTTACTCAAGTCTACTTTTGTGAGTTTTACAGGTAAGCTGTCAATTAGTTGTTATTCAGGCCTCACTTAACCCTTTTGTTAGCTGTAGGAAGATTACTTCACACCTACACGATCTTACAAAATACACATGTGGGAAGCGCAAAACCCATTATAATATATTGGTCTTGCTATTGAAACGAGGGGAAGACTGATTTAAGCTTCGGTTTTGAGCTGTCATCAATTGTTCGATCGATTGATTAAAATTAGTAGCTCTGTTTTGAAAGTTTGGAAACTTGGAGTGAGAAATAAATGGCCCACGAAAGGGTTAAAGCAGAATACAGGAAAATTACCTATAATGTAACTATTAATGTTACAAATGAAAACAAAGTAAGTTGCTTGTTATATTTATCTTATAACATATTTTACGTACTATAACTTAAGATGCTTTCGTTTAATAATTATACTTTTATTTGTTCTGATTTTAATGCAGTATCATTTTTTATGCAAGTACTCTTTTTTATCAACCCTTTCCCTGTCCTGTACATTACATATTTAAACACATCTATTGCTTTATAACATTACATATCACATGTGATACACAAAGAATTACATTTTAAACAAAAACTAAAATAAAATGCTCAGAGCAAAGGTGGCTATATTCAGTTGGAGGAAATCTTTCCTTTTCAATTTGGTAAGCCATTGTTTACATTCAGGTTTTTTTAAAGGAAAACGATGAGAGCTAAAATTTTTTTGGCTTGCATATCTCTTTTATATTGTTGTTAGTATATATCCAAAATCTGCACAAGAGCGAGGCATTTCTGGAAATGATAAAATAAAATAGAGAGCGTATATATGATTAACAGTAAGCAACAGTGTAAACAAATATGTAAACGAATACATCACGGGATTTTTGTACTCTCGATACCAAACGGTGAATAACCCTCATTGACAAAATCATATCCTCAGTAGCACTGTCACGATATTAAACAATTACTCATATCAGGCTAGATAGTAGCTGTTATTCTCCCTCTTTCTCCCGCGATTGTTTCGAGTCTTAAGAGTTAATATTATTTAAGCCCCGGGATTTACCCTATTCTGCTCCTTTTAATGATTAACAGCGGATATTAACTATTGTATTTTGGTGATGATAAATGCCAACACGTGTGACGCGGAGAGTTGAATGCTTTATTAATAACGGGTTTTTTGTAGCCATTTTTTATTCTGAAATGAACTGAAATTAATATCCTAGGAACAGGTTAAAAAGTTCGTCTGTTGCAGTTTTATTAAACAAAAAATAATTAAAGCTTTTTTAAATATTTTAAAGATTTTAGTCCCATTTTAATATTTAAAAAGAACTTTTACTTGGATTTAGATTGACTTAGTTCAATGAGTTTGTTTAAAATCGTTATTCAAGAAAATACATTTTTAAAAAATCTGGAAGAGTTTAATTTTAAAGTATATTTTAGTTTTAAGCTAAATTAAAATATTAATACATTTTTAAATTTCTCTTGGGACATTGTCGGTATGCATATACCGATGGAACAGGACCAAATAGTAATTCTTGAGCGTATTTATAAGGGAAGGGTGAAACCCAGCAGTGAACCCAATGAAGACGTAGGGGGAGAAGGGAAAGGGTCATGGGGTGTATTTGGTTACCAAGAGTCGATGCGTAATACGTTGCGTTGTTTTTTTGTTAGATTCCCACAATTAATATGCATGTTCGTAACTGTTTAGTTCCGGCTATAACCACCTGGTTCTGATCTCATCTGTTTATAATGTATAAATAATATTAAAAGTCTCAGAAATAATCAATATGTTTAACCAAAAAAAAAATGAATAAGGATTTTTGCAAACATTTCGCGAGCGTGGTATTTATTATGAAGGATCGTGTGACGAGCTAAGCAGTAAGACAAATCCCATGACTACATTTAAAAGACTACAGGACAACGGATATCGTGGCTTGCCGTAGACAGCAAATTGCACTACGGTGTCACAGAATAAGGAGTACTGTTAGTAATATTAGCATCTGCCTATCAGAAATAACGTTCTCTATAGTGCCAGAAGAACAAGGAGACAGATCAGCAACAGGGTTCAGTACATTTTAACAGATGAAAACAGATTTAGTTTGACAAAGATTTCTGGCCTTAAATAGATCTATAGAGAGCGAGGAGCATATAATAACTTTTCCAATATCCTCGAAATGTACTTTTTGAGGTAAGCATTCACGTTTGGAGAAATATCGTGCTTGATACCGATACCGACTCGTCAAATCTTCCAAAATGGTTCAATCGCTGGTGTCCACCGGGTTTTGCTTCATTATATGCTTCAATTTAGAGATACTAGAGATCCTCAGTTCCTTTTTATGTACGATACCTAATCACAGTGTTTATCGTGGAGATTTTAAAAATGGGAAGTATTCGTGCAAATATTGGTTACAAGATTTTTGGATCTAAATCAAGTCGGATAAGCATGAGAGACTGCAAAAAAGGACGTTTTACAAGATGTCCCCATCTGCCACCAAAGATTCAGGAGTTGTAATAGAAATTACAAGGACAATGAAGGGTAGTCTCTGAACATCTCGATGATAACAATCAGGGTTGATCTTATCTCCTTACTCATAAGTCTATAATTGTCTGAATATTTCAATAAGTATCCTATATTAAAAATTTTATCTATTGATTTCTACTCGGGAAGTTTTGTTGACTTTTCCCATGATCTTTCGTCTTGCGGATATATTGATTTGTGTTCATATGAAGCACTTCTGCACGACATAAAAATGTAAAACTAACTCATATTTGCTTTTTTTTTTTGTCTATCATTCTAATTAATATATTTTTTCACAGAGTAAAAGTACTTACAGTTGGGCGGCCATTTCAGCTTACGAAATCTCGACGCCGGGTCGCAAGTACAGTCTTTTTCTTTAATTACTTGAGAAACTAATGCGGGGCATTCTGCAGCTTCTGATGTTGAATGAACTCTCTCACGAAAGCAAGTAGGAGGAAACACATATTTTGAAGTTACTCGATCTCCAGTCAAGCCTAAGATTTAAAAGTTCTATAAATATTTAATTTCATACTAGAAGAAATCCAGATTGAAACTCACAGTTTTACTAAACTATTATTCATCTATACCTATTGTTTAATGATTAGCACGAATGGTCAGCATACCACGGGAAGACTTTTGTGGATTGCGAAATTCAAAGAAATGCATTTGACAATAAAATAAAGCTTTTCGAAATAAAATAAGGCAAAAAGTTCAGGTATCAGTAAAATAGTGAAATAAAAAAGTATAAAAAGTAATAATCCGCTGCAAAAAAACGCAACAGAAACCCTACTCAGTGTTTACATAAAAAGACAGAGTAGTACAGGTCGAGTATTAGAAGTCCTTCATTCACCAGGTCACTCCTTCCCTTCTCTCATTCTTCCTAGCGGTTTATTACTTACCAAACTCTTTACCGAACTCGCGAGGTAGCGACCACTCAGGTGGACGCTACCTCTCAAATACCCACTATATTGAAATACACACACGCACACACACATATATATATATATACATATATATATACACACACACACACACACACACACACATATATATATGTATGTAAGGAAAATTCTCAGGGGTTTTCAAAACTTAAATCAAGGGTAAAAATTTCTGCGTCATTTTCCATTCCCCTTTTTAACCCCTAACCTACATGGCCCTAGCGGACAATTTAGGAAATTTCCAAATAAAAAGGAGATACACGCTAGCGGAGACAGATTTTTCTAGAGATATTTTCCCACAGATGTCGACCCAGGTGTTACGTATCTTGTACATAGAACTTCATGCTAGCTGACCCTTCAGTTTGTCCCTATGATGAAGTGGGAACCCGTCCTTCAATGTTATCTTAATAAAGGTTTTTAGCTGAAAATGTATCATTTTTATGGCCATGACTGCAACCCCCCATCGAGAAGTCAGTCTCATTACACACACACACACACACACATATACATATACATATACATATACATATATATATATATATATATATATATATATATATATATATATATATATATATATATATATATATATATATATATATATATATATACATTGTCAAGTACAAGAAAACTAAGCATTTATCCCTCAATAATTTTTCAGTTCCATTGCAATCTAAAGAATGCTGCCTGCATTACGATTAAAGGCCTCTTCTCTCCCTATATAAAAAAGCAGAAATATCTATTGAACGCACATTCACATTTACTTTTAATATAAATTAATTTTCGAGCATAGTAATGCTCTTTTCTGCGTGAGAACTTTTGTCGTAATGAAGCCTCATAATTTGCTACTCTCGCGTAATGAAGTTTCGTAGGCAGATATTAATGAGTTATTTAGACAAATAAAATTCTTTTGCATGTACAGATGATTAATAAGTTTCAGCACTGCTATGGTTGATTATATTTGCTATCGAAATAAAAACTTCTTGATTTTACAAAAAATATTTATTTGAATATTTATTCGGTATTACACTCGTATATTTTTGTGATTATAGACATGAAATTTGTTGAATATAATAGGCTTAATAGCTGAATGGTAGTGCTTTGCATAAATAAAATACGAGTACTGCATGTTTTTCATTTATTAATATTATTCTGTTTATAAGAGTGAACTTTAAGCGTGTAAAAATTGCTGTTATAGAATACGCAAGAGTGTATTTTTATAATATTAAATCATAAAAAAATAGAAAAGATACTGAAAATTAAAGTATAAATATGCCTTAAGGCTTTTACTTTAAATAGAATTTTTTTTCTTATTTTTCCCGTTATATCGTTTTTAATTTTTATCTTAAACACATGGTATTTTCAGCATTTGTTCCCTCTTTATTTAATAACTTTTGCTGAATTTACTTTGTTTCTGAAAAATAAAAACTTTTAATATAAAGTTAACAAATAATACAAAAAAAATTTTTAAGTCAAATCCTTCGTAGGTCAACAAAGAAAAATTTTATTTTAGTTACCTTTTATTAAATAATTACAATTACTTACAATTACATCCAGAAAGTAAGTTTCCCTATTTAAAAGAAAAAAATAACTCACACTTTCACGGACATATTTATTGGCAACAAGTACAGCACTGTTTCGGCTATTTTTCAACATAGGCAGAATTTAAACACTTGTATTGTGGAATCAACTTTTGTATACCTCTGTCGTAGAACTCTGCCGCCTGTGAATGGAACCAGCCTCCCTGTCCCAGAACACAGTGCACATCCCTTTCCGTACCGACAGCGTCTGTTTGAATTTGGTCCCGACCAAAGATCCACTATTATGCCAATACATTGACTGGTGCTTGGTTTCCGGGGTAAAGTGCGAAATCCAAGTCTTATTGCCAGTGAGGATCCTGTCGAGGAACTCGTCGCCGTCATCGTGATACTGTAGTAGAAATGTCAGTGCTGCTTCTAAGCGCTGAATTTTGTGTTCCGGTGTCAGTTTCGGCTCATAGACCTGACAGAGCTGACGATGAATTTCAATTGGTGCAATGCTTTGTGCATTCAAGATCACCGACCGAGCGGCGGGAGAAGGAATTAAAGTTTCCATTTTAGACCACTGCTACCCTGCTGGCACAATCGGGACTTGTCCAGTTGGCATAAGATTAATACGTCATAGATCTGTTACGTACGCCCAATTGACACGGCTAATTACGTTTATTTTAAAGGGGAAAACATCGAGAAACTTAATTTCTGGAAGCGCCTCGTAAATATGTATATACATATGACAGAATCACCATATTAAGTGGCAAAATAGAAAATGAATTTCCTTGCAATTTTCCATTTTCCTTTCTATATATGGTGTTGGACTATTATTTTGTTTGTTACTATTTATGTACTTTCTATTTTTTTTTCTAATTTATGAAGCTGGTGGTGGTATCATTCTATCCATCACTTGTAATGCTTCATTATTGCAAGGAAACTTTCCAGTGAGTTTCGAGGAATCCAGTTCTTCGGTTAATCGTTTCACACGGCTCAAAGCGACATACATTTGACATGCTGCGAAGAGTTTTTGTCCTAGATATATTACTGCATAATCTATAATGCTATGTTGCATCTTATGCACTGTTGATGCCCATGATAGTATTATTGGTAGCATTCTTCATTCAGCAGTACCGTAGCTGCGTTTGGCGCGGAATTGCACTGAAAGTGATTCGATTCTGTGAACACCATTATTGCCAATGTTCACAGTGAAGAAAATTAATTAATTAAATTTAATTAATTAATCAATATTTGAAAAACTGTATTAACATTAAGTGTCATCCACTATAAGTTTAAAAAATGTATTTGACTCAGTGTCTTAACATACAGAAGGAAAGAGGAGACTAAATAATACCGCCTGACATAGGCCACGAACTGAACCAAAATCAATGAATACACACAGTAAGAGCGGATAAGTGACATCATCCAACACCATAAAAGGCGAAAAAATTAAAAGAGAATATGAGAAAATGTATAGGGCATAAATTAAATAAACGATTTCTAAGTCATTAGAACCTCAGTAGTCTTAGTAATATGGTTAACTAACGATGAATTATTTTTAATAATATTTAAAGATTATTTCAGCTGCTTTTTTTTATTTTTATTTTACTATGTCCAAATTGCATACTGGAACGAAGTGGTTGTTTCTATTCGATAGGCTTAGGCTCGATTCTTGACTAAGATGGATTTATTTCTGTTGTTACCTCAAAGGAATTAAAATTGAGTGCTTATGTGGTTCTCTCATAATAAAGTGGTCAACAAACTCGCGATATTATTGTGTTAGAGGATACTTAATAAATGTAAGCACCGACTTATTAAAAAAAATATTTAATTTTATTATTTATTACTTCATTATGTCATAATCTACTTTTGTCATAGTTATTTTTTGTTTATTTAACAAATGATGAAAAATTGTCCCTTAGGAGTCAATGTAAATACTTGTTTCACATAAAGGGTACCATATAAGGGGATAAACAGCGTAAACTATCATGAATAAGTAGTTGGCATTTACGGTAAAAATGCCATACGGCTTGAATTGGACAAACTTATAAATGTGAAGCGCCAAGAACGCTTGGATTCAAAACTAATAGTGATAAAACAAAGTTTGATTATACTTTTCTATCCAAAAAAAATCAGGAGTAACTACCTCCGAGTTTCTCGTATACTCATAGAAAATAGCTATTTTCGATAGTCATCTTTCTCTTCTTACAAACATAGGAACATTATCGCTTAAATAATATCTGCCTATTAGTTACGATAACAAATTCTTTTTTGGATTTAAATAAAAAAACAACGCATTACCTGGTAATCACGACAAGGAGTAGTCAGTAAACTTGGAAGTAAAACAAAAGATAATAAACAACTGCAATTTTGCTATAAAGTACGTATTCAAAATTAGCTTTTAAAGATGACCGGATGGTAGCATGCTATTTTTTCGGTACCGGAGTTCATGAGTTTGAATCCCACTGCAGGCATGGATGTTAGTAGCCGTATGGATTTGGCTCGGAGAAGTAGGTCCCTGTCTCGTTATCCCTCGCATTGCAAAGCAGTAGACCGTAGCTCTCCAAACAAAATCAAACCAAAATTTGGTTTCTCTAAATCAAAATACATTCAAGTTACTTTTCATTGACAAACATAGAAACACACAGACACAATTCCATAAATGTTATTGTCAGACTCAGAGATATCCGAAACATTAAGATCATCTAAAATCTCGAGATTGAATTTGTGGAAGATTACAGTACTTTCCCTATACTATTTATACGAGAAAGTAAAAAGTTAGCAGGGATACATTCTAACTTACTCTCTTCTCGTCTCTCTTCGGATGACTGCTTCGCAGCCTTATTTTTCTTCTCCCAGTCTCTCATAATTTTATTATCTTTAAAACACCGTTCCTGCATTCTGCGCTGTTGAAGTTCGTCAAAAGGAATAGGACGAGGGTACTCGTACCACTTCTTGCGTGTAGACATTTTGGGAACTGAAATATGGACGTTTTGATGACTGCAATAGGCCGGAATCAATAAGTTTATATAGAAATTAAAGAAGTTTATAGTGTTTAACTATTTAGAAGTTGAAAAAATAAAATCCAAAATGTCTAATTTTTTACTGTCTGAACTGTAAAACAAATTGCATGCAAAATATCTGTAAAAAATCATTTATTGGTACAAAATTAATACTATATAGTCTATGGATCAAAAGTACCATCTATGAGTCAAAAAGGGTTTTTATCAGTCCTAGAGACCACGTGTTGTCGACAGATCCAAGTTATCATGAATACTAACATACGTGATATCGTAAATTACATATAAACATACTGATGAATTTTATTTCATAAAATGACACTGTGGTCAAATTATATTAAAGGAGAGCTAAAATCTTATATTAAAACTGAAATAAATCTTAAAAGATGATAAATCAACATAAATTATGTATGTTTTACTGAAAATTATGGTGGTATTAAATTTGGAAGTATTGAAATAGTACTAAACACTAAACTCAAACAAAATGCTATTGACAAGCTGCTGATAGTTAAAAATGCGTCATTTCAACGTCATCTTAATATATTCAGCAACCAATGCAAACTTGAATTCGACGTAGGATCCTCTTATTGGTGAGTTTGGCGTTATCTTGACTGTAGATCAAATAATAATAAGTACCTCAAATAGTAAACTGATAAAAAAATTGGATGTGATAATTAAAAACAGGTTTTCTGAAAGTATTATGCTCGGACAGCAAACGAAAAGTCTAGCAGTGTACAAAAGATTTACCGCTATGAAGTAAGAGCAAAACTGCTGAACAGCTTTGATATAGTTATTTTGGCCCAAAAAGGGGATTTTATTTGGCCAAATTTTAGCAACATGGCCAAATGCGGCTCCTCAGCCCGCAGTACCGACAAACTTCTTAAGAAGATGCATATCTGGCCGCATTTTTAAAAACAAAATAACTATTTTAAAAATTTTACCAACACAATTTTTAAGGAAAGGGGAAGGGCTGACAAAAAGGCAAGGAACAACTGCATAGAATAAATTTCGGTACTTAATTTTCTGAGTTGTAATTTTAGCAACTACTAATTATCAGAAATAACTAGGATTTGGCAATAACATGCTTAAATATTCCATTTTGGAACGAAACAGATTAAATGTATATAGAAATCGGTAAAAGGTAGAACTGTAGAAACAGTAAAATAACACAAAGGTCAAAAAGTAATATTAAAAATCAGGGTACCGAAAACACAGCACCAACGACACATATGACTGTATATCAAAGTTTAACCAGTATTTTTCCCTTAGGGTAAAGTGCAGTATAAGAAATAAGAACTTTAATGAGTACGGTATTAGAAAAATAATTTTTTGTGATGTTTTTATAGTATTTGATCCTCAGGGGCAATAACCTTTTATTTTACATTCTAAATTTCATTTCGTATTATAAACAGAGGCAATAATTTTACACAAAATAGCCAATGGCTTCTCAATAGCTCTGAAATGGGTTAGTTTGTTCAAGTGGGTTTAACTAAGTTTTCTCTTGTAAGTTTAACTAATCGTCCAGCTAATATATTTTATTGGTTTTGCTTCTATTTAATAGCTTTAATATAAACAAAAATCAATTTTAAGTTCTTCTTATGATAGATTAGATTGTGGTAACATTGCATAGTTTGACACAAAAGCAGGGTACCCCCGCCTACTTGACGATAAAAAAGCATAGTAATCTTAACATTTTCTCTTGATCTCGCCGAGCCTACAAGATCTGTATCTATATTTTGATTTATATTATATTGGTATTAAACTCTTTTTGAGCACCCCTTTTCTTATATATTAAATGTATGTAATGCTTAAAAAATATAGTGAACCATTAATGGTTCCCAATGGCTAATTTTTAATAATTTGGAGCTGTTGGCTTTGTAAACCGAGGGATTTTCAATTGGGGAATCAATTGAACCTAAATATTGTTGTGAAATTATCGCGTAAAGTTCGTTGATTGAATAGAGTTTGGTTAAGACAAAAACAATAACAATTTATTAACACGCCAAATGAATCACAATTACAACGGATAGCGATAAAACTTGGCAGCCTTTTCGCGAACTTTTTCAGAGCAATACGGAGAGCATTAACACAGGTCCTACTTTCACCAGACCTGAGAGTGAACTGATTTTTATGAGATCTCACGACCCCTTTATATAGCTTTCAAGTTTCTGGAAATTTCCATGAGTTTCTAGTAAAATCCAGAAAAATGGGGGGGTCGGCAACAAATGTCGCTAAGTCGGGAAATTTGAAGATATAGCGCCAAATTTGGCGTCAAAACTGAGTATCTAAAAACTTCTCCAATGAGCCAATATCTTGCCAATTTGGCGAGATACCATACAAATTACATGTTTAAAGCATTTATAACATTATAAATGCCTGGTTTCTAAATGGTTTGGGATAATTAAGTAAGAGTGTATAATTATATTACAATGGCGTACTTAAAACTGCCAAAAAAAACCCGGAATATAATGCTCGGGTGGAATACCTTTGTGTTTTAATAAACCCCATCAATAATTTCGCCACAATTGACAAGGGGTACCCTATTCTTAAATATTACCATTCCAGAACCACATAGCTGTTTCGGTTAAACGGTGCTTTTCCATTTCGCCAGTGCAGGCAATAAAGTCACAGAAAATAATACAACTAACATCAAACGGAATACCTCCTACTCCTGGTAACCTTTTACCAACATATTTTCGATCCATGACCCTTTTTTATTAGTCACATCTTTCCCTAGTACATAATAACAGTATTGGCTACAAACAATAATAATGCTTTTTAACACCAATAAAGTCTGCTTGGCGAGTTTCGAGCCAGCGAAACGGAAAAGTACCCAAAATATATATAACAAAAGTTACCCTTATAAAAAAATTGGAAGTAGTGTCTTTACAACTTTCTCGTAACTTATAATAATAATAATAATAATAATAATAATAATAATAATATATATGTGTGTGTGTGTGTGTGTGTTCGTTCGTGTTCGGAATATTTTCCATTTCAGTTGTCTTGCCTCTTCGTTTATGTGTGAGCCAATCAGGGAAAAGATGAAGTATAAGTCCTCATTCCCGACTGTTTTGCCACTGGCTATCAAAAATTACCGATTCGGTCATAATGTGCTATAAATACACGAGATTGTTAAAAGAACAAAAATAAATAAAATATAAAATTGTTAAAGTAATTAAATTTTCAAAATTTTGGCAAAAGAATTAAAAATTGAAAAATAATTGCAACACTGGAAAAATAAAATCTCTCCAGACTAGCTAAAAGCCTTTTAAATCCAAAACGTACCAATGAGGGCTTCCACTACCTCTGCATTTCAATCAGTCAATTTTTCTCTTCTTTTAAAATTATAAAGGTTTTTATTCCATGCACAACTATATAAAGAAGATTAAGCTCGTATTTTCAAGTTCATAGATTAAGCTAAATTTAGGACTTACTTTAGATCACAACACTAAATTGTAGATATAACGCCTTAGACACGTTTTTTACTGAAATGCAGTTATATGCAGATTTTTTTTTTTTTTTCATGAATAGCAGGTTTCCAACATTAAGTTTTAAAAGTAATAACATCACGTGTCTAGAAATGCTGTTGTTTTGAAAATGGACTTACATCAGTCGGTGCATTTTCAGGGAGGTAATTGTATTATGTTTATATATAAAGATGAATTTTTTAGGTTATTTGCATGCTTTTGCAAATGAGAAAAATGAGCTTTAAATTTTCTTTTAAATAAAATATCTTTGCTAATAATAATATCTTGAGACATAAATTCTAGCTGTAAAAATTCACACAACCGGATATACCAGATCATTATCCATCACAAGCTATATTTCTGAGTGCTGTCAAACATCGTGAAAGAATCACAGGGTGCTACCATATTGCAGTCGAAATATAGCACAGGCGGCATCCGTGTAATAATGACGTCATAATTCGCCATTATGACACGGAAGAGAAGGGAATATATGGTACAAAATTTCAGTCTCAAGCGACTCCTGACGTCATTATGACGGGGAAGTCGCCTATGATATATATATCGACCGCAGTATGGTAGTACCCAGTAATATAATAAACAATAACTGTTCAAAATTACGTTCACTGACAGTGCCGCATTATTTGACAAAATAAGTCGCTTTGTTGTGTGGCAGTAATTAGTGTATACTTTTATGATTCAGAATTTTACACACACGTGCATTTCCTACGGTTATTTCAGCAACGAGATTCTTATCTGAGTCACCTGGAGTTGAAAAAACAATAAGGCGATTTCAAGCAGTTGGGCATATCTTAAACTTATGACAATTCTGGCTTTAATTTCAAACGTAAGGGCAGTTTATTGTTTGTCTATTGGCTGTTGTAAACATGAAAATTATTGGGAAGGGCACTATAGTAGTTCTTGACGTTGAGACAAATTGCTTTACTGGCATGAAAAGTAATCCGGAGTTGATAAATAAAGAAATCAAAGTGACTAAGGAACTAATTAACTATGCCCTAAAATGGCATTCATATAATTCCGTACAACTATGCTAAAGTGAGCTGGTGCCCCGTATTCGAAAAGCGATACGATTGTCTTACGCTGTTAAAACCTCTTCCAGAATAAATAGAGGAATTTGTAGTAACCAATTCCCAGTTCAAGCGACTTTTAACATCATTATGACGAAGTGGTCTGTGACATATCTCGATAGCAATATCGTATCACCCATTGCATTAAATTACAATGGCTTTCACCTAAATGTTTGTTCTATTAAGTCTAAAAGTTGTAACGAGACTCAAGGCGAAAACAAAAGGTAAAGAACACATTCAATAAAAACTTTTACACGGCAGTTTTGGACAATTGAAAGGAATCTGTTTACATTGACTGCATCAATGTCAATCATTGGCAAATATTGAGGAACCGACATAGGTACACATTTGTACTGTAGAGGAAGGAGTGATTTCACACGTTGGGAAGGAAGTGGCATCACGAATTGTAGGTTAGTGCTAAGGTCATAACCTGCAATTCATGAAACCCCGTGGATCGTACTTTGCTTATCCTTGCCCCAAAGCCAACTGTGACCTGAAAAATTTCTCCATCACGCCGCAAAGTTATAAAGAATATGATATTTATGTAAAGTAATAAATTACAATAAGGAAAATAATTAACTACAATTCCATTGTTTGGTGAGGTAGTTTAGATCATTTTAATTAATGGAATTAATATAAATAGAACAGGAAGCTAATATGTTTCGGATCTAAATCTAACCTCATCACATCTATTTAAAGAAGAGAGGATCTATAAAAATTGATTGAAACGTCGTGTGCGGGATTCTGATCCCAGATCTAGATTAGAATCGTGCCTCCTTACGTGACATTAAGTAAGAATGTACCTTTGTGGAATTATTTATGAGTTCCTAAAGAACCAATTTGAAAGTTTTGGAGTTGTCGGGAGTTCTGAGTTTGAAGGAGTAGGGTTTTCCCCCATGTTTGAGGTTTGAAGACGGGGAAGAGACAACCAATTAAAATGTACAGCTCTGCTGATTGGAATAATAGAGAAGAGGAAAATCAGAGATGAAACTTAGAAAAAGATAAATGAATATAAGAGATGGCAGTATATTCTGGTGGCCAAGTGGAGAATCTTCGGCCCAACAGGGACACCAGTAAAATGTGTTATTGGGACATCTCACAAGTCTCCAGCCTAGATGAATGTTCTATTTTTCACCATTAGTCCTAGAAAGCTTCAGAACATAGGTGATACGGAGGTGTATGCATTACCATTCCACAAGTCTACGGTCAACAATAGTGATCCTGTGTCTCCATATTATGACAGTACCAAGCCTTTAAAAGCTCCCGGCCAGCGTTGTTACTGATGCATAGTCCTTACAAATCCACAAAGGTACTTGATATTAAAATTTGAATTCAGATTTAAGTCGTTCCTTTATATAAATGTTCGAAGCTATCTGATTACAGTGTGGCATAAGATATAAAATAATTTGATAAGCAATTTCTAAACTTAGTAATTTTTGTAAATATATACACTCCAATAAGTATTTGGACACCTGTGATAGAAAAGAAAAACTAACTTTATTCAAAATGAATAGTTGGTAGAGCCTCCACGAGAGGCAATTACAGCGGGAACCCTCCGGTTCATACTTTCCACAAGTCTTTGTATTACAGCTATTGGTATTGTCTTCCACTCGGCTTGGAGTAGACATACAAGTTCCTTCACCAATTTTGGACGGATAATGCACCTCTTAATTCGGCGATACAACTCGTCCTACAGGTTCTCGATAGGGTTTAGATATGCTCTCTGGGCAGGCCAGTCCATTCGATGAACTCCATTGACACCATACCAAGTCTTGGTTAACCTTGAAACATGACAACTGGCATTGTCGTCCTGAAAGTAACAGGGGTCTAACCCGTAAAACTACCACTACGTAGGAAGCGCATTGTCATCCAAAATAGTGCAAGAGGCATCGGCGTTGAGCTTACCATGAATGGAAACCAAGGGTCCATACCAGGAGAAACACCTCCAAACCATAATTCCATCTCCGCCGAACTTGACTGTTGGCACAATACATTCTCGCAGGAGACGTTCTCCAGGTAGACGCCATACTCAGAACCTTCCATCCGAACGGTAAAGGGTGAACCTTGATTCGTCTATCCAAAGAACCCGTTTCCACTGATCTAGGGTCCAATTTCGAAATGCTTTGCACCAAATTAATCGAGCAATGAGGTTGAACATTGGGATCAAAGGCTTATGGGCAACAGCACGACCATGAAAACCAAGCAGATGTGCTTTCTTGCGGATGGTATTCATTGAAACAATACTCCCGGATGCCTGTTGAAAAGCCTCGTGGATGAGGGCCATCGGTTGGGTGCGGTTCTTCAGCATTTCTCTGGACAGCACTCGTCGGCCTCTATCTTCCAGTTTTGTTGGTCTGCCGACTCGAGGCACATTCCTACAATCACCGCTCATCTTCCACTTCCTTATCACATAGGCCACTGTCGATGTTGGATACTTCAGATCGCTAAATATGTCCCTTAAGGATCGGCCACATTTGTGATACCCGATAATAATACCTTTTTCGAAATCAGAGAGCTCCGATCTAAGCGGCATCTTGCATCCGAATAATGCCGGTGCTGTTTCCTACACGATGTATACCGGAGGAGGCCGTGACGTGCCTCAGGACCGCAGATATCGTCATTTACATAGGTGTCCAAATACTTATTGGTAGACAGTGCATATATATATATATATATATATATATATATATATATATATATGTGTGTGTGTGTGTGTGTGTGTCTGTGTGTGTGTAGATAGATAGATAGACAGATAGATAGGTATAGATATAGATATAGTGTAACAATAAATGTTTATTGAAAACCAGTAAACTTTGGATGTCTTATTTTTATTGAGTGAGTATAAAAATTTTTTATAAAGCAAACTACTTAGCTTTAATAGCCTAAGAATAGTCCTTAGTTTCTCAGAGCTTGTGTTAGAGATCACCAAATAAATAATAACACAAGACAAGGAAATCAATTTAGTAAGACTATACGATCTCTACATAAATATTTAGATCTCTGTGAAGAGCGACAAGACACACTGTAGTGCTGATCACTTTCCACAGCAGAGACATGAAGGCAATTCTTCGTTAACTAATAGAATCCTATGAGCTCAATGCCCTTTTTGACTGAACTGTCGCGTCACCTATAAAGTATAATTATTTTTAATTAAAGAATCGAAATATTTTTTTTATCAGAAAAAATGTTTTGAAATTTCTGGAAATTAAAAACCTAAGCACCCCTTCACCTCCCAAAAAATAGCAAACTTTTATGCATAAGATATTAGATCTCCAACACAAAAATAGGAATTATTGAATTTTAATTTTTACTGGGCACAAATTCTGGAAATTTTAAAAATTTAAAATTTTGAAATGTTAAGATTAAACAAATTTTTTGGACTTACTGAATAAATTATTGAAGTTTTTGAAATTGATCTGAGGAATTTTTTGCAAGAGAATTTTTCTAATTATCAGTTTCCCTGACTGATGCAAATTCATTAGCAAGACATTATTTTTACATGATTCTTTATAGTTAACCAAGTAACAAATGTGATATAGCTACTGTTGTAGCATTTTTCTTGTTGACAACCTAAAAATTGCCAAAACATCAAAATATAGTCCAAAAATGAAAAGTGAAAAATCACTTAATGACAAAAGTATAAAATGTGAAAAAATAAATGAAATTTACTAAAATTTCAAACTGAAAATGTGTTTTTATTCTCAATTTCAGTTCCCCTGATTCACATCAGGTAAAAATTCGCACTAAAATATAAAAAAGGAAAAATTTATAAACGTGTCAAGAGTGGGGCTATATCACATATTCAAGATCGCCTATAGCTTCTATTCGAAAATAATTTAGGGAATTAGGACTTCACAACATTTAAAAACAAGATTTTTCAATTTTTATTTTCAATCACGACAGATGTTTTGCGGATTCTATAAATATATGGTTTTACAGCTGCTATGACTTAATCCTAGGTTAAGGAAGATAAATATGAGTAAAAAATCCATAAAAAATAACCATAGTCATTAACAGAAAACTATAAAGTTATATGAGTTTTTCTCAAAATGCATTTTTTCAATAATCCGGTAAGCTTATAAAAAATCCTATACTTCTGAAAGACTTAAAATTTTTTATAAATATTTCTATGGTGCCAGTTCAATCGATAGATATAATTGATTCTTTGAAAATAATGGGGTTTTTTTCATGAAATTTGTAAGAAAAATGCGCCTTTTTTAACTTCAATTTTTTTATTGATTTTATAAAATTTTGTACTCCAAATTTAAAACTACTTCAATTAAAGAAATGCATTTTTATTAATAGTGAACTTTATTTTATGATTTTAAAAGCAATAGAAAATTTTTTATGTATTCCAACGTCTCTCAAAATATTATACTTCTACTTATTGTAGACTTATTTTATCATCTATATTTAGTTAAAAAAAGAAAATGATGAAGATTTTAATCTGGTAATTTAAGAGGGAAAGATTTCATTAATGTAGTATTTTAGTTTAAAATATTGAAGTTTTAATTAGTAACAAATTTTTCTACTAAGTTGATAACATATCTGATCCCTTAAAACATGAATTCAATTTCATATTACTTTCTATGGTTTATTTACCCATAATGGTTTATTTACCCCTAAATTTATACTCAGGATACTTAATTTCTAATGGAAATTAAATAAATTACACACTACTAACGTTTAAATATGCTCTCCATATGTAGAAAAGGGGCTTATAATAAGACACCTTTTTAATTTCGAGAGAGATTTATAGCACTGATACTTTTCGACATAGCATATGTTTTATTTTAGTATCTAGCTTAATTTAATATCATTACCAAACAAGTTTTTAATAAAAACTAGAATTGTACGCATAGTTAATTTTTTGAAAGTTTGAGCAAAGCAGAAAACGTTTCTTAAATACACACAGATCAATTAAATATTGTGTTGTTTTTACTAATGCCACTTACAATCTAATTTCCTAAAAGAGCATTCATTAAATTTAAAATTTAATATTTTTTTAAATGACTGTCTTTTACAATTATTACAAAAGCAGTTTGATAAATATATTGATGACTGAAACGCACTCGGTCTGGTCAAGGAAAATCCAAAAAAGTTATTTAAAAATCTATATTAGTTTTAGATTATATTATAAAATTAACGGGGAAAGTGCATCATATATATTTATTTATGATATTATTGAATGGAAATCATGCCCATTTCAGAAGCTCATTTATTTTAGAAAAATTATAACGTCATTTAAAATATGTATTGTACACATTATAGTACACGTTAATTAACCGATCACTTCATGCATTTTTGGAAAACACTTTTGTGGTAATCTTAATTTCAGATAAAATATGGTTTTTTAATCGATGGTCGAAGTAACTGGGAAGAGGATTTTTGTTTCCCGAATTGGAAAGAGACATTTTTAAAATTTTTTAAGAAATCAGTATTTTTATTCTACAAATATTCAAAATAATTTATTAAAAGAAAGTTCTTTGAACTTTAGCATGAATAAAATATTAGAATCATACGATAATCGGTTCGATACCTACGGTGGAAGATGCAAGAAAATGGAGCAAAAAAAACTATCATATAAAATTAAATATCATATATAAAAATACTAATTAGAATTTTGAAAACAGGAACAGGCATAAGATTATTTGTAGTGTTAATCAATATACTAATTAAATGTTCCATCTAAAATATATCATATGGAACACCCATCGTCCATGTAAATTTAGAAGCAGTTGCTTATATGATACCTCCGTCTTCAAAGGGTTAAAGAAAACCAAGTTAACTATTTTTAAAAATAAAATAAATAAAAATATTAGTGCTCCATCTCATCAGACCCAAGAATTCGTTTTGTTTGTATGGAGAGCTACAATTTACTAGTTTGCTACACGGGAGCTAGAAGTGCAGTACTCACTCGGTCATAATTAGACCTAAAATCGATTAAAAATAATCATAGATTAGCTGAATTATATTTTTATAGTTAATAATTGCTGATTTGCTCTAATCGACTATGGTAGAACTAAGTCTAAGCACGTGACATAAATAAAATATAAAATTATTGTCATTTCTCAAACAATCCCTCTTACTTATAGAAACAATATAGAATATCTTTTAATCACCAAAAACTAAAAAAAAAATAATTAGAAGAAAAGGTATGACTTAACTTCTGTTCTCCATTTCAAAGAGTTAAGATGGCGAGTTTGCCGATTCTCAATTCCTAAACCATCGTTTTTCCAAAGTAAAAAGTACTCGATACCTTAAACCATTCAGAAACCAAAATAAATTACATAGAAGTTTAAATGTACACACTAAAACACGTACAGCACATCAAACGTTACAACACGATCTATTCTCAACAAAAATCACATCGAACTTTTCTATTGTTTGTTTAGTTTCAAATACAGATTGGAACGCCACTCAAAGGCTGTGATGGAGAGTACTTTTGGAATTGAATTTGAATCAAAATTGAAGTTGAAATGAAAAGAACTATGCCAAATAGAAATAGATTAAATAAAGTAAATCTAATTAATACAAACCCAAACTTATATCCTAAAGCACATTTTAATACACATTATTTAAGTTTTACTTTAAATAAAGACTAAAATAATTAAAAGATTTTAATTATTTAAGCCCATTGTTAAATTTTTAAAAGAAAACTGTATTTCATTGGCATCTTAGAAACTGTCACCAAACCGGATATAGCTTATAAATCACTCTGTTCTCATCGTGACTTTTACTTACGAACAATTAAACTACCTCAAACCTTCTAAAGCTTTATATCAGGGGTGCCCAATTCAAATCGGTTGGTGGACCAAAAAATAATTTACTGAACTGAGGCCGCACATATAAAAAAAAAACAAAATTATTCAGAATATTTTATTATCGTGCAATATTCAAAATGTGCATTTTTACAGTGTCAGCTGCGACTGTACATAAAGTTGTGTTATACATATATCATAACTACAACGACAATAAACATTAACTATACTGTATTTATAATCACCTCCAACACCTTACCTTCCTCCCTAACCATGAGGGTTAAAATATTATTTTTATACTTATACTACAAATATATATTGTAGTTTATTCACAAGCACTACCAGATGTATTATGTTAAAATTAATGTGAGATTTGTTTTTGCATTTTACTAGAGATTTTCTTAATATCAACGGATAATGTAGTCAACACGCATCGTAGCTGATTGGTCATGTTTTTATCCAGCAACCTGCTGCGACAATTTGTTTTTAACAGGTTTAATTTGGAAAAAAATGATTCGCAGCGATAAGTAGTTCCAAATGCTGATATAGTGCACATTGCCAATCGTCTTAAATTTGGAAATTTATCTTCGATATAATTTTAATAATACTCAATCTTATTCCCTTCGTAGAGGCATTTTAGCTCAATGTTTGATTGAAATTCTATTAGCTCCATTTGTAAATTTGGAAGTGCTGATTCAACCTCTATATTAAATAGAGCTAAGAATATTTTAAAGATTTCCCCAAACTTTTGCATGTATAAGAATCTAGTATTGAATTCTTTAAGTAACTTTACGATTTTAGTAGAATATTTGAAGATGTTTTTATGGTCACTTTTATAGTCATTTAAAAATGGGAAAGGAATCAAGTTATTTGACCGTAATTGATTTTCAGAAAGCTGAAGCTTTGTTAAAACACAAAAATTCTATGTTTCAACTGTATACAGTCAAAATGACTAAACCTATATAGACAGTCGAAATCTTCAATTGGGCTGCAAAAAGTTTTTAAATGGGCTGCAATCGGCCCATGGGCGGCTGGTTGGGCATGCCTCATTTAGATAGATCGACATGCAAAATTGCATTAAGATCGTTCACGTCATTTAGGAGTGGATATTAAATAGACAGACAGACACAAACACATACATAGAAAGGGTTTTATGTATAAATTCACTGATATTAACATACATCTTATAGTTCTAAAACTTTTATCTGCAAAATCAAGATCGTTCACGTCATTTAGGAGTGGATATTAAATAGACAGACAGACACAAACACATACATAGAAAGGGTTTTATGTATAAATTCACTGATATTAACATACATCTTATAGTTCTAAAACTTTTATCTGCAAATTATTTAATGTATTAGAAGGAGTCTAGAAGGAAAACAGAAAAACAACCTAAAGTGATA
Organism: Pardosa pseudoannulata; assembly: GCA_032207245.1. Classification (NCBI taxonomy): domain Eukaryota; kingdom Metazoa; phylum Arthropoda; class Arachnida; order Araneae; family Lycosidae; genus Pardosa; species Pardosa pseudoannulata. Next base: position 173,500,178 of record CM063505.1, on the reverse strand, counting down.
AATCAGTAATGCACTATAAGTCCTCAAAAATCAAATAAATTTCTAATCTCCCATAATAATTTATTTTAAGTATCAAAAGAATGTACATAAGGAGAGTTCTAATGTCCTCAAACAGATTTACTCAAGATACGTGACACATAAAAAAACCATGTATTGAAAGAAATAACAAACTTCATATTCCTGAAGAAAATTCCCACGTCCCTGAGAAAAAAGGGGAAGCGAAACGTTAGAAATATAAAAAGCTAAAAGTGCTAGAAAATAAAGAAGCATAAAACTATATTAATTAAATATTGTGACATCCATTATAGATTTAAATATGCAAAGTATGGTTTACTTAACAAGTTAAATTTTTCTTTAAGAAAATCATGTTTTTTTTTAACTTTAATACTTTTTTTTATACTCTTCAAATAACGAATAAAAACGTATATAATTAAATTTTTACTTTTTTGTACAAATTAAATAAAATATTGCAACCCAATAAATGTCAACCTTAAATTTTATTGAAAGTTTCATTATAAATACGACTAAATGTTGTAATCAATTTCGAAAAGTTTCAGTGTTACAATTACACAAGGAAACTATAAATATCTATTTTGATATTTCACGAACTCGCTGTAACGATCCCTTACATGACCCGAAAAAAAAGAAGAGACCAAAGGTCGACCTTAAAAGACCTTTAGAGTGGACACCTATTGTTACCTATAGGTAGGAACGAGCGCCGACCAGACGGCGAAAAACAAAAGTCGTTGTATACCGGGTTTCCGTCAACAAAACATAGGTAGTCGCTTAAGTGGAACTAAATTAAAAACTGTCTGTATGCCGGAGCCAGTGTGTCTACGTCTTTATGATGTCTATTGCCTTCAAGAGACTGTGATAAGAATTATAAATCCAGTGACGATTGGGTCCATTGTTCCCCAAATATGGACAAAGTTAATGGTACCGCTAATGTATTTATGATAGTCGGTCAGTTAACTTAAAGAACTTCGGCCACATTTGGAAACGCGTCAGCTGAGCCCAGGCGGGTTGTGTAACAATAAGTTACATTTGGTTCACCCCATGGTTCTTTGGGGACATGCCGGGGCAGGACCGGTTTGAATGCAGAGCGACTTCGGACTTCTCCCAGCCAATAGAGGTCTCCGTTTGGGGAATTTTGACTCCCCCCTCCCACCTTTCTGGAGTGAAAAATTTTTTTGGAACGGACAAGGTTGTTACGAGAAGAATGAGAGGTGAAAGGCTGGCATCCACGTTTTGTGGGAGAACCCTTTGCAAAGAAATTTTCGCCATTTTTCTTAGGATCGACGCCGACTCGAAAGCAGTCTTCGATCTACAAATGATAAGTTGATTCAACTATTTGTATTCCTTAGGCATTTATTTAATTGTATAAAATCATTTAATCAAGACATATTTTTCATGTGTTTCTTAATGGGTTTTAATTTCTTTCTCAAACACTAGGCCAACGTAACATTATTATTTTTACAGGTTGTTTGACCGCAAAATTGCGTCATCCTATATGTGGAAGGTTCTGGAAAGAATCAAGCCACGGGCGACCGGAACCCCTATATATAACGATTGACTGAGAGGAGAAAAGCGGGGTTTTTTTGTGTGTGTGGAGCTCGAGAAGAGTCCACTTGTCTCTTCGAATTGCCGGAGCTTGCTTTTCTTCAGAGACCTTCAGCGTCTCTCATTTCCGCTAGGAAGTCAACCCTCGACTTCGGGATCTCATTCCCGCTACGTTAATTATTTTTTACTTCGTGTTTTGAAGTAGGTCGCTGAGAGTGACAATCTCATTCTGGTTCGTCTTGCATCCTCCGATTCTCAACGAACACCAACGAGGTAAGTACTCTGAGCGCTTCGAGCGTCAGTGTTAAAGACGACTGTTCCGGATCATCATAATGGTAGATCATAGTGTCAGAGTCCATTACCTGCTCTAATTTGAAAACTGTTTCCTGTATCCGAGAATTATCAGCTTCACTGTACCCACGTGTTTTATTTTTTAATGCTTATCTCAGCACGAGATTTCAGAAGCAATTGAGTTTAATTAATCCTGTATATAGATGTACATAAATTATTCTCATGAATAAATCATTTATACAAGATTAAATAGAAGTTCAGTCTGTATTCTTGATGTCCTCGCCGACAATTACTCCAGTACGTCACATGGCTTTGGATAGTTTTGTGTTCACATCAGTACTTATGTATGTATCAAGCGTAACACAAAAGCTATTAACCGTAGAAGGTGGAAATTTTGAAAGTAAGTTTGAAGTTACCCACACTCACTGTCAATTTTAAGATTTTTAGCAGCCAAGGACAAAAGGAGTGGGGAAAAACTACATTGACTATATTTTATAAAGGAATAATTCAAGGCCAAAGAAACACAAAAGTAAACAAACAAATCAATAACATAATACAGAGTTTGAATTTAGGGCTGTTTTATAATCTGAGTATTTCACTTTTGATTTCAATCTGTCCTCTATATAACGAAACAACACAGTATAACGTTGTAAACTCTGTTGAGCAGAACTTAGAAACGATTATCAATAAAGAAAATTGAATTTATATTATAACAACTAATTATGCCCCTCCATTTTTCCTTTCAGAATACCCTTTATGCAATGAATAAACACAATTTAATGGTCTTTAAAACATTTTAAATACATCAACGCATTACTATAAAGAATAGAGAAATAAAAAAAAAATAAAGCATAGCAAACATAATAGAGTGAGCATAATAAAGCTAGCAATCAAATAAAGAAATCTTGAATTTCTATAATAATATCAAATTATGCTCCTCCATTTTTTGATTGCAAATCGCATTTTATGTACATATAATAGTCTTTAACGCAATTTAAATACATCCACGCATTCCTATTCAGTAGTAATAATGCGTTTTAAACAGTTAAAATAATGTATCTAAAGTCATATTTTAGAAAAGAAAAATAAAAAGCTCTTTTTTACAGAGAATATTTTTTCTCGTATAAATTAAATGAAGTAAAAAGTTCTATACGTTAAATGAACTGTTAGTGAGCGAGTGAAAACATTTTATTAGGTAGAGAACTTCGGACTGGAGGGGCGTAAGCAGGGCAATCCAGTCTACAAACCGCTTCTGTGAAGCTTCGGAACTGCATACTACACTGTCTACTAATAAATATTTGGACACCTATGCAAATGACGATATCTGAGGTCCTGAGCTACGTCACGATGTCCGCCGGTACACATCGCGTAGAAAACAGCATCGGCATTAGTCGCATGCAAGATGCCGCGCAATTCAAAGCTCTCTGATTTCGAGAAAGGTATAATTATCGGGTATCACAAATGTGACCCATTCTTAAGGGACATATCTAGCGATCTGAAGTACCCAAAATCGACAGTGGCCTATATGATTAAGAAGAGGAAGGTGAGCGGTGATTGTAGGAATGTTCCCCGAGTCGCAGACCAACGAAACTGGGAGATAGAGACCGACGAGTGCTGTTCAGAGCAATTCGGAAGAACGCACTCAATCGATGGCCCTCATCTGCGAGAAGTTTCAACAGGCATCCAGGAGTATTGTTTCAATGAATACCATCCGTCAGGAAGCACATCTGCTTGGTTTTCATGGTCGTGCTGCTGCCCATAAGCCTTTGATCACAAAATGCAACAGCACCGCTCGGTTAATGTGGTGCAAAGCACATCGAAATTGGACCGTAGATCAGTGGAAACGGGTTCTTTGTAGCGACGAATCAAGGTTCACCGTTTACAGTTCGGATGACAGGGTCTGGGTCTGGCGTCTGCCTGGAGAACGTCTCTGCCAGAATGCAGTGTGCCGACAGTCAAGTTCGACGGAGGTGGAATTATGGTCTGGGGGTGTTTCTCCTGGTGTGGACTCCAAATACTTATTGGTAGACAGTGTATATGTATAGGGTTCTATATTTCAAAGAAATTGTTGGTGAGCCAATAAAACAGTTTTATCCTATTATAACAGTTTTATCTCCCTTCCAATAAATTTTGAATTGTGTATTTCATTAAGAAATGTAATTAGAAAAGTTTTTCTAATGTCTTCTAGCAAATAACATATCACCTAATTTCAAAATCCTCTCTCCTCCCGAAATAAAAATCTTGAACTGTCCCACTCAGTAACCTACCTTGATTAACTCAGCAGTAAATTCTTTTCGTAAGCTTAAATAAAAAAAAAATGTGAGGATGCTTAGCATCTCGAATTCCTCTCTGGTGCAGGGCTCGATTTTAAACAATACTCTCCTGCTCTTCAACTGGGAAAATGCTCTTTCACTTAAACCGATGATCCCTATTAAAGACTGGTTTAATAACTGTGTGGGATGGTAAATATCGTCTAGACAAGATTATACTGCATTGCAAAAAACGTTTTAAAATATTTCTTCCACTTTGATGTTAGATATTTTATTCCTCTTCTTACTAAAAGAACGCATTTTAGATTTCAATCTAAAATATTTGTGAAGTTACTTAAAAGTTTTCCCACGTAACACATAAAATAAGTACCGTAGCAGAAATTTGAAGAGAAAAAAGGATTCAGAAGTAATCATAGATTATCATATTTCAAATGAGAGCTTTCTTAAAGTTTTTCGCTATCGTATGTAATATTTCTGTCATATGGATATCTTTTGTGACTCTACAGCTGTTATTCCGAACCTGTGTACCGTGAGAGATTTTCAAGTACATCGTGAAGATTTTTTGTGAATAATTAAAGTCACTTGGTGTTATATCATTGCTGCGAAATATTTTATTTATCACGAGATATTTTCCTTGTTCACTCCTTGCCCTATATCAAAGTTTAAGCATGGTACTCCTTCTTTGTCCCTGGTGTTAAATAAAATAGTGTTGGTACAGTTATCAAAAAAGTGCAAATTTCAGTTTAAAAAAGGGCACTTTATGTATATACTTTCTGTCATACTGGAATTATTTATCAGTAAAATGTTAGTAAATCAAGAAAGTGTCAGTTTTATTTATGGTGTAAAAACAGATTATCCTAAATCTTTTAAGAGTTTCGCACAAACATGATTAATTGAAATAAAAATCAGATTTATAAGAACCCACGTATCCCCCCCCCCTTCAAAAAGAAATCTTTTAAAAAATATATACAATGCTCAAAGTACATGTATTCGGAAAACGTCAGGGCACAATGGCACTTAAAAATAGAAAGAATTAAAAGGTAAAAAATCATCGAACATAGACACTACAATAGATGTCATGCTTTCTTTTAACACTATAGTTTTTGACACACCACATGCACAGTGTAAGTCTGTTGTTCTCAAAAGAATTTTATTCCTTTGGTATAATTGAATGACATTTTCGTTCGAATATTTACATAGAAGATTGAATACTTTGTCATATGAATGATTGATTCTTGTAACTGAATATCCGTATATGTGAATAATTTATTACATAGGTCTTATAGGAGTTTACCGAAGAATGTTTTGGTTTGGTTTGGTTTCGAGTGCTACGGTCTACTTTTTGCAACACAAGAACTAATGAGACCGGGACCTACAACTTAAAGCAGATTCCGAACGGCTACGAACATCTATGCCACAGTGGGATTTGAACCCACCCACTCCAACGGGAGAATGAAAAGTGCTTCGTATCAATGAATATTTCGTATAGGTGAGTCTAGTATAAATGAATATTTTTTGTATGTCGTCACTTAAGACGGTGGAAAAACATTACTCTATGAAATAAAAAAATAATAAATGATAAATAAATAAATGATAAAATAATAAATGATATGTCGAAAGAAAGATAATTTCTCGGTACACTGTGACGACTCTTTCAATTAAAAAATTTGAAAGATTTGTTATAAAAAATATGCAACTCATCTTTGGTAAAGTTAGCGTCGCGTATTTAGCCAGATTGTTCAAAAATTATTTAATCCGTTTTAGCAATTTAATTTTATTTATTTTTGTCCTATGTAACGGATCGGATAAAGAGTTTATAGAGATAATAAGGAGGGTAAGTATAGTATAAAGATTTGAGATATTTTAGAAATAAATAGATTTGAATCATCTAACAAGAAAACTAACCTTCTCGAGTTTAAACGTTTCTTCTAATATTTTTGTATCTTTCATAAAAATCTACATCTTAACTATGCATTTAAAGAAATTTAAACGAATACATTCAAAACTTTTTAAAACAATATTGAATAAACACTTGGGAAAATAACTTTAAGCAATTTATAATTTATTTTATTTTATTTATTTATTTTGCGAAAAATAATTGTTTCCTATTTTCTTATTGCACTGTATTTCACTCTTTTTAATATTCTGTTGAAACTTTAATGTATGTATATACAAGTTGTGGTCGTCGCCTATAATTTGTGTCACATAGAATTGAAAGTTAATCACTTTATATCTCAATTTCCAGGTCAAATCGAATTAATAGTACACAGACGATGTTTAAATAATATAAAGAAAGAAATGAATAAACCAGATATTTAAAGTAATGACGTCATAATGATAGAAACATATCATTTTCACCTATTTATTATGGGATAAATTGAAAATTTTAATCTCCTGCTTTTAAACGAGGAAAACTGGGTTTAAAACAATTACTTGGGATGATGTCATATTGCTAGAAATATTGCTTTTTTCACTTAGTTATGATGCGATAAATTAAAAAATGAATCGTTTGAGTTTAACCGGGGAAAATAATGCTTGGAATAATGACATGAAACGCTCGAAAAAGGGAGAAGGAATGGATTTCGAACGTTAAAAATTTGCAAAAACCTTTCCAGGGATATACCTAAGAATTTCGCAAATTTTCACGGCGATTGGATGCATGGTTTTTGAGTCTATCGAGTACAGACAGACAGACAGACGCAAATTCATTTATATATATATATATAGATTTAGCCATTTGGGATTCAAGATGCTACAGTTCTTGCTCCATTATGCTATTTTCCTTTTATTGAGGCAGGTAAGGATTTATCTGTAAAACCACTCGGTGTAAAATTAAAAAATTGAGTCTCTAGGGCAAATAAGCATTTTTATACTCAGGTATCTTATATTAATGCAAGTACGGATTTAACTATTGAGACACGCTGTGAAAAAATTTAAACATTCAGTCTGTACGGCATGTAAGCATTCTCACACTTACGTTTCTAAGTTATATTGAGGTACGTAGGAATTTAAATGTAGAACCACTTTGTTCAAAATTAAAATGCGTCTCGAGGACATGTAAGAATTTTAAAGAAAAATATGTTGTCTGTTTTACAAATTGTAGAAAAACTTCCAAGAAACAACACAATAACTCAGTAAATAACATATATACTGTCAACAACTCTTTACTTAAAATTCATTTAAAAAAAGCTGATTGGTATAGTTCAAACAAGAGATTAATTTTCTTTTGTTTTTAATGTTCTTAATATTTTATTATTCGTGTTTCAATGTTCTTGTTTTTTAGAGTAGTTTATTTTTTAAGTTTTTACTATTTTCTCTTTTTGTAATTATATACGGTTCCAATCTCATACATCTGTAATGCATGGAAGCAAATAATGTGGGATCAAGACCTTCTGCAATAATAATAATAATAATAATAATAACAATAATAATTTTGAAGAATTCAAAAGAAAATAAAAATTAATTTAATTAACTTTTTCTCTGCTTTTCGCAACTCTGCAACTTTGCCAGATGCTTATACAGCACTAAGCAGAAGTAACCCTAGGACCAGATAAATTGAACTTCTGTCCGGAAAGGAATTTGTTTCCAATTTGTTAAAGAAAGTTTTATTGGGAAAACATTTGTACAAAAATATCTTGCACACTGTAACTAATTAAAGCTTGGTTTCTATCACAGAATTATGCTTTTTTATTAGATTAATTAAAATGCAAACTAGAAAAAGTATTTTAATTTTTCATTTAGATTAAATGATTATTGCTTTGAAATATAGATCTAATGTAATAAATATCCACAGCAATTATTTTCATGTGATTTACAGCACCTGATATACCACATATTATTTGAATGGTCTCATTAAATATGTGTTAATAATCACCCATGGTTTCAGTCTACATTCCTTCTTAAAAAGTAAATTTATATGCAATGCTGGAAAAATCATAAAATGTCGATAAGGTGTTAAAATATAAAATATATTAAAATATAAAAATAAATAAATAAACTGCTAAGAATTTGGAAGTTTAAAAATTACCCTTAATCATACTATAAAAAGTTATTACTTGCATTAAAGTAATTGAGGTTCACAGAATTTTTAAAAAAAGATAACTAGGTACTAGATATTAAAAATTGGTTTCTAATTTAAAAATTCAAAAAAATTATTTTGCAGCAGGTAAATGTGTTTCTATTTCATTTCTTTGGTGTGTATATATATACATGTAAAGAAGTATTGATACAATCAATAATAAATTCAATTTCAAAATCTTTCAAAACAAACGAAAAGAAGACTTGATATAATCTTATGAAGAAAAATTTTAACTAGAATAAAAAGTTCAAGAACTTATCCAAGTCACAAGTTCAGTCTATTCTTTAACAGTTCTGACTTGCTTGACCTGAGAAACTAAGCTAAATGAGGAATTTGCACATGTGAGGGATTCGAACAACTTAGTATTTTTCTGATAATTCCAGACTTGTAGATTCCAAAAATGTTCTCCAAAATGTGAAACACTGGGTCCATCATTTAAAAAATTAATTTTAAAGTTAAGCGAAAATCACGTGACATCAAAACACTCCGTGATTGGTTGTGACGTCATCGTTCACGTTGTCCAATATTTTCTTATTGCTTGTAAACGCACACTATTTTCCGATTTTGTTTTTGCAAGTTCCTGAAATTTTCTAGCTATCAAAATTTATTTTTATTTAAACCTGAAGGTTTATTTTATCGATCTAGATAGCTTAGTTATCTCAATTTGTCATAAATGACTCTTCTACCTGGATATACTAAAGGACAGTCAGACAACATCCTGAAAATTGACAGCATGTCAATGTTTTCGTTCTTGGGAAAAAACCCCAGATTTCATGGGAGCAGAAATACGGGAAATTAAAACCCAAAGGTATGTAAAATCATTTATATATTTATCCAATTTTAATTAACATGTATTAATATTTTATTCATGCTAATCACAGCTTTTCTGTTTGTAGACATAGTCAAGTCAAATAAATATACATATATCATATACACACATTTGTAGTAGCATCGCTTTTTATAAAGAGATAGATGTAATATATTAAAATAAAAATTAGAGGAGGTATTTATCGTGAGACCGGGGCCTCTAGCCTTCGGGTTGCAAAAAGTAGACCGTAGCGCTCCAAAACCAAACCAAAACAATTCTTAAGTATTTTAATTTAATGAAAAGAAATTTAAAATCTTTAAAAGGCTTTACTTAATTATTTATACTTTTTTAAATAGCAATACAATTTTATTGTCTTTAATATTAATGTTAAATTAAAAAATATATAAAGTTTCTGAAATTATATTTAATTTTTAAAGTAATATCATTATAAGTATTTTAAAAATATTATATACTTTTTTCAAATTAATCACCAATTTAATCGAAAAATATCACTGTGAATTGATACACTTAAGAAAGTATGCATCGCTGAAGAAAATATTTATAATACCTTGAAAATACATAACCTTCCTCCCCCCCCCCAGTTTATTTATTAGACAATTATATGCTTTAGACTTTTATATGTTTTACGATATTTATATGCTTTATCAAACATTTATTGTAGTTGAACTCTATGATAATACTCGAAAATTCGCAGTTTTAAAAGTTAAATAGCACTGGTTAATCAACAGTCCTTTTAAAGGTATATATGTATTTTTATAAACTTTAATTTTTCTAAACTAGTAATATTTAAACGAAAGCAAGCATTTACTTATCGATAAATGGTCTTCACAAACCCATAGTGATGATTTATATGATAATTTGGGGTTTAATTTCTCATCCCTTTTCATCGCATTTGTCCAGATTTTACATGTATGTGGATCTTTGGAAACGGTGAAAAATATCTTCCCATTGCAGTTAGTTGTATTTTTACAGAGTTTCACAACACAATATTTATAATGATTTATAATGTCAGCCATAATAAAAAAATTCTATTATATGCGATACTTTACACAGAAAGAAATTTAAAAGTCGCCTTTTAACAACATGTAAACAGCATAGGCTCTCGGTGTCAACGTGAACGATGACGTCACAAACTCCGGGGAGGAAAAGTATTGTTTTTGAGAGACGTTAAAGAGTCCACTATAAAACCCATCAGAAATCACTCATAAGGCCCCCAAATGAAAGAAAAATAGCTACTGTCCTGCTTACTTTTTTGTCTTCTATCGTTTAAAATTAAAATTAGAAAACGTGAAAATCCCTCATTGTCTGACACAGTCCTTTCTGGTCGCTCGAAGCTATGTTAAGTCTCTTGAAATTTGCGTAATATTAAAGTAACATAACATACAATTCAAATTATAGATTGTTAGTAAACATCAAAAAATACTATAATACTATGGTTCAGTCCACACCTAACATTTGTTATTGAAGTTTTACTCAGCCATTTCAACTTACAACAATGACTAATAATCATAATACATACAAAGTTCTACGCATACTTTTATGTTCTTTGCAATATTTTTCAACACATAAATTGCTGTTGTCAGTTCATTATTTTACATTTTCATAAGTTTCTTAGAAAACCAAAAAGAAATTATTATTCTTTTTCTCTTATTTTACCTAAGTCATATTATTCAATGACAAAATATTTTCTATTTATCTCTGTTTGTTTTAACATTCTACTTCATTTCTTATAATCATTTCACGGTTAAAAATCTTAAATTTATTTTATGTTTTCATTCCCACATGTCATTTTGAATCATCACAATTTATTTGTTATTACAATTTCAATTTGAACCTGTCTAACCGTAATTTGTAAACACTTTTTGTAAACAGTTAAATTATTCTCATTTACAATTTTTCTAGAAATAATCGTATTGGTGGAAGCCGCATCTATCACACATTTTACAAATTTTCGTTTATATATATATATATATATATATATATATATATATATATATATATATATATATATATATATATATATATATCAGTGGCATGCGGTAGGTGTTCATGCAGGGTGTGCAGAGAACAACAGCAATAATAATAAAACCATAAAAATGTACATTAAACACTTTTTTAACTTTTATTATTCATTTGTACACAAAATCCATACGTCTATCCGTATTACTAATAAAATAACGAAAAGCTTATATTTCCTCGAAAAACATATTTTAAGCATACGTAACACCACAAGGCGCCCGCCGCTGCGGTGCCTCATCCGGATGCTCATCGGTGCTGACAAACCGAACGTCTATTCCACGTGCAGAGGATTTTACTGCACGATGTCAC
>CM063505.1:173481322-173483822 GCA_032207245.1 Pardosa pseudoannulata | reverse complement strand
ATTTATTGTAAATTGCATGAATTTTCAGTCACTTACTATGTCTGAAAATAGATCCTCTTAGGAAAAACTGGTGATACATTTGAAAGAGGCATTTTAATCTGGTATTAGCTTGGAAAACAATTTTTCATTTGAATTTCCTTCGCAATCATAAGGGTAAAACAAGCAAAGAAGAGGAAGCTAATTTTGTGTTGGGCAATACTTTAGTGATTTGTGAAGCTGTCTTGCTGCAGATCATTCTGTTTTACTTTTGGTTCATAAATAAATTAATCCTAAGGGAAATTTTAGATTTTAATAAATGAGTCCTAAAAGATTTGAAAATCCTATCATATTAGAACCCTCATTAACTACCATTGTTAATTAGGAACTGTTCGATGTCTAAATTTCAAAATGTAACAATTTTATCATGCTATTTTCTTGTTGTTAACCATGATTTTAAAGCCTCCAGAATTTAATTTTGTATGAAGCTCATTAGCGATTACAACTTTTCTATATATATATATGTATGTTATGAATGATTTGCAACATGTTAAAAATTCTAAAAATTCTTCATTTGTTATACATTATCTGACTAGTGAGAAACATTACTATTTTATCAAACGTGGGCAAAATATTATTCTATTTTACAAATTTTAAAGTACGAAAAACTTTTTTGAAGTCTACTTTTTCAAACCAGCATTTTGAAAAATCTTTTCTAGCAAAACTCATAAAATGACATCAAAATTGCGAATTAATGGTAACTTTCGAATTACTAAAACCTTTGATTCGTCTGGTCCCATTTCATGGAAGAGCTTTTAGCTTAAATTCCTTTTCATTTAATTGTTAGCAGAGTTATCCAAACATTTACATTATTTCATTGTATGCCCTTTATAGAATATTAGCATTTTGAAAGAATTATATGAAATGGACATATTTTTACTAATCAGAATGTAAATGAATTTTTTTCCCTTGCAGCCAGCATTCTCAGCATTCTTTTCTAGCATTTAAAACATTTGTTCTATAACAGTACTCCGAAAATGATGCTGGAATTTCGAGCCACCCAATTGTGGCTTTCAGGTTACAAAAATATTTAGCTTTTACTTTAATTGTGTATCTGTTAATAGATACACAATTAAATCCGAACAGCTTTCAATACCTTTCTATTGGTTGATTAAAAAGGAGCGCTAAGTTCTACTTTTTTTTTTCAATAAGCGGGCGAATGATACCATACTTCATTTTAAATTCTGGAGGAATATCAACATTGCGTCAGACGTGTACAATAGAAGTGTGCATAGCTTTACAGAATAGAAGTCAAAGCAAAATAAACTCTCTTGCAGCCTGCATTCTCCATCTAGCGCTTTAAAAATGTGTTTGATAACAAAACTCTTGAAATTCCGCTGAAATTTCGAATTAATTGAAAACCTCGATCACACAAACCCATGATTAGTGCGCTTACGTTTCCTGGAAGGGCTTTCACCTTAATTGTACATCTGCTAATAGAGTTTTCTGAAAAGTTTACACTGTTTTATTATATGCCCCTCACCGAATTATGTAAGATATATATATTTTTTTGCTCCTTTTCCCCGATCTTCACGGTTGGGCATGCGCACCGCACCTCCACCCTCGCACCTCCGGATCCCGCACGTCACCATGGTGACAGTGACGCAACCCTCGGCCCCGCGCGCGCACATGGGGCCCACTCACAGACTCATCTCAGTGGCCCAGGAGCGGTAACACACTCGGATTCACGTTCCAACAGTATGCGTGCGTGATTCGAACGCCCCCCTTCCCCGTGAAATTTGGTTTCGAGAGAGTGGTGTTTTTCCGACAGGGCCCGTCCTCTTCCCCCCCATCTCTTCTTCAAAGTGGCCACCGCAGCAGGGGCCGTCATGAAGGGGCCCCCCGCCAAAAAAGAAGGGGCCCCCGTAGCCGGCACCAGCAGAAGAAACACTCAGGTAGGTGCCCTATTTTCATCTGACAATCCCCACTCCGAATTCGATGTCCTCCTGAGACTGACATCCTGCCCATGAGTGTTGTTGTCCTTTATTTGTTTTGGTAATCGCGGGCCAACCCCGCCGAATACCGAAGCACTGGTCCTCCCACGCGCGATACCAGGAAAAAGCGCCACGAGATATTTATACATTAATGCGTAGCGTCCATTTTTAGGGACGAATTTCGATATTTTCCCAAAACGATTTTTCCTTTATAATGAAGGTTTCTAGAATTCCTATACACAATTTTCGGATCCTGTTTTTATTTTATAATTTTGTCATTATGATCGGCACTTTATGATTTGTCGAGCCTCCAATAAATTTACATTTTTGATAGATGCATCGACTTAAATCCGTATCACAAATAGCTTTAACTATTATAAAACTGAAGTTTTACAGTTCTGTGTTTACATGCAGGGCCAAACAAATACTCCGTTAATCTATGCTCCAGAAGACTAAAAAAAATCGAAGTGGAGTTTCTGAATAAACTAGAAAATTCTCTGAAAAAATTGTAAAAAAATAACACAATCGAA
>CM063505.1:173468822-173473822 GCA_032207245.1 Pardosa pseudoannulata | reverse complement strand
TTCAGACATTTTACTGCATAGTAAAAGAAAAGTATGGGAAGTCGAAAAGAAGTAACAAAACCATGCGATTCTAATGTTTAAGCCCTGAGACACCTGAAATAAAAATTTAACTGGCATTCTAAATTTTTAGTAATTTTCATCAGATTTTGGTACCTTAACCGAATATTTAATATTTCTTGCAATAAATTTTGCGAAATGTACAAAATAATTATTTTTTATGTCAAGAAGTAGAGTTTTCTTGGCGAGATTTACTCTCAATATATATAGATGGTCACAAATATAAATTGACCAGCTTAAAATGAATGTTATATTGAATTAAGAAGTTTGATGCTAGGACAACACAGTGGGTTTTATGTCAATCTCAAAACTGAAGCCAACCTTGGAGGTACATTTATGTTTTTAAAAATCTATTTTATAGTATGAAGTTGTATTTCAGCATATTTTATCACTTTTTATAGTAAAAATCAGTACTTGAATAATTTCAGGAATTTTTTTTTTATATTTTACCTATTTTCTAATTATTGAAGTAAAGTTTTGCCTTTTAAATCTTTGTATCCTTGTACTTTGAAAATATGCATAATGTTTTAAAAAATTTTCTTTATGCTTTTTGAAAGTTTTTAGTGTTATTACTTACTTAGTATTCTAAAATATTCTTGTTGTTTGTAATTACTCTGATATTTTTAATCTCAAATGTGTCATTAAACTATCACATTATTATATGGATATTATATGTTTGTTATTTCAAATCAGATTTTATGAAATTATTAATCAAACAATTGTCACAAATAGTCTAAAAAATTTTAAAAAAAAAAAATAAAAAAAAAATCAAAAATAAAATCTTATATTAAAAAATATTTATTAATAAAAATTAAAATTTTTAAAATTTTTTATTTTACAATAATATTTATAATTTTTAAATTAAAATAAAATCTTTTTAAAAAAAACAAAAAAAAAAAAAAATATATAAAAAAAATATTTACAAAAAATCTAAAAATTAAAAAAAAATAAATAATATATAAAAAATTTTAAATTGTATTTCAAATTTCCTTTAAAAAACAAAAAAAAATTAAATATAAAAAATTTTTTATAATTATAATTTATTGTTTATTTTTATTTAGATTTTCTCTCTTTTAAATATAATAAACTGTGTTTATATTAATAAATCTAAAATATAATTCTATAAAAAAAAAATAAAAAAAAAATTAAATCATTATAATTATTTTTATAAATACTTTTTTTTTATTTAAATTTCCTTTTATTTTATTAAATTTTCTAAAAATATATAATAATATAAATTTTACCTTTAATTATTTACAGATAATATTTTTAAATTGTAGACTTATTTATAAAAAATTTTTAGAAAATGTTAAATTAAATATTTTTATAATGTAAATATTCTTTAAAATTTATCTCTTAAATAAAACAATAAAAAATTAAATAAAATTAATAAACTAAATTAAAAAAATAAAAAAAAAAAAAATATATTAAATTATTAAAAACAAATTTAAATATTTTGAATATCGTTCTCCGTATTTTTTATATTTTTTTACTGTTTCTAAAATAAAGATTTATAAAAATAATAAATAGAAAAGTTTTGTTTTTATATTATCTGTTAAAAAAGAAATAGAAGATATTTATATATGTAGATAGTAGTACATTTTTATTAAAAACCTTTGGGGGTATAACTCTGGTCTGATCAGTTAATAGTCTCATTAAAAGTTTCTTATAAAAAGTAATGTGAGATTTAAAAACTTAAAAATATCTTGAAAAATTTTTAATATTTTATACTTAGTATTGATATCCAAACATACATGATATAATTAATCATATTTTAGCTTTATTTATCTGTTAGAAAAGAATAAAAGATATTTATATAATTAGAATTATAGTAGGGATTAATTTTTATTCAATAATCCTTGTGATCGGTATAAGCTGTTGTCTCGATCAGTTAACTAGTTCTCATAAAAGAAGTTTCTTATAAACCACTCCAGTAAGGGAGAAATGGTGAAGAAGTTAAAACCTACTTTATTCCTATATTTCTTTGAAATCTCCGTTTTCTTCATTTGTTCTTACTGATTTTAGGGTAGTATTGATATCCAAAAAATTCACAAAATGGATATAATATCCCTTCATTTGTGAGTGTTTAGCTTTATTTATCTGTTACAAAGGAATAAAAGATTTTTATTTATTAGAATTATAGTAGATATACATTTTGATTCAACAATCCGTAGGGTCTATGTAGTCTCTAGTCTCTATCAGTTACTAGTTCTAGAGGTTTTTTAAATAAGCAGTAAAGGAAGAGTTATAAGTTAACACTAAATTACTGTGATAATAATAAAGCAAATTTATAATATTTCTTTGAAATCTCCATTTTCTTCAGTTATTCTTACTGATTTTAGGGTAGTATTGATATCCAAACAATACACAGAATGTATATCATGTACCTTCATTTGTGAGTGTTTAGCTTTATTTATCTGTTAGAAAGGAATAAAAGATATTTATATATTTAGAATTATAGTAGGGATACATTTTTATTCAACAATCCTTGGGGTCGGTATAAGCTCTGGTCTCGATCAGTTAACTAGTTCTCATTAAAGAAGTTTCTTATAAACCACTCCAGTAAAGGAGAAATGGTGAAGAAGTTAAAACCTACTTTATTCCTTGTGATAATTAAAGCAAACTTTATAAGATTTCTTTGAAATCTCGGTTTTCTTCAATTTTTCTTACTGATTTAAGGGTAGTATTGATATCCAAACAATACACAGAATGTATATCATGTACCTTCCTTTGTGAATATTTAGCTTTATTTATCTTATAAAGAATAAAAGATATTTTTATATTAGAATTATAGTAGATTATTTTAAAACAATACCTTTGTCTCATATCTCAGTTCTCTACTCATTAATATTATCTTATATAATACAAAAAAAAATTTGAAAATTAAAAAACTGAAATATAAAAAGCAAAATTATATATTGATAAAATCGTTTATAAAGATTTTTATATTATAAAAATACATAATTATTCATTTTTTATATTATAAAAATAAAAAAAGAATTATATAAAAATTTACAATATAAAAATAAAAGATATAAAACATAGAATTTTATATACTTTCAGTATAATATATATTATATAACAAAATTTTTTATATATTAAATAAAAAAAATAAAAAAAAATAAATAATTAAAAA
Organism: Pardosa pseudoannulata; assembly: GCA_032207245.1. NCBI lineage: Eukaryota > Metazoa > Arthropoda > Arachnida > Araneae > Lycosidae > Pardosa > Pardosa pseudoannulata. Next base: position 173,470,629 of record CM063505.1, on the reverse strand, counting down.
CTATAATAAACAAATAAGCAAATTTTATATCTCATTTTTTATATTTTTTGATTTAATTAGATAAGGAATAAAAGATATTTATATAAAAATAAAAATTTATAAAATAAAATAAATATTAGATAAAAAATTTATTATCATTAAGTTAAATATCATTAAGAATTTCTTAAAAAAGGAGAAAGGATGAATGAAGTTAAATATTCCTTGTGATAATAAAAGCAAACTTTATAATATTTCTTTAAAATCTGCGTTTTCTTTAGTTGTTCTTACTGATTTTAGGGTAGTGTTGATATCCAAACAATACACGGAATGTATATCATGTACCTTCATTTGTGAGTGTTTAGCTATATTTATCTGTTAGAAAGGAATAAAAGATATTTATATATTTTCAATTATAGTACGGATATATTTTTATTAAACAATTCTTGTGGTCTGTATAAGTTCCGGTCTCGATCAGTTAACTAGTTCTCATTAAAGAAGTTTCTTATAAACTTCTCCAGTAAAGGAGAGAGGGTGAAGAAGTTAAAACCTAATTTATTCCTTTTGATAATTAAAGCAAATATTTCTGTGAAATCTCCGTTTTCTTCAGTTCTTCTTACGGATTTTAGGGTAGTATTGATATCCAAACAAACCATGGAATGTATATCATGTTCCTTCATTTGTGAGTGTTTAGCTTTATTTATCTGTTAGAAAGGAATAAAAGATATTTATATATTTATAATTATAATACGGATACATTTTATTAAAATTCGTAGGTATCAGTTCTGGTATTGATCAGTTAACTAGTTCTCATTAAAGAATTTTCTTATAAACCTCTCCAGTAAAGGAGAAATGGTGAAGAAGTTAAAACCTACTTTATTCCTTGTGATAATAAAAGCAAACTTTATAATATTTCTTTAAAATCTGCGTTTTCTTTAATTGTTCTTACGGATTTTAGAGTAGTATTGATATCCAAACAATACACGGAATGGATATCATGTACCTTCATTTGTGAGTTTTTAGCTATATTTATCTGTTAGAAAGAAATAAAAGATATTTATATATTTGCAATTATAGTACGGATATATTTTTATTAAACAATTCTTGTGCCATGTATAATTTTCGGTCAAGATCAGTTAACTAGTTCTCAATAAAGAAGTTTCTTATAAACCATTCGAGTAAAGGAGACATGGATGACAAGTGTTTAAAACCTTGATTATTCCTTGTGATAAATACTGCAAACTTCATAATACTTCTTTTAAATCTTTATTACCGTCAGTTGTTCTTTCCGATGTCGAAGAACATAAAAGCATGGAACTCAATAGAACTCTCACACATTATTAATACTTCCCGTGTATATCCATGCGTGCTAGAAGGTGACACATTGAGACACGCCAAACATCGATGTTCTTATGAGAAAAAATATTTTCTTGAATTATTTACCAAAACTTCACGGGTAGCGATTCAATGCAGGTCTTCGAACAGTAATTTTTTTTCTGGTTTTTCAACTAAAAAAAAAATCGGTTCAATTCCGGTTTTCGGTTTTCGTTTCAACTCTGAATGAATAATTTTATTTTATGTATGTTTTTGTTTGTCTAAAAATATAACTCTATGAAAAACAAAAATAATGTGGTTCTATCAAAATTTAGAAAATATCATTCTTTTTTTAATTGGTAAACTTTGTGAAATGGTACATTAAACCAGCATCTACAATACGAGCGGTGAGCAGAGAATGACGAGCAATTTCTTTGTTATCCATTATCAACATCGCATTTGACAACTGGAACATTCAACTGAATTAAATCCCCCATCTACAAGTAGTTTCATGCGA
>CM063505.1:173448822-173463822 GCA_032207245.1 Pardosa pseudoannulata | reverse complement strand
ATTCCAATATCCATTATTGTTTACAAACTAATAATTGTTTTATTGATATTTACATTTTAAAATACTTAAATAAAATTAAATTAGTTACCTAAACGCAACCCAGCATATCACATACACAATAAGTACATAAATATTGATTGCAAAAATGTTGAAAGTGTCTAAAATAATACTTGTTTTAGGTCCTTACTCTATCGTTATAGATAGGTTTAACTGAAGGATATACGTGCGAGGCTCCAAAAATCATAAAATGTGTAAAATGTGTAACAAATTTATAAACAGTAACAGATATTTGAAAGTTTGAAAAGATTATTTATAAGATTATCAACTAGCTAAGCCGAAGACAAAAACTCAATCGGAATATTTGGAAATAGCCGGAAAATTCTACAAATTATTTTTAATTGTGTTTAAAGTAGGATGCTAGGCATTGATGGGATTAAAAAAACGAATTATCACTCCTGTCCATACTTAGAACATCTGTTTATGCAATCTTAGACCTTTTCCATGATTTTAATCGCGTATTATATTTATTACCAGATATATTTATATATTACTGGAATAGTATTTCGAAAGTATTTGTGGTCAGTGCATAAAATTAAATTATTGTTCTGATTTTTAAAATTTTTCCAGAGGATTTTCTACCTTTGAATACCCCTTGCAATTTATTTTCTCATTTTGTATTTTGAATTTTGCACCCTTCGATTCTGTGCTTTAAATACTTCATCGAAGAATTAAATTTTGATTTAAAAATTTCTGCTTATATTATTTGTATCGTATATTCTACAAGTCGTTCTTTGAAAACTCTGTAATTAAAAAAAAATGTGGTTATGAACCCTAAAAAAACTCATTCTGAATAAACTTAAAAATTTTACAGATTATTTCTTATCTGTCCTTAAAAAGAGATCCTAAGCTTTAATGGGTTAAAGAATCCAATACTACAGAAATATCGAAATTTTGTACTAAATATTGTTAAAAAGAGAAACATTTATCAACGAAATTAAAATATATTTTAAATTATTTCGTCCTAGCCGTTGATGTTATTATTAATTCTATTTTTAGTCTCCTTACTTATTCATATTTCAACCTACATCGCCAGACGAAAATTGTCCTCGATTGTTAAATTTGATAAAAATGCAAAATACCCCTGGAAATAAATAAATCTTCCAAGTAAAGGTAAGTTTCACAGACAGTTGCCATCGGCAAATAGAAAATCCACGAAATTAAATCCGCGAAGACAAGAAATACATCCTCATTGTTTTATAGTTAGCCCTTGAAATTTTTGTTTCACAAATACCTTTGGTCGATATTCTGTTTTTTTATAGACACTCGAAATTAGAAATGGGAGTTTTTAAATTGCTCTAGGGGGATTAAAAATGTTATTATGAGAGTAAAAAGTAGATAAATAAATTAATTTTAAAAATGTTTATGAAGCATAATTAAAATTTTTGTTTAGTTTCAGTATCAAGTGAATCGGATGAAAACAATAGATTTTAATTAGCTATATACCAAACTGAAAAATCTAGGAAAGTAATTTTTCAGTTTTTATTATAACAAATAAATCATCTTTTTTCTCCCATCACTGATTAATCTTAATACAGAAAGAATAAATAGAGCAAAAAGTATTTGATTTGCGATTCCTAATTTAAACATTATTTTGAATGTCAAGTCTGTATTTATTATTAGACTAGCATTCAATATGGTAGCCTGAAATTTTTAAAGTCTATTTAAAATTAAATATTTTGGGGTAGTATTACAGTTTTCAGTGTTTCATTTTGGAATATAATAGAATAAATAAAAAGTATTAGAAGAAATATTTTTTTTATCTTTATCAGTTATATTTATCAGTAAGTTTTATTTTAATCAAATTAATTCATAATAAACTGTTTTTTATAATGGTTTGGTAGTATTAAGTCAAACACAGGGAGACCTACTTTCTTTTTATTATTATTACCTTTGAATTAATTGTTTCTCCCCTGTTTCATTATAATCGGCCAGTGCGTTATTTGTTTTATAATGCTCATAAATAGCCTGTAAATAAGAAGCTACTCTACAGTATTTTGCCACATTATTGTGTTTGAACATGCTTATTTTCTTAAATAAATCGTCTATGAGTCAAAGGTGGTTGAGAACGCTACTCTTTGATACCGGAGTTCGTGAGTTGAAATCCTGCTGCCACCATGGATGTTTGTAACCGTGCGGAATCAGCTTTAATCAGTAGGTCATGGTCTCATTACCCTCATGACCAAAACAGTAGACATTAGTGCTTCAAATAAGACAAACAATGAGTCAAATTAAAATTCCCCAGAATAACAGCCACTTGCAAGCATCACACAATAGGCAAGCTACTCCCCGCTGGCTCTCAAAATATATATATATATATATATATATATATATATATATATATATATATATATGTGTGTGTGTGTGTGTGTGTGTGTGTGTGTGCGTGTGTGTGTGTTACGGCCAAAGCCCGAAGTTAGGCCATTTCCCAGATTGGCAAGCCTAATCGCACATTGGCCGGGGCGTGTGGCCAATGTCCGATGTAATGGAAATGAATAGCTTATATACGACTTTGACCGGCCACTTCCAGAAGTGCCCAGAACTCTCTGGCCAATGTTCGATGTGCTGAAGCAAGATTGGAGATAATGTACGTATCTGCATACCAGATGTTGACAGAGGTCCCGGTAATCGACGAACTGTCCCTGCAGTTGTTATCGAGGGCGCTTTCTACAAGATAGGAACAGAACATGGTGATGTCAAACAACTGTACTCCAGAAGTGATTTTTCCATTTTGCAAGGGAAACTACTAACATTGGCATCCGTGGGCACAGAGGAAAAATCATTACGAACCTTTGCTTCTTCACAATCGCTGACCGGCGGCGAAGGCTACACTCGATTCTGTTGCGCTACCAAGTGCTCAACAAATCACTGCAGATATAAAAATAACAATCTGCCGTGCAATTCGAAATGTCATAAAAGTTCATCTTGTTAACAAGTGATGATACTTATAATTTTCTGTAATAAACTAATTCAGTAGATAATGTGATTATCATTTTGTTTGTTTGTTTTCTCCAAGGGAGAGGAAATTTTCTTAAGAGACCAGGAGGTTTCTGGTACTGTGAGATCCTTACTCATTAAAACTTCTCCCTACAAACTACAGCCCACCTAGGGCCACAGTACTTCCATGGCCTTTGTACCGAAGGACGATCCTAGGCGTCTAAGAGGGAAGTAGAACAGATTTGGTTATTTTTCCTTATCAACTAGAGCAAAATTTTTTCAGATCTTGCAGAAGGCAGTTTTAAAGCTCTACTAAGTTCGTTGCAATGTGATGTACTGAAGATTGTCCTACTGTCTACTAGTAACTCGCGATCGACTATTTGCTGATCCTTGTTTTAAATCTTCGATTGTTCTTATGTTCGATTAGCAGAAATGCCAAATCATTGGTATTGGGTACAGTGAATGAAGTGCGCATTAAACGTGATGACACCGCTCGTTCTTTCCAATAGCGAGTGGGCGTAGCTGTATAAGGAGTTTCGATCACCAGATATCTCGTTCCCCTTTTGATAAGGGCTAAATTGTGGAGACGCCAACAGGGAACATTTCATCCTATAAACCTCTCTGAGTGGGCGTATTTCGAATGATTCCCACTTATTAATGCGGGAGCTGCCGAAAATTATGTATTTTGAGCGATAACGAGGGAATGGAAGCTATCAAAAACTATCGACGGGAAATGTTCTATTCCTTCTAATCCCAAAATTGGAGCAAATTACTGAGGTTACCCTTTTACACGCCACTGTTCCCATATGAGAATATATTGTCTAAAATTCAATTAAAAACAAACTTTCACTAAATATGGATTGTAAAAACTTTTAATTAAAATAAAAAAGGCACATTTAATTTTTTTACAGTAACAAACGCTGTCGAAATATACAACATAATTGAAAAATAAAAATTTCATCCTCATAGCATAACATAAAAGTTACCAAAATGTAGAAAATCATATCATATATATTTAAATAGCATATGCTTAGATAATAAACTCTCCCTTTAATGATAAAAAATTAGGTGTGGGAATGTAAAGAAAGATAGTTTTCTAAGGACAAAAATCTGCTTATTCTCAAAAGAAAATATTTATATATGTTTTCAAACTAATTTAGTAACCCAACATTATAATATGGGCCCTTTACAAAATTTTCTAATATTTATTTTTTGGAAATTCTTTTTACTATATATTTAATAAATGCAAATCAGGGAAATTTCTCTATAGTCACAATTTTTCGTATAAACATTTATTAAATACTTTACATGAAACTTATTGCAAAGTTCTTATCCGATATACAAAGAAAATAAAATTCGGAATAAATTTATTTATTTATTTATTTGTTAAAATAAATAGGAATTCAATCTATGGGCAACAGACGTTCTTTGAATGTGTAGTAATGTATGGAATCGTGAAATGAATAAAATAATAGAAAGCTCTTAATTATAGACTTAATAATTGTAAATCAGGAAGATTTCCTTATAATCCCAATTATTCTAATAAATAATTATCAAAAAGTATACATAAAATTCATTACAGGGCTTTTAGCCGAGATGTAAACTTAATAAAATTTGGAACAAACGGATATTTGTTCGCAAAATAGATAGGTGTTTAATATATAGGCGACAAATATCTTTTAAATGTGGGATAATATATGGCATCTTGAAAAGTTTAAAATTATAGAAAGATCATTTGCTGTAGGTTTAATAATTGCAAATCATGACTGTTTTCTTATACTCACATTTTTCTTTTAAATAATTATTAAAAAGCACACAAAAACAACTTATTGTAGGTGTCTCAGCCGACGTATAAACAAAGTAAAATTTAAAATAAACTTAAATTTGTTTTAAAATAGATAGGAGTTTAATATATAGGGGTGACAAATCTCTTTTAAATGTGGAATAATATATGTCATCTTTAACCCTTTAAAGTTCATAATTAGAAATTCTTGGGCATTTAATAGAATATAATTATAGTATTTTTTATGAACCTTATAAATGTGAAAATTAAAGAAATTCCTTCAGAAGTTGTAGATGTGAGCAGTAGTTTAACTGTAAAACCTTCCCCTTGCACGTCTTGAAAATAATACTTCCCTTAAATTTAAATTATATTAGAAGAATAATGAATACTTATCATTAATATTATGCAATAAATAAATATATAAACCATTTATAAGTGTTGTTTCGTTTAAGTTCATTTATTTGAGATTATAAAACACGAAAAATATAATTCCTGGTTGTTTGAAAGAAAACAAGTTTAAAAATGTATATTTGAAAGTGAAAAATAAATTATGTAATTTACTACCATCTATTGGTAAACCCAAAAGTCATTCACATATCTTTAAACAGAAGAGGAAAAATAATTCTAACAGCTGGTTTCACTAAGAAACCACTGTCCTTTAAAGGGTTAAACAAATAAAATTACAGGAAGTTCAATCTTCGTTCAAGTAATATCATCTCACTTTTACCACTATTATCAAATTCTGCCTCAACAAGAAACAATTTCTCTGGCCTCAAAATAACATCGCATATACTTTGAATGAGAAAACATTCATTTATTAAAAATTCCAATTAGAAATCCGAGCGACTCTTCCCCCAGTCCCAATTTTTGCTGAGCCTATCACCTGCAGCAGAGCTCTTTAGTACAGTATATTGCCGCATTAAATATAACAGATCAATATCTGTGAGAGCGTCGAAAAATCCCGACACTATATATAGCTCTTTAATATCCCGACGTCGGTGTTTGCAAGAGAGCCTAGGCTCTGAATTTCAATTTAACAACCTTTTAGTAGGCGAAATTCTCCACCATAAATTTCGACGAAAGTTGGGTGTGAGCTGGAACTTCGGTGCATAAAGGTTATGCTAGCAGAGATCTAGATTATACGGGTTGTTCAGCCGACTGTTCCTTATATATTCTTTGACAAATAATTATTCATGTTCGTCTCAGTACTCTTTGTAAACAGTCTGTGTGATATTTACGTCTCTGTTCCGACTCTTTTGTGGAATTGAAGCTCAACCGTAAAGTAATAGAAATGCATTTAAACAAATGGAATTCATATCTTTAAGATGGCAGTGGCCTTATTACACTGAAAATTCAGTGATTTAGTCTCTTGGAACTGTGAAATAATAGGTTGGGGGAAAAGAAATGCATTATTTTTTCGTTAGATAGCTATAATGATCGATATCTCGTAAAGTATCCATCAAACAATTTATGCTCTTTGTCAAGATGACATTTCACACTAAATTTTTTTTCCTATTTTTTTGTTTGGTCCATTCAGTTGTGAGTTACAGGGTGTTAAAAATGGAAATCAACAAAGAGAAAATTCTGTACATTTTACAGTTTTTCTGTGATAAAGGCGAAAATAGAAGCCAGGTGGCTGAAATTGTGAATGGTGTTTATGGTGCCGATACTGTAACAGCTAATTACGTGCAGTTTTGTTGTCGTCGATTCCGTTCAGATATTTTTTATGTTAAAGATGCACCTCGCATAGGCAGGCCCGTCGTCGAAAATGTCGGTAAAATCACAGAAATAATCGAAGTCGACCGCCATGTTAGTAGTCGTAGCATCGCAGCTACAGATCGACCATAAAACAGTTTTAAACCATTTGTTCAAAGTTGGATCAGATCGATGTTTGGTTTGGTTTGGTTTGGAGCGCTACGGTCTACTTTTTGCAACACGAGGGCTAATGTGACAGAAGCATACAGCTTAAAGCCGATTCCGACTGGCTATGGGATTCGAACCCATAAACTCCGGTACCTAAGGCCAGCAACCTGACGAATTGGCCATCGTTCGGTGCTGTAAAACGTTAAAAGCACATATAAATTAAATCAACAAAATATTAAGAAAAGTATTAAAATAAAAATATATAAAAGATAGATTAGTATAGTTTATGATAATCAAAAACAAAATTGAAAATTAATAAATTAAAAATTAAAAACTATTAAATTAAAAATTAAAAATCGAAAATAAAATTAACATTCAAGTTCAATATCACAGTACTCAGACTTCATTATAAAAACCTGTACAGCGGAGAAAGGGAAACAAGCCTGGATATGGCATTTCCCCGATGTTTCTGTGAAGATTCAGGGATGAATTTAACAAAAAATTCTTTGCATTGATCGGAGACAGCAGCATGTTGTCAAAATGTGTGTGACTATATTTATCAATGTTTTAAAAGCAGATTAATTTTTAACTGTCCATATAACTTGAAATTTATCATTTATTTATAAACTGTACCTATAGAACAAAAATTAATTAAAATTAGGTGTTTTGAAATGCTCAATCTGTTCTTAAAAGAACCTTCACAGACATTTCATGCACGAAAATATGGATATTTTCCTTATTACTGTTATTTTCTGTTAACAGTTTCTAGAAATGCGTATGAGTGTTATTGGAAAGTCTAAATCAGGTACGGGCAGCTCCAGCAATCTGCCAATTAAAAGAATATATTACTTTTGAATTGACCGACATTGACATGGTTCTGAATTGAGTTTCAGAGAAACATTTGTCCGGAGAAATCTAAATCCTTTCGTACTATTAGTACCAAAATTACTTCATGTTGCCAGAAAGTTTAATTCCCAACAATAAGATATTTTCGCTTTGGTTCTCCATGCACTGAGCCACAGACATTAAAATATCTTTGCTAGTTCTTAGTTTTAGAAGGAAAGAAAAATGTTACTACTTTACTAAACTATAAAAAAATATTTTGATTATGAAAGTACCGAGTGGCCATAATTAAACTGATAGTGCTCACAGTGTTCTGTAGCGCGAATTTGCGAGAATGGCGCCACATTTTGTAGGAATAATGCAATATGTGGTACAACAGCAGCAGCCACATTGAACCTCATTTGAATGCAAAATGAAAGGTAATTTCCGTATTGTTTGCATGTTAACACTCACTATTACACAGCTCAAATATTCCTAGCGGTGACTTTTGGAACTAATTTTTTTTTGCTGAATCTTTCGAGTCTTGTTAAAGAAAAATGTTACTACTTTACTAAACTATAAAAAAATATTTTGATTATGAAAGTATTTATCTCGACCGCTACTGGGTGCACTGATATATGAATGAACTTTGAATAAGACGATACAATAAACACTGATTTATTAGCAAAAAGTTCACAGCTCAGTTCACAAAAACTGTCCAAAACAATCTAGTTCAGAACAGGTAGTGTAGAATATTCCAGTACGTTCTGGTGCAATTCAGTGCGCAAGACACACAGCTAATTCACTACAGCGTGATGAGGCAAACGCAACATGTCTTTCGACTCTGAATTCTGATGTCAAAATGCCAAGACGCGACGAAAGCCGTACATATAGTACCACAGACATTTCGAGAAATTTCAGGACTTTGAAGGTTCTAGAAGTATCTGATAACGCCAAATATATGTCTCGAAAATGATTGCCAAGTCGCCAAATGTGTCTCAAATTGTGGCCAAATAGTCAAATTTGGCGTCAAAAGCATAGTTGCTAAAATCCTCACCAGCAAGCCAAAAAGGCATATTTACAAATTTCGTAACAATATAAATAGCTGTCTGCTTGCTCTCTTATCTATTTCGTTATCTGGTTTCCTCGACCATCCAATATTTCTCTCTCTAAAGACTGTTGACCCATGCCCTAACTGAACATCCACTATAGATTTAATGTTACTTGGATATCTTGATTTGGCACAAGCTAAAGCAGTCTGCTGACTTCCAGTTAATTATGCATTTTTTATAACACTGCACTTTATAGCGGGATTCATCTACAAGGAATTACTATTACGACATTTTTTTTCAAATTATTCTCCACTTCTTCCATCACTCTCACTTTTCCTGATTATAAATCTCAGGCTTTCGGAAAATGTGGAGTATTTTTATTCTTTAACGTCCCACGCTGGAAATCATTCGGATGGCATCCTCTTTTTTCATCGATCTAACGTGTCGATATTTCAGGCAGAGAATGGGGGAAAAGTCAAATCGATAAAAATATAAATGCAAAACTTTGGTGGATATGCAGACTTGCGATGTTACGCTAAGCTGTGATTAGTTTGGCAGACTACGTGCTAAAGGACAAAGTCGTAGACTTAAAGTAATTTTCAAGCTCAATAATATCATTTATATTTTGAAAACAAATAAAATTCAATTCTACATGTCTAGATAATTGAAACATTTCACTGATTTTTGATATAATAAATAAATTAAAGCAGCTTTAGGGAAAAGTCTTCCTTAGCTTTCTTTATAGGCAATTTTACAGGATTAAACTAACATATGGGGAATTTAGGGGAAGTTAACGGTTTCTTTTTCAACCTGACAGACACACATGATTTCAAAATATATTTTTAGAAAAGTGAACAATTTATAAATCAAAATTCGTATAATTCGTGTCAAAGTTAATATTTATACGTAGAGGGTTAAAATTTATTGTTTTCGCATGGCGCTGAAAATTATTTATATTTGTTTCAATTTGAGAAAAAAATTAGAAATCACTAAGGATTACCAAATCTTCATTTTCAATTTTCAAACTCAACTTTCGAGTTCTTTCTTAGCCATGGTTCAAAACTCGAAACTAGTTTTTAACTTTATGTTATGAGAAACCAATTATGTAAACCGTGTTCAGTTCGTGATATGTTAAATTAATAAGTGATGCATTTAATATTTTTATTTTTAAAATTTTTAATTTGAAGGGGTTTGCATAGGAATAATTTTGTATAGCACTAAATATTTGACTTTCTTATGACAGATCTTGTAGTTTGATTTTTTATTATTTATCACCAATTGTTTGTTCTTTCTTCTTTGTGAAGGAAAGTTTAAGAAAACGTCAAGTTAACACAGGGTGGTCATTTCCTTAACATATTTAAAAGCAATTAATGAAAATTCTATTTTAAATTTTAATGACTTTAGAAAAAACAGCTTGATTTGTATAACAGTTGTTAAAAACTTTTAATTTCACAAAATCTTGCAAAAATTCTTTAAGTCACATATTTTAAAGTTCCCAGCACTTAAAGTATGTATTCGGCACTAAAGACATTTGTTCGTGTTGTAAAAAGTTTATTGTAATGTTAAAAATCAAAATCTTTGAAAATAATTATTTTCTATTGTCGTCTTAACTATTCTTCAACAATTTTTTACTCCAGTAAATCTTTGGCGGCCTCAGTGCTGTATTTATTCATCTTCCGCTTTATGTGTCCAAATGAATGGTTTTCTCCAGGAAAACAAACGTATAACCTATACCGAATATACTTCAGATTCATTCAGATTCTTCCGGGACAATTCATTGTTTATTATGATCCGTATCTCGGGGCTCAAATTAAATATGTAAATGTTCGTGTCTCAAAATTCATTTATATATTAGCCACTGTCAAACTATTTCAAAATTTACCTTTTACTTACTTCAGCATTTAAATAAACTTGAAGTATTCATCATAACTCAACAATAAACAGTAGCACTAAGAATTACAGGTTTTGAATCAGTTCTAGACTATTTAGTGAGTTATGTAGGAGTATTAGGGAATAACAAGAGATTACATCTCTGCACGGTCTTGACTTCGTATCACGGGGTTCAAATTCAATATGTAAATGTTCGTGTCAAAATTCGTGTATATATGAGCCACTGTGGCACAATTGCAAAATTTCCTTTTTGTGTAATTCAGTTTTGAACTAAATTTAAGAACTCATCATAACTTAACAATAAACAGTAGCACTCCGAATTACAGGTTTTCAGTCAGTTCTAAAATATTTAGTGATGTAGGAGTATTAGGGAATCACAAAATATTTCATCTTTGTACGGTGTTTGCAGTATAAAATTTTATAGACGAATTCCCGTCAGATTCATTTAGATTATTCCAGGACAGTTCATTGTTTCTTATACTTCATATGTCGGGGTCCATATTAAATATATAAATGTTCGTGTCTCAAAATTCGTGTATATATAAGCCACTGTGGCACAATTGCAAAATTTCCCTTTTATGTAGTTCAGTTTTGAACTAAACTTGCAGAATTCATCATAACTTAACAAGAAACAGTAGCACTCAGAATTACAAGTTTTCAATCAGCTCTAAAATATTTAGTGGTGTAGAAGTGTTAGGGAATTACAAGAGATTTCATCTTTCCAGTCATGTCTAGGCAGCATAAAATTTTATAGATGAATTCACTTCAGATTCAACCAGATTATTCCAGGACAGTTCATTGTTTCTAATACTTCGTATCTCGGGTTTCAAATTGAATATGTAAATGTTCGTATCTCGAAAAGTTCGTGTTTATATGCATCACTGTAGCACACTTACAGTATTTACTTTTTATGCAGTACAGTAATGAACTAAACTTGAAGTATTCTTCATAACTCAACAATAAACAGTAGCACTAAGAATTACAGGTTTAAAATTAGTTCTAAAATATTTAGTGAGTTATGTAGGAGTATTAGGAAATCCCAAGTGATTTCATCTGTGTTCGGTCTTGACAGCATAAAATTTTATAGACAAATTCACTTTAAATTGATTCAGATTATTCCGGGACAGTTTATTGTTTCTTATACTTTGAATCTTGGGATTGAAATTAAATATGTAAATGTTCGTATCTCGAAAAGTTAGTGTTTATATGAAACACAGTTGCACAACTACAGAATTTACTTTTTATGTAGTACAGTATTGAACTACACTTGAAGTATTCGTGATAACTCAACAATAAACAGTAGCACTGAGATTTACAGGTTTAAAGTCAGTTCAAAAATATTAAGTGAGTTATGTAGGAGTATTAGGAAATCACAAGAGATTTCATCTCTGTACGGTCTTGACAGCATAAAATTTTATAGACAAATTCACTTCAAATTGATTCAGATTATTTCGGGACAGTTCATTGTTTCTTATACTTCGTATCTCGAGCTTCAAATTGAATATGTAAATGTGCGTATCTCGAAAAGTTCGTGTTTATATGCATCACTGTAGCACACTTACAGGATTTACTTTTTATGCAGTACAGTAATGAACTGAACTTGAAGTATTCTTCATAACTCAACAATAAACAGTAGCACTAAGAATTACAGGTTTAAAATCAGTTCTAAAATATTTAGTGAGTTATGTATCAGTATTAGGAAATCCCAAGTGATTTCATCTGTGTTCGGTCTTGACAGCATAAAATTTTATAGACAAATTCACTTTAAATTGATTCAAATTATTCCGGGACAGTTTATTGTTTCTTATACTTCGAAACTTGGGGTTGAAATTAAATATGTAAATGCTCGTATCTCGAAAAGTTCGTGTTTATACGAATCACTGTGTCAAAATTGCAAAATTTACTTTTTACGTAGATCAGTATTGAACTAAACTTGAACTCAATAAAACTACTCATCCCAAAACTACTCATAACTACTCATCTTGGAACTCATCATAACTAAACAGAAAAAGTAGCACTAAGAATTACGGGGTTTCAGTTCTAAAATATTTAGTAATCTATCAGTTTTAAGAAACAAGATATTTATCTATATAGTCTTGACAGCATAATATTAAATGCTACTAAATTTTACTGTTCCTCCTAAACTATTTATCACTATGTCTCATAACATTTAGAATGAGAACTCCGTCCATACTAATATGTAGAATAGACTGTAAATTTATAAGATTTTTTATGGAAATGATTGGTATACAATTTGGACACATCTTACCATACCTTATAGATCTTCACCAGACCTTGTGACGTTATAATAACAAAAAGAATCACTTTTGAAAGACTCAGTATAACAACACTTTTCATTTCCTTCACTTTTGATAATATGTCGTAACTCACCATTTCGTGCCAAGCCTTCGTCTGCGTAATTAAGGTCCCAAGTAAAGATTATATGTATTTAGAATTTCAAATTAAGGTATTTAAAAGCAATGGCAAAATGAGATATTGCTGATACAAATGAGATAATGCTAAAACTGGTATAATAATAAAACCATGGAGGTAATGTGTTTCCATGACGTCATTGTAAATTTGAAACATATTTGCAGGTATTTTGGTTTCTATTTCATGGACAAATTAATCGTCTCCTACTTATTGTGAAAATAGCACTTAAAATAATAAAAAAAAAGTTTGTTTTTATATTTGGATATTGCTTTTAGGTTTTCAAATAAAAAGTTAGCTTAAAATTTATAAGCAAATTCCTAAAAAGGGATTAAAAGATTTCTTTATTTGAACAAAATAAATTAAAAATTGTGGATTTGTATACAGAATAAAAAAATTTCATTTATATATATTTATATAGACTAGCTTCTTCGAAACCAGTCTTCCGTTTGAGTAATTAAGGCTCCTAAATGAAGTTTGTATATATTTAAAATTTCAAACTAGTTTTAAGATTTCTGTTTTGGAATGAAATAAATTACAAATTGTCCATTTGTATAAAGAATAAAAAATTTCATTTATATATATCTATTTAGACTAGCTTCTTCGTAACCAGTCTTCAAGTTGAGTAATTAAGGCTCCTAAATGAAGTTTGTATATATTTAAAATTTCAAATTAGTTTTAAAATTTCTTTTTTTGAACGAGATAAATTAAAAATTGTCGAATTTTATAAGAAATAAAAAAATTTCATTTATATATATATATATATATATATATATATATATATATATATATATATATATATATATAGACTAGTTTCTTCGCAACCAGTCTTCGGTTTGAGTAATTAAGACTCCTAAATGAAGTTTGTATTTACTTAAAACTTCAAATTAGTTTTTAGATTCTATAGCACTATTAATTTCGTGAGTAAAACTACTCATTATAATATAAAGAATAACACAATTTATTTAAATTTTATTTTCATCGTGAACTTAAGGACTAAAAAATATAAGTGTTGAAAATTTTTAATGAAATAGTCTAAAAAAATAAAAGTGATGAAGTTGAATTTTTTCTTTTGCAGGCTAACGGAAAAATGTTCTGTCACATCATTTAAATAGAAGAAATGTATCGACAAATAAAAGATTACTCACTTGGCAAAAAATGCTAAATATTTTCCAAGCGATAACACTGTTAGCAATAAATGGCGCAATTGAATTCAAAGTGAAAGAAATAGTGAAAATTAAAAAAAAATAAAATTAAACAAATATTATAAAAACCAAAACATGTATTATCTGAAAACACATTTTAAATTATATCTGATGTATTAATACATTGTGTGCGGGTACATTTCGCAGCGGAATTTTACCGGGAGCGGGCGTTTTGGGAGTAAATTTAGTTATTCAGTTAAATCTCAATAGATCGAAAATTATTTATTTTTTTAACCAACTGTTCGTATTTTATATTGAAATATATAACCAAATATATAAATAGAAATATATAAATAACAACCATAAGATTTTTGTAAACAAAAAATATATTTTTTAGTGGATAAATTTATAATAGTATCGCAAATAGGAAAAATCAAATAAAAATAGAAGTATATAGTTTTAATTATTTCGAATTAGATTGTATATAAACATTTTTACCTTATAAAAAATGAAAAGAGCAATCATACAACTAATAATGTGAAAACTTGTTTTTATTTGCCTAAATTTTTCCACAATCTCTGAAGTAGACAAGAACATTCGGCTTCGTTTTCCTCTATATACCGTTATTTTTATACCCACAAACAAACCATGTTCTTACACTAACCCGTACTAGTACGTATCCCGCGCTCAAGTATCAATCGTCAGAAAACGTACTAGTACGTTTCCCTCGCTCAAGTATCAATCGTCAGAAAACGTACTATTACGTGTCCCGCATACAATGTGTTAAGTTGCTCAAAAGATTTTAATTATTTTAAAACGTACTCAAAAAGGAAATATATGAAATGTCGCTAAATGAGAGTCACCAAGCAAAATTTAAATTAAACAAAAATTAAAGCGTTTTAGCTCCACAAGCCTTGAGCTAAGAACAATTTGAAATCCTTCTCAGGGTTGACCTGAATTAACATGTAAAATTTTGCAAAGATTGATC
Organism: Pardosa pseudoannulata; assembly: GCA_032207245.1. Classification (NCBI taxonomy): domain Eukaryota; kingdom Metazoa; phylum Arthropoda; class Arachnida; order Araneae; family Lycosidae; genus Pardosa; species Pardosa pseudoannulata. The sequence continues at coordinate 173,448,855 of CM063505.1, read as the reverse complement.
CAGCTATTTAAGAATGCATAACGAACATAATAC
>CM063505.1:173441322-173443822 GCA_032207245.1 Pardosa pseudoannulata | reverse complement strand
CCATTCGTAAATTTGGAGACGCTGATGACGCTCAACCTCTACATTACATGGAGCTAAGAATATTTTATAGATTTCCTCAAACTTTTGCATGTATGAGCATCTAGTATTGAATTTTTTAAGTAATTTTGCGATTTCAGTAGAATATTTGAAGAAGTTTTTATGATAACTTTTATAGTCAATTAATAATAGGAAATGAATCAAATTATTTGACAGTAATTGATTTTCTTAAAGCTGAAGCTTTGTTACAAACTACTAAAAATCTATGTTTCAACTCTATATAGTCAAAATGACTAAAACTATATAGACAGTTGAAAATTTCAATTGGGCCGCAAAAATTTTTTAAATGGACCGCATGCGGCCCGTGGGCTGCGGGTTGGGCATGCCTGCATTAATCGAAAGGGACGATTGGATTTCCTAAGTAAAGCAGTCTAAAAAAATGACAAGAAAAACAACTCCTATACAGTACAAAAACTAAACTTTAAAATAAATTAATTATTTTATGTACATTATAATTATTTAAAGATGATTTTTAAAAGAAATACGACAATTGACTCACTGAATAGCTAAAAATAATATACCTTAATTTAATCGGCACAGTAAGGCTTGCTATCTATGGTCTATAATAATTCAAAGAATATTAAACAAACCGTCAAAGTAAAACTCTTGCCCTAAGTATTTTTGCTCGATTTGAAGTATTAAAAGTGAAAATTTTGACACATTTACTTAAGTAACAAAAAAAACTATATATATATATATACATTTTTACACAAAGGACCCAAGAGCTTTGCATGTTATTTAAACAACGAAGCTCTAATTTAGATGGATATGGGAAAAACGTAGTCAAAGTTAAACTCATACAACATAAAAAGTTCTTAATTTTAGAAAATTTTAAATTGGGATATTTCCATTTTAGTGCTTTATTAGGTCTCATAAAGTGATTTTTTTTCAAGTTTTCATGTTCTTCACTTTTCAAAAAATCTTTAATTGAAGAGAAAAAGTGTAATGTTTTGTAAAAATAATGTTACGTTGGCCTAGTGTTTGAGAAAGAAGAAATTAATACTCATTAATAAACACATGGACAAATATGTCTTGATTAAATGAATTTATACAATTAAATAAATGCCTGAGGAATACAACTGTAATCAACTTATCATTTGTAGATATCGAAGACTGCTCTCGAGTCGGCGCCGACCCTATAAAACAATATGGCAATGATTTTTCTTAAACGGTCTATCACGCAAGCCACGGATGCCAGCAGCGTTCACCTTCTGCTCTCTTCTGGTCACAATCTTGTCCTCTAAAAAATCAGACTGCCTCGCGGAGAAAAAACTCCAGAACCGCTGGATTTCAGAAAATTCCTCAAACTAACAGACCTTCTGTTGGTTGGGAGAAGTCTGAAGTTTCTTTCTAGTTCAAACCGGTCCTGTTCTGGTATGTCTTTGACGATGACTCACGGGAAGAAGTAAAAAAAACTGAACCGAATGTAGCTTATTGCTACAATGTTAGAGTTTTAATTTAACTGATTGTATATACAAAAATATGAAGAATATTTTTGTACTGTAGTGTAGAAAAACAATATAAATTAAACACTATAAAAATATATCTAACAACAATTAAAATAAATCGGAATCTCCACTGATAATTTAATCAAAGACCTTCTGATGCAATTAAGATAAAAGCGCATGCATTTTAGAAATTTAATTTGCCGTCTAAAATTACATCCTGGACGAAAAAAATGAAATTTTAATTAAATTGCATCTTAAATTGAGCAATTTTCTCTAGAGTCACCTGTTGCATAATTTTTAAATAGAAATCAATTATTCTGTTCAAAAGATGATCATCTGTGTTTATATTAACTGCCTTACGTATATAATCTTAACTGTGTACAAAATGTTAATAATTTTACACTGCATTGCGAAAATATGGAAAAAAAGATTAGGATGCCACAATAATGCTTAATAATCCCCTATTTAATAATAGCCTAAGTTATCTGTCCGTCCGTCCTCGAATTTATGAAGCGGTTGGCTGAAATGGATAGAGGCATTCATATTAGATTCTTGATGTGTTAGGGTAAGAAAATTCAAAGCTTGTTCGAAAACATTCTAAAACCACCCCTTCTCCCCTTTTCGATCTTTTAATACCATTATGTGAAGACATGTTTCCCTGGTTATGAGCAGGCGATTAAATTCATCAATTACATTATAAGTAGATGAAAATAGTATTTTTTTCTAGCATCATGACTTCATTCCTTTAATCATACCATTTAATCATTTCTTATTTTAACCCTCTAAGCGTTTCGCACGTACAATTCCGCCAAACCGATGATGACTTGAAATCGTACAACTTTCGACCTCCAAAAATGCTCCAAAAATGAATGTAATGTACATTTTTGACAGTGCTTTCCCCCATGGAGTTTTGATGTAGGAGGGTCAAGAACTTCACCCCCTCTTTCACTGACATTTATTGAGGGATGCCCTTGAGACACAAAGACGCTGATAGC
>CM063505.1:173431322-173436322 GCA_032207245.1 Pardosa pseudoannulata | reverse complement strand
TAATATATATATATAAAAAATAATTAAATATTGTTATTATAACAAGTTATTACCCGTATGTGAATACAAAAATATTTTATATTCTAAATCTTTTATTCTATATAATAAATATGAGACTTTATGTTTTTTTTATTATTTTTATGTAATGCAATAAATTTTTAATAATAATTTTCCAAAAATCGCATTTATATATATCAACTTATGCGGTACCTTTTATTACTGCCTAATTTCAGCTTGGACTCTAATTATAAAAATTTCTTCACCTCTGATGTGGGGCGACGTAGAATTTGATTCGATTATGATCAGCCTTTTTTAAGATATAGTGTTCAAAATAAAAACAGTTCAAGTTAAATGCATATCACTTCATAAAATGCAAATATTTTAACTGCCTCTAACGATAACTTGTCTGTAACAATATTTTTCTAGGTCCTTACAGTATCGTTAAAGTCAGGTTTTACAGTAGATATCATCTTCAGCATTATCTCATGGGGTTTTCGAGGAACAGGGGGAGAGAGTCCTGCGCTCAACGTACGGAATAAATGGATATATTTTAGAGGCGGTAGGAGAGAAATGCTTCAGAAAATAAGCAAAGAAGGAGCCTGTTCTTTTTTAGGTTACGACGGGAAGGAAGTTCAGGGGATTTTTAAAACGGCGTGAAAAACGGAAGCACTGGTTCGACGCCAGTAGCACTAAATCATTCCCGCATCACCTTATGTTGCTAACGGGGCTAGGTGAAGAAGTCATAACATGGAGAAGATATGCGTTTTACTCACAAAATTAGGCATCCGTGAGAAAAAGCTACCCTATTTACACTTGTACAATGCATACCATTCTTTACAAGGGAAAAAGGCAAAAAATTATAGCTTGCGTTTAACGTTCACTCCAAATTTCCCATTCACGTACTTTTTTTTTCTGCAAACAAATTGCCCGGGACAATATGAAGCAAACTATAGCGGTCTTTCGGTTTGGTTTGGAGAGCTACGGTCTACTTTTTGCAACACGAGGACTAATGAGAACGGGACCTACTTCATAAATCCGATTCCGAACAGCTACGAACATCCATGCCACAGGGGGATTCGAACCCCCGAACTCCGGTTCCGAAGGCCAGCACCCTCACCAATCGGCCATCGTTTGGCAAAGCCGTCTTTCAATAGAATTCCTAGGATTGTTCCAAGAAGTCATTCATGCTTGTTATTGATTGTCATAGGTCATTGGGTGAAGGGGGGAGTTGACTACAATGAGATAACCATGGTGGTTGAAACTGAAGACCTGATACATCAGTTTTTTAAGGGGTAGGTTTTGGTTTGGTTTGGTTTGCAGTGCTACTGTCTACTCTTTTGCAACCCGAGGGCTAATGAGACCGGGACCAACAGGTTAAAGCCGATTCCGAACGGCTACGTTCATCCATGCCACAGTGGGATTCGAACCCACGAACTCCGGTACCTAAGGCCAGCACCCTAACCAATTGGACATCGGTCTGCTTTAAGGGGTGGGATACAACAGATTGTATTTTCCTTATTTCTCCTAATTCTATAAGAAAGAATGTGTTCTAACAACGTGCTAGTAAGATGAAGAGTATATCTAATTGTACTTTAGAATTTAATTTACAAGTAGTTCAGTATGCAAAAGTTAATAGGAACCGTTACTTCAAGTAGTAAATTTGGCTTTAAAATTAATCATTCGAGTTGCTAGCACTACTGTATAAAAAAAGTATAATGATATTAAAATATGGTGAAGCAAAACTTCTGTTGAGTCAGATTTGTACCTATTTCTATTATTTTTTAAATGCTTGTTTTTATTCGTACATATATCGGATGATTACAGAAAGCAGAAGAAAATTTTTTGTATATAACACGAACTTAAATGTTCATTTTGCCCTAATTTTAAAAAAGAAAGTATGTATACGAATAAATATAGTATACTGGAAAGTTTGACAAAAGTCTCAAATCACACGAATAAAGGTAATTCCAGCTGAAACACGAGAGAATTACGATATCATGAATAATTGAAAATAACTAGTAGTAAAAAATATCATTAAGATTCATAATAAGGGATAAGAAAATGTAGAACGATGCGTTGTTTTATAAATAACAACAATTTTTATCTTTCTTCCCTGATAAAGATCATCATAACACAATGTAATGTAGACTCCACACTATGGTCAATTGTTCACCACTTTCTGATGGGGACCTTGAACGATGGTTCACGGGTTGCATCCACACGCTGGGCCACTAAATGAACCAAACACGTGGATTCGTCCATAGGGTCTACTGCGCACTTTAATTGCGCATCTTGCTGCCTTTGATCTTTGGAGAAAAACCGCCTCGGAAGCCATCGTCCGCCAAGGCTATTTTAACGTCTGCCACCATCGACCACGATAAACCATACCCCGTCCAGATGGTAATGATGGCTTGCAGTGGACCATAGTGTGGACGGGCCTTAAGATTATCATGTCCATGTTTACCAATTTTTTGTCTATACAGGTACATCACTCTCCTTCAGTATCAATATAGGTTCAAATCTCTAGTATTGGCTTAGGTAGCTGTGGTGCTCAAAATCAGTTTTAGAAGTCAGTCCTAGCCTAATTAGTTCTCGTGTAACAAAAAATTTGATCGCGTTTCTCTGTTTTTAAACTTTTTTGTCGCAGTACTCCTGCTACAAACTTGAAGCACTCCTATGGCCGTGACAAGCATTTTGGTTTGGTTTGGTTTGGTTTGAATGGTCTACTTTTTTGCTTCACGGCAATTATAAGACCTCCAACACCTATTTGGAGAACTACGGTCGTAGAAAATAGGTTGAACTTCTATATAAATACAATGACAGTTCTTACACCCTTCGTTAATGGTGCAAGGAACAATAACTTAAATTTCATTGTTTAAGTATTTTTATTCTTTTCTTAATAATTTCACAATTTGTAGCCTAATTTCCTTAATTATTGCAGTGGCACTCAGTTTAAAAACCACAGCTCTAAAAAAAATTCCCTGTAATTGGCAAACTTTTCTCTCCAGTTTTGATGGGTTTTCAACTCCATTCAGATTAAATGTTGTTACATCGTGACTTTTTATTTCTGATATTTATAAGAAGTCATCATACAGAATTTTTAGGGAACATAGTAACTTCCGAAACTTGAAATCTACATTATAAAATCTGTTATTCGATTCTTCATAAAATAAGCTCTGATTCTCTTTAGATGAAATATTTATTAATTCTATAATAATGCTATAATTTTACCTCTGTCATTTCAAGTGGTATATATATTTTTATAAAATACCATAAAAAGTATTCTCGAATTCAAAATATGAAATTCACTTACACGCAAGATAACTTTTGAAATATATATTGGAAATAGAAGAATTAGAAATAATAAGATAAAAGATAATAGAATATAATAATAGAATAAAAGATTTTTTTAATAATAGAATAAAAGATCTAGAAATTAAATTCTACATCAAATTGAATATATATACCCTTATCATTCTGTAAGCCGAAGCCTTTAAGAGTATCTGATGTTTCAAAATTTAAAAAAATTAAAAGTATTAAAAAATTGAAAATAAAAGAAATATATTTTCTCTTATTAGGAAATATATTGGTTGAATTACAAAATTAAATCTCACAAAGTAAAACGAATAATCTACTTGATGTAAAAAGCTTCTAATTTGCAAAGTACAAAGTTATTTTTCTGGGTGAGGATATTTTATGTTTTTAATAAATGTATTGCTTTCTAAAACAAAATTAAAAATATTTTATGAAATTAAAACTTTTTTAATTGCTACAGATATGTATCGTTTTAAACAGAGCAGAACATTTGATTTTATATTGAATCAAAAATAAAGTATTATAATTAAGAATTTTCAGCTCGAAAGGTGTAAATCGAAAAGAATAAAATGTTTTCCTTAAACACATAGAGTTAGCAGAAATTAAGAATAATCTGACTTTATCGCCATTCCAGTTTTTGTTTAATAAGGTATGAAAGATCTTTATCTTCCTTTTGGGGCAAAATAGTTGCAGTATCGTTCCACCATGCATGTATGTTAGACATATTCCCTTTGTATGGTAATAAGTTCGGACATGGGTTATTCTACAATGCCGATGATGGAGTTCGTGCCTCAAAATCAAAAGGAAAATTGATTGTTAGTAAAACAAACTTTTGTCGCCATGTTATTTCACAACGCAAATCGGAAAGAATCAAACTCTTTCTCAAACACATGAAACTGAGAGAAATTAAGAATAATACGACTTTATCGCCATTTCAGTTTTGGTTTAATAAGGTATGATAGATCTTTTTCTTCCTTTTGGGGCAAAGTGGTTGCAGTATCTTTCCACCATGCATGAAATATTAGACATATTCCCTTTATATGGTAATAAGTTCGGACATGGGTTATCCTACAATGCCGATGATGAAACTCGTGTCTCAAAATCAAAAGGAAAATTGATTGTTATTAAAGCAAACTTTAGTCGCCATGTTATTCCAGAACACAAATAGGAAAGAATCAAACTCTTTCCAAAACACATGAAGCTGAGAGAAATTAAGAATAAGATGACTTTATCTCCATTTTAGTTTTCGTTTAATAAGGTATGATAGATCTTTATCTTCATTTTAAGGCAAAAAGGTTGCAGTATCTTTCCACCATGCATGTAATGTTAGACATATTCCCTTTATGGGGTAATAAGTTCGGACGTGAGTTATCCTACAATGTCCAGGATGAAATTCATGTCTCAAAATTAAAATGAAAATTGATTGTTATTAAAACAAACTTTAGTCTCAATGGTATTCCGAAACACAAATCGGAAAGAATCAAATTCTTTCCTAAACACTTGAAGCTGAGAGAAATTAAGAATAATATGACTTTATCGCCATTTCAGTTTTCGTTTAATGAGGTATGATAGATCTTTATCTTCCTTTTGAACCAAACTGATTGCAGTATCGTTCCACCATGCATGTAATGTTAGACATACTCCCTTTATATGTAATAAGTTCGAACATGGGTTATCCTACAATA
>CM063505.1:173403822-173423822 GCA_032207245.1 Pardosa pseudoannulata | reverse complement strand
AGCTCACTTTTAGAACCTTTTAAATCACCGAAACAGCTTTCACCCTCTCGGAAAATGCGCACCGCAACACAATATTTCGGACCTTGTCAAAACGTCTAATTAATTAATTCGAACCCTAATTACCTCTGAAACTCATTATCTCTTATTGTGCCCCCAGTAAATGTCAGGGAACGAACGATATTTTACGCCACTGTCAGATGAGCCTTCATCCAGCCATTACTTAAACGGGATTAGTTTTCCGGTGGCAACAGCTAGGTGGCGCCTCGACTGTTTATGGAAAGGATTTTCGATGTTCCTTGTATAGAAAACGTTGAATACATATCGAATTGGAGGAGGGGAGAGATATTTACCTAGCATAAAATAAAAAAAAATTTCCAGAGCTGAGTTCCTTAAATTATATTTATAGACTCCTCAATTTCTTTTTTTCCTTTTTTGATCGTCGTGCTACTGTTTCTGTAAGGAAGAGTGAGCGATAAAACTTAGTTCGTCTTTCTGACGGAGGAAATTAGAATTATAAAGCGATGTGACCTACTTATCTAGGTAAATGTTTGTAAGATCCTTAAGCAAAAGTTGAGAAAGTCTGATGTTCTATCTTAGTTGTTTCATTGAGTTCTATTAATTTTATACTTACTTTGGCAAAGAAAAAAAGATATCTTTTTATTACCAAGAATAATTAGTAGAAAAATGAAGCTCTAAAATAAGGTCACGCACTTTTTCATTTGAAAAAAGGTAACAAAATATTATCTCTGGCACAGTTTTTAACTTACTAATCATATCAAAATTAGAGTAAAACTTTTAGCCATTAATCAGTGTTAAATTTTAATCGATAACTAGTAATTAAATCTAAAAACCATTCATTAAAACTAAATCATAATGGCCATCTTCGTATATCCATGATATAAGATCCTATTATTCAAGCTAAACCTTCCTGTATAATTAATCGCAGTTTCTAGGTCACAAATTCTATTTTAACATAGCAAAATTGGGCTTAATTTTCGAGTTGCTGGTGTAACTCAACGTTGGAATTTGTTAAAAGAATACTTGTACCATGGTACAATAGCCCTAACCTCAATCCCAACTAATATCCGTTAGATTTTTTACCAGAAAATTCTTTATAACATGTACTCATCAAATAAAGTATTCGAATCAAATATTATAGAAAAGTATATTTTAAAATAATATCTTTCGAAATGCATCTCCAATTATATCGAAATTAGATTCAGAATGGCAAAAAAATGTTGATCTTAACTTAAATTTCCTTAAAAAGCTTTCTCCCTAAGCAATAATTAAATGAGACTGGAACCCTCTATATTTCTTTTCTCATGGGTAAAATTTATTCAGGTTCAGTTTTTTAGATATATCTTATATAAATTTTTGTACTATAATGTAATCAAAAATTTATTCAGACTTCTCGCCCACGTTCATTACGCCCACTGTTTCAAAATATAGAGACATTTTCTAAATCTCCTGTTTCTAATTTAGGACTATCTTTGATCGAAACTTAAGAAATATAAATTTTTAAAACGGTTGTAATTATCTATTTAAAAACTCGTATCTATGGTGTCTGCTACATTTTTTTTCTTAGCTTCTGAGAGCATTTACTTGAAAGAAATTCTTCGATAAATTATTCAGATATTTTGATTATGTTTCTTCGCAAACAATTTAACTTCGATAACATTCGGAAGAAAACTTTTTTTTTTCTAGTCTGGGCATTTTTAATTACTTATCTTTCACGGCTTTCCATTCTATCTAAAGTCTAGATTCTGTTACGGATTTTGACTTTGGTAAAAAGGGAATATAGCGTAATAGTTAATGTTTGGTTGAAAAAAAATCATACCTCTGAGGATTTTTTTCTTGAGTTAATGCCTTGTTTGAATAACTGAACAGTAAAATGCATCTCAAAGAAAAACAAGATAAACTAAACAGGAAGGATAAAATCAAAGGTTTTCTATAACTCTCCCAATTTAACAAGACCATTTCATGTAGAAGTCACCTCTCCGTGGCATAGCATTGATTGTGCTCAAAAATGGCGTCATATTTAAAAGTAGGAAGGGAAAATGTTGTTACAGCTTTTATTCTTTTACAACTATATCGGTCATTACCTATAACAGATTTACCTTTTGAGAGAAGTTTTCAAAACCCTTTTCATTGGGTTTTGTTTGGAGTATTTTGCAACACAAGGGATAACCAGACAAGTTTCTACATACAGCTGATTTGACTGCGAATATTCATGCCTGAAGTGTGATTCAAACACATGGATTTCATGGAATCATGGATATTGTTATAGATTATGTCGAAAAAAATTATTATTTCATCTTGATCCTATTACGGTAAATTCAAGAAGCCAAATAAAATGTACCTTCAATTCCTGTACATACAGAAAAACGAAATAAAACAGTGTATTTAGATGATAAATTTGATACTTATAATAACATTTAAAAGTATAACTCATAGAGAAAGATTATGTGTTTCGAATGTTCTAGCGTTTATAGGAAAAAATCAAATTAAAACTTTTTCAATTTTAAATATACTATTTAATATGTGAGTAAATATTTTTAGTTTGCGATGAGTACATACAAACATTTAATTCAGAAACGAAAGGCAACGACCCATCAATTCTGCTCTCTGAATATAAATGGTTTTAATATCTAGTGACTTGATCCTTCAACCTCTGAACCTGAAGGACTTCAACCCGAGAATTGAATATACCACTAATCAACCATACTCTGTATGTACTTAAAATCAATATTTATTAGATAAAAGAAACGACAAATAATACTCCCTTAAATAATACTCTCTTAGTATCTCCTTAAGTCTTCCGTTTCTATGTATGTGATAATAAAAGGATTCCGTGATATATAAAGTTTGAGAATCACTGCTTTACATCTTTGTAATATCGCATGCCATTGAGCTTTTTGAGGAATATAGATCTGATTTAGGTATTGAAACTAAGTGTAGAAAATTATCATATTTTGTGTGTGTGTGTGTGTATGGGTTACGAAAGAAATTTATTTATCATCATAAGTAGCTCTAAAATAAATATGTAGTTTATTTTGTTATCACCAAAGGTCGTAAAACGCTGAGTTTCTCTTTCAACTCTATAGTTCATTCATAATTTTATCACTTTGTCTTCAGATCCTTAATATTTTTCATAGTTGCTGTTAATCATTAAATACCAAAAAGATTTGACAATTCGTCACTGGTTTAATAGGGATCTACTTCAGTGAATTAATAGAGAAAGTTGGCAGTGCGTTGCTCTTCGCTAACGGGTTCGTGGGTTCGAATCCCACTGTTGTCATAGATGTCCAGTTCTCATTAGCCCTCGTGTATCAAAACAGTAGCTTTCCCAACCAACCAATCAGCAATTCAATGTAACAAGTTCTACCAACAGACAAATTTAAATCACTTGATAAGGAAACCAAACCTTGACTTATATCTAACTTATATAAAATCTAAGGAAAGATTTTAATGTGAAGTGTTATGCTTAAAATATTGTTCTAGATTATGTCGAAAAATTATTATATCAACTATTATTATATCAAAAAATTATTATATCAACTATAGTATAACTCATAGAGAAAGATTATGTGTTTCGAATGTTCTAGCGTTTATAGGAAAATATATAAAATTTAAAACTTCTTTCAATATTATATATATATTATTTAATTTGTGAGTAAATATTTTAGTTTGCGATGAGTACATACAAACACTTAATAAATAATGCTCGAAAATTTTCCCCTAAAAGCAAAAGTATTTTTGGTACATCCAATAAAATCATAATATCTAATTTCTTATAATAGAGAACGTATTATTTCATTGACTGACTAAATCTATTAACAGCAATTCATAATGTTTATGCATGAATGAACTAATACACATATATCATATATTGTTCACAGATTCTTAAGAGCCGTATATTAATATTAAGGATAATCTATGTCTTGGGTTATACATATTATAAATTTTATTTCATCCTGATTCACTGGATGAAAAGAAGACGATAAACGTCTGCTCTTGATTAAATATTAGTTTATATCACATACGTCATTATAACTCCTATTTTAGAGAACTTCAACTTGCATTATTTTATCTTCTATACCAGAGGTTTAAAACTTGTAGGAGCTTAAGGGCCACATTAGAAACCTTCTGAATAACTGTGAACCTCACTTTCTTAAGTGACCAGTTTTCGTCTGCATCTAGGGCAAAGGTGCCAATATTAAATGATTAAAAGTTTAGTCAATAAAATTCCTTCAAACCTCTGCTTTTAAGGGGCTTATCACTATTTATACAACTTCAGTGTTATAATAAATGAGAAAGTTGCAAATTAAAATATAAAAATAGATTTTATAAAGTTTAAACAAAAGTCTCATTAAATTATTTGATAACTGCATAAAAGAAAGAAATTAAAATTAAACAACAAGCTTTTATACACTCCACTGAATTGTTAAGACTATCACTACACAGTGTTGGCTTATTTGAATTAATATCCACTAACGCTAATAAGTAAATAGTCACTTAACACTAGATTTACGGATGTTCATCATATACCTACTTTTACTGAAGTGAGCCAATTTGACTCATAGAAAAAAACTGAAGTATTTTGCAAAGAAAATAGTTCCAAATTAGTTTAAATGAAATGTTTATTATCAAGAAATTCATGGAAAACATTTTTTACATATAAAATCTGTTTCTGAAACACATTTTCCGTAAAGACTTCTATTACATTTAACACAATAGTTTCTACATGTTTCTTTTGCATGATTGTTGAACTTGACAATTCTTCCGTGCGTCAATAGCAAGAATTTCTGTCATTGGAATGGAAGTGTTCTCGACTTTTGCTCTATTTTACTTCTTAGCTCTTCAGCCAATTGGAAAATAACATCTTGACTGCTGCCCAGGTGTGATAGGACCAATAAATTTCATGTTATGCGATTAACTGTTAAACCATTCTATGAGTCAAATTGGCTCACAACCGTGAAAATAGGTATACCACATTTGATAATGTGAAATGAAGGGGAAGAGGCATGAAAGTTTACATATATTTTATTACTTAACTAAAAACCAACGTATGTTTTTGAAAAGTAATATTAAAGTTATATATATATATATATATATATATATATATATATATATATATATATATATATATATATATATATATATATATATATATATATATATATATATAGTGATCAAATTTTTGATAAGTCAAATTGCCTCGGTTCGTAAATCTAGTGTTAAAAACAATTAAGATTAATAATGTAATAAAGATAAAATTTTAAAAAAGAATAATTTGGGAGAATCATTCTGGATAGTCATCAGAAACAACCAATGAACGCATTTCCACCACCAACTTTGTTAAAGCTAACCTCAAAATGTAAAGCAATGATGAATTTCTAACCCGAGTCCTAATCTGATTGCTAATGTCATCGAAGGAAAAACTAAGGAGCTATGATTTTTCTTTTCAAAAACCATTCTCAGGCCGCCAGTTGGAAACCCCTGTCCCATACTCTTTATTTTATTCTATTGTAGTAAGTTAAAAAAAATATTTTTATGTGGCATTTTATATAAATCATTTAGTTTTGTAATAGTTAATAACTGAGTGCATCTGACAAGTTATTCCCGGAAATACAAAATGATACAAAATTATCACTTGAACAAATTAGAATTCCCTGGAGAGAAACACTAATATCTTCCAAAAATTCATATAGATCTACAATTTTGGAAAGAGAATCACTTATCAAGTACTGTACTATTTCGTTATCAATTTTTAGTTATTTTTAGTTATGGATACGTTCATATCTGCTATATTGAAATTTTTTGTTAAACAGAGTACAGATTGCAATCGAAAAAACAAAGAGCACAACTACATGTTTAAACAGTCCGAAATATAAATTATTTTAAAGCTACGTATACGTTTGAAACATAAAAAATATTAACATGATAATCTGAAACAAAACAAATTTAACCTAACAAGATTATATTTTTGAAACTAAATTTTATTTGGTATTCCACATTACTATGTATATTGTATAATATAACTCTGTTTGTACTATGTAAACTCTGTGTCTTCTAAAATGTTTGTAAAAATTCCTGCTATATTTCAATTATACAGTGTAATTTTTTTTTTCTCAAAAGAAGTACCTTTCTTCTTTTCCCTAATCCTATATGGGGATCAATAAGCCTTTTTCCTGTTCATGAAAGAGCATCCTTTATGGAGCATCTTTTTTGCTCTATATTTACAGCCGAAGTAATTGCCATATACGAAGCTTTAAGGTATATTTCACTAAAAGATTCCGTATAATATACTCTAACTCAATGAGTGTCTTGGAGAGCCTGAAATCTGATTCCAATACTTGTAATAGCTATGTTTCTCTGACTATCGAGCTGCACTGAAAACTTTCCCGTGGAGGCTTTAACATACTTCTTTGTTGGGTTCCTAGTCACGTTGGCATTTCTGGTAACGAGAGAGTCGACATCTTAGCAAGACAGGCAGCTGCATTTTACACTGGTGCTCTGCCTTATAGTGACATCAAAAAAGCCATTTCCTTCTTCACAAATGACCGCTGGAATGCTGAATGGAACTTAAACTAGAAACAAGCTTCACTTTCTTAGACCGTCGATATATTTTGGGCCATGTCTCTCAAACCGCAAATTGGGTGTCATTTTAACACATCTTCGCATTGGTCATACTAGACTTACTCATAAACATTTACTATTGGCTGAGCCTGCTTCACATTGTTCTTTCTGCCACACTCATCTGACCGTTCATCATATTTTAACTTCATGTACCACTTTTACACGATTTTACAATATATATCTTAAAACTTTTCATCCCAGTCTAAGCGAGCTTTTGAGCGAGACACCCCACCCAAAACTATTTAAATTCCTAATTCGTATTGACATTTTTAACCTTGTTTAATTTTAAAAAAGTATTTTAATGCGAACCTTTACATCATTTTTTACTTGTATTTTTCTTCTAAGCATTTGATATTGTCCTCTACTTTTAAATTATATATTTTTTCTGTTTTAGAATTTCACTCTTTCATTTGGCGCAGCATATCCTTGCTTGGATCTTGCGCCAATAAACCTAAACCAACCAACCTGTTCATGAAAGTGAGAATTCTCAGTCCATATTGCGAAAGTTCAGTATTCTGCTGCTAATAGTTTTTTTTAGTTACGATACCAACGTACGTTGGTACAGACGTTGCGCTAAATCTACTATACCATAAATAATAATTTTTAAAGGCTCATGAGTATTTGTACAATTTAATGCTGGAATAAATATGAGAAAGTAAGAAATCAAAATAGAAAATAGATATTATAAAGTTTGGGCAAAATAATTAGTTTAATAATAAATAAGTTTGTATAGCAGTAATTATTTTATATCTAAGAGTTAGTTTAAAAATAAACATCAAGATTTACGTTCAAATAAATATTATCAGCATTAAAATAAATAACAACATGCACCAAGCAATTGAAATCTGAAGACCATCCCTAAACTGTTTCCTTTTAATTTGAATTAAATATCGATTCCCTCAGAAAAGAACTAAGATTAATCGAAATAATTTTTCAAATGATAATGCAGTATAATTTAGTATTGTAGATAATTAACATTGGCGATAGTCCCCAACATCAATCAATGAACGACTGTTTACCACCAACTCTTTAAAGTTGATCTTAAAAGATAAATCAAAAACGAATTAACAAGTCGAGTTCTGTACTGATTTTTAATGAATTTCGTAGAAAAAAGACTATGATTGGATTTTTTTTCAAAAACTCTAATCATAGCATTAGTTTTCGCAGACCATCAGTTCCCCAAATCCCAAAATGCATTAGGGATAGTCAAAATGGATATTTAAAATTTCAAAGTAAAAATTTCCTTGTACGTTTGTACATGTGTACCTTTAAATAATCAAAGTGAATTCAGGCATGAATAAAATGGATACTTCCGACATAATCTGAACTCTAAAATTTTATGAGATTACAGTATTTTATTTGTTTTATTATTTTACACAAGGAAGTATAAAATGACTTTAAAAAGCACCCAATATTAGTGTGCTTACCGATTTCTGATTTTTTGCCATTTTATGATTTCGTAACGCTGTCGGGAACTTCGGTTAAATTTCTTAGTTCTTGGCGAGATGAAACGCGAAGAGCCTCTCAATGAAATCTTGGATTAGATCCAGATGTCTGATAGCATTCACATTAATGCCTATCATCTGATGATTACCCTCTCGGCTATCGATTTTTCGTATTTTATGAATAAAATGCTTCTCCGCTTCGAATAAGAGTCACTTCACTGTTTACAATTTTTTTTTTTAATTTTCTTCACGCATGCGTAGGAATTTTTCTCCTTCTTGCATAAGACAAAAGTGGGCTTATAAGATTAATTTGTCTTGTATTTTTCAAATTTGCCTAAAACTTAGTATACAATGCTATATTTGTCAGCAATTTGATATAAAACTTACACATCTTAGTTTATAAATTCATTTTGCGTAAAAGTACAAAAGAATATATTTAACCCCTTCCAGGTCCATTTTATTTCAGGATTATGGGTCAAAAAATGTCAATTTTTTATGCTTATTTTCATACATACATAGCTTTTTAAACGTAATAGCATCCTTCGCATACAAAATTTCCTAAAAATTCATGTAAAAAAATCAGTTTAAATAAATGTGTAATTTATCTGTATAGTTGGCTTTCTGTACGGCAGAAATCATTAGACTTTGGAGCCAATTCACACTAATTATAAATATAAAGATTAGACTACCTAGTTTTTATCTTGAATTAAATTTTATTTATATCCTATGCATTTACATAAAGGATTATGAAATTATTAATCAAAATTTGGTCGTATATGATACAATCGAAAAGACGGTACTGCATAGTGTCCAACATCGCAGTCTGGATAGTAGAACCTTGTTTCTCTCCTTACCTTCTTCCCTCTACTATCTCTCTTTGGGCAGAAAATAATCTAGTAGCTAGAAAAGTAAACAAAAGCAACCAAAACCATAAAAAGCACGTGTGAAATAATTCGGGAAAGACTGATTGCACAGTGTAACATTTCACAGTGCCCGATATCAAGATGATCCAGGATGGTACATTTCGACTGCCCGAGTTCAGCTCGGGAAAAACCGGGAAGGGGTTAATTCCTTAAAAATTCACGTATTTTCTCACACAAGTACAGCTCCAAATATTTTTTTACTATTTTTTGTTCAAATATTAATAGCTTATTTTCCTCAGAATTTGTTCATAGTCCAACACTCGCTTCCATGCATAAATATTGGCTTTACTAAAGTTTTATAAATATTAATTTTGGTTTTTATGCCTAAGTGTTTTGATTTAAAGTGTCAAGTCTCAGTCCGTAATAAAATTTGCCATATTTGATCTGTTCCTAATTTCAATTTTAATATCGTTATTTTTTTCTTATAATTGAGCCTAGATATTTGAACTTTTCAGCATTTTCAAAGCTGTAATCTCCAATTGTCATTGGTTGTGTACCAGGTCTGTTATGTGTTACTGCCATAAGCTGTGTTTTCTCTCTGTTTATTGTTAGTCCAATATTTTTAGCTGCCGGTTCGAATGCGGAAAAGGCTTCACTTACTGATTTCCAGGTTCTGCCAATTATGTCAATATCATCTGCATACGCTAAAATTTGTATAGATTTTTGAAAAATGGTTGATCGTGTCTGAATACCTGAGTCTCTTATAGGTTTTTCCAATGCGATATTTCTGGTATATACAAGGTCCATAATAAAGTCTTTAATCGGATTTTTTCCCCAAGAGTTAGAAAAAAGGTTCCACGTGCGGTAAACAATTCTTTTGGGGTGTATTTAAATATGCAATTTTGTAAAAATTATAAAATTTACTTACTGATTTCTGGGTTCTGCTAATTATGTCAATATCATCTGCATACGCTAAAATTTGTATAGATTTTTGAAAACTGGTTGATCGTGTCTGAATACCTGAGTCTCTTATAGCTTTTACCAATGCGATATATACAAGGTCCATAATAAAGTCTTTAATCGGATTTTCCCCCAAGCGTTGGGAAAAATGTTTCAAATGCGGTAATCAATACTTTTGGGGTGTATTTAAAAATGCAATTTTGTAAAAATTATAAAATTTAAATATTTATATGTTCCTATGATCTATATCATTATAACTCATAAACGTCGAAACTCGTCCTAAGAAGCATAACACAAAAAGTTTACTTCTCTGTGACAAAAATTTACCAAAATATTTAAATTCAAAGTTTGAGAAAATTTAGCTTTTGCTTCCTTATTTGGAAGACCTGTTAAAAGAATTACAGTAATTCAAGATTAAAATCAGGTTTCAAGGTCCTTTTTTACAAGGATGATAATTAAGAGCTTACTTTACCGAAAAGTACAATGTGCATCCCCTTTAGCTATGAATCCTCCCCACCTATTCACAGTCAGGAAACCCTTTCTAGTTTCGTATTAACCGTTTAAATGCCGATTTAAGAAAGAATTGTCCCAATGTCTTAAAATTTTGTAATTATATTAATTAAGAGTATATAAATACAATAAAGTTTTAAAATTAGATGAAAAAAAATGTTGAGGGTGTTTTAGCCATGTTCCATTATTTTAACATTGGCGTGTTACATGATTAATTTTGCCTATTTTTAAAAGCTCACGAAAATAGTAAATTTAAACTCTAATAATTATAACACCTTCTTAATATTAACTGTTTTGTTTATTTATCTTTTAATAATGAAAAATTGATAAATATTATGTTACTATAGAATTTATGCAATATTGGTACAGGTATTTCCAATTATGTTGTATTATAGAATTTCACTTTTTTTTTTTTTTTTTTTTTTTTACATTTTACTACAAGGTTTTCAGATTTTCTATTCTTCTTGGCCCTTGGACCCTGTTTCTGAAATTTGTCTTCATATCACATCTTTTTTTAAAATGACATCGACCATTCCACACATCGAATGGCGTAACAACATCTGAATTATTTTCATCAATATCGTCCTCATTGGTTATATCACCATGTTTATCGGGCTGTTGCTGGGAAATATCTACATCTCCCAAATCAGAATCCGAAAGAATTTCTAGAAAGTCCAGAGCATCTTGTATTGTAAGTCATCTTTCAGACAATGTGCTAAATTTATGAAAGCTTTGTAAATGAAACACATAGAAAGCACACATGCACCTTTTTCTTGGTCATCCAACAAAACTAATAAGAAAAACTCTATCTCAAAGGAAACTGATAACCATTTCAGCAACATATGCAATAAGACACCTTTTATGAAAAATTTCACTTGTACCCCCCCCCACACACACACATATGTTTAGCCACCTTGTCAAAAAGTAGTTCTTTCTATTTTTATGACTTTACTAAAGTAAACATCAGTGTCAAGGGCCAATATTATAATCCTTTCGAAGTATTGTAGCTTCGATTTGCACCTTTATCTGTTTATTTTTAGAAAAGTTGCTATTCTTATCGAAATGCAAAATTAAATAATGTTTGCAATATCATACAATGCTTTGCACACAAATGAAAAATGAAACTTTGAAATGTCAATGTTCCAATAATAGAACAGAGACATTAAAACATAAGCTTTACCTTTAAAATTTAAAACTAAAATTTTATTTTTGTTTTATTTCCATAGGATATGTTGTCTAATGATATATTTTATAGCAGTGTTTTTTCCATTTAAACTGCAATTTTGGTAAATTTAAATGTAAGGGAGAGTTAAATTGACAAAATATAGTAAAATTCAAAAAATTGGAAAAAAATAAATATCTAAACAAAATAAAACTAACTGTACAAAATACTTTATAATTCCATGTTCAACTGTATGTAAAATGATATTGATAAGTTTTTTTTACATGTGAATTTTTTATTTTAAAAATCATGTTCCATTATTGGAACATTGGCGGGTAAACGGTTAAAAGGACCGTATATTTCAACTTAAATTTCAACTTATTTAATGTTATTAATTTTTAAGCTAATCTCCCAAAAAAAGGACAAAAAGCTTTAAAATTTCACAAACTTTGAATTTAAATATCTCAGCCAAATTTTGTAGCAGAAAAGTGAAACCCTTTCGTTTAAGCAGTTTAGGACGAGTTTCTTTTTTTTTTTACTGAATATAATAATAAGAAAAAAATTTATATTCTGTAATTTTTCCGAAACTAAATTTTTAAATTTAAAAATAGCAGAAAATAAATGTTCATATCATTTAAAACTTTTTTTAACAAAAGTATATGTCTACCACTAACGGCTGCAGATAAAAAGGCCGGTTGTGGTTTTTACTGAGCACCATGAATATAATCTTAAAAATTCAGTAGAGAAGTTTAACAAACGTTATTACTTTAGTATTATAACAATTGCACTAAAAAGTAAAAGAAGGGCCTTGTAAAAAATCATTAAAAAAATGTCTTTGATATTGGTCATAGAGATCACTGTTTATAAGTTTCATTTTAAAATATTTAATCTTTTATTAAAAAAACTCTTTGAATTACTTTCCTATATAATAATAGCCTAAGTTATCTGTCCGTCTGTCCTCGAATTCATGAAACGGTTGTATTTGCAATGGATAGGGGCATTCATATTATATTCTTGATGAGTTAGAGTTAGCAAAATTCAAATCGATTCTTTAAAACGTTCATAATCCACCCCTTCCCTCTTTTCAAGTGTTTAATGCCATTATATCCAGCCCTATATTCCCTGGTTAAGAGCAGGAGATTATGTTTATCACATAATTTAGCCCTCCTAGTGGAAACATCGAGGAAAAAAAGTCTTCAAAAAATACGCTAAAGTTTCATTGTGTCAGTGACCAAAGTGTTCTATGATTGTTTACTTAACCCTTTGTCGACTAGATTGGAATACGGGAAACGCACCCTCGTTACTGTCCCTTTACTTCCGGTTATAAATAGATATATAAATAGACATTATAGATTGTTAATTTTTAATACACATAAAGCTAGTCAAGTCTCAAAGATCATCCCATAAGAAATAATGGGTTCTAAAAGTACAAATAAAAATATTCTTTAAGAGAATGATTTCTATCTCTTTTACGAAAGTCATCCAAGCTATTTAAGTTTTTCAATTAGAGATACATCTGTTATCGCAAACGAAATACTTCGAAATAGAGATTTACAAAGCCATTAAAAGCTATCAGCGTCTTTGTGCTTCAAGGAGTAGGTGTGCAGTCCCTAAACAATCGACCTGACCCTCCTACCTCAAAACTCCATAGGGGAAACACTGGCAGAAATGTACATTACATCCATTTTCGGAAAGTTTTGGAGGTCGAAAATTGTACGTGACAACCGCTTTGAAGACATCACAGCTTAGGCGGAATTTTACATGCGAACCGCTTAGAGGGTTATATATAAAAATTGCATTTTTTTCCAGCATTATGACATCATTGCTTTAACCACCTCATTTAATCATTTCTTATTTTAAATTATTTAAATATCATCTGCATTATTTTCTTATATTTTATCACTGAACTTAGATACCTAAATAACTGTCTTTTATATTTGGATTAAATATCAGATTAAGTACATATGTGATAATTTTAAATTTGATCACGTATTATTTTTTGTTGCAATGAAAATTTTATCACTGGTATTAACAACAAATTCTGTTTATAGATGTCTATGAGTCTATTTCACAACTAATAAATATCTAGCTTTTAAGTTATATATCTTTGAAAATTAAGACCCTTGTTCGTTTGTGTGTTTGTTGTTTATACATAACAACACGGTTTTAATAAATGAATTTAATGTGATTCTAAACTGCATTCACAGAATCGTGAGACTTTAGAAGAGTGTAGAGATAAACAAATTACTGAGTGTGTAACCGGATAATTCTCAGCCAGAAAACAAACCATTTTTTTTACCTGCATCATATGGTACTTTACAATTTTGGAAAATTAAAAATTTTACTAATATCTTCATATGACGGGCTATATGCTAGTATTTTTAGAATCAGGAATCAGCATATCTCCCAGTTTTTAACCTATGTATTTAACATTCCAATTTTTTATGTCTTTCCACATCCGTTTCTTTAAACCGTAGAATTTCGCTTCTAAAAATCTCGACTACCAGTAATGGTACGAAAGAGAGGGATATAACACTGTCAAGAACAGATAGATCGGTGGTAATGCATTCATTAAATCAAAATCCACTTTATTGTTAGCGCTGAAAAGCAAATGACATCCATGATCTCTCAAAGTGAGGACTCTTAATTTGCATTCATAATAATTGGACTTCAGCATTTAATTGATGTCAGAACTTGCTTGACAGTTTTTATTTTTTTATGTTACTCGTGGAACATGGAATTTTGATAAAATATCTCAGCAATAAAATTAAAATTTTTCAAATGACTGATCTGCACTATTTTTTTTATCTTAGCTAAGATACAACACATTCCGTTCACATCTAACAAGGTAACTCCACTTGTATTTTACTATGAATAAATTTTCCTTTGAAACAACAATTTTAATTTTGCACAAAATATATAAATACTCATCATTGTAATTTGTGTTGCACTTTCTGTTCGTGATGATATTGTTATAAAGTATTGGAGAACTTGTAAACTAATAGATAAGGCGCTAACGTTCAGCAGTAAAATAAATAGCAAACATCCATCGTTGTATATGTTTGTGTGTACGTGTGTTTGTATTTTACTATGAATAAACTTTACCTTGAAACAACAATTTTAATTTTATACAAAATAAATAAATACTCATCATTGTACTTTGTGTTGCACTTTCTGATAGTGATGATATTGTTATAAAGTATTGGAGAACTCGTGAACTAATAGATTAGGCGCTAACGTTCAACATTTGTAAACTAAATAGCAAACATCCATTGTTGTATGTGTTTGTGTGTATGTGTGTTTGTGTTTTACTATGAATAAATTTTCCTTTGAAACAACAATTTTAATTTACATGAAATAAATAAATACTCATCATTGTAATTTGTGCTTCACTTTCTGGTCGTGATGATATTGTTATAAAGTTATTGGAGAACTCGTGAACTAATAGATTAGGCGCTAACGTTCAGCATTTGTAAAATAAATAGCAAACATCCATCGTGTTTGTGTGTATGTGTGTATGTGTATATATGTATTCAGTTTTATATATAGGGGGGACCTGTTGTAATTGGACCTGTATGTACCTCTGCCCTGCGATATTTTCAATGACTTTCGGTGCTTTTTAATTCAAAAAGAAAATTTGGGTCGGGTTTGTTAGTTAATAAATTTACTTTAAAAGATTGCGTCTTTTAAAGTATAAATATTGATTTCCTGTTGTTATTTTTGTTTTTCAACTTAGTTTTGTATTAAACTTATATCAGTGACATTCACTTTACATTTAAATGAATGTAAAAATAATAAATGCTTGAACAGTCTACCCGTTGTACTTTGAATTGACTTTTTTGTTTAACCACTTTCTAGATTCAAGATACAACAGCTTCTACCTTAAAATATTTTGCTTTACTAAATCTAACAGTTATTCCTACAAACATTGAAATTTTTATAACTAATATTTCTCTTAAATTGTTCCCATTTAGTAGGCATCATACCTCATATCGGGCGTAAACCTGTCTTAAATTTCATAACTTTTGTTTGTTGTACAATATAATTTGTCCTATTTAAAATATTTGTTCTAAATCTCCTTTTCTTAAGTATTCTAATTCACTGTTAGAGACAAGTACCTGTGCATTTACAAGGTAAAAAATTAAAAAATAATTAAATAAATTCTTGAACCGTCATGGTTAATGTAAAAATTGTAAGAAATATGCATGTACTGATAAACAACTTTTAGTATTAAAATAATGCATCAAATAATTTATTATCCATTAATATTATTATTAACATATATCCAAATGCACGACGGGGAATTGCAGTATGACCAGCTGGTGTGATAAAACTGCAGACTACTGTTTTACTGAAGAAATATTTATTTTTGTAACAATGGTTAGATAGGTTCGCTCTTCATTTTCGGGATGAGACGACTTGCGAGAACATTCTAACAATCTAAACCAGGGATGAACAAACTTTTTCGGTTACGGGCCAAAAATGGAAAAAAAAATTTGACGGGACAAGATAATTTTTTCTAAAATATAAAAAACAATATTATTACGATATATCAGTATTACAATTTAAATGCGTTAATGAGATGGATGAAATTGCAATTTCACTTTTAAAAGTTCCTTATATTAAGGTTCAAAGTGAGATCTACTGATTTTAAGGAACGATGCTGAATGCTCATCTATCAATCTACTTCTGAAATTAGTCTTTCTAGGTTTTATAGTTTAAAACGTTTGTTCGCATATATAAGATGAAGCAAACATAGCACTGATTTTCTGGGCGTGAGATATTAAATTTAGGATATAATAATTTAACCAAAGTTTAGATCCTTTGCTTGGGAGCTTGAATTGCAGCCCCAGTGATCTGTTTAGAGTAATTGTTCGAAGGGGAAAAAACAGGAACACACTATGTTTTCACGCTTGATCGTAGACTTGAAAACCCCCGAGAATTCTGAGGGATTGAACTATAAATTTATTACAATATCTTATATGTATCGGGTAGCCTGGAGCGCGTTGTATAAGAGTGAAATTATAGTGCCTTGCGAACGAAGTAAAATTACGATGCTAGAGTTTGAGATGTACGAATACGCTGTATTACTAAGTAGGTTGGTTGGTTGTTTGGTGTTTACTGGCGCAAAATTCAAGTGAGGACATGCTGCACCAAACAAATTAGCACATAATAAAACAAAGTAATACAATTTAAAAGTAACAGAAATTACTAGTCAAAATTTAAGAAAAAATATACAAGCGAAATCGATGTAGACAAAAGTTCACATTAAAGCATTTAAATAATATTAAATGAGTTTTAAAATATTGATGCATATGAGAAATTTGAAGAGTTTGGAATGAGGAGTTTTGCCAAAAAGATTATTCAAACAAGGATGAAAAGTTTTAAAATAAATATAATAAAAACGTTTTAAAGCAATACATGAAGTTAAAATATGATGAACAGTGAGATGAGCGTGACAGAAAGAACGCTTTGGAGCAGGCTCAGACAATAGTAAATGTTTATGGGTTAGTCTACTATGACCGATACGCAGACGAGTTAATATGACATCTAGATTGCGATTAGATAGTGATGGCCAGAATGTAATAGTTGGCCTAATAGAATGAAGTTTGTTCCCCGTTTCCAGGTTCCAGTCGGTTTTCCAGTGGTCCATGGTCACCAAAACAATAGACTTTTTTATATCTTCATAGGGAATGGGGCAGGGTAGGGTACAGTAGCATGTCTGGCCATATCGTCAGCCATTTCATTGTCCTGGATACTCACGTGACTGAAAACCCAACAGAGTAAAATGTGAAAACCGGGCCGTGCAAGATTTTTATATAAATTTACTACACAGAAGATGTAGCTGTAACAATTAGTGCCAGATTGGATACTTTCCAAAGCTCTCAGCGAATCAGAATACTAAGTACATATTACTAAGTAGGGAAATCGAAAAGTTGTTTGTATATCAGGACGTGACCTACGGGAACGGTATATCGTGTATACACTACTACTGTCAGGATACTGGAAAGATGATTTTACATCGGAGATTGACTGAAAAACATAAATCGATTTAGCTATACTGATGTACGTCTTACACCATGATACATCGCCAAACTGAAAATTTGGTTATTGGTCTCACGATATTTCGATATTTCACAATATCTCGATACACCGCCTAGCACTATTTTGCATGCCCGAAGCCTCAACCAGTCTTATCCCGTCTACCTGTAGAATTATGCAGGAGAAAATAATTATCAGTAACCATAAATTGTATGTAATCTTTTTCTTTATTATAAGATATTAACACATTGTGCGCGGGTACATTTCGCAGCGGAATTGTACCCTGGAGCGGGTGTTTTGCGAGTAAATTTAGTTATTCAGTTAAATCTCAATAGATCGAATATTATTTAATTTTTTAACCAACTTTTCGTATTTTATATTGAAATACATAAACATATATCCAATTAAAAATATATATAAAACAACCATAAGATTTTTGTAAACAAAAAATATATTTTTTATTGGATAAATTTATAATAGTATCGTAAGTATGAAAAATCAAATAGAAACAGTAGTATATAGTTTTATTTTTCTAAATAGTTGTATAAATCTAAATTGACTTTTTTAATCAACCTTCCCGTTCTGTGGTTCCTCATCGACTGATGTAAAAACTAGTTTTTATTTGTCTAAATTTTTCCAGAATCTATGTAGTAGACAAGAACATTCGGCTTCGTTTTCCTGTATATACAATTATTTTTGTACAGACAAACAAACCATGTTGTTACACTAGTCTGTACTAGTACGTGAACCGCGCTCAAGTATTAATCGTTAGAAAACGTACTATTATGTGTTAATTGTCGTGTAGCAAAACAGTAGACCATAGAGCTCCAAGCAAAATCTAAAATAAACTAAAACGGGGATTGATTTTTTTTTTTTTTTTTTTTTTTTTTGAATGAATTAAAACAATTTTGCAGTTTTGGTAGAAATGCCAAAAGAAGCCCATTTGGTAGAAATTGAAACATCAAATGATTTTTGGCTGATAATTTGACTACATCAAATTAATATCGTAAAATCGTTATTATAGTTCGGTTACTTTTCGGTTTGTGTTTAATGTATACATTTTCATGTGTATTTTGTCATTTAAAAAGAGATTAATTTGCAATGTATTAAGCCACCTTAAAATGCATTTTTCTGTACATACCGTTATTTTTGTACCCCCAAACAAACCATGTTTTTACACTAACCCGTACTAATACATGACGCGCGTTCAAGTATCAAACGTCAGAAAAAGTACCAGTACGTGCCTCATATACAATGTGTTAAGCATATTCTGCGACCGCCCGGAACTGGCCCGTTAGAAGAATTCAACTGTTTTTATTTTTTTGTTTTTTTTTTAAGAAAGTGTATATATATATATATATATATATATATATATATATATATATATCTTTATATTCTATTTTAAAGGGCGTAGTATAATATATATATTGCATTCATTTTTCCTTTTTTTCCAGAAACTTTCTTTGGTGGATAACGAAAAACACTTTTTGATATACGATATTAAATTTAAATTAGACCAATGTGAAAAATTTGATTCGTTATTTGGCCGATAAGCTAAAAATATTCCACTTTAATATTTTCTAGTGAAAAAGTAAAAGCTTTTCTCAAAATACAAACTACAAATTTAATCGAACAAAACAAAGCACGCCTTTTCGTTTATAATAAACTTGAAATGTTTGCAACGAACTATCTTTAAATAACTAATAAACACAATTGTATCACTCTATTTAGCACATTATTTAATTCATATTTACGTGGGAGGTAAATATAGAATGCTTTTGTCTTTAACTCTTCGACTCCAATTTACTTAATGTATTGTATAGTCCTAATGTTTAGTATAGTTTGTTATTTTTCCTACATATGTTTACACCACGCTTTTAAAATATCAACTAACACCCACGCTGAAGACAAAATTTGCATTCCTTTTCTTAAATTTAAATTCTTTTCGTGTTATTTAAAAGATGAATCCCGCCTACAACAGACTTCCAGAAATTCTTGAAAGGAACAGGAGGAAATTCGGAGAAGTGTTTTGCACATTTACTTCCAGTTTAAATCCGGGATTTTTATTTAAAAATATCTTGCTATGGAAAAGAATGACAAAAGATCTTTGTTGTTTTTTTCTCTCGAGAAACCAACATTTTTTTTTCTGATTTTTGATAGATCAGATTAACATGAAAATTCTCATTTGCTTTAAAATTCATGTTCACTGTTAGAAATCTCCGTATTAGTAGACTAGGTTGAGGTAAACCTATTGAACCATCATGCTAATGAAGAATATGAAAGAGGGTAAAATGAATAACTTGGAAATATTTTTATATACTTTGTGTTTATATATTTAATGTTTAAATCAACGTTTATTTTTATTTTCCAGCCCTTAAG
>CM063505.1:173376322-173396322 GCA_032207245.1 Pardosa pseudoannulata | reverse complement strand
TATATATATATATATATATATATATATATATATATATATATATATATATATATATATATATATATATATATATATATATATATATATATATATATATATATATATATATATATATATATATATATATATATATATATATATATATATATATATATATATATATATATATATATATATATATATATATATATATATATATATATATACGTACGTACGTTTATATATGGTAAAAATATTATTATAGTTTTATTATAGTTTATAAATTAACAATAGAACAATTAAACATTTATAACTCCCTGAATTATAGTAAAAATAATAAAACAATATAATACTATTATATTTACTGTAGTCAGTTTGGTATTTGTTACAGTTATAAATTCCTTTAATTCCGTTGCGGGCAGCAAAATTTTATAAGCGAACCTCAATTCTCTTACACCTGGTCTAAGCTACAGATTTGAGCAGAGCAAGTGTGCTGGTGCCATCTAGTGGCATAGTAGGATATCATACTTTAGATGTTATTTACAAGAGAAATACTACTGGAATAAGCACACCACATGATTCTCTAGTCAAACTTCCCTTTCTTGGCAGTAAGGCAAAAATACAGATATTCTTTTAATGAGAGAAATTGAACGAACATTTAATTTAATTCTATTCAGATATGTTGCTTTTGGTGATTTAAGTTTCACACATTTACTGCAATTGGATGTGTACTGGATGAGAATAAATTAAGACAATAATTTAAACAGTAACAGGCGTATTACAGTAAGCCAGTATAAACTTCGTAAATTCAAGACGAAATATAGTGTAAGAAAGTTCATAAAGGATTTTGAAACTTTATATCGGTGTTTCTGTTTCACGGGTATAATAGTCTGCTACATGAAGCCGAACAAACAAGCCGGAAGACTACCGAATCAGTAGGGCGGTGTCTTTTAGTACCGGAGTCCATGGATTCGAATCCAGCTGCAGGCACAGATGTTCGCAGTCGTCCATGATTGGCTTTAAGCAGTAGGTTCCGGTCTCATTAGTCCTTTCTTCTTTCCTTTCTCAATGGCTTGACAGCCCCAGGTGGGCTTTGACTTTCTTCAAACCTATTTCTACTTTGCCTGGGTCCTCCAGTCCTTTGCCGATGGCTGGCCGAATGGTTACGGTACCCTTGTTCGTGGATTCGAATCCCACTGTGGCAAGGATGTTCGTAGCCGTTCGGAATCGGCTTTAAGCAGTAGGTCGTCTCATTAGCCATCGTGTTGCAAAAAGGTAGACCGTAGCACAACAAACCAAAACCTCCAGTCCTTTGTTTTCTGAATTAAAAGGTCTTTCTGTGAGCCATCTGCCCAACATAAATCTTGTGGACCTCTTCTGCATATGCCTGTTGATCTGGCATATTAAAGACTTTTTTTGGTGGTTCAACCTTCTTTCCAGACCTGTTCATTTCGTTCTTTGCACTTTGATGTGAAAATTTACATCTTGTTCCTTAAATGAACGAATGTTCCATATTTGTTCTTCTCAACCATACATAATTTTTCTAACATGTCCAAAAAACATGGGCTAATAGAGATTCCATTTGGATTTTTCTAAGAGAAAGTGATAGATTTTTTGACTCGTTGATAAAATTAAAATAAAATGAATTAGATATTCAAAGGGGGAGGTTCGAGTCCTGCAAGCCTCCATCTCTAAAATTCTAAAGGTTTTACTGTATTTCATTTTTACTTTGAAATAAAAGTACAAATTCAAATAAAATTTTAAGTGTCTGCTGAATTTATATATAATTTTTAAATAAAAATTTCAATTTTTAAAATTTTTATCTAGTTTTTTATATACACAAGCTTGTGCGTAGACTTTTAGATAAATATATTAAACCTGATGCTATTTTAATGTAATAAGTGATATTAAATATTAATCCTAAGTTTAAAAAGAAATTATATTTCTTAGATTAAAAATATTGAAATATCGAGGAATGGAATTAATTTTTTTTAATTTAACTGTTTTTATAGCAATGTAAAATTCTTAAGTGTTGTTTGCTGCCAAAGTAAAATTACAGATATTACATAAACAATGCGGAGTTTTATTATTCAGTAATGAACGAACATTCTTAGAAAATAATGAATAAATAATCTCACGAAAAAAGTCCGCGAAGTATGTAAATGTGTAAGTAGTTTTTATATATGTAGTACACAGTGAAAAAAAACCGGTATTTTTGTAAATTTTAATACCTAATGTTTTTATTTATTTTTTAATCACAATTCCCTTTAAAGTAATAATTTTATTCTTGCATCCCAATGATTTTTAATCGATATTCGGTCAGATTGCCCAATAGGCAATGTACTATAATTCATTCTAATATTTAGTGTTTGCCTATTCTTTAGAAATATTCATTTTAAACGGCTGTTAAGCCGTTGTATTCCTAGTTTTGATTTAGTTTTCTATTACTAAAATTTAAGTTTTTTTGATTAATTTTATGCAGTTTCATGCATAAGGAAAAGACAAAATTTAACTGTCCGGTTAACTGCATTTTGAAAATATATATATGTATATATTGATTTATGCTTTAGAATGCAGATTCATTTAGTCGCAGGTTTATGCCTATATTCTAAGTAAATTATCTTAAGGACCTTAATATAACACATTTTTCTAGAGATTGTCTTGAATTAATGGGATTATATTTTATGTCAGTCTTAAAGCAGATCTTACTTGTCATTCAAATTTTTGTATACTTTTATTACGTACTAGCTATATATGAGACACTTCGCGTAGCATGGAATTCTAAATGATTACTAGTTCTTCAGATGCCACAAATAATAAAAAAACAATATGAAAACGATGTGACATTATATTTTCTCATTGGGGTCAGAAAGTAATAGGGCACATATGATATATTTACAATAAATAATGATTTTCAAAAGAGCACATTACTTGGTCTTTCAATTTTGTACTTATTGCTTTAGTGTATAAAATATTGCTAGTTACAATTAGCCGACAATTTAGGAAATCCTGAACAAAAAAGAGATGCAAGCTATCGGAGATATATTTTCCGATAGCTTTCTGGCAATAAATATTTTTCTTAACTGAAATGGTGTCTTGTTTTACCACATGAACTGGCCATGACTTCAAATCCTCCGTCATACACTCTTTTAGGACATATATGTATATATATATATATATATATATATATATATATATATTATATATATATATATATATATATATATATATATATATATATATATATATATATATATATATATATATATATATATATATATATATATATATATATATATATATATATATATATATATATAATATATATATATATATATATAATATATATATATATATATATATATATATATATATATATATATATGTGTGTGTGTGTGTGTGTGTGTGTGTGTGTAATGAGACAGACTTCTCAATGAGTGGTTGCAGTCATGGTCAAAAAAATGATATCATTTTAACTAAAGACCTTTATTAGGATTACGTTGGAAGATGGGTTCCCACTTCATCATAGGGACAGGACAAACTGAAGGGTCAGCTAGCATGAAGTTATATGTACAAGACCCTTAACACCTGGGTCAATATCTGTGGGAAAATATCTGCCTCCGACAGCGTGTATCTCCTTTTTATTTGGAAATTTCCTAAATTGTCCGCCAGGGCCATGTAGAGTTATAATTGGTCATGCCCTTTCTCTGATGCGTAAACTGTAGCCCCAGTGGTCAATTTAGATTAGGGTTAAAAAGGAAATGCAAAAGAACGCGGAAATTTTTAGCCCTTGATATATATATATATATATATATATATATATATATATATATATATATATATATATATATATATTATATATATATATATATATATATATATATATATATAGTTACTAAACTTGTAAATATGCCCATTGCTGCCGAGGTTTTTAATTATAATTTTGGCTCAAATTTGGTGACTTGGCTACATTTTTGGCGCAACCAGATATTTTCTAGAACCTTCAAACTCCAGAAATATTTTGAAATGTCTGTGCGACTAAAAATACAGGTCAGTTTCTCACTTCTGGACATTCTGTTATCAGGCTGTGTGCTAAATTTGTACCGGAGGATACTAATTAATCCGTTATCCGTTCTAAACTAGATATTGTTCTGGACTGTTTTTTTAACCAAATTGTGAGCTTTTCCCTAATAAATAATTGTTTTTTATATTTTTCATTCTTATATCGTGTAAGTCAATTAATTCGTTGAACTCAGGAAAGAAGTATGTAACAATATACAAAGCATTATTGGTTGCGTTTCTGTGAAAACGACGGATTAGATAGTTGAGAAAAGTGAGGCCAGCAAGCTATGCAGTGAAGCATACAATACATTATAAACTTCGAGCTAAAGGAATAGCTTTCTATATTTTTGCAGCCTTCATCACTATGGTAAGGCATAATTCACTTGTTTTTTTAAGTTTATTGGGGGGGGGGTTGGGGGGGACTAAATACTTCGAACATTTCTGGTTCAAAATAGTACGAGCACTTTGTAATTACTAATTGGCTTATGTATTTTTCAAATGTGTCAATTGCGATGAAATGAAATCTGTATGTTACCCCAGATTTTAAAAAATCCACCAACGAAAACTGATTTAGTAGTTCTATAACGATGCCGAACACACTAACAAACAAATTCGAGTTCTACATTTTTATGTATACATAGATGTTATTCTAATTATACAATTTCATACTTATTTAATATTTAAGCACTAAACCAATTGCTGGAGTCAAATAGCCCACCTTAGGTACTCAGCATAAATTTTAACTATTTTAACTATAACAGAACAATTTTAATAAAAAAAATTTCAAGAAAAAAGCAGTGTAACACGATAATAAAAAGACAAACTTTAGAATATTATTTTAAATAATTTCATGAAAGAAATTGTAAACTCACGTTTACATGTAAAAAAATAGGAACGATTGCCTAGAATTTGGCTAATTGTACATGTATTTTGTGCGTAGTTAGTTTTACATTAAAAATTAAATTATTCGTTTATCACACTCAAAAAATGTTTCTGTTTTCATACAATTTGCACTTTACATTCAAAACTTGATAGAATAAGTACAATAGAACATTTATTGATTAATAAAAACAATCGAAAGATAAATTTGAAATTAATACACATTACATATAGTAAAACAATTTGAGAATATGAAATATTTAAATGTTTCACCTTCCGCAATAAATGTATAATTAATCTCGAAATATCTTAAAAGGAATAAAAAAGGAATTAAAAGAATTAATTGAGATATTTCAGAGAATGACGTCGTAGTGCTAAAAATGTTATAATAATAAAAATGTGGAAGTAATGTGCTTTCATTGACGTCAGTTGTAATTTTGAAATTACGTTGGCTACTTTACTTTCTATTTCAACGACAAATTAATCGCTTGTTACTGTCTTTGAAAAAAAATGTTGGAAATGAAACAATAAAAGAAGTTAGTTTTTACGTTTTGGAATTACTTGTTTGCAAATAAAAACTTTAAGAAAATGTATTCCTCAAAAATGGGTCAAGAGGTGTTTTTTGAACGAAATAAACCTAATAATTTTGATATCAGTATATAGAATTCCATCCAAATCCATCATAAACTAGGATTTGTATTAAAAAAAATTTCATTTATGCACATACACATGTATATAAGACATTGGTTGAACAAAATTAACCTTAGTGTTTTAAGAAATACTCTCTTATCTTCGAAATCAAGATTTTTTTTCCAATGCAGGAGATACAGATGTTATTCAAATGCCTTAACACTAGATTTACGGTTGTTGATCATATACCTATTTTTACTGAAGTGAGACAATTTGACTCATACAAGAAAATTGAAGTTTTTGCAAAGAAAATAGTTCCAAATTAATTTAAATGAAATGTTTATTATCAAAAAATTAATGGAAAACATTTTTTACATTTAAAATCTGTTTTTGAAACACATTTCCGCAAACATTTCTATTACATTTAGCACAATGGTTTCTACATCTGTTTCTTTTGCATGGTTCTTGAACTTGACAATTCTTCCGTGCGTGAGTAGCATGAATTTCTGTCATTGGAATGGAAGTGTTCTCGACTTCTTCTCTATATTTACTTCTTAGCTCTTCAGCCAATTGGAAAATAAAATCTTGACTGTTGCCCAGGCCTACAGGACCAATAAATTTCATGTTATGCGATTAACTGTTAAACCATTCTATGAGTCAAATTGGCTCACAACCGTGAAAATAGGTATACCACATTTGATAATGTGAAATGAATGGGTCTGCGGGGAAAAGGTTGGTTTGGTTTGGTTTGGAGCGCTACGGTCTACTTTTTGCACACGAGGGCTAATGAGACCGGGACCTACTGCTTAAAGCCGACTCCGAACGGCTACGAACATCCATGCCACTGTGGGATTCGAACCCACGAACTCCGGTTCCGAATGCCAGCACCCTAACCATTCGGCCATCGTTCGGCGAAGGGGTCTGCGGGGAAAAGGAATGAAAGTTTACATATATTTTATTACTTAACTAAAAACCAACTTCTGTTTTTGAAAAGTGATATTATAGTTTTATGTATATATAGTGATCAAATTTTTAATGAGTCAAATTGGCACGGACAGGAAATGTAGTGTTAACAAGTCTGCGAACCTGTTACTCATTTAGCATCTCCCGAGAAGCACGTGTAGTTTAAGTTATGTCACGGACGCTAATAACATTACTCCCGCTGCGTTCTCGTAATTTAGAAGCAGGGACCAATCAGAAGACCTCCAGGCTTGGCCAGTTACCCCCATAGATATCGATTGAGAACTTGGAATACATTGTGACCATGAATATATTTTACGTGCTCCAATCACCTTTAGCGAACACGGCGGATCTTAGGTCGTCTCCAGCCCCAACCCACACTCTTTCAGTTACAAGATCGCTGCCTTCGCCGGCTGAGCTACCAAGTTTCTGAAATTAAGATGTAATATGATATTAAACAAAAATGCTATCAGATTAAGCATATTATGAAAATAATATATATATATATGTGTGTGTGTGTGTGTGTGTGCATATACATACGTAAAATCTTTACAGAAATATGTGAACAAACTCTGTAATGAATTTTTATTTTTGTTTTCTACAAATTGACTTTATAAACATTGTTTTAACTGCACCTGAATATGCGATATTTTTGAGTTGCATTGATGTGGATTAATGACGTTGATGACCACTGAGTTTTTTCGTTATGTAGAGTGCAGTTTGCAATAAAAAGTGGTGAAGAATAACCAGATCCTAAGTACAAAATTTCAACTTCTTATAATTATTCGTTTTTCAATTATGCCTCACAGCGTTTTATTTACCTTGTATTGAAATTTTTCGTTATTCAGATTGCAAATTGCAATCAAAAGGGAAGTACACAAACAGATAATAGTCCTAATTACAAAGAGGAACCAATAAGCATTCCGTAGGGAAAGAGAGAACTTTTAGTTGTAAATACAAAATTTTGACCTTCTGCGGTTGATCGTTATTGAATTAAGATACTCACATAAGACGATAAGAACGAAAATAGTCGAAATTCACTCAGAAATAGCCAAAATCAATATTTAAAACTCAATTAAAGTTTTTTTTTTTTTTTTTTTTTTTTTTTTTTTTTGTATGTCCATGATGTAACAGTGAAGCTTATCAAAATTCATTTAGGCATGGAAAAAAGGAGTATTTCCTCTGAAATCTGAACACGAAGACTTTCGTGATTACGATACTTTCCTTTGCTATCAGAAATACGGCCTCTAATTTTATAAAGATGTTTAAATAATTTTATACCAATTTTGCTTTTCATCTTTCATCTTTCTAACGTACTTTTTATGTAACGGTGTAGTTTTAAATGTAATTTGATGATGAATCATGTTTTTTTTTTGGTTAACTATATAACTTTAAATATAATTAATGTAAAGGTAAAACTTTAAATTTAATTTGATAATAAAAGACAATTTCTTTTTTCCTTCGGTTAACAGTATAACTTTAAGTATCAATTGGTGAAGAATGAGATTTTGTTTCGGTTATGAATGACTCAGATGACAACTTTAAATATTATGGGTTTATCCTTATATATCAATAAACATTATATGTGATGCTGAGAATGTACTGCAGTACGGATTTAAATATTTGAGTTTTTAAATGTTACAGTTGATTTTATATGTTCACATACCAAAAATATTTTTAAAATTATCGAAAAGATTATTCAAATGAACATATCTCTCGGATTTATTACTTTATATCTTATCCAATTACATTCTTAAGAGACGAAAATGTGTGTTAAAAAGGAAAAATGGTGAAATATTGAATTTTTTTTACAGCAAAAGTCATAAGTATCAAATAATGTACTTTCTTTGTTTAAAAGTTAATATCAAAAATAAATCATAATACATTATTTATCAACATACATATATTTTTATACATTTACCCATTTAAAAGTATTTAATATTAAGTTATATTTAGTAATAATGAATATGGAAAGGAGTCGGATACTTTAATAAGTGAATCTCTATTTAAGAAACTTTACATTTAACAACTATTTATTTATTTATTTTATTTACTTATTTATTTATTGGAGGGGGGGGTGACTTAGCTATTGCGTTAAATAGCGGTCTGATTATATTCTGGAAACCAGAATACAGCAAGAGAGGATGCTAGGGGTCATCGAAAGTTTGGTGTATTCTTGTTTATTCTGTATTCTTTATTGTTGTATTTTTATTCTTTATTATTGTCTTCTTTATTTGTTATAGACAGACAAAATAAATAAAAGAAATCTATATTAATTTATAAAAAAAGTGTGATTAAATACTATTTTAATAATGTTTTAGTATTTATAAATTCAGAATATTTTATGTATTCCAAAATGTTGATCTCTATTTAACGAGTTTTCAATATAACAAATTCTTTTAGGGGATTTAGGAATATTGTACTCGACTGTACTCTCACAATAAGATGGAAGGTTAGGAGTTGAATTGAAAGTTTGATATATTCTTGTTTATTATTTATTCTTTATTCTTGTTTACCTTACTGATTTGTTACTAATAGGAAATAAATAACACAAATCTATATTGATTTATAAAAAAGCGTGATTAATTACTATTTTAATAATATTTTAGTATTTATAAATTTAGAATATTTTATGTAATCCAAAAAGTTTATCTCTATTTAACGAGTTTTCTATATAACCAATTATTTTAGGGGATTTAGGAATATTGTACTCGACTGTACTCTCACAATAAGATGGAATGTTAGGAGTTGAATTGAAAGTTTGATATATTCTTGTTTATTATTTATTGTGTTCTTTATTCTTGTTTACTTTGCTGATTTGTTACTGATAGTAAATAAATAAAACAAATCTATATTAATTTATACAAAAAGTGTGATTGATTAATCTTTTAATCATATTTTAGTGTTAATGAACTTAAAATGTTTTGTGTACTCATAAAGATAAATAAATCTTTATTTCACAAATTATACATAAAATGGAATTTTTAGGAGATTTAGAGATATAGAGGGTAGATTATAATCTAAAATTAAGAAGCAATGTTATGGGGGAATTGAAAGTTTGGATTTATTCTTGTTTGTTTATTGTTTATTTATTTTTTTTTGTCTCCTTTATTCTTGTTTACATTTGCAGACTTCTTTCCGAATGGTAAAGAAAATAAAATAAATATATATTAGTTTATAGAATAAATATGATTAATTACTTTTCAAAATAATATTTAGTAATTTTGAATTTAAAACATGTTTTATGTACTTTTAAATGGGAATCTATATTTAACTAATTTTTCATAATACGAACTTTTTTCCGGGGGGGGGAAGGGAGCTGGAAGATTTAGGGGCTACCTTAAATTATATATATGATATATATATATACATATATATATATATATATATATATATATACATAAATATATATATATATATATATATATATATATATATATATATATATATATATATATATATATATATATATATATATATATATATATATATATATATATATATATATATATATATATATATATATATATATATATATATATATATATATATATATATATATATATATATATATATATATATATATATATATATATATATTATATATATATATATATATATATATTATATATATATATATATATATATATATATTATATATATATATATATATATATATATATATATATATATATATATATATATATATATATATATATATATATATATATATATATATATATATATATATATATATATATATATATATATATATATATATATAATATATATATATATATATATATATATATATATATATATATATAACTAGTGAAAATATTTTAACTAAATAGTTGTCCGACTGTACTCTCAAAACCAGATCACAACAAGGGGGGATGTTGGAGGGGGAGTTATTGAAAGTTTGGACGTAAAGACGAGTCCTCGTTAGAGGAGACGTGAAGGACTACTGCAATTAGGCTGTTGGCACGAGATAATCTTTTAATCCTCGCCCACCCCGAAAGAGGGGAAGGAGTGCGAGTGAGTGTGTGGACACAACACACACACACACACACTATTCTACGCATCTGCGTCGCACCGCCGCATCGAGCGGAACACGGGGCGGGCCACTGCAGTTGTTTCCTCAATGGCAAGCGTGGGTGGAAAGGACGCCGCTCTCTCTCTCTTACTACTACTACTCGACCCACACGCACCATTCATTCATACATCCCGTCCGCCGCGACCCATTCATTCATTCATACATTGCTGTGCCTCACCCCGAAGCAGCCAGCGACATGAACACACTATACCTTCGGGTTTCCAATTACCGAAAGCTTCCTTCCGTTCTTGTGTTCTTCTCTCGCTCTCTTTTTTTTTATTTGGCGTAAAAATGGGAGGGATATATGGCTGGAAATTTAAGGCGATGGAGGAAAAGGGGGGAAGGAAGGAAGGGGTGGCCGGGAGCCAATATAGATGAGAGCAGTGTGTCG
Organism: Pardosa pseudoannulata; assembly: GCA_032207245.1. Classification (NCBI taxonomy): domain Eukaryota; kingdom Metazoa; phylum Arthropoda; class Arachnida; order Araneae; family Lycosidae; genus Pardosa; species Pardosa pseudoannulata. The sequence continues at coordinate 173,385,325 of CM063505.1, read as the reverse complement.
GTGTGTGTTGTGTGCTGTCAGCCATCGAATTTGAATTGATCCAGAGGTATCTCATTGTCTCGACACAAGCCCTGCCTCGAGTAATGCGGAAAAGGGGGGAGGCCATTCTTTTTAACGACCGGTTTCGGTTCTGCCTTTCCTCATCTCCCCTTTAGGTCGAAATATAATTAACCGTTTAACCGACAACGTACCAAAATTGGAACACGATATTTGACTAATGATTCCTCCCAAGACTTGACGTATATATACATACAAAACATACATACATATATGTGCATGTATATTAATGATTAAGACATTTTTAAGAACATTTGCAGTGGGAAAATTGTGTAACAAAATTTCCGCCATTAACTTTACCTCTGTTTAAAATGACATGTACAATTATAAACGTTCTGTTCTATACATAAATCTGTATATACATATGTCTGTGTGTGTTTATATAGACACACAGACGTAAACTTGTATATTACTTTTTATATTATTTTGCATAACTATTTCTGAAAAATATTATCCATATATCGTGTTCCAATTTACAATCAATGACGGATTTTTTTTCTATTATATGTTTAAAATAGTAGTCGGTTAAAAACCTTCTTTTCTATGTAGAAATATGCTTTATATAATTATTCCAAGGGGAAATCGTAAGTGAAATATAGTATTCCAATTTTAGATCTCTGGCGGGTTTAAACGGTTAAAACTGCATGTTCCGCAGTTCGTTTACTGACTGGCAAAATGGTTTTACTGGAAAGGAAAAATAACTATACAAATTTGTTTTTTATTATTTTCAACTATATTAGTCTCTGTTGAATTTGAAATGCGAAACGAGTTTCATTCATGAACAAAGTTTCTTATCGGGAATTCAAGGTTTGTTATTTTTGTGACTACATATAGTTAAATATTTATCTTATACCATTAGTGGCAAAAAAAGTTTTCAGTGTATATTCATATGTATATACGTGATTCTTGTGATAAAATTTATTTTTCACATTTTTCAAGGACAATAACAATTTAAAGAAGACGATGTCATAAAAGTTGATATTTAGATTTGATAGAAACTATATTTCATTTAAATAATCATATTTTTTTACCGTTTGTAATCGATAAATTGGTTATTTTACTTCTATTAACACATTATATCCGGGAGACGAACTAGTAAGTTTTCTGACGATTGATACTTGAGGGCGGATCACGTACTAGTACGGGTTAGTCTAACAACAGGGTTTGTTTGTGGGTACAAAACGGAATATACAGGTAAAAAAAGCTGAATGTTCTTGTCTACTACATAGATTCTGAAAATATTTAGACAAATAAAAACTAGTTTTTACATCAGTCGATGCCGAACCACAATACGGGAAGGTTGATTAAAAAATCAATTTAGAATTAAAATTAACTTTTTATTTATCCTTCCGAAAATGATATAATATATATATGTATATTTATATATATATATATTATATATATATATATATATATATTATATATATATATATATATATATATATATATATATATATATAGGTATACCACATTTGATAATGCGAAATGAAGGGGTCTGCGGGGAAGAGGAATGAAAGTTTACATATATTTTATTACTTAACTAAAAACCAACGTATGTTTTTGAAAAATGATACTAAAGTTTTATATAAATATATAGTGATCAAATTTTTAATGAGTCAAATTGGCTCGGTCCGTAAATCTAGTGTTAAATAATTTTAAACTTTAATCACCTAAAAGATACTTAATTAAATTTTTAAAAATAGCTTTTTTAAACAGATGATAAAAGTTTACTTGTTTTACAGTTTGATTTCAGAAGAAAGGTAGGAAATTAGACATGATAACTAAGTCTGAAACTAAGCTTGTTTGAGACTCCAAAGAGCTGCGAAGAAAAGATGTTTGGTCCAAGAAGTTTTTAGAGCTTGCATTTGCTCTACACCAGTAGATACGGTCGTAAGTCACTCCGAAAGTGTCTTATAATTCTGTTTCGGACACAGACTTCGCTTACAGTAGCAGACATCTATTTCGCTTGCGAGAATCTGAAAAGTTGAAAGTCCATTTTGTCTAATTCCGCTCACTTTTAATTTTTGGTGGACGAACTAGGACGAAGGAATTGTTCTACTGTTCTGAAAGTGGTCTGTTTTTCACCAGGAATACTTAAATACACCTCAGCGCTACTCTAACCATAGAGCTAAATGGGTTATAGCCCTAAGAAACCAGCTTTTTGGATCAGCAATTTTGAATGTATTCCAATCAGTTTGATGGATTATTTCATCCATAAAATAAGTTGGAAAAATATTTAATAGTATTTTTCTTTAACGGATAATAACTAGCCTCATACCCCACTTTAAACCTTAATTATGAAAGTGACAGAAATCGTACTGAAGAAATTACTGTTCATAATCAGCCCACGGATAACAAATTTCTCAGACGGGTACTTCAGAAAGTACTCCGGTGATCAAGTGCATCGACTACTCTAGAAATGCTCCATAATTCTAAGCATATATATTGACATCTATGCTAAAAGAAGATGTATTTGAGTACATATAGAGAGACAAATATGGATTTCAGGTTCCTAATTCCCACAGCCTGTTCAAAGCACGGGCCGACTGGGCCTCCTAATTTTAGGGCCCCCCTAAAATTTGGTACTTAATTAATAAATTTTAAATAATTTAATTGACAAAATTTGAAAATGTTTTTTGTTAATTCTTCAAGTAATATTTCATGAAACCTTATTCAGAAATTAAATAAAAACAGTTAAAATGTTGACAATTTTATCTATATTATTATTTTATTATTTTTTTCTCTTATTAATTTTGTTTTAAAATCTAAGAATAGCTATTATTTGTTAATCTTACCTATGCTATTTTATTTTATTTTTTATATAAAAACTTAATTGCAAGTGTTACAGTTTACATCCTTGAGGATATACAGATTTTTGGCATTCGACTGCACTACGAAGGTATGTAAACATAAAAAAGTTAATGTAAACTTTCCTCAAAAAATATTCATTTGTATCCTCTTTTATAAACTATTTTTTTGCCTTGAAAGGAGGGTAGGGGGGGGGGGCTTCTAGGCCCTGGGCCCAACTTGGCCTTGATCGGCCCTGCTAATTTCTCACCCAGTCTAATCTCTTTCTATTAATGACTATATCGTTTTTATGCTCACATGCATTAGGAAAATCGGTTCCCCGAAATCGTATTTACAATTTCCCTTTTATTAATACCAATGTTTAAAACGACATAGATGATTAAAAACCTTCTTTTCTGTGGAGTATAAAAATAAAAGACTTAGGAAGTGCAGAAAAACTTTTTTTTACCTTGAAAGGAGGGGAGGCTACTAGGCCCTGGGCCCAACTTGGCCTTGATCGGGCCCTGCTAATTTCTCACATAGTCTAATCTCTTTCTATTAATGACTATATCGTTTTTATGCTCACATGCATTAGGAAAATCGGTTCCCCGAAATCGTATTTACAATTTCCCTTTTATTAATACCAACGTTTAAAACGACATAAATGATTAAAAACCTTCTTTTCTATGGAGTATAAAAATGAAAGACTTAGGGAGTGCAGAAAACTTTTTTTTTTACCTTGAAAGGAGGGGAGGGGAGGCTACTAGGCCCTGGGCCCAACTTGGCCTTGATCGGGCCCTGCTAATTCCTCACTCAGTCTAATCTCTTTCTATTAATGACTATATCGTTTTTAGGCTCACATGCATTAGAAAAATCGGTTTTCTGAAATTGTATTTACAATTTCCCTTTTATTAATACCAACGTTTAAAACGACATAGATGATTAAAAACCTTCTTTTCTATGGAGTATAAAAATAAAAGACTTTGTGCAGAAAAGCTTGGCGGAGCAGTGATTATGCATATAGTGTGTCTTCATACAATTTATATATTTATATATATAACATTTTTAAAAGGTACCACCAAATAAAAGGTACTCTTTTATTTATTTTTAACTAAAAAAACTTTTGTCACTTTAAATTTATTTAATTTAATTTTTTTCTTTATACCTTTTTTTATTTTGGAATTGTTGTTCAGATTAAAAACTGAACATTCTCAATTGCAATGGAAAGTAGAAAGAATTTTAATCAAAACTTAGAAAAAAAAATATAAACAAATGAAAATCAATTTTCTCTTGACCGACATTCCTCATTTGATTACAGAGTAAGATATTTATGACGTCTTATGCAGGAAGTACGCTGAGTTTAAAATAAAAAGTTTCCAACCGTTTGGGAATATCTTTCTGTACCATAAATTAGGCTTTACTGAAAGAGGGGAAAAAATAAAAAAAAAGTAAAGCAAAATGAGAGAGAGAGAAAGAAAAAGAGAGTTAAAAAACGAAAAGTACGCGGCAGTTTAATTTTTTAGGAAGCCATGCCATTGAAGAAAGCAAAATAAAAAATAAAAACCATAGAGTCGCGTTTTTCCGTCTCTCATACGGAGCGACGGGTGTTCCCCTGCAAACAAGATGCGATAATCGGACCACCAAAGTGGCAGTGACAGAAAGTGCTCTATATTGAACTGAGAGCACATAATTCTCTCGGGTGGACAGACACCCACGCAAAATCCCAAAAGCGATGAGGGTGAGAGGCGATATTCTGCCGATATTGACTGCATTTATTTTGTTCAGGAATTTAATTGACGCAATTTAAAGCGAAGAAAGTCTTGGATAGAGAGGAACATTGAGGTCATAGAAATCAGACTGTCATTCAAGGTCTTCAAAGTTATTCTCTGAGATGTATTAACTTCAAGACTTTAAAGTGTAATTTGTTGTGAGAGAAAAGGAATTTTTAGGCTATAGAAATCAAACTTAAGATCTAGACTATTTTCTTAAATTCACTACGTTTATTTTACACACTTTTATATCTTATATGCTCAGCTTGTTCTCCAAGAGTGCATTTTGGACAGAAATTTAATTGATGCACTTCAAACGCAAAAAATGTTGTTAGGTGTAATAGAAATTTTGGATGCTAGAAGTTCAGCCTTTCCTGCAAGACTGAATTCATTTTGATCATGTTCAATCGACGCACTTCCAGTCGAAGAACGTCTTGACTGGAGATGAAATTTAAGATAATAGAAATCCAGCTTTGGTATTTTAGATCTTCATCCTATTCTCTGAGATAAACTACTTTTATTTTGCCGAGTTTAAATGGTGCAGTTTAAAGTAAAATACATCTTGAGAGAAACGGAACTTTATAAAAAATGGATATCTTATTAGATTTTCTTATTATTGATATATTATTAAAACAATAACAAGAGGTCTTAATTTTATTAACATATGCTTGAATTTGTAAGAGAGTTTATAGCAGCAATTGTCCGCTAATACAAACGGATTCAAAAGTGACTGTAACGTATCCGGTCCCTGTTTTAGGTGACACAAAGAAGAATCAGGTGTATCTTGATTAATGAATTTATTTACACTTCTGCTATATACATAATTTCCCAACTACACACAAAAAAAATTTCCGATCACAGGTAAGTGATTAGTACACGTAGGCCTGAGTAGAGACGGGTACCTAAACTAAATTCAGTCTCTGCCGAAATATAGGTGATTAGACGGAAGAAACATTTCGGTAGCTATCGCGAAAGTTCACTGAAGTACTAATAGAATATTAAAGCACAGTTAGAGTTCCAAAGAAAAAATGCAAACAATCCTGAAGAGGATTATATTAGAAAAGGAAACCCAATGCACAGGGTATCGTTTCAATCTCAGCAAGAGATATATCCCAAGACGGGATTTCGCTAAATAAAATTCTCCGATGAAGAGACTGGTCGAGGCGACCTCCGAGTTAGCCGATGCGGGCTACTCCTTAAAGAAAAGATCCCAAGGTGGGATTATAGCAAAAAACTCTCCGGTAGAGAGACTGGTCAAGGCGACTTCTGAATTAGCTGGTTGCTAGCTAACTAACTTCTCTAAAAAACAAATCTTCTCTCGTCTCTTTCTAGGGGAGGGGCCTCTAAGAGGGGCCTCGCCCACAATTTCATTATTTGATCACCTAGCGATTCACCTCACCGTCGAACAACTTCATTCGCCTGGGTTAAACAATCATCGGCCCCAAAGCCAGGGGCCACTGGAATTCTTAGCGGCTATATCTGAGTCGCGGCAAATCCTTTGTCGTTCCGATGATCATATTTTTGGCTGTCAGTGAAGGTGCCGGGTAGTCTGGTATATTGTTTCTCTACTATAGGGCACAACAGTGTAGACATCGTGGTGCCGGGGAAAACAATCCTTTTGTATCCACACAAGCGATGTCCACCTCTCAAAGCAAAGTTCTTTGATGTCGACACACGGCTAAATCACGCCGTTACATGACCTACTGTGGACTACTGTACGTAAACTACTGTTGGTTAGGGATTTCCTATTTTTGATCATCCCTCAATTTCAGTTTGCTCCAATTATTGACCATTCCTTGTCATGAACAGGGTGATCTTGACATTTTCTGGGGGACTGCCCTTTTTATTGTTTCCTACTGAATAGCATCTTTTCTCGAATTTTCATACGAATTTCTTATCTATATTTGGGGGAACTGAAGGAGTACGAGGAGTTGTCGACCTTTTTCAGGAAAATAAATCTAGCGATTGTATCATTTTGTGTTGTTGATTTTTACTAGGTGAGAAGATTGTTAACTGTGGCGAGGAAAATCATTATATCATTGGCATTTCTCCATGTTCTTCTTCGGCACAAAACAGTTTAAATGAGATATAAAGAATCCTATTAACGTATTCAAGAGTTGACATGGCTTCAAATACAGGTACAATCTAAGCCATCATGTCGTACAGACTGTCAGCAAAAGTCACTGCTACTGCTTCAGCGTCATATGCCAGCAGTGTCAATAAGATTTTGTGGAAAGCCACAACATCCATAAGGTATACAAAAGAAACAAAAATACATGATATGAAATTTGCTCTTAGAAGATTCACGGACATGTTCTTCAATTCTTCATTAACGAAGTTGAGATAGTTCCATCCATTACAAGCATATAATCCTGAGTGGAAAATTAATGATATCGTAACATCCGTTTCGTAATTTTCAAATGTAACGTGTTGTGTTTGACCATATCCTATTTCAAAAAGAAACAAGTCTTGAACTCTCGTGGGCCATTTGACGCCCCAGCAATCATTATATGCCAAAAGGCAAATGCAGAGGACAGTGAGAAAATCCTGAAAGATCGGTCTGATACTGTAGAAAAAGAAGGTGAGTGCTACCACCACTTGCAAGCAAAGGTGGACTATCATGCATTTGATCCATAGTCAGAGGAAGGAAAGCCACGAACGGCCCGAAAGATTCCGTAATATAGGAATAGTCGGTGCCAATTTTGGTGATTATGCAATCAAATTCGGCAAAGCAGAAAATCCCGATCATGGAAAACACTCAGGACACGATCCACGCTAGACAAACCGACGCTAGTGTTCTGCAGCATTCCACTGGGACTCACAAAAATTCCAGATCCGATGAGGCTACCTACAGTTACTGTAATACAGTCTCATCTTAGACTTGATGTAGATAGCATCGTCGGCCTCTTTGCTCTCTGACTTTTCACTCTTAGATACGCTACTGTAAACCGCTTTCGACATCTTCACTATATTAAAAGGAGAAGGTTAAAAGCGCCTGGACCACTCACTTTGCTGCTTACTTCAGATGAGGCCGGAAACTGCAGTGAATCGAGCTACGCTACACACACACATATGTATAACTGGGAATGAGAAATCTTAACTTTTTCTAAATTTAGAATGTTAATATAGAAGTTCAGTAAAAAAGACCAGAGCTTTTTGTTTTATGATCAATCGAACAATATAATTATCATCATATTTCGATAATTTGTTATTCATTTTCTGTGTAATCAAAAAAGTTCTTTTTTCGTTTTTTGATCTTGTATTTAAGAGTAATGAAACCAGTTTAACGATTAATAGGTTTGCAGGCAAAATAAATATTTTTGATGCTCCTTATTATATTCGATGTTCTAACCTATCCTATACTTATATGTGCATATATACAGTAAAATCTCGATCTATTGTGTTGTTGTTGTCGATGCCACTTGGACGAATCAAGCACGTGGGTTAAAGGACACACGGGTTAAGGCGAAGTGGTAAGCCTTCCTTTTTGACGGGCACTACAAGGGTCAAACAGCCTCTTAGCTCAAGTGATTATTCGTAATTTAAAATAAGAACAAAGTTGAAGACCCCCAGGCTTGGCCTGCTAACCACAGAGGTATCGTTTGAGAACTTGGAAGACATTGTGACTATGAACCTATTTTACGAGCCCCAGTCACCCTTACCGGACACGACAGATTTTAGGAAGGATCGAGCTCCGGACCCGCAACCCTCTTGTTACCTTTCATTACCTTTGCCAACTGAGTTACCGCGACTCCAAAATATCGTTTTTCAAGGAGATGGAAGTGGAAAATGATTGGAACAAGAAGTAGATATAGCAGTTCTATAAATTGTGTAACTAGGAATAAATAAATTATTTAAAGATTGAATATAAGTATTTAACAGTTTCTAAAATATAACGTTCTAAAATATTTAGAATGAAATTTACATTAAAAAATATATTTTGTTATTGATACCTGCTCTATGAAAATAGATCACCTTACTGCAAAGAATGTGCATTCTATTATCTATATGTCTACCAGGGCGACTCTAGGGTCTAGCAAACAAGATCCCTAAACTCGGCGGCAAATTTTAGACGCTGGCATTTTGTCTTGTATCTGTAAAAGGCTTTCTTTGCTAGGTAATTAAAGCTGTAAAAAGTTTGAGATAAGTAATAAATGATATTTTGTGTTTACACACTGTTTTGCAAAAAAAGTTCAGAGGCAAAAAAGTGGCGGCAAAAGTGCTAGAGACGGCTCTGCTACTACAATGAACATTTTTAGTCTTGAAAGGTCTTATGTCCTATAAACTCTAGAACGATCGGAGACATTGCTACTTTCTCTGCCAATAATATCGACTGGCATATATGCGGATGTATGTATTCTTAGGTACACACACACATATATATTATATA
>CM063505.1:173366322-173373822 GCA_032207245.1 Pardosa pseudoannulata | reverse complement strand
TTTTTATTTCTCGTTTTGTTCTTCAACTGATTTCTCTGTAGAAATTCCGTGTAACGCTCGTGTGTGCCGGTGTCCTACGTCCTGTCTTTCGATTGCGAGATCTTTGATTATGCATACTGTGTATCCGACATGTTTTTGTTTTTTCTTTTACTTTTATCTCTTTTTTTCCCCCGTCTTAATAATAAATCACGTCGAGTTTCATTTTATTGGGTTTGAGAAGGCATGATTCGCTGTTTTAAAATTAGAACGGTGCTCGATGTCGTGGTAGAGGCATACTACGTTCACACAAAATACTGAGTGCGTATTCGCTGTTCTTGATTGATTATCAAGGGTTTTCAAGAAAAAATAACGGACCAGTTAAAAATTGGAAACAAAAACATGTAATTCTGTTTCAAAATAAATAAAAAAATAAACAAATATACAAATACATAAATAAATATAAGGCTTTAGATAAGTTTAAATTTACCATCTTTGGAAAAATTTCATAGGAAATACACGTACAGTTAAAAACTTGAATCCTGAATCACTAAGGCTACAAGCATTTGGTTTGAGCTCTTTCTCTCAACAAAAATATATTAAATAAAATCTTTGAATAACAGCCAACTTTAAAAAAAAATTACGAAGTGCTGGCAAAGGAATTCCAAAAAATTACAGTATGTATACATATATATATGAAAAGTCCATAAAATATACTATCACTAATAAATTAATTAGGTTAATATAAATGTGATATATTCAAATTGAAAATATAGACAGTATACTCATCAAAAATGCTCTCTTCTACTAGGTGGTAATATTTTTAATATTATAAGTTATTTTTGTTTGTTAAGCCTGCATGTACTACGTTTGTACATGTACTATCCATTCCAATTCTTTTTCATTATTAAATGACATCGTTCCTTTTACCCCTCTTATTTCTATGACTTTATATATACATTTATACGAGGGTTACTCTAAAATTTTGGTGATACGCCTCTCAGACGAGAATTTACTAAATAAAAATAACTGTTTAATTTTAAAGCACAAATTATTTTAACTCAACTCAGCAGACGATTTTTACTAACTTACTTCAACTTGTTTAGCGTAGAATAAATTTTAAACAGAAGAAACAATGGAGTTGACTCAAGAACATTTTCGTGCTATAATTTTCTACGATTTTAAAGCAGAATTAAATCAAGAAGAATGCTTTCAACGGTTGTAATTGGCATTTGGTGATGAATCTCCGACTCGTGCTACTGTATTCAGATGGTTAAGGTACTTCGTTTTCATTCAGAAGATTTTCATTCATGTTGGTGTAGCTATAAATATATTTTTTCATCTATTCCAAGAAATGAATGGCTTGAGGTATTAAATCTGTGGAAAATTCGTCTACAAAAGTGCATTGATTCTGGAGGAGACTACGTTAAACACACCCAAAATTTTGTAAGTTTAACTTTAAAAATCTAGCTGTATCTCAATTTCAGAGTGATCCTCGTATATCTTTATATATAAAATTCTTCTGTCAGTGTGTTTGCAATAGAACTCCTCCTAAATGGCTGGACTGATTTTGATGAAATTTTGTGTATGTAATTAAGTTGATTCGAGAATGGTTTAGATTCGCAGTTTCATCCGATAGAGCATAATATACATACATGCGCACATGTTTCACTCCTTTTTCAAGTGAATATATGCAACATCTTAATAATTGTGACTTTATCATAGGAAAGAGACTGAAAAACCAAATAGAATATAATTTATAATTTTATTTTCAAGGTAAAGAAAATTATAGATTATTTATGCTACGGTTGAATGTTGTATCTTTATATATCAAATTCTTCTGTCCATTTGTTTGCAATAGAACTCCTCCTAAATTGCTAGACTGATTTTGATGAAATTTTGTGTATGTAATTAAGTTGATTAGAGAATGGTTTAGATTCTCGATTTCATCCGATAAAGCATAACATACATACATACGCCATGTTTCACTTTTTTTTCAAGTGACTATAGGCAGCATCCTTATAATTGTGACTTTATCATAGAAAAGAGACTGAAAATTCAAATGGAATAGAATTTATAATTTTATTTTCAAGGTAAAGAAAATTATAGATTATTTATGCTACGGGTTGAATGTTATATCGTTAGATATAAAATTCTCCTGTCCGTGTGTTTGTAATAGAACTCCTCCTAAACGGCTGGTCTGATTTTAGTGAAATCTTGTGAATGTAATTAAGTTTATTCGATAATGCTTTACATGCAATAATGCACGTGATAAGAAAAATGTTTAAAAAACAAAATTTTGGGTTATAAATATTATTTATTGTATTCTTTTGCAAAATAAATAATTAACAAATAATACATACAAAAATGTACTTTGCTTTAAAATTCAGTTGTATAAAATTTCTTCACAAAACTAGTACATCTGGCAAGCTTTGTTAAAATTATAAACATATAAACAAATAATTTCTTCCAAACAAATACACGTATTTTACTTTAATTACTAAATTTTAAACTATTTGCATTATAATTTTAGCTGTTTATAAAATAATTTTAATTATAATTTTACATTATTGAAAACTTAAATATTTTTATCGTGATTCCCACGGAAGGGGGCGCCATGTTTACCGCGGACATAGGGTTGGGTGCTCCTTATATAATCATATACTTTGCAGCGTCACGCCCTTCGTAGTAATTGGCTTGGTGTAAATCACGTTACAACATTTAAATCAAGCATGTCAAACTCAATGACTAATTCAGGCCAAATATAAGGAAGATCTAAGTGGATTGCAAAAAGTAAAATATTCAATTTTTATAGAAGTGTAGTTTTCCCGATCAATAACGCTTACTAAAGATGTATATAAAATGTTTACGTCCCAAAAATTTGGCATCGCTTCATTGCCACCATCCTCTTACTTCAGTGAAATCTCTGTCAACAGTCAGCGAATTATAGTAGTATATGTAACGGTGCACATGCTCAGCGAATGTGCGCGGGATACGTAACAATCCTAGATCTGCAAAAACTAAGAAAGACAAATAATATCACAAGAAATTATAAAATTCTGTTTCAATTATGAAATTTATATTAATATTCTGGCATCCTACAGTTATATTAACTCGTTGTGAGCAGTACAAGGTCACAAATTTGACATCCTGGTGTAGATATTCTAATTAGAGCAATCGTTCGTCTTACATATACAAATAATAAAGCTCAGCATTTTCTCAATAACGTATTTTGTGATCCTATTGGACATTACTAATATCTTTAGCACAAGAATAGATTCTGTCAACATGTCTATGCTTGTCTGTTGCCATGATAACAATATTCGTTCCAATTCTGACAGGGAAGCCAGAAGAAAGGCATCCACTTTGGCTTCCTGATCCCCCATCTGAAATGGACCGGTCTTAGTATAACGACTACCATTAATCAGACATCTTAGCTGGAACTATTCTTGTGCCCAACAAGTAGCATTGACAAAGTATTCTTTCCATTTCTGAACATAATCTCAAACTAACTACTGTACCACAATATTTTAGGTAAATAAACAATTAGGGCTATTAGAATATTACAATAAAATTAATCCTTTTACGAAAATACATTATAAAAAAGGTAGGTAAAAGTTTTTTTTATGTCTGTTTTATTATTTTTATGTTTCGACTTTAATTTTGGCGGTTCTATTTCTTTCATTAATATTTTTAAAGTTGGTAATTAAAAAAATGAATTAACCTTCTTTTTGAATATTTCGTTTATATTTAAATAGTTACATTTTATATTAATCACTATTCAGCATTTTAAAAAATATTACCGATATGTTAGTTGTTAATCGGTATTGAAATTTTCCTTTATCGAATTACCGGTAAATGAGGAAGTCGGTAATTTTATAAATCCTACTTCATACGGCACTTTAGCAACATTTGGATGACAGGGATGTGTTGCTGTAAGGCACTAAAATTTTTATTATCCGCAGCAGATGTTTGACATAAAAAATCCCCTTCCCCCAAAATTAGTTAAGCGAGAGAGGAAGGTCGAAGTGAAATATGGTTTAAAAAGAAATGGTTTATTCTAATGGAAATTTTCCTCAATGCCTTCCCTATTACCCAAGGAAATGAAATCTGAAAGTTAACTATACCAATGAGTAGTGATTTGGGCCGTCGACAAATGGGAGACACTTTTACCTTGAGAAACGAAATTAACTTTAAACCTTTAAGAGAATCTGAAAATGAAAATTCTAATGGCGCATTGTAGAAATTAACTAAATGTGCATAATTTAATAGATGTACAAATAGGTTACGTGGTGTCCATATGAGATTCTTTTGAATTTTATCTAGGTAAAATGTCATTATTTGCGTTTAAAGAAGACTGCATCAAAAATTTTTACAAAAAATTCAAAAGTAGGAGAATTTTCTGTTTTATCACATATTAATATCTGATTAACTATCGATCTTATAGCCTAGCTAGATTGTTATACGCAACTCATCCGCTTTTTCTACTTCAAGGGCTGCTTTAAATTTTCATGAGTTACAAACCTAAGACACTTATTTAATAATGTGTTTAAAAATCAATTTTAAATTAACTTCTTTAATACTTCTTATGTTAAGTACTGCTAATTTAATTTCTTTTTAATTGCTCTTAGTTCAAATTATTTGCCCTTAAATTTTAATTACTAATAACCTCGGTTTTTGTTCTTAAAGTCTCTTAGGATGACAGGGATGAACTTAACTATTATTAAGTTTTATTTATTTATTTATTTTATTTTAAATTTTCATGAGTTACAAACCTAAGACACTTGTTTAATAATGTGTTTAAAAATCAATTTTAAATTAATTTCTTTAATTCTTCTTATGTTAAGTACTGCTAATTTAATTTCTTTTTAATTGCTCTTAGTTCAAATTATTTGCCCTTAAATTTTAATTACTAATAACCTCGGTTTTTGTTCTTAAACTCTCTTGGGATGACAGGGATGAACTTAACTATTGTTAAATTTTATTTATTTATTTATTTTATTTAAAATTTTCATGAGTTACAAACCTAAGACACTTGTTTAATAATATGTTTAAAAATCAATTTTAAATTAACTTCTTTAATACTTTTTATGATAAGTACTGCTAATTGAATTTCTTTTTAAGTGCTCTTAAGTTGAAATCATTTGCCCTTAAATTTTAATTACTAATAACCTCGGTTTTTGTTCTTAAACTCTCTTGGGATGACAGGGATGAACTTAACTATTGTTAAATTTTATTTATTTATTTATTTTATTTTAAATTTTCATGAGTTACAAACCTAAGACACTTGTTTAATAATGTGTTTAAAAATCAATTTTAAATTAACTTCTTTAATACTTTTTATGATAAGTACTGCTAATTGAATTTCTTTTTAATTGCTCTTAAGTTGAAATCATTTGCCCTTAAATTTTAATTACTAATAACCTCGGTTTTTGTTCTTAAACTCTCTTGAAATGACAGGGATGAACTTAACTATTGTTAAGTTTTATTTATTAATTCATTAAAGTTTTTTCATTAGGTTTGGATCACTCAATTCACAATAGTAAGCATAATGTCCACTACCTCTAATATTCCATACCGGGGATATAGGGCCTTCAATCCAAAAAAGTCCCAAAAGGTCCAATGCCAAAAAATCTGATTAAAGAAATCTTTTGATGTCCATGAGTATAAAATATTTATATTTAAATGATTCCCGTAATATACAATATCTACTTGCTCGCAAGATGTCTTATTTTAACAGTTTAGTTTAGTGCTCTACGGTCTACAGTTTTCACGAATGCTAATGTAACCGGGACCTACTGCTTAAAGCTGATTTCCAACGGTTACAAACACCCATGCCATGTAGAGCAGCGCTCTACCATTCGTCTGTCGTTCGACTTTACTTTGACGACAAAAAAGGAGATGTTATTTAACACTAGATTTACGGACCGAGCCAATTTGACTCATTAAAAATTTGATCACTCTCTATATATAAAACTTTATCACTTTTCAAAAACATACGTTGGTTTTTAGTTAAGTAATAACATATATGTAAACTTTCATTCCTCTTCCCCTCAAACCCCTTCATTTCGCATGATCAAATGTGGTGTATCTATTTTCACGGGTGTGAGCCAATTTGACTCATAGAATGTATATGAAAATAAATAACTATAGTAATAAATATAGTATAAAGTAAATATAAAGTATAAAGTATATAAAGTATAGTATAAAGTAAATATAGAGAAGAAGTCGAGAACACTTCCATTCCAATGACAGAAATTCATGCTACTGACGCACAGAAGAATTGTCAAGTTCAACAATCATGCAAAAGAAACATGTAGAAACCATTGTGCTAAATGGAATAGAAATGTTTGTGGAAAATGTGCTTCAAAAACAAATTTTATATGTAAAAAATGTTTCTCATGAATTTTTTTATAATAAACATTTTATTTAAATTAATTTCGAACTATTTTCTTTGCAAAAAACTTGAATTTTCTTGTATGAGTCAAATTGGCTCACTTCAGTAAAAATAGGTATATGATCAACATCCGTAAATATAGTGTTAAGTAATATAGAATAAGTATGGATGTTATTTTATTTTCAGCTAAATTATGATGTCATAAATTGTCATCCAAAATTACTGTATATGCTTGTAAAAGAGAAAAAAGAAAGAAAAGGGGGCACTTAGATTTAAAAAAAAAAAATGGATAAAGGAAGATTTTCTGAATAAATTAAAGTGAACTTTACTGTACATCTATTAAAACTGAAATATACTAAATATTATCTAAATCAAGCAAAAACTCTGGATTTGGGTAAAGGTTCTGGAGGTTTTCAAATTTTTGAAGACCTAAGAACTATTTAGTCGATAATATCAAATCTTTTTCAAAAAATTTTTAATACCTTAAATTTTTTTTCAACTGGTACTTTTATCACCTTTATATCTAGATACCTCATCAAGATATCTAGGTCCCATTAACCCTTTGGCTCTCGCCATATAAGAATATAAATTTATGATAAACATTAGATACAAAGCTGTAAATTTCATACGTTTAACTGAAAAATATAACTGAATTTAAGATGCTACACCAAATTATTTTTTGCTGAAAATATAGTTCATTGTGTATCACATGTGATATACAAGCATGTAAAGCATTAGATATATAAGTCATATGTGATGTACAGGAAAGGCAAAAGGTTAAAAATATGTCATGTTCTTTATTTGAAAAAAATAATTTTATGCTCCTTCTGATCCTGCGTATTAGAGAATGCAAAAATAAAGTTAAATATTGCTAAAAAGCTGATATAGCTTATAAGCTTATGTAAGCTTAAATATTTATCAAAATAAGAGATGATTTCAGGGGCAAGTCACCAGAAAATATATGACTTACATAAATCAAATTCTTTGATTGATTGGCGATTCTTTTTTTCCGTAGATTTTTGCTTTTTAGTTTCTTTTATGCTTTTTAATATATATGATTTTTTATGTAATTTTTTTTTGTTTACAAGCTATATTTAAGTTCCATAGCTTTGTATTTATCATTTTAT
>CM063505.1:173331322-173358822 GCA_032207245.1 Pardosa pseudoannulata | reverse complement strand
CTAAAGCTACAAAGCATGTGTAAAAACTCTGGAGACGGTTTAGAAACAACTTTCCTAAAACGAACTTTCCGTGTGTATGCAGAACTTTGGTACAAATACTTTGCGTCTCATAGTAGTTGCTTCGAAAAAGACCATACAAATAATGACGATTAAAGGTACCTTATTGATGTAGTCTCACTACTTACTGAACAACAGTTGTATATGTAACCATTACTCCAACAAAAGACTCAGTTGTAAATTTTAACTGTTTTAACCGTTTTTAAATAAAGTTTTCCTTCTCGGCTGTTTTTTTCTATCTATTTTAAATATTTAGAGATATTCAATTTTTATTAAAAATGTATGTGACGTTATTTATTTGGAAAAATATTTTTAAAATGTGTTGGTAATTTGAGAGCACTGAACAATATTTATTTAAAATTTTATAACTATGTTCAGCTTCAAAACTTTAAGGTGGTTCTTTCCATTTTTACTGGTGAGATAATTTAAAATTCATCGAAATTCGTCCTACACGTTTACGAATAATATTCCACTTCAGTGATTCTTTCAAAATATTCCGTATCCCACGTCGGAATCATTTTTAGTTGACTCCGTATTCTATTTGCAGAATCCCTTTCCGAGTGCGCCTTGCGACGCAGTGGGTTATCAAAATACCAAACAATGAGACGTTCGGGAAGTACTCGCAACGTCTCGCGAAGCCCAACACAAGTGGGGAAAAATCAGACAATAGAAAAGGGCTCTGGAAATCGTCTGCTCCACTATCTCCATTCACTACTAGAACTCCTTTTTCATGAATGAAAGGACGTGGGATTTTTCAGAGGCCGGTTTCCTCTCTCAGGCGCGTGTTATCTTATTCTTTGCTAAATTTATCTCAAAAATTGTCTCAACCTCGTGCTGGTGATAACGCACTGTCACAGCCACGGAGAGGAAAGAACGATAGCTCTCGAACGCTGGGCATATCTCACTCACCTTCGTCGTCGCACTTATCAGAGAACTTTTTTTAATCTATTGTTTATCAAGGTGGTGTTGGGAAGGACTCTTTCAGAACGTAAGAAGAAAAGCTTTGATTTCAATTCCATTATGAGTCAGAACATCTTACATATATTGAAATCTGCTTGCGTCTGTCTTTTCGTTACCCAAACTCTTCATAAACGGCTGGGATTTGGGGTTGAGAGAGGTATCCACAGATTTAAAAAATTCTGAGGAATTCCCTTCGTTAAGTCACATTTTCTTAACACTAAAAGATATATCAATTAAAAGCTTCTCAAAATGCTAATTCTTTTTGTCTAAATATTTATAAAGTAAGATGATACATGGTCCCAACTAAATTATTTGAAAGGTGGGTTTTTTTTTTTTTTTTTTAAACCATATATTTTTCATATCGCCTGAAGTTTGAAGTCGAAACAAGTATTAACAGCTTTGAAAAATTCGGGGAGATGGTTAAGTCACATTTTCTTAAGACTAAAAGATATATCAATTAAAAGCTTCTCAAAATGCTAATTCTGAAGTCGAAAAAAGTATTAACAGCTTTGAAAAATTCGGGGAGATGGTTGGTTGGTTGTTTAAAATTTAATGACGCTAATTCCTCTTGAGACAAACTGTGCCATACATGACGAAAAACCCAATACAACAACACAATTTTTAAAACAATTTTGAAAAAATCAATTTTGATAAAACGTTAAAAAAGAAAGATGCCTGAATCTAATAGAAAAAAACATTTAAAAACAAAGAAATAGGTAGAAAATTTAGAAAGACACAAAATTAATACGATAATCAGCAAAGTTTGATTAAAAATTAAAGATTAAAATGTAAAAGAGAAACTGAAATATTGAAAAACGTACAGCACAAAAATGAAAATTAAGAATTTAAAGATTCAAATTTATTAAAATATTAAAATTAAAATCAAGAGATTAAGAGATTAAGAATTAAAAATCATAAAATTGAACATCAAAAGTTAGAAAACAAATACAAATCAGATTTCAAAGTACAAGCCAGTACAGCGAACAAGCCTGGATGCGGCATTTTCCCAATGATTGAATTAAGATCAGGTGCTGAATTTCCAAAGAATTCTATGTACAGAGATTTAAAACAAATACAAGATGTTAAAATATGTGCGACTGTATAAGTAGTCTTACAATACGCACACTGTGGAGGTGCCTCACCAAGCAAGAGATGTGGATGTGTGAGACGGCAGTGACCCACCCGTAGATGAGTGATAATCACGTCATGTCTTCTAGAGGGTAGTTGAGGCTACTTAGAAATTTTTTCTTTTATATCTTGCAATTTATTTGACAATGTGTTAACCCAAAAATTCTGCTATTTAGAGTGAACTATATCTTTGATGAAAAAAATATTCGGGGAGAGTTTCGTTTGTTAAGTCTCATCTTTGTAGGACAAAACTTAACATGATGAAGCCATTTTGTACGTACATTTTCATAGGTTGAGCAATCAAAAATCCTTTGGCAAAAACAGTTAACTTAAGGTTTAAGCATCATTTTTACCTTAATACTTTATGTGTGATTTTACTTCTACGGTCAAAAAGATATTCCCTGTTGCAAAGAAAATCCACAATTTACAATATCCTCTTGTTCACTTACAGCAACGGTCGTAAACTTATTAGCCAAAGAGCCAAATATAAACATTACAACAATTTTTAAAAGATTGGGAACCAAATCTGCTTGTTTAGTAAACTTTTATTACACTTAATAAGTAATTACACTAAATAAAACTAAATTTCATACTTAATAAATATTTATTAATGCGAACAATGTACTTGAATCTCCTTGGAAAGTTTGAGTAAATCAAGTTTGTATGTGGATGTTTTTAATTTTAGGCATGATTCCAAGCTCTCGTCAATAAGACGACTTCTCAGTTTACTCTTGATGATGTTCATGCTTGAAAAAGATTGTTCGTATATATATGTAGAACCGAAAAGGTTAAAGAACAGCAAACGCAAGCTTTTTCAGCTGATCGTAAGAGTCGAGAATACTATTCCAAGCGTTGAAAAGGATCATGTATTCCTTCTCCAGGTCATTCCAAGCAAACCACTTGTGTTGTGAACTAAGATCACATTTTTACAACTATATAAACTTTTGATTACCTATCTATCTTTTAACTTAAACAAAAAATTATACATGTTCTCGATTTATAGAAGAATTTTAATTTATCGCATATAAATGTTATTGCGCCTTCCGTGCATATTTGTGCAAGAGCCGCACTTAAGGACCAAAGAGCCACATGCAGCTCTGGAGCCGGACTTTCCTGACCACTGATTTACAGGATCGACAAACAGTATTTTGTGCTTCAACAAACCATTTTACCTATTTTTTTAACATCGCCATTTTTTCAGATGTAGTTGGTATCATATCCTTCATCATTATCTTCCTTTTTTTTCCCTATGAGCGGTATCAATATATTTGTCCTTTACTTCGTTATTAAAACTTAAATGTTGAACAATATTTAAATCTGATTCATAGTGTTATCGACCACTATTTAGTGTTCCGAGCAAATTCGTAACAAAAAGCCGATTCCTTGCACATTTGGTTTGGTTTGGAGTGATACGGTCTATTTTTTGCAACACGAGGGCTAATGAGACTGATACCTACAGCTTAAAACCGATTCTGAAAGGATACAAACATACATGCCACTGTGGGATTCGAACCCACGAACTCCGGTAACGAAGCCCAGAACTGCTTATTTAGAGAAGAAAGGGGAGAAAAGCACAACTATAACCTACACTGGAAATGTTTTTTCACGTTCTTTGAATCTTTTCTCTTTATATATATGAGTTTGTATGCGTGTGTGTGTGTGTGCGTACGTGGGTGCATGTGGGGCGCGTCATTACGGCCTGAAAAAATTCTCAGGAGTTTTCAAAAAGGAGTTTCAAGAATTTTAAAGCCAAGGGCCATTGGGATTTCAGTTTACGGCCTCCTGAAAGAGTTCTAACCAATTAAAACTTTACATTACATTAGCGGCCAATTTAGGAAATTATGAGCAAAAGGGAGATACACACTATCAGAGACAGATTTTACATGTTAGCGTATCTGTCAGTTTGTCCCGTTCCTATAATGAAGTGGAAATTCGTCCAACTGGTAATAAAGTGTAATAAAGGCTTCTCTAAAGTAGTAAAGTCCCCTCTTGTAATAAAGGTCTTTCATGACAAAAAATGTGCCTAGTTTACTTGCAGGGTTGGATCATTTCATAGACAAACGGATCTAGTGCTCGGCCTAATTGTTAGTTTCAGTTTATTCATGTTTATATACCTACTTCTGTTAAACATTTAACCCTCTGACTGCTCATCCCGCGATTTCCACGGGCAACTCAAATGTAGCAAAATATACTTATCTTACGATTTTTGCAGGCATGTATTTTTCTTCCATTATAATGGAGTATATTCCGCCTTTTTTTCTCTGTTAAACCAATGAAATATATTTTATATAATATAGATGTTTAATTATGTAATAAATAAATTTATATGACTAGAATATAGATATATTAGATAATTGAATTATAAACATTATTTAATAAATAGGAACTAACTGTAATTCCATTGAAATTTATTTGTATGTGATAACATCTGAAATTAGTTTTTCTGACAGCTTAGTTTCTCATGATAAATATCAGTGTAAAAATTAATTTTTAGAAAGACAAAATGCTTATTTCAGTTCTCCAATATATCTAGATTTAAAATATGAAAAAAATACGCAATTTTTGAAGCCGTTTCGGTTAACAAATTAAGCAGTCAGAGGGTTAATAAAATAAATTTCAATTTTTTTAAATTATAAATATACTGTTCAAACTTTTCAAAACAAAATTCATTGTTGTACGATGAATACTTTTTAATAATAAAAATTCAATTTATTTTAGATTTGCACATTATTTAATTTAGATTTTATATATTTTTTTATATTGAGTGCTCTATTACTTGTGGGAGAGGGAGAAAGGCTTGGTAAGAAGAAAATGTCTAGGACACAAAAGTTATTTAATCATTGCATTCCCTATATAATAATAGCCTAAGTTATCTGTCTGTCTGTCCTCGAATTTATGAAGCGGTTAGACCTGGAATGGATAGAGGTATCCATATTGGATTCTACATGAGTTTGGGTTAGTAAAATTCAAGGCGAGTTCGAAAACGTTCGAAATGCACCCCTTCTCCCTTTTTCGAGAGTTGCCATTATTTCAAGGTTAAGAGCAGGAGATTAAATTTTTCAATTTATCACATAATAAATAGATAGAAATACCATTTTTTTTCTAGCATTATGACGTCATTCCTTTAACCATATGATTTAATCATTTCTTATTTTAAATCATCGATTACTTTTTGTTTCATTGAAATATTTTTCACTGGTATTAACAGCAAATTGTCTATTTCAGTCAAGAAGTCTATTTCACGGACTAATAAATATCTAGCGTTTAAGTTATATATCTTTGAAAATTAAGAAGTTTGTTCGTTTTAGTGTTTGTTTTTTATACATAACCCCACAGCTAGAATAAATGAATTCAAGGTGATTGATTTTAAACTGCATTCACAGTGCCGGGATACTTTAGAGTATGAAGATAAACAAATTATTGAGAGTGTATTATATAATTCTAAGCCAAAAAACAAACCATTTTTTACCTGCCTGATAGGTTACTTTACAATTCTGGAAAATTAAAAATTTTACTGACCCCGTCATATGACGGGCTATATGCTCGTTTCTATATATTCTTTTACTTGCTAAACAACTATATATTTCTCTGTTTACAAGAGAGCTGTAGAGATATTGCTTACAAACATCAATCGCAAATGAAAGAACAATGTGAAGGTGTAATTCTAGTAATATTTAAATTCTATCAGAAAAAAGGGAAAAAAGAACAATTTTTCAAAATGAGACTTTTCTAAATTCAAACAAAGTATTCTTGCATTTTCTTTGAATTAAAAGCTTTTTTAATTCAAAGTAGATCTATAGTAGAGCTGTAGAGATCTTGTTTACAAGCATCAATTGCAAATGGAAGAACAATGTGAAGGTGCAATTCTACTAATATTAGAATTCTATCGGAAAAAAATCGAAAGAAAGAACAAAGAACAATTTTTTAAAATGAGACTTTTCTAAATTCAAACAAAGTATTCTTGCATTTTCTGTGAATTAAAAGCTTTTTTAATTCAAAGTAGATCTATAATAGAGCTGTAGAGATCTTGCTTGCATGCATCAATTGCAGATGGAAGAACAATGTGAAGGTGCAATTCTAGTAATATTAGAATTCTATCGGAAAAAATCGAAAGAAAGAACAAACAACAATTTTTTAAAATGAGACTTTTCTAAATTCAAACAAAGTATTCTTGCATTTTCTTTTAATTAAAAGCTTTTTTAATTCAAAGTAGATCTATAATAGAGCTGTAGAGATCTTGCTTGCATGCATCAATTGCAAATGGAAGAACAATGTGAAGGTGCAATTCTAGTAATATTTAAATTCTATCGGAAAAAAGAGAAAAAAGGAACAAAGAACTTTTTTTTTAAATGAGACTTTTCTAAACTCAGACAAAGTATTCTTGTATTTTCTTTCAATTAAAAGCTTTTTTAAATCGAAAGCTAAAAGTATTTTTTAGATTTCGATTTAAATTTTTTAAGCTGAAAGTATTAACATGTTGCATAAGAAAATCACAGGAAATTTGTACAGTGCGAACTATCCCAATTTACAAATTAGAGAAGTTTGAATTAGCCAACTTCGACTGATTAACTGGTTTCAGTACAGTAAAAATCGAAGAAAATAAAATGTAATTATTATTATTATTATTATTATTATTATTATTTTAAGAAAAGCATTTATATGAGTTACTCAGTATAGGGCATGATTATTGATTTCTTAAAGAATTACAAATAGAGGATTTCTTTTCATTTATACTTGGGATTGACTCAAGGCAACCTTTATTGATCTTATACAAAACACAGTTAAATTATTATAACACAATTATTTTGTAGAATCGTTAAACAGTATGATTGATTTTATCGTGCATCCTAGAATTTTTTGAATCACAGACATTTTGAGAATTTTATCAATTCTAAACAAAAACTTGAGTAAAAAATTAAATATGATAAAAATTGAATAAGATAACAAAAAGCTTTAATATTATATTGGAAACAATATGATATTAAAGCTTTTTATTATCTTATCTTATTTCAATTTATCTTAAAATTAATAAATATCATAAAGAAAAAATCACAACGGTTCAAGATGTGCTTTAATAAAATAATATTTTGAAGGAAAATTCCCTCAAGCATATTTAGCTTCCATTATCTTAAGAAACAAAAACATTTTCCATTCAACGATCGGAAAGGAGAAAAAGTGCTCATTCCATTTCTGATCCGAAAGGATTCACAACTCGCAAGACGTGCGCAAGTTAGAATTCCATTCAAATGGAAGCGCCATCTTTCGGTAGATACGATAACCACTATCGCCAGAATTGTCCTTGATGCATAGTTTCCGAAGATGCTATCTCTCTCATCAAACATAATCTTATTTTCCTTTATCTCCTGTGATATTACTTCCGGCGATTGCTGCCAAAAGTGAAGAATTCCGAAACCCAACATAAACAGAAAGAAAATCTGTTTTTTCCGGTTCCAATGCTAGAGAATTTTCGAAGGATAAAAACGAAAAACTCCTCAGCAGACCGTTTTTATCCCATGCAATAACAGTCGGTTACAATTACATGAACTGCGGTGGTTCACACATTGCACGGGAGATATCAATATTAATGATACAGGAATTTTATTTATCAAATGCTTTTTATGGCATCAGAGGTTTCATCAGACCTGGCTTCGAGATTTTTAAATTGGGATCAAAAGAGGATCTCTGTACTAATCGAATGGCAATCAGAGAAATATATGCCAACAGAAAGGCACATAACTATCTTTTGTTGCATTTAGTTTTGCAACTATATGAAGAATTGAGAATGCAACTACAGTTAATACCGTCTATATGGTCAACCGCTTATATGGTCAGTTTTCTAAAGTCCCGTCTAACTTAATAGGGAACATGTGTTACCGCACCGTTTATAAACTCATTTTCTTTTTCTTGTTACCGATTATATGGTCAGTTTCATGTTTTCAACAAGTTTCCGTTTCTTTTTTTAAGAAGTTAATGCGAAATGGGAGAAAACCTGAATTCAAGCCTTTATTTTCCTCCCTTTCCCCCTTTCTTGTTTGTGTACACTCATTGTCAGAGTTTTCCACATCTCTCAGTTCTCATCCCTCTGATAACAAGTGAACATCTGTCTGTTTATTGGTTGAACTATCTCTCTTATACATGATTTCAGGTGTTATTTTACTAATTCCGAAGCAGCAAATGAGCATTTAAACGCTATTAGGGACTTATTAGGGGTTAACAACCAACAAAAGGAAGCAAACTTGTATATCTGATTATTTTTAAATACATTGAACATGAATGTACGTATGTGCGTGTGCTGTACTTTGATTAGTAAGGTAAGCTAATAAATCCCCCCCCCAAAAAAAAAATTGCACATTTTTAATGTAGTTTTTACTTCTCGAATTCATTTTTAAAATGTTCTTAAAAGTATAATTATTTGTTTATTAGTACTACATTATGATAGGTGAATATAATCCTGTCACAATTCAATAGGGTTGTATTGTTCCGCATATATGGTCACCCCACTTATATGGTCTAATTTTACTGCACCGCTGAGTTGACCATATAGCCGATACAGACTGTACTAGGTTTCAGTTAGGAAAGACAGACTTAAACGTTGGGCGTTGCACATTTCTGTATTTTTAAGTTTGATTTGGAGTGCTACGGTCTACTCTTTTGCAACACGAGGGCTAATGAGGCCGGGACCTACAGCTTAAAGCCGAATCTGAACGACTACGAACATCCATGCAACAGTGGGATTCGAATCCACAAACTCCGGTACCGAAGGCCAGCACACTAACCAATCGAACATCGTTCGGCTCTCTATTTTTAAGTAGGTATGAAATTCTCCAGTCATGTAGTTTGATAACTTTTCTTGATGCTGAAATCAAAGCCCACTATGTACACGAACAAACCAAACATTTGTACTAGGTGCCAACAATTCGGGGCAGCATTTTGAATGCAAGAAAAATTTATTGATATGTTAAATACCTAATTAACTGAAATTTATACAAATCGAATTTTTTTTCTTTTGCTAAAAATTAACAATTCATATTTATAATTTTTATGCCAAACAGCTAAAAGTTTTTTTACAATCCTTAATTTCAAGAAAACAACTGTAAAAAATTATTTGCTTTAAATAAATGCTTAAGGTGACAATTTTAGTGATTGAATATAATAAAATTTGCAGAGCTAAAAGTTTGAAAAAATAAAGTTATATGTAATTTTAATGTAGTAGATGCTAGTTTTGTTTATTCGTGCAATAATGCATCTCTTTTAAAGATAATAAAAAGTAATAATTGCATTCAGTTAAAAGTTTGTTGCTGGGTACAAGTATTCTTTAATTTCAATTGCACTATTTGTTTATCAATTTTATGTTATATTAAATGCTTCTTCATAAATGCATCATAAAAAACTAAAATGGTTTTTCTTTTATTTAAAATTAAAAATTATAAATTTTTTGTAATATTCTGAATTTTAGTAAAATAAATCAAATATTGGGAAAAATGCAGATATTTTTCTTTAAAATATACATTTTTTTCATACAAATGCCTATAAAAGTTGCATGTTGTCACTTAGCTTGTAGTTCAAAACTTGTAGTTAATAATCTATAAAACACTTAACAAAAATTTAATTAAAATATCTCAGTCATAAACCAGTTGTTAAAATATTTGCCATATCATTTAAATAGAACAAACGTATCTAGAACTAAAAATATTACCCACGTGAGATAAATGTTAAATACGTTTTCGAACCTTAACGCCGTTAGTAATAATGTCACGAAGATTCGAATGAACACACCGTTTAACCTAACAGACGAATTTATTGAAGCTAAGCAGCAACTCGCAGCCTTACAAGATCGCCAAGTTGCATAAAACTAGTGGGTATCAATCAGCATTTATACCTGAAGAGAATATTTGAAAAATAACTAATTTACATAATAAAGAAAGATCTAGAATGTTCAACAACATAAGGCAACAATAAATAGCATTTTTAAATAAAAAATCCATACCTTATGCCAGAGCGAGCTCCGAACCCACAATGTTTTGGGTCTGGATCTCGTGCTCTGACCATTCGGCCCCCAAGCTCGTTGGCAAAGTTTCTTTATGCTGCAATAAGATTAAAGTCTAACAATTATATAAAACATGACGCAACTGAATTTTAAATGAAAGAAATACACTAAATTAAAATGGATAAAATTAAATTAGTGAAGTAAATATGATCAAAAAGAAATAAACATTGTATTATTTAAAAACCCATTTTAAACGCTATCAGTTGAATTAAAAGATTGCTTACAAGATTTTAAATGCTTTAGCCCTCAATTAAAAGGAAAATGTATGAAATACTGAATAATATACTAAATTAAATATACTAAATTAAAATATACTAAAATAAAATATACTAAATTAAAATAGAATATACTAAATTAAAATAATACTAAAGAAATTAGAATATACTAAATTAAAATGGATAAGATTAAATTAGTGAAGTAAATATGGTCAAAACGAAATAAACATTGTATTATCCAAAAACCCATTTTAAACGCTATCAGATGAATTAAAAGATTGCTTACAAGATTTTAAATACTTTAGCCCGCAATTAAAAGGAAAGCGTATAAAATGGTTTTAAAATGTAGTCACCAAACCAAATACATACTCGATCTCTCGGACAACTCCATTTGATGTTATGTGGTGAACAGAAATTTTATAACATAATTTATAACATAAATTTATAACATAATACAAAATTTTCTTAAATATTGTGTACGCAAATGCATATATCTCAAGTATATAATCTACAGTGAATTTTTTAAAAATCCATACATGTAATTTACAAAATTGATAATTTAAAAAAACAAAAAAACCACAAGATAAAAGAGGAATGAAGAAACTAAATCTGAGTATAAGGATATCTACAGTGAATTTTTAAAAATTCATACCTGAAATCTACAAAATTGATAATTTAAAAAAAATCAAACCACAACTTAAAAGAGGATTGAAGAAACTAAATCTGAGTATAAGGTATCTACATGAATTTTTAAAAATCCATACCTGAAATCAACAAAATTGATAATTAAAAAAAATCAAACCACAACTTAAAAGAGGAATGGAGAAACTAAATCTGAGTATAAGGTATCTACATGAATTTTTAAAAATCCATACCTGAAATCTACAAAATTGATAATTTAAAAAAAATAAAACCACAACTTAAAAGAGGAACGGAGAAACTAAATCTGAGTATAAGGCTATCTACAGTGAAATTTTAAAAATCCATATCTGAAATCTACAAAATTGATAATTTAAAAAAAATCAAACCACAACTTAAAAGAGGAACGGAGAAACTAAATCTGAGTATAAGATATCTACATGAATTTTTAAAAATCCATACCTGAAATCTACAAAATTGATAGTTTAAAAAAAATAAAACCACAACTTAAAAGAGGAATGGAGAAACTAAATCTGAATATAAGATATCTACATGAATTTTTAAAAATCCTTACCTGAAATCTACAAAATTGATAATTTAAAAAATTCAAACCACAATTTAAAAGAGGAATAAAGAAACTAAATCAAAGTATAAGGTTATCTACAGTGAATTTTTAAAAATCCATACCTAAAATCTACAAAATTGATAATTTAAAAAAAATCAAACCACAACTTAAAAGAGGAACGGAGAAACTAAATCTGAGTATAAGATATCTACATGAATTTTTAAAAATCCATACCTGAAATCTACAAAATTGATAGTTAAAAAAAATAAAACCACAACTTAAAAGAGGAATGGAGAAACTAAATCTGAATATAAGATATCTACATGAATTTTTAAAAATCCTTACCTGAAATCTACAAAATTGATAATTTAAAAAATTCAAACCACAATTTAAAAGAGGAATAAAGAAACTAAATCAAAGTATAAGGTTATCTACAGTGAATTTTTAAAAATCCATACCTGAAATCTACAAAATTGATAATTAAAAAAAATCAAACCACAACTTAAAAGAGGAATGAAGAAACTAAATCTGAGTATAAGGCTATCTACAGTGAATTTTTAAAAATCCATACCTGAAATCTACAAAACTGATTATTTAAAAAAAAATCAAACCACAACTTAAAAGAGGAATGAAGAAACTAAATCTGATTATAAGGCTACCTACAGTGAATTTTTAAAGATCCATACCTGAAATCTATAAAAATTGATAATTTTAAAAAGAATCAAACCACAACTTAAAAGAGGAATGAAGAAACTAAATCTGAGTATAAAGCTAACTACAGTGAATTTTTAAAAATCCATACCTGAAATCTACAAAATTCATAATTTAAAAAAAATCAAACCGCAACTTAAAAGAAGAATGAAGAAACTAAATCTGAGTATAAGGCTATCTACAGTGAAATTTTAAAAATCCATACCTGAAATCTACAAAACTGATTATTTAAAAAAAATCAAACCACAACTTAAAAGAGGAATGAAGGAACTAAATCTGATTATAAGGCTATATACAGGGAATTTTTAAAAATCTATACCTGAAATCTACAAAATTCATAATTTAAAAAAAAATCAAACTGCAACTTAAAAAAAGAATGAAGAAACTAAATCTAAGTATAAGGCTATCTACAGTAAATTTTTAAAAATCCATACCTGAAATCTACAAAATTCATAATTTAAAAAAAATCAAACCACAACTTAAAAGAGGAATGAAGGAACTAAATCTGATTATAAGGCTATCTACAGAGAATTTTTAAAAATCCATAATTTTTAAAAATCCATACCTGAAATCTACAAAAATGATAATTTTAAAAAAATCAAACCACAACTTAAAAGAGAAATTAAGAAACTAAATCTGAGTATAAGGCTATAAATAAAATTTTCTGCCAAGACTTTTAAAGATCATTTCTTTCGCTTGCATGTTTACATTATCTCTACAACTCCTACCCTGCTTCCTGTGTCTATATTCTTTGGCCGAACCCAATTTACATTTTAAAAAAAAGTTTAGCTACAAATGTCTTTGATTTTCGAACAATTCGACCTGCCTAGGGTTGACCTGTATCTCTATGCAAAATTCCATCAGTAATCGGTTCAGCCATTTAGGAATGCATAACTAACATACATATACAAATGTAGATAGGTTTTCTTCGCACGTAGCCATGGAGAAAAATACCAAAAATATAGCCTGCGTGTGTTCAGAAATTATAATAAAATAAAATAATTTGAGTGGGGTACTGGTCTGTGTGATAGGAATTTGTAAAAATGAATGATGCAAAACTATAACTACTCTTTGAATTTCAAGAGATTTTGTGCATGTTTGTTCCCCCTCACAGTCCGTGTCCTTGGTGAAAAGCAAACATTACAGTCGTTCTTAGGTTTTGTCGCCTGATATGCCATTTTCAATAGCTCTATCCGGTTTCCGTCTGTAGTGCTAGCTTAATGGTATCATGTGTTATTTCTGTAAGTATTAGTGAAACTAAAAATCCATAATTATATCTTTATCACGATATTTATTTTGTATAGCTTGATTTTACAGGAATTATTTACAGGATACATCAGAGCATCGCAACAAAAAAACATTTTGTCAAGAAATAATTTAGGGGAATTAAAAATATCTTTCTGCAAAACAGATAAAATTGAATATTAACTTCAGTGTAATTATATAACATTTAATCTACAATTAACTCTAACTGGTTACGGTGAAGTGAGGTCTTAACCTCTTCAGTTATTTTAAGTTATGGATTTCATTTTCCCCTTTGATCGCTTTACATTTATACGACTAATACTCCGGAGGAAATGAATATCGTTTAACGTATTTGTCAGGATCACCTTTTAAGATCTTATTTTAAAAGGACATCGTACCTTTCGATAGTTAAAATCTTCATTATAGTGCATGTTTATATTTATACCAAAATAAATAGTTCCTTTCAGAATGAAAACTTATCATGATCTCTAAAATAACACTATAACATAAAAAACTGTTTAGTTTCGAAATTTCAAGTAATGTATTTTTAATAATAATAAAAAATATACATAGAATAAAAAAATGAAATTTACTTACAAGTAAGACAGCTTTTAAAATATGTATATTTTATAGGCAATGGAAGTGAAATATCTGTTTTATTCTGTAAATCAAAACTTTAAAGTTATCTGACATTTTAAAATTGTAAAATAAATTAAAAACTGTCCGGAAATTGTTAAATTAAAAAATTTCTCTTGACCACGCTATAAAATAAAATATACCACTTGTATTAATACAATTAAATATCACAGAATAAAAAAAGATAATTAATCTGTGTTTGACTTAAAAAATTAGTTTTTAATAATAATAAAAAATATAATACATCAAATGAAAAAAAAATGAAATTAACTTACAAGTGAAACAGCTTTTAAAATATGTATACTTTATAGCCAATGGAAGTGAAATATCTGTTTTATTCTGTAAATCAAAACTTTAAAGTTATCTGACATTTTAAGATTGAAAAATAAATTAAAAACTGTTAAGAATTTCGGATATTAAAAAAATTCTCTTGACCACGCTATGAAATAAAATATACCACTTGTATTAATACAATTAAATATCACAGAATAAAAAAAAGATAATTAATCTGTGTTTGACTTAAAAAATTAGTTTTTAATAATAATAAAAAATATAATACAGTTATTTAAAAAAGAAAAAAAAATGATTTATATTTTTTTTTACTTACAAGTAAGACAGCTTTTATAATATGTATATTTTATATCCAATGGAAGTGAAATATCTGTTTTATTCTGCAAATCAAAACATTAAAATTATCCGATATTTTAAGATTGAAAAATAAATTAAAAACTGTTAAGAATTTCGGATATTAAAAAATTCACCTTGATCATGCTATGAAATAAAATATACCACTTGTATTAATACAATTAAGTGTCACAGAATAAAAGACATAATTAATCTGTGTTTAATTTAAAAAATCAGTTTTTAATTTAAAAATTATAAAAGTTATTTAAAAAGTTTATTAAGGTAAATTGATTTATATTTTTTTTACTTGGTGTATATACTTTACTTTTTTAAATATATTGCTCCATATAGCAAATTTAATTTTTTTTTATAAAATTTGATTGCTGTAAATTATTTATCAAAAAGTTTATTTTAAACGGAGGAAACCTTTTTATTTTATATTGCATAAAACATAAGATGTTATCAGGAAAAGTTTGCAAATCAAAATATACTTTCTCCTTAATCAATTAATTAGCTTTTTCCCTAAAATATTTATTTATTTATTTATTATTATTGCTGTAAAGGCAAAGGAGGTTTAATTTCCTATAAATTTACAGATTGTACCTTAACATAATCATTCAGTCTTACTGAAATAAATAGCTCCTTTCAGAATGAAAATTTGTTACATGCTCTAATAACGCTATAACGTAAAAAAAGCTGTTTAGTTTTGTCCTTTCAGGTAATATATTTTTAATAACAATAAAAAATGTAATACATTAAACGAAACAAAGAAATTATCTTACAAGTAAAACAGCTTTTAAAATATGTATATTTTGTAGACAATGGAAGTGAAATATGTTTTATTCTGTAAATCAAAACTTTAGAGTTATAAGACACTTTAAAATTGGAAAATAAATTAAAAACTGTTAAGAAATTGTGAAATTAAAAAATTCGCCTTGATCATGATATAAAATATACCGATTGTATTAATAGAATTAAGTATCACAGAACAAAAATGAAAATTAATCTGTGTTTCATTTAAAAAATTAGTTTTTAATTTAAGAATTATTTTATTAAGGTAAATTGATTTATATTTTTTTTACTTGGTGTATATGTTTTATTTTTTAAATATATTGCTCCATATAGCAAATTTAAATTTTTTTATATAAAATTTGATTCCTGTAAATTATTTATCAAAAAGCTTATTGTAAACGGAGCAAACCTTTTTATTTTATATTGAATACAACATAGGATGTTATCAGGAAAAGTTTCCAGATCAAAATATACTTTCTCCTTAATCAATATATTAGCTTTTTTACTAAAATATTTATTTATTTATTTATTATTATTGCTGTAAAGGCAAAGGAGGTTTAATCTCCTATAAACTTACAGATTGTACCTTAACATAATCATTCAATCTTACAAAATTAAATAGCTAGTTTCAGAATGAAAATTTGTTACATTCTCTAATAACTCTATGACGTAAAAAATGATGTTTAATTTTGTCCTTTTCTTTTTCAATAATAATAAAAAATATAATACATTAAATGAAAAAAATGAAATTATCTTACAAGTAAGATAGCTTTTAAAATATGTATACTTTATAGCCAATGGGAGTGAAATATCTGTTTTATTCTGTAAATCAAAACTTTAAAGTTATCCGACACTTTGAAACTAAAAAATAAATTATAAAATTTCGGAAATTAAAAAATTCGCCTTGATCATGCTATGAAGTAAAATATACCGATTGTATTAATACAATTAAGTATCACAGAATAAAAAAGATAATTAATCTGAGTTTGATTTAAAAAATTAGTTTTTAATTTAAGAATTATTAACGTAAATTGATTTCTATTTTTTTTACTTGGTGCATATATTTTATTTTTTAAATATACTGCTTCATATAGCAAATTTAATTTTTTTATATAAATTTTGACTCCTGTAAATTATTTAACAAAAAGTTTATTGTAAACGGAGCAAACCTTTTAATTTTATATTGAATGAAACATATAATGTTATCCGGAAAAGTTTCCAGATCAAAATATACTTTCTCCTTAATCAATTTATTAGCTTTTTCATTAAAATATTTATTTATTTATTTGTTTATTATTGCTGTAAAGGCAAAGGGGGTTTAATCTCCTATAAACTTACAGATTGTACCTTAATATAACCATTCATTCTTACTAAAATAAATAATTTCTTTCAGAATGAAAATTTGTTACATTCTCTAATAACACTATACCGTAAAAAAAGCTGTTTAATTTTGTCCTTTCAAGTAATATATTTTTAATAACAGTAAAAATATAATGCATCAAAGGAAAAAAATGAAATTATCTTACAAGTAAAACAGTTTTTTATATATGTATACTTTATAGCCAATGGAAGTGAAATATCAGTTTTATTCTGTAAATCAAAACTTTAAAGCTATCCGACACTTTAAAACTGAAAAATAAATTAAAAACTGTTAAGAATTTCGGAAATTAAAAAATTCCCCTTGATCATGCTATGAAATAAAATATACCGATTGTATTAATACAATTAAGTATACAGAATAAAAAAAGATAATCTGTGATTTAAAAAAAATAGTTTTTAATAGTAATAAAAAATATAATGCATCAAATGGAAAAAAATTAAATTAACAAGTAAAACAGCTTTTAAAATATGTATATTTTATAGGCAATGGAAGTAAAATTTCTGTTTTATTCTGTAAATCAAAACTTTAAAGTTATCTGGCATTTTAAAATTAAAAAATAAATTAAAAACTGTTAAGAAATTGTGAAATTAAAAAATTCGTCTTTATCATGCTATAAAATAAAATATACCGATTGTATTAATGCAATTGAGAATCACAGAATAAAAAAGATAATTAATCTGTGTTTGATTTAACAAATCAGTTTTTAATTTAAGAATTATTTTATTAAGGTAAATTGGTTTCTATTCTTTTACTTGGTGTATATATTTTATTTTTTAAATATATTGCTTCATATAGCAAATTTAAATTTTTTTAAAAATTTGATTCCTGTAAATTATTTATCAAAAAGTTTATTGTAAACGGTGCAAGCCTTTTTATTTTATATTGAATAAAACATAGGATGTTATCAGGAAAAGTTTGCAAATCAAAATATACTTTCTCCTTAATCAATTAATTAGCTTTTTCACTAAAATATTTATTTATTTATTTATTTATTATTGCTGTAAAGGCAACGGAGGTTTAATCTCCTATAAACTTACAGATTGTACCTTAACATAATCATTCAATCTTTCATATTAGAATTATCTTGGCAACATACAACAAACGAAGGAAATTGGTCGGAATAAAATCTAGTGATTATGATTGTCAAAACATTTTTGCATTTTTATCAATTTTACAAAATGCTCTGACCGGAATGAATGAAGGTTACATTCTACTGACCTACTTTTTGGATGCCAAATGATTTCTGGACATGTTATGATAAGCCTCCTCAACTCCTACTTTGTGAAAATAAATTACGAAAAAGATTATATCTACTTTTGTTTCTTACAGCACTTAGATTTATTTTTTAAAATGGCCTCAAATGAAATGCATGTATTGAAATAAGAAAATAATTCTACGAATATTTCACTATTTCCCCCAACCCCCCAGAAAATCGATAGCTGTATTGTAAGATCCTTTCAAGATTGATTTCTCTTCACAGTTTCAGTTTGTTCAGCAGCTGTAGTACTTTCAAATTTATAGCAGTTGTCTTGTGTACAGAATTGTTTTTGTATGCTTTTTTGTAGGCATATCAATATTATAATGTGGGGAAATAGGATCTTATTTTCAATAAAAAATGAATGATGCAAATGTAAACAATATTCGGACAGCAAATATTTATAGCACATTTATAGTAATACTCAAATATTTATTGACTGATTTTTGTCTTAAGAAGAAAGGTAAAAAGCTACTCAGAAGTTAGATTCAGGCTATTTAATAAAATAAACTTCAGTTATTTCCTGATTTCTGTCCTGAATGTAAAAATATTATGAGAAAAAATCTTTTTTTAAAATTGCTAACCAAAACAAACTATCTCGGGCAGAGGTATGGCACTGCTTTTATCGAAATTATTTCAGTTTTTATCAAATTATTTCAGTAACAAAAATTTATCAAATCAGTATCAAAAATTTTAGTATAAATATTTATCAAATCAGCATCAAATATTTCGGTATCATATATTTATCAAATTATTTCAGCATCAAATATTTCAATATCAAATATTTATCAAATTATTTCAGTATCAAATATTCATCAAATATTTCAGTATCAAATATTTATCAAATTATTTCAGTATCAAATATTTATCAAATTATTTCAGTATCAAATATTTATCAAATTATTTCAGTATCAAATATTTATCAAATCAGTATAAAATATTTCAGTATAAAATATTTATCAAATCAGCATGAAATATTTCACTATCAAATATTTATCAAATCAGCATCAAATATTTCAATACCAAATATTTATCAAATAATTTCAGTATCAAATATTTATAAAATCAGCATCACATATTTCAGTATCAAATATTTATCAAATTATTTCAGTATCAAATATTTATCAAATTATTTCAGTATCAAATATTTATCAAATCAGCATCAAATATTTCAGTATCAAATATTTATCAAATTATTTCAACATCAAATATTTATCAAATCAGCATCAAATATTTCAGTATCAAATATTCATCAAATTATTTCAGCATCAAATATTTATCAAATCAGCATAAAATATTTCACTATCAAATATTATTAAATTATTTCAGTATCAAATATTTATCAAATCAGCATTAAATATTTCCTTATCAAATATTTATCACATCAGCATCAAATATTTCAGTATCGAATATTTATCAAATTATTTCAGTATCAAATATTGCAAGTTCGAATCTCACTGCTGACATAAGCCGTTCGTAGCCATTCGTAATAAACATTAAGTAGTAGTTTCTGGTATAGTAAGCTCTTGTCTAGGTAGAAAATATGATCGCTAGTCTCTGAACGGAACAATAGAAAATATTAGTATTTTGATAAGATGAATATTTAAACAAAAAGTGAAATTTTATGAGTGATTAAGCACTACAGCTAAAAACGAAATGCATATTACTGGATTCTAAAAAAAAAATTATTTTCAACAGGATACAGTTTCTAAAATACGATTTTTATATGTATGTATTAATGCCAGTACTAATATCGTAGACTAGTAAAAACTTCCACATATAAATAGGAATTAAAAGCAAAGAAGTTCCAGTATAATTTCAAAATCGTTCATATTAAATCGACTGATTCATTAATTTTTCAATACCAATGAGATTTATCTTTGACCGTACATAGAGGTTTTAATATGATGATTGACTTCCATTGATTAATATTTGCTTTTATGATATTTTAATGTATAATTGTAGAATTTTTAATTGGATAACGCCAATTAAAATTAATAAATGCATAAAAACACGATAAATGTTTAAAAATTAGTATATGAATGTCGAAAGGCATGTAGTGTTAATTTCTAAATCTTGTATTTTATTATCCGCACATTTTGAATCTTTCATACAACAAAGTTTTTTTTAATAATTTTGTGGATGAAAACTAGTAACTGAATCTCATTTACTGAATTATCATATTGGATAAATATTTCTGAAATATATCCAATATAAATAATAAGGATAAATATATTGAATAAATAATTAAGAGTATTATATATATATATGTGTGTGTGTGTATGTATACATAAATGTAATGAGACGGACTTCTCGATCGGTGGTTGCAGTCATGGCCGTAAAAGTGATACCGTTTCAGCAAAAGGCCTTTATTAAGAAAAAGTTGAAGGACGGGTTCTCACTTCATCATAGGGACAGGACAAACTGAAATGTCAGCTAGCATGAAGTTCTATGTACAAGACAAGTAAAACCTGAGTCAACATCTGTGGGAAAATATCTCTAGAAAAATCTGTCTCCGACAGCGTGTATCTCCTTTTTATTTGGAAATTTCCTAAATTGTCCTCTAGGGCCATGTAGGTTTATAATTAGACAGGCTCCTTCTCTGAGGGCGTAAACTGTAGCCCCAGTGGTCAATTTAGGTTAGGGGTTAAAAAGGGGAATGCAAAAGAACAAGGGAATTTTTAGACTTTGTATTAAGTTTTGAAAACCCCTGAGAATTTTCCTTACATATATATTGTATGTATATATATATATATATATATATATATAATTTAAATGCTGCATTTCTATACTATCTCTATCAGATTTATGAATACCTATACTTATAACATTTCCATTCTATGTACATTTATTTAATTTATTGAAGAAGAACATTAGTTGGAAAGAGTAGACATTCTTCTTTTTTTCTTACTCTTTATTGATTACAGTCATCTTCAGAATCTTCTTTCATTTCACTCTCCTCTAGGATGTTCCAGTTGGTCACTCTTAGATTTTTAAAGTTCTCATCAATATAATCAGCCCACCTTAGTCTGGGCCGCCTCTAATCGAGTACCTATTGGTTATTAAAAAGGAGAGGTCTATTCTGCAGAAGTGGTCAACAAATATAATGAGGTTCACTTTTAATATAGTTGATAACATCTGTTCTTTATGCAACTTATATAGCTCGTTATTGTATTTGTTCCTCCAATGGTAGTCATATGTTGCTGGGACCTCGTCGGAACGCTCTGAGATGTGAGTCTAAGAATGAAGTACAAAGGGTTTAACTTATTTGCTTTTTATTTAGAATACAATTACACGGAATTTGTTGAAGTAAAATTAATTAATAACCATATTTTTCAGCAAGTCTTTTTTCCCTTTTACGTATTTTCAAAACTCCATGCAAGTCAGCTTGTAGTTAAACTGACACTGTAGGATTGATTTCTCTGTGTCTAGCAGCCATTGATTTCTTACACCAGCCCACTGGCCCGACGTCATCTAAAATATTCTTTCCACAGTGGCATTGTATGCGGGGATAAAAAACAAACACTCGCATAATTTTAGCAGTTGCTATTAGGGTTCAGAATTGCAGACTTCTTAAGAAAGTAAATCCACCTTTCTTCCACGGAGTGTTTAGACTTCGTTATTTCGAGTCCCGTTTAGTTGTAGGATTGATTTTTCTGTGTCTAGCAGCCATTGATTTCTTACACAAGCCCACTGGCCCGACATCATCTAAAATATTCTTTCCACAGTGGGATTGTATGCGGGGATAAAAAACAAACACTCGCATAATTTTAGCAGTTGCTATTAGGGTTCAGAATTGCAGACTTCTTAAGAAAGTAAATCCACCTTTCTTCCACGGAGTGTTTAGACTTCGTTATTTCTAGTCCCATTTAGTTTCCAAAAAGTTCTTCAAATACATATATTAGTGAAAACAATTGTGGCCTGAAATTTCACATCATTTTTAGCCAGATATATAAAGTCAGGTTACATGTTGCGCTAATAGATGGTGTTACTTAAGTACTTGCACCAAGATGGTAACAGTATTTTGAAAAATTGGGACAAAATTGGGTCTTGTCGGGATGTCGGTACAAGAAGGTCCATAACAAGAAGATCCAAAGATGGTAACAGTATTTTGAAAAATTGGGACAAAATTTGGTCTTGTCGGGATGTCGGTACAAGAAGGTCCAGACGCTTCCGATATATCGGGACAGACAGAAACCTGAGTGCCTCCTTATACCACTCATGTTCACTGCACCCAGAATATTTCTTAAAACTTTTCTGTCTAAGGTAGCTAATCCACTTTCATGTGTTTTGGTCATTGCAAAAATTTCTGAACCATAAAGGAGGGCAGGTCTAATAATGGTTTTGGATAACAACATTTATGTTTTCTTGTTTTACTGTTTCTGTTTGTAGAATTTTTTTTATCTAAGAGTAGACATTATAAAAGAATAAAATTGATTTAAAATATCATAAATTTTTCTTAACCGTTTGCATTGTACTTATTATTTGCCTATTTTTCATAATGAAGTATGTATGTATTATTCCGCTTAGACGCTTCTGATATATCGGAACAGACGGTAACCTGAGTCCCTTTTTATACCACTAATGTTCACTGCACTCAGAATATTTCTTAAAACCTTTTTCTCTAAGATAGCCAATCCACTTTCATGTGTTTTTGTCATTGTAAAAATTTCTGAACCATAGTGGAGTACAGGTCTAATAAACGTTTTATATAACAACATTTATGTTTTCTTATTTTACTAATTCTGTTTGTAGAAATTTTTTTTATTTAAGAGTAGATATTATAAAAGAATAAAATTGATTTAAAATATCATAAAATCTGCTTAACCGTTTGCATTGTACTTATTATTTGTCTATATTTTCATAATGCTGAAGTATGTATGGATTATTTCCCAGCGAGACTAAGTTCTGTGTATCTTTTTTATACTTGCAATGTTTCTGACTTTGTTGTTGTTTGTTGCAGTTGGTGTGGCCGGTACTAGGCAACCTGCTGGACGTGTACTGCGACGACGACCCGTGCCGACGCGCCGCCTGGCTCGATGCGGCCGAAGGGTCGCTACCCGGACACACCCCAGACCACCCCACAAGGTGAGATTCATTTATTCAGTGGAAACTCAGTTATACGAAGACTAGGCGAAACATAGACATCTTCGTATAAGGGACTATTTCGTATATTTGAATAGTTGGTTGGTTGGTTTTATAGTGCTTATTGGCACTGAATCCTCTTGGGACATATTGTGCCAAACAAATAGTTAAGATATAAACGATTACAATGATCAACAAGTTAAAACAGCAGGGCTAAAAGAATGTCAAAAGATAAGAGTAAATATAAAAATATGCAATGACAGTGTATAAATAAAAGCGATGAGTTAATGACCTTAAATGTATGCATAAAAACCAATATCTTTTAAAAATTTAATAAGATTCAAATGAGGTGGATCATGAAGCAATGAACTTAAGGATATGGAATGAGTTTTAAAATGATGAACACGATGGCGGTAAAAACTTGGACATTCTGTTAGAATGTGTTTTACAGTCACGGGTATTTTACAAAGTTTGCAAACAGGGGCAGGTTCCCCGAGCAATAAGTGACGATGGGTAAAGCGAGTATACCCTATACGAAGACGATTAAGAATGACGTCATACTTCCTGGAGGGTATAGAAGGCCAGAGTGATAGTTGAGGTTTCACTTCATAAAGTTTATTGTTGATTTGTTGGTTCCAAAAAGATTGCCATTTTCCCTCGCTAAATTAACCACATAATTCTTGATGTCAGGGTACGGTAAATGAAAGTGGAGAAGATTGGAAGCGGATCTGGCAGTTTTATCTGCTCGCTCATTTCCAGCTATACCAACATGCGAGGGAACCCAGCAAAACACTATGGAATAACCCATATATTTGAATAGTAGTCTGGTTATAAAAATATTGCTGTTTACCTGGTTTTTTTTTTTAATAAATAAACATAGTTTAAAAGAAAAAAAAGATATTTTACTAAAATCTGGAAATGGACAACACTAAAAACCCTGTTCTGAAGTACGTAAACTGCTCTTGAAAATATTTTGCAGACTTCGTATAACTCAGAGGTTCTCAAACATTATCCCATGGACCGTACAACACTTTGCTCTAAATAAGTATTACTTAATTGGACACTAAGGGTCTATCACTGTCTAAACATAAACATAAACATTAAACAATATTAAGCAATATAAAAATGTTGATAATGCATTCAAAAAATTATAGAAGTAAGTGACTGTTGTCTGAATAAACCCAACAATTTTATTTTAAAACTTTGCTGTTCTTTTATGGCTTAAGAATTCATTTAAGTATGGATAACATGCAGTTTCAGTAGGTAAAAACACCAATTATGCACACACACACACACACACACACACACACACATATATGTATATATATATATGTGTGTGTGTGTGTGTGTGTGTGTGTGTGTAATCAGTAAAAACTATTTTTCACCGATCACACTGGAAATGTTAAGGTAATAAACTGCCATTATACACAAATACACTCACACACATATATGCATGTATGTATATAAGATCTTGTAGGTTTCATCCAAATTATAAATTAATACATCCAGGGTACTATTACTTTTCTGGACTATTCAATGACTATTTAAAGACTATTTCCTTTCTGGTGAAATTTCCTGAAAGTAGGTTTTCTTGTATGAAGAGAATGAAAACTAGTCCCAGAAATAATGACTTACAAAAAAGAAGCTGAAAAGTTCTTGAGGATTTTATTACAAGTGTCCAATTTAAAAGAGGCCAGAGTGGCTTGTATTATGTATATATATATATATATATATATATATATATATATATATATATATATATATATATATATATATATATATATATATATATATGTGTATTGTAAGGAAAAGTAAACTGGATCGGGAAACTATTGTAGGTATTTTGAATAAAACCTCTAAGACACCCCGAGAAAATTCTCAGGGGTTTTCAAATCTTAAGTCAGGGGCTAAAAATTCCCGCGTTCTTTTGCTTTCCCCTTTTTAACCCCTAACCTAAATATACCCCTGGGGATACAGTTTACGCCCTCCGAGAAGTTGTCTAACCAATTATAACTCTATATTGCCCTAGCGGACAATTTAGGAAAATTCCAAACAAAAAGGAGATGCACGCCATCGGAGGCAGATTTTTCTAGAGATTTTCCCACAGATGTTGACCAGGTGTTAACCAGGCCTTTTTTACTTATAATTTCATGCTAGCTGACCCCTCAGTTTGTCCTGTCCCTATGATGAAGTGGGCACCCATCCTCCAACATTAAGTTAATAAAGGTCTTTAGCTGAAACGGTGTTATTTTTATGAGCCATAACTGCAACCACCCACCGTGAAGTCCGTCTTATTACACACACACACACACACACACACACATACATATGACCATATATATACATATATATGTGGGTATATATATTTATATTTATATTTATATGTGTGTATATGTATATACATACATATATATGTATATATATGCATACATACACACACACACACATATATATATATATATATATATATATATATATATATATATATATATATGACAACAATGTGGATTCGATCGTGGAAGAATGGACCTGGAGGTCGAGTTGCTATCGCCGTTAAATTATGCAATACTTGTTTTCTCCTTACAGACCTTAGGCAGACAAAGGCACTCGCTCCATTCAGGAGTATAAAGCGATAAACGTGACTTTAATTATGCATTGTTTGGATCGAGAGTCGCGGAAGTGAAGAATGAGATGCAAAACGATTCTCGGGAAGCATGAATGAGTCGTATCAATGACATCTTGTGAACCCCAAACAACTGCGCCAGGGACAATCTCTGAAAGAAGTTCTTGCTCGCCGATAGCATTCAATGCGGTGGACGTAACAATAGCGCTTGTGGGTTAAGCGACAGCAGAAATGACATTATTATTAATTACGTAAAAAAAGAGGTTAATATGCCTTAAACACCGATTAGAGAACGACTCTTGGTCAACAAGGTAAAGCACGGTTTAGAGTAGAAGTTGATGACTTAGGTTAAACGTCGGCATTTTATCTGAAGGTAGAATGCATATCTATATGTATGTATTCATGCAATGTTTGTTATGCATTCCTAAATGGCCCGTCCAACCTCTATAAAATTTTGCAGTAGTGATTCAGGTAAGTTATGGCAGGTCAAATGGTTCGGAGATCAAGAACTTGATGAAGATGGAACGTTTTTTGACCTTCATTGTGTTTGGTTACTATATTTTGGCGTCATTTCCTGTATATTTCTCTTTAGTTATATGGTAAAATAATTAAAATGTTTCGCATCATTTGTGTTATAATGTATAAAATATGCTTTAAAATTATATATTTTTTTATTACAGGGTTAGTTTACTGCTTAATTTTTTTTTTCAATTTTTTGGCATATTTCATTTTTTTTAATTATATTTCGCAATTTTCTTACATTAGAATCTATTCCAATGTCACGAATAACACAGAATACTTTTCAAAATGACAGGTATTAAATATTTTATTAATGTTACATAATTAATATTTTGTTTGATCTGTACTTCGATTACTTTTAAATAGCCTCTCCAAAGTGCAGTTACTTTTATATTAGTGGACAACGGGGGCCCTTTCTAGACTACAGCACACTAGGCATAATCTAGAACTGCGCCACTAATCTCTATCTTTTTTTCATTTTTTCAATGATTTCTCCTTTTATTTCTATTTGTATGGTGATTCTCATTATTTTTAACTATCCAATTGGGTTATTCCTTTTTTCAAATCCTTTGGGTGTAAAGACCCACATAGTTGAATACTAGTTATTTGCATTCAT
Organism: Pardosa pseudoannulata; assembly: GCA_032207245.1. Taxonomy (NCBI): domain Eukaryota; kingdom Metazoa; phylum Arthropoda; class Arachnida; order Araneae; family Lycosidae; genus Pardosa; species Pardosa pseudoannulata. The sequence continues at coordinate 173,331,724 of CM063505.1, read as the reverse complement.
TTCTATCTCTCCTCCATTCCCTCCTTATTTTCTAACAACTCCTTTCTCATTATCAAATAACAATCGCTGTTTTTCTAACATCTCTTAACCCAGCCCGTCACATCTGTAATAACGAATACAGTATGTTTTTATTTGTTGTGTGTTAAAATGTTGAATTTTCTGCAGTCAAATATAATATAGTCAAAAGACAAGTTCAATAATAAAATGTATCATATGGTGAAAAAATAAACACTTTTATACTTTATAGAAATGAAGTCATGTTAATTAGTAATATTCTAGACAGTGGAACACAAAAATTTACTTCCAAACTCCAAAATCTCTAATTGTATCAAAAGCTAAGCTTGAATATCATTATATCCTTAAAAATTAAAGCTTTTTAAAACCCTTTGCCTGTGGAATATA
>CM063505.1:173311322-173318822 GCA_032207245.1 Pardosa pseudoannulata | reverse complement strand
CAATTGGATTTTCAGATGACAAGGTGAGCTTCGTAGAAATGGAAAGTAAGTTGATAGAACATGTGTAATACCTTGAGCTTCAGGTCTCACATATATAGAAAAAAGTACAAGTACATTGTGTTATAGAAAAACGTCATGTATTTTCTCACAATAGAAGTAGAAAGTGTGATATTATCTTTTTCATTTTGACGTCTGCTTTCGACATCAAACACCTCTTCACCTAAAGATTCACAACAAGAAATGGCTAGACGCCATCTTGGATTGTAACTGGTTGTTTAAAGTAAAAAATAAAAGACCATTCCTTTACTCGAGCTAGAAGATTTCATTGATTACTTATGTGTTGTGTCAGGCACTGTAGACTAAAAAGGTTTTTAAATACTGACAACAGTCTAAGAGGGCCATTTTTTCAGAGGATCAAGGGATCATTGATGGATCATAAAACAAAGTCAAAAATGAAGAACAAAATTAATTTATTACCAAAATTTGTAAACAAAAAGAGTTACTCTTCCTTAAAATTCCTGTGAAGGTTAAGGCTTTTGTCATATCGGTGGACTAGGTTTGTAATACCCTCTTCGTATAACGTTATTGTCAGCGACGTGAAATAGTTGTTAACACTGTTTTGGTCTTCTACCCAGTTTTTTAATTCAGGTAAGAAGTGAAAGCTAAGTTGAAGTCAGAGCTATATGCCGGGTGATTAAGCACGAGGATGATTCATAAAGGTAGTTGCACTGCTTAAGGAGAAATAGAAAAAATTCTAAATTTTACAATGATTTTATTTGTATCTTAAAGTTTTTAACAAACCATATTTTTCAATGTAACTACTTCCGTTATTTAAGCAGTCGTCGAGGCGTGGCCTAAGTTTCTAAACCTTTTACATAGAAATCTTATCCAATGTCCTATAACCATACACAATGGCAGCCAAGTGATAAAGTTGTTTTGAAAATTCTTCTTTCTTGAGACCAAAAACAGGGTAATTACAGGATAAAAGATCTGGGGTAATAGAAGGATTATCAAACACTTTTTATCCTAATGTTTTCAGACATTCGGACATTTGTTTTCATGCATATGGTTCTTTCGCGATACTTGACCTGACATTACTATATCACCATACATTTGACGTGACTGCTGAAGTAGTTTAGTGTAATTACAACTTGTTGTCCCCAAAAACCTAAATACTGCATGTATGCCACCTATACCTGTGAACTATCAGGGAGACTCCGGTTTAAAGGAAAATGTTTGATTCAATTTAATTTCAACGGAACCCACTGAGAACAAATTTACTGTTTCTTCTTATTGGAAATTTGCATACAGTAAATGTCTTGCTTTGGAGATATACTACTTATCCAGATATAAAGTGATATCAGAAACGAAGACTTGTCCGAATTCGGCGCCTTTACTCATCTTTGCCTTTCAGAGTGGAATGTTCCATAGTAATTAATAATTGTGTCTGAATAGATACAGTCAGCCCTCTTATTTTCTGAAAACAATTTAGACTTGCCCTCTATAAAGGTATCTCGATTCAGAGGAAAAGATTATTTAGAATTTCAGGAATTTGAGAGTTGATCTTTTAGCCTTACACACACACACACACACACACACACACACACACACATATATATATATATATATATATATATATATATATGTGTGTGTGTGTGTGTGTGTGTGTGTGTGTCTAGGCAGAGAACGCCATCCGAACCTCCCAACACATATGCGCAGTCTCGTCCTAAAAGATTTTTGAAAAATCACTCATAGACGACAGAGCGAGAAAGTTGCTGCTGCTTTGAAGACGTACGCTGGGAGGTCTCGAAACGCGGGAACTGCTCTCAATTCGTTTTATGCTGTTAACTTTTGATTAGCATCTGTAAATATTTGTAAATACTAGGTGTCTGTCATTTAATCATTTTAAAAAGGGACCGCTTGACTCAGTTCCTGAAGCTCGTTGGGTGTGCTGACTCAACATAATTATATATATATATATATATATATATATATATATATATATATATATATATATATATATGTATATATATATATATATATATATATATGTATATATGTATATATATATATGTATATATATATGTATATATGTATATATATATGTATATATATATGTTATATATGTATAATATATATATATATATATATATATATATATATATATATATATATATATATATATATATATATATATATATATATGTATATATGTATATATATGTATATATATATATATATATGTATATATATATGTATATATATATATATATATATATATATATATATATATATATATATATATATATATATATATATATATATATATATATATATATATATATATATATATATATATATATATATATATATATATATATATAACGTGGTTTTAGATGCGTGTGTATGTGGGGAAAATATATCATAAACTTTATAATATAATTAAAGAATAATATAGTTAAAGAATCTAAGGCTTATTCTGTGAATTATGCTAATTTTTGGATTAATGAAGATAGGATGGGTGCACTTGCATTTGGAACTAGAGTTTTTGGTTTCAAGTTCTATGCTCATAGCCGTCTGAAATCTTCTGAAACACACTGTCTACCGTACGAATTCATAAAGAAATCTCCGTTAGACTACGCGCATCGCCAAATCAAGCTCGCTTTTAAGAAATATTATTCCTTCCATCTTTCCATGTATTTTGAAACACTCTGCAAGGAAAAATGCATTGAGTCGTCAGCGTGCAACATTTAATGCCACTGTTGAATAACAAAGGTCAGATGCAAGGTTGGAGGGCCAGCCGTTTTATGAGCAAATTCAGGTTTATTTTGGATACGAACATTTCTTTCTCTGTGGGTGGCAGAGTAAACGAAGTCCGGTGTTGTTAATGTGTTTTCCAAGACTCGCGGGCATAGTTTGTTTAATAAATTAACACTTAATTCAGCGCTCGCGTGTGACCAACCTGATTAATGTGCGTGGTAAAGGAATACTGCTAAAGTGTGGGGGGGACATGGCTCGTGGTCAGTTGAATATAGATTTTACCATATGAATATATTTTATCAAGAGATGCAGAACTACAAATAGTATAGGCATGAAAACAAAGAAAGAAAAAAGCGGAACAAGTTATAGATGTAATAATATTATTCGAAAAAACATAAACCATTCAAAAATTCTTAAATATTTAAGAGCTATTTCCTGAAATGAGTTCTTAAAAAACAGAATTCATATATTGACAATCCAGTATATATGCGAAATCACTCCTCTTTCAATAAAAGCGTAAGTGTACAGCATGTAAATGATAATTTTGAATTGCAATAACTTACAATTTTGCCTATCTGTTAGAACATTATCCTTCGATTAAATGGTCACATTAAATAAGTTGCTGTTGCTAAAAAGACAAAGCAAACACATTTCTTGTCTAAGCAGGAGAATTAAAAAAAATGAGGCCCGCAAAACCGTTTCATGCAACTTGCCAATAATTTTTGATCAAATAAATAAAAAACTTTATTATACAGTTTTTTATCAGTGGTGATAACGTTCTTTAATAAATTATTAATATCTCTAACTCCTTGGTGCAACAGCCCCTAGGGGGCCAGGACCTAAGGTTCCAATCTCCGTTTGAGTGACCGAGTGCCCTAGGGTCGAAGCATATGTTCCGGTTAGGTGGTCAGTCTTACGCGGAACCCCCAGTGTTTAGTTCCCAAGCACGCTTGTTCCTCAGTTCATCTACCCACGAAAGGGATGAAAAGCTGAGTCTATCTTGCCCAACCCGGGGATCGAACCTCGGACCTGCGTCGCGGGAGAGCGAAGCCATACCACAGCACCACAGGCTTCATTAATATAACTAATATACTAATAATATCATCATAATATTATATTATAGATAACTAATATAATTACTAATATTAATATTATTATATATATAACTAATATAATATTAATATTATTATTACAAAATGAACCCAAAATCTGCACTTTTCGTGCTTTCTTATTGCCAAATCATCAATAATATATTATAAGTCTGAATTTTCACATAACTGCTTTTCAATTGTAAATTTCTATCCTACCTAATAAAGAAATAGGAAGGCTGTAGAATGTGCTATCTAAATTATAATTTCAGTCTTACGTATTATTACAAATCTCTTTGGAGATTGACATTCTGAATTTTTTATAAGCCAAAATACATTTTAAGATGGCTTAATACACTGCAAACTAATCTCTTTTTAAATGACAAAATACACATGAAAATGTATTCATTAAACACAAACCGAAAAGTAACCGAGCTATAACAACGATTTTACGATATTAATTTGATGCAGTCAAATTATCAGTCAAAAATCATTTGATGCTTCAATTTCTGCCAAATGGGCTTCTTTTGGCATTTCTACCAAAACTGCCAAATTGTTTTTATTCTTTCCGAAAAAAAAATCAATCTCAGTCGTAGCTTAGTTTAGATTTGGCTTCGAGCTCTACGGTCTACTGTTTTGCTATACGACAGTTAACACATTGTATGCGGGATACCTACTAGTACGTTTTCTAACGATTGATACTTGAGTGCCAGTCACGTACTAGTACAGATTAGTGTTACAACATAGTTTGTGGGTACAAAAATAACGGTATATACAGGAAAACGAAGCCGAATGTTCTTGTCTACTACATAGATTCTAGAAAAATTTAGACAAATAAAAACTAGTTTTTACATTAGTCGTTGAGGAACCACAGAACGGGAAAAATTAAAACTATATACTGCTATTTCTATTTGATTTTTCATATTTACGATACTATTATAAATTTATTCACTAAAAAATATATTTTTGTTTACAAAAATCTTATGGTTGTTATTTATATATTTCTATTTATATATTTGTTTGTATATTTCAATATAAAATACGAAAAGTTGGTTAAAAAATTAAATAATTTTGGATCTATTGAGATTTAACTGAATAACTAAATTTAAGCACAAATCGACTGCACCCGGTACAATTCCGCTGCTAAATGTACCCGCACACAATGTGTTAATATCTTTAATAAAGAAAAAGATTATATACAATTTATGGTTACTGAAATTATTTTCACCTCCTGCATAATTCTAGAGGTAAACGGGATAAGACCGGTTGAGGCCTAGGGCATGCCAAATAGTGCTGGGCGATGTATCGAGATATCGGGAAAATCGTGGATAATAACCAAATTTTCAGTTTGGCGATGTATCATAATGTATAACGAACATCAGTATAGCTAAATGATTTATGTATTTTTCAGTCATCTCCGATGGGAAATCGTCTTTCCAGTATCCTGAGAGTAGTAGCGTTTACACGATATACCGTTCCCGTAGGACACGTCCTGATATACAAACATCTATTGAGATTTAACTAATAACTAAATTTACGTTCAAAACGCCCGCTCCCGGTACAATTCCGCCGCAAAATGTACCCGCATACAATGTGTTAAGCAGACGTTTCCGAACGACTACAAATAACCATGCCACGGATTTTAACACATGCACCCCGGTTCTGAAGAACTGTTCCCTACCATTAGTCCAACGTTCGGCTACTCCCAAACGTAAAAAGAAAGTGGATAGATAAATTTCATTAAATATTTTCAGTGCAAATTTTTTAATAAAAGAACTTTAGTTAGCATGTTTTAGTATTTACTCTATCCTCCCCCAAGAACTTTGGCCACCTACGTGTACGCCTGCTCTTTACTGCTATAAGCTCGGACTCTAGTTTCAACTTCTAAATATAATTATCTATTTCGAGAATGGTTTAGTTTTGCTATTACATTCAATAGAGCATAACATACATACATACGCACATGTTTCACTCCCTTTTCAAGTGAATATAGGCAGCATCTTAATAATTGTGACTTTATCATAGAAAAGAGACGGAAAAACCAAATGAAATAGAATTTATAATTTTATTTTCAAGCTAAAGAAAATTATAGATTATTTATGCTACAAGTTGAATGTTATATCTTTATACATAAAATTCTTCTGTCCATGTGTGTATAATAGAACTCCTCCTAAACGGCTGGACAGATTTTGATGAAATTTTGTGCATATAATTAAGTTGATTCGATTTGGTTACAAACTTAATTTGATCAGATATAAAATGTTTTTTTAATTAAAATTTCATAATAGCGCTTATTGAGATTACTATAATGCCACTCGAAATCACTCACTGTCAACTTATCTGTGGAGCAGTGCTTTACACATTGGGCTTTAATACAGAGAAGTAGGATCGAATCCTCGGGCAGGTGATGTGAGAATTTTAATTTAATCTCATTACGTTTGTAATGACGGTATTCGCGGTAGAGTCAAGTATTTTTAAAATAACTTTTTTCCTTTTTTCCCTTACTTTTCAGCCAAACGATCTGATTGGCTAGTTCTCTTAACCGGAGTTCGTGGGTTCGAATATGACATGGATGTTCGTATTCGGAATCCTTAAATTAAGGTCCCGGTCTCATTAGCCCTCATGTTGCAAAAAGTAGACCGTAGCACTCCAAACCAAACTAAACTTTCCATCAAAACGGTCAAATTTATAATTTATTTAAAACATTTTACAATTTTTGGATTTACAGCGTTAAAACAGGACAACGTCTGTCGAGTGTCTTGTATCCGTATAAAAATTAACAGAACAGATGTTAAAAAGCTACAGTATTAATTTATACCGTGCTAAAAGCCTTTTCATCTAATGGGAGATAGTTAAATTTCTTCTCATACAAATTCTGTATCTGCCTTTACTTCCAAATCTAATTATCAGTCAACACATCTCAATATGATCCAGTTCATTTCTTGTCAAGTTGCAATGAGAGGACTGCTCTCGTATTTGTCATATTGGTATCCTTATAAAAATTAACAGAACAGATGTTAAAAAGCTACAGTATTAATTTATACCGTGCTAAAAGCCTTTTCATCTAATGGGAGATAGTTAAATTTCTTCTCATACAAATTCTGTATCTGCCTTTACTTCCAAATCTAATTATCAGTCAACACATCTCAATATGATCCAGTTCATTTCTTGTTGCGATGAGAGGACTGCTCTCGTATTTGTCATATTGGTATCCTTATAAAAATTAACAGAACAGATGTTAAAAAGCTACAGTATTAATTTATACCGTGCTAAAAGCCTTTTCATCTAATGGGAGATAGTTAAATTTCTTCTCATACAAATTCTGTAGTTGCCTTTACTTCCAAATCTAATTATCAGTCAACACATCTCGATATGATCCAGTTAATTTCTTGTCAAGTTGCAATGAGAAGACTGCTCTCGTATTTGGTATCCCGCATCGTGCTGATTGTGTATGCATGCTTCATAAAAAGATGATCAATAGGAAATTCAAAATGGATGTGATACCGCCGTGTCGTTGAATCAAATTACGATATTTTGATAGAACGTTAAACTGATCATGATCCAGATCTCGAAAACGTATGCGCTTTGTAACACAAGAACGGAACTCTTCATAACTCAAAGCGTAAATAAAGCTCCTTGGACGTATTTGCAA
>CM063505.1:173291322-173306322 GCA_032207245.1 Pardosa pseudoannulata | reverse complement strand
AGTGCAAGATACGGCTAAGTTGCTCCAAGTAAAGAAGTAAGTCTTTTATCTGAAATAGAGTCCCGTCTAGAAAGGAAAGCAGCGAGATCTTGAAGTTTATAATAAATAATGTATATTATGTGTGTTGTCTCATCACTTTGTATATATTTGTCATTCTCACTTCGGACTAGAGTACGAATGAAATACCTGCACTAGGAACTAGAGTAACATAACAACTAGAAATTGAAGAACTACTCGGTCGGCTTAGTGTCTAGATCATTTGCCAAACACACAGGAGGTTTGGTTGTTATTTGTATTGTACTTTTGTAAGGAGTAAGGATGACCACCTAGATGGTACTACCATGATTAAATAATCAGCAAACCTGAGTCATCGTAGTGTCGAATACAGGAATAAAGACAAATAAAATACTATGCCGAATAAAAAAAGGGATGACTTTGAAGGAAAATATCTATTTACCAAGGAGGAAAAGCAAAGATGTTTTACTGAGCCTATTACAATATTATGGAAAGAAGACACAATGATACTTGTTGAAATATTAATAATTTGCATATTCATATAAATTTTGCGAAATTTCAAAACGCCTTCATGGCTTAGCAATTTTTATGGGCAGCAATGTATTTTAATTTCAAAACATTATCTTAAAAATAATACGATACAGCTTTCATATTCAATTACACCACTGATGCATAAATGATTGATTGAATATTGAACTCATTCTACATTTACCATAAATTAGGATATGATGATGCTCATAAAATTAAGACCCCGGCATTCTGGACGAGAACCTACGGATTCGAATTCCACTCTTGATGCAAACTTTTGAGGCTGTTTGTAATCGATCCTACGCAATAAAAACTGGTCTAAAAATACCACCAACAGCTAGATATACACACTTAATCATTACCTACGAATTATATCAATACTAAATTATTTTTCACGTAATAATGAAAATTTGTAAAATGGCATCACTCCTAAAACTACAAAATAAAAAAAAAGCTGTGCATGCACTACACTTTTCTGGTCTTATCCGTTGTGATAAGCCTAACTATTACTGTTATTCCATGTACATACTTTAACATTTAATTTATCCTCTCTTTTTTCTATTGTAACTCAAAAGTCTCTCGTATAGTTAATGCATACAATGTTTCTTATAAAATGTGATAACTACTTTCTCAGAAAACTTAACTGATTTTTCCTTGAAAGATGAAAAATAAAAACTCTTTAACCCAGTGATTATAAACAATCAATTCAGGTAAAATACTCTGTTAGAAATATAAATATATAAATATGTGCGTGTCTGTGTATGGTATACTGGACAGAAATTCGTTGATACCAGTAGGTGTTCATTGTCAACATTAACAGTATATAATATACCAACACTTAATACATACATTTTTATTTTAATTTATTTTATTTATGTTATTTACTTAACACATTGTATGCGGGACACGTACTAGTACGTTTTCTGACGATTGATACTTGAGCGCGGTTTACATGCTAGTACAGGTTAATGTAACAACATGGATTGTTTGTGAGTAAAAAAATAACGGTATATGCAGGAAAACGAAGCCGAATGTTCTTGTATACTACATAGATTCGGGAAAAATTTAGACAAATAAAAACTAGTTTTTACATCAGTCGATACGGAACCACAGAACGGGAAAAAATTAAAACTATTTACTACTATTTGTTTTTCATTTTTCATATTTATGATATTATTATACATTTATCCACTAAAAAATATATATTTTGTTTACAAATATTTTATGGTTGTTATTTATATATTTCTATTAATATATTTATTTATATATTTCAATATAAAATAATTCAATATAAAAAATTAAATAATTTTCGATCTATTGAGATTTAACTGAATAACTAAATTTACGAGCAAAACGCCAGCTCCCGGTACAATTCCGCTGCGAAATGTACCCACACACAATGGGTTAATAGATACCTATTTATTTTATTTTACTTATTTATTTTATTCACCTAATATACACCTATTCCTTTTATTTCTATTTTAAATCATTACATCGCATTTTCAAAATCTCTGCTTCCTATTCTACCACGTAATATGACAAGATCTGTTAACTTTGCTAATCAACGTACACTAGTAATGCAGTAATGTAATTTAGGGTTGTATTTTACCCTAATAAAAGTTTGAACAACTGTAATATAAGACACAAATTCGAACATAAAAACTGAATATTGTTATAATACACTTATAATATAAATATATAAATGTTCCAATGACTCGAACTGAACTGTGACGAATTTAAAGAGTTATTCACGAAAAAAAATCATCTTTGTTTAAAAGTAATACATTTAGTTTATCGTAGCAAAGCACGGGCAAACTTGCTAGTAAGAAATAATCTTTATCTAAAAAAAACCGCAAGAGTCGAGACTGTCACGAAGCACCAGGTGCATTGTCTAATTAACTAAACGTTTGAAGCATTGTGTCGTGTTATTTCCTCTTCGTCTGACAAGTTCCGCTTCTCACACTCCAAGTTCCGGGGAGTAAGCATGCTGTTGGCCGGGCTTCCGCTATGGACGGACATTACATCGGGACTAGCACATATAACAAGACACATTGTAAATATTTCCCATAGAGTGCATGCCCATATCCGTCTCGTCATTTCTCACACCGCACATGAGTCGATTTTTTAGTATTGGTTACAACAATATCTCTAGCTTCACACGATTACATAATATTTGAAGTTGAGTGCTTTTTCCAACACTTCACTCTCAATAGCCAATAACAGCCTGTCCTAAACAAAAAGTAAAAACTCTGGACGTAGCACGGTTAGCAGTAGAGACGGTTAGCAGTTAAGACATATGTGCTTTGTATTTACCATATTGCTTAACGTGCTATTTATTCCCGCGGGTATACTATATTTCGACATTTAGCAGCGGATAAGGCATTTTGTGTAATATTTAGTCTAAATGTTGATTTACAAAGGCTGTTCACACATTTTTTAGACGATGTATATTGTTGTCACAAAACTAAACTGCAAAAAAATCTTGTGTTTGAAATGTTCTACTTGATAGCCCTTATTATAAACTATCTTGCGACACCGTAATTTCCAGGATAATAATGCCTTTTGAAGTGTCAGAAGAGGTATTCTATCCCATTCCTCCTGAATAGCGCTCCAGAGTCCTGTAAGGGTTGTGGATAGAGAAAATTTTCAACCGATTTTGGTTGAGACTGACTTGTGTTAAGACCGTTAATAGTTGAAAACATTGAAAAAAGGAATCGTAAACTCAGCCTGTTGTTCTTTCAACACGTTTGGATAATGCAGATTTTTAAAGTCCGAAAGCACAAAAATAAATAGGTGATACATAGGGGGATTTAGTAGGGATATTAGTGAAGGGTATGGCCTTGACACCGGTTTTTTTTCCATTTCTTTTAGGAAATTTACCGTGGATTCTGATGGAGTTCCACAGATTGATGGTATTTCATTCCGAAAAATTGGCGATAAAATATGTTCCTGATAGTATTTGGAGTTAATCTTGACTTTTTTCAACTATCTTTATTTATAACCTGCCATTATATGCAAAAACAATCAACAATCATGAATCCCTTAGAAAATCTTGCTTTCGATTCTTTGAACCATGTATTTACATTTTTTTTCTTTCCTTTTATGATAATAAATGAATTTTTTTGTTGTTGCAGTCACTTAAATACACCCATGCTACATCTATTGTACAGTTTGGTTTTGAGAAATACGGTCTTCTTATTTGTTACACGAAGTCTAATGAGATCGAGGTATACCGCTTAAAGTGGGTCTGTACCTACAATGGTTGAAGACCTACAATCTACTTTTTTTATTAATTAATTAACTAATTTATTTTTGCTACACGAGAGATAATGAGACCAGAACCTAGACCAGAGTGTAGGAACACGGTAAATTTTGGTAGATTTTAGTGTTAAAAATAAGGAAATGCAAACTATCCATCAAAAACTTTCTCAATCACAAGTTTAATTTAGTTTTGAAAACTACGGTCTTCTGATTTGTTGTACGAAGTCTAATGTGATAGAGGTATACCGCTAAAAGTGCGCCTGTACCTACAATGGTTGGTTTGAAGACCTACGATCTAATTTTTTATTAATTAATTAATTTATTTATTTTTTTTATATATACACGAGAGAGAGTGAGACCAGAATCTACGGTCGAAAGCAGATGTTTAACTGATAGGAACATCCATGTCAACAGTGGAATTGGAGCACACGAAGTCGGTAACGAAGAGCAGCGCTGTACACATTCGACCCCCTACCATATCTGCACATACCTGTACCTACCATATTGGATTCTTCTTGCTCATCATTTTAAGAATTCTTTAAAATAATATACGATTTGATAGAACAGCAAATTTTTCACAATGCTATCTTTAAAGAGAGAGAGAGAAAGAAATATATTTAATTTCAATATAATTTGCATTTTATTTTTTAAATACGAATAAGAACATTTAACAGACATAAATTCGAAAAAGAAAAGGAAAAGATAGCATTCTAGAGAATTGCCTGTTCTTTATCGTGGTATATATATTTTTATAAAACTCTTAAAATGTGAATGAATTTTATTTTTCATTATTTTTAATTTTTTTATTTAACAGTGAGCGAGTAGAACCCAATATGGAAGGTACAGATCAATCCTAAAGCCGATTCCGAACGGCTACGAACACAAGTTTTGAACCCACGATCTCCCGTACCAAAGAAGAACGCCCTACCCATTCGACCGTCTTTCAGCCCCCAACACCTGAAAGCTATAACTGTTTACGTATGAAAACATATGATACGTTTTTTCGTACGTTTTCATACTTATAAACTATGAAAACATATGACCATGGGAAACACAGTTTGAAGAAAAGCATTAGTTCGATAAAATGAAATTGCACGACATAGGTGTTATTACAACAAAAATTAAGTTTATCGCTCACAAACGAAGAGAAATGCATTCGCACAATATGCAAACGGAAAGCGTAACGAACGCAATTTCTGAACAATTTCATTTTAAAACTAAGTGAGAAGTAAAATCATTGTTACCAAAAGTTATTTTGGCTGCAACAATTAAAGCCACTATAAAAGTACAGGGTTTAAAAAGTATTACTCGTGAAAGAGGTATATTATATGTAGGTGTAGCAGCACGTTGGACTCTAGTTGTCTCTAGTGTTAAGAAGAAGAAAAAGTAAGCTATCCAGAGAAAATTTTCTCAATGCCAGGAAGCTTTGAACTGGTTGTGACTAAGCCTATCGTGTTTCCGTGCCGCTATCACGTTCGAGAGAGGAAGTTTAAGTTACGCTAAAAGCTACGCAATTTTTCTCGCCTCCGACGTCGACATCACGAGAAATAAATCATCTGTTAATAAGAATGGAGGGAGGAAACCCCCCAAATATTACGAGGGAGTGTTAGCAAAAAGTCATATCTTCCGTAAATTTCTTCAGACGTAAAAGGAATCCCCAAATAGGATTTATGTATATTAAGTTTAACCCATTAACTATGGATATAATGAAATTTGCTTCCCAAATGGAATGAAACTTAATAAATAACACTATTATTGCTTGATAAGTTTTCCTTTGAATTTTTTTAAAATTTTATTAATAACTTTTGAAATTCTTTTTTATTATAATTTTTATGATTCATCTACATAAAAAATAAATTTAGCTCACGGTTTTAGACCGTATATTTCAAACATCTCGTGGTTGGATGGCTAGCACTAGGATAGACCTTAGCATTTTGCAGCAGTAAATAAATCCCTCAAAATGCCGCCCTTCCAAGCTTAAAAAACTGCTATAAAAAACATGATTATAAAAAAACTATGTTTAACAGAAAAACGACATTTAAATAACCTAATATAATGATACTAATACAGATTTTCGGAAAATTCTTTTATTGAAGAACAAAATTTACATATTTAACGAGTCAATGACGACGAACATATAAACTAAACCTAGTATCTAGTATAATTACCCAGAAATACGTGACATTTAAAGAAGCTCATTAAATCCGGTCATCTCCAAATATAAGAATGTTCCAAATTCTGTTATTTTTTCTTGTATAGAGTTTAATAAATAATGTATTTCCATGAATTAACAAACCAGAACACATTTTTGTGGATTGTGTTAATTTATTTTTTGCATTTTACGCAGGACGTCAGGTGATTTGGCCGCTGTAGGCAGTTGCCTATCTCGCCTACAGCCTAAGCCCATCCCTGGTTAGTTCTATAACTAGGATTTTAAGACATACCTAATAATTCGCAGACCAGTCTAGCCTTGTTTGCGGACATCCCAAAACATTAAATGCTTTCACCTACAGAAACAAATTGCCACTTTTGGAACGTTGGTGTGAAAAATGAGGAATCAAACTTTCCCCATGAAAAACTAAAGTCTTAATTTTTAGCTATAAGAGAACTACTCCTCTGTGTGTGACTTAGAAGTGGGCTTTGAGTAAAAGTCAAATATCTCGACATTTACCTCGACAGTCTCCTAACCAATAAAAATTCAACTAACATTTGGAATCTCAGTCAAGATAGTAAAGATATTGTACGCCTACTGTATCATAATCAGACGAATATGGGTAATAAAGTCCTTTTTTATTAGACGGTATTCGTACTTCTCTATGCATTCCAGTTTAAGGATCTGCGATCGAAACTTTTATCCATAAATTACAGACGATTGAAAATAAAAATCTTCGTGACATTTTCAGAACCCTCTAATACTAGACTAACGAAATTTTGACGAGGGACTTATATATTAAACCTATGAAATCTCGGTCTGGGCTTCTGCGGTCAACATTCATATCCAAAATTTTAGACAATTCAAAATAAAATTCTTCCAGCCATTTTTAAGGCCTCCTGGTTCCTGACTAACGAAATGCTGCACAAGATCTTATATATCAAACTTTTAAGATATATTCTCAGAAAGGTTACTGAATCTTTTGAAAATCTCATGAACTGTGCTAACAAAAATACGATGAAGTTCCCTGACTACGAACCACAGAAATGTTATAAGCAACCAAAAGCTTCTACTTAAATCCCTTCTTGTATCAGATCGACGAAATAATTTTCTGTATTGCCACATGTCCATATTAGTCCTTTCTCCATCTTAGCCTCTTTCTCTTCTGCCGGTTTCTACTTAAAAATCTTATTACAAAAACTTAGTTTTCAGTTGCCATATGTAAACTTTTTCACAATCGAATATAATTATAGAACCAAATTTTCCCACATATTAATGCTCACATTTGAGATTGGGAACTTCGCTTTCTTGTGCCTCGCACCTGTCTATGTTTATGCTTATGTCTGTTCATTATATAAAACATTTAACATGACGTAAAGTTGCCTATGTACATAATTTATTTATTTTTCGAACTTTTTCTAGCTTCACATTCTTTTTCTAATTACCATATTTCAGTGGTCTTAAAACTTTTAAGACTCACGATATGATATACTTGGAAATAACAAAAATTGCCGAAAAAAGATTGAGGAAGGAAAAAAACTGTGATTAAAAAGGGGTGAATATTGAAGTAATTTATCATTTATTACACAATTTTATAATTAACAAATACTATATATACAGACATAGTATAATGGTGATTGAAAATATACATTTGATTTTGTCACTTGGATAAAACCCTCTTAGCCCTCCCTGATCTTTAGAGTTAATTTCGATTATTTGTGAAAAAAAAAAGAAGACAAGCAGGTCTCATTAATTCAAGTTCACACACATTCTATCGGAATCCTATACTTTTTTCTAAAACAAAAAGGTAGACGTTATTTGCATATAAATTTTCTGGAATTAGTTATGAATATAAAAAAAAAGTTCGATTCAAATTCCGATTTTCAGTAGGGAAGAGCAACGCTCTACCCATTCGGTCATCGTTCGTCGATTGTTTCATAGATGTCAAGATAATTACATGTAGTTTATGGACTCAATAAATAACTACAATTTATGTTAGATTTGTTTACACTGTTTGAAACAATGCACCCAGATTCAAGACTACTTCTATACTCCATTAGGATATTTTTATACTGATGCGATATAAATTTGAAACTATTTTGAAATACTTTTTAGTTTCTTTGCCTAGTTTCGAATGACTGTATCTTACAATTTTGGTGTGATAACCAATAGTTTTATGCAAAAGAATCATACTCATTCAAAAGAAATCTTAAACATTCTTATCTGAAGACATAAAGAAATAAAAACGATTGGAGGTTATTTTTTTAATATAGTGGAATCTGGAGATAAGAAAGTTGAACAGTCAGCAGGAGCTATCAGAGCAGATAGGAAGAAGAAATGTTTGTTATTCGACTTTATCATTTCAGGAAAAAAAAATTGTGTGTGAACACAAAGTATGCTAACACATTTCGTGTTTATTCGATGCCCCTGGAATTATTCTTATTAATTTAGGCTTTATATGCGGGAAAGACAGTGTGAGATTTGTTTGTCTGTCCATGCTTATTTCTGGTCCATATGTTATGCCTCTTCTACACTATGGCCAATTGTTGTACTGCAGATTGACTGATGGATCCACCAATGGGATGAAAAATGAGGGTTATCACACAGTATATAATCTTTAATGATCCTTAAACACTGTAGTAGCAAGGACCACACTAACCGTCTGGAGGGGTATGGCATTGGTCGATGGAAACAGACGAAAAAAACAGACGATGGCTTCGGAGGCGGTTTTCTCCAAAATCAAAGCCAGATGCGCAACTAAAGTGCGCAGTAGACCCAACAAATCACGAGCCCATTTAATGCGCAACCATCATTCGTCCAAGGATTAGAAATATAAACAATGGCATTGTGGGGCTACATTGGAGTAAAACCTTCTCATGCCAAGGCCAAGGCTATTTTATCTCTCAACCGGTAAGGCCACCCCTCCACACAGTGGTAATTGCTTGCAGTGGAGTGTTAAGGGCTTAATAAATTGTTCCAGATCCTAGTAACCTATGTACGGTTTTTTACGAGAGTGGATGAAAAGTTATATCAATTCAATGGACAATGTACTCATATGAAGGTCTGTTTCCTAATGCACATCATTCTCAACATACTTATAACCTCTTATGAACACTACACTTACTGCAGCAAGCTATTTCTGTTTAAATTCGTCAAAGCCATGAACTGCGTTTTGCACGTGTAAAAGCCGTATCACTCGTCACCATGTTGCTTCGAAAAAGCAACAAATTCATTTTCTTCATTTTTCTCTGAAGAATGGATTTCTCAAGTGATGCGACAGAAACCGATTTCTGAGGTTAGTTGTTTGTTGAAAGACCTTTTAGTTGAAAACTATCAAGTAAAAATTTTCACATTATTGATGAAAAAATCGTAAACTTTATTCATATCCTTTATACGAATGTACTTTAATATCCTTTATGATATAAAATGTACAATTTCAGTTCAGTGTTTACTTACATGTATTTATACAATATTTCATAAGCATGTAAACACAAATTACCGTAAGAATTAAAACAATAATTAATTAATGATATTTGAGTTTGTTGCGTAGCAAACGTGTTTATGTTTCTTAATAACTCTTAGTTAATTCTTCTATGCTTCTGCCTTTTCACATATTATTCCCTATATAATAATAGCCTAAGTTATATGGCCGTCTATCCTCGAATTTATTAAGCGGTTGGACCTGGAATGAATAGAGGCATCCACATTGGATTCTTGATGTGTTACTGTTAGCAAAATTCCAAGCGAGGTAAGTTTCTTTTCTCCTAAACTATCGATCCGATTCTAAAATAAATTGGTTGCTGAACGCTGGCCGATTGGTTAGGGAGTTGATCGTCGGTACCGGAGTTGGTGGGTTCGAATCCCACTATGGCATGGATGTTCGTAGCCGTTCGGAAACGGTTTTAAGCAGTAGGTCCCGGTCTCATTAGCCCTCGTGTGCAAAACAGTAGACTGTAGCGCTCCAAACCAAACCAAACAAAATCAAAAATAAATTGGTATAAATATGGTTCATATCACAGCGAAAAATACTGCCGATGTTAAAACGTTCAAAATACACCTCTTCCCCCCCTTTTCGGAGGATTAATGCCATTATTTCAAGCCCTATTTTCCCCGGTTAAGAGCAGGTGATTAAATTTATCAATTTATCACATACTAAAAAGGTAAAAATAACATTTTTTCTAGCATTATGACGTCATTCCTTTAACCATCTCATTTAACCATTTCTTATTTTAAATTATTTAAATATCGTCTGCACTATTTTCATGCGTTTTATCACTGAACTGTCGTCAGTGATAAAACATATAAACGGATATTACGTAAATAATTTTCTTTTATATTTGGCTTAAATAATAGATTAGGTACATGTGTGGTAATTTTAAATTTAATCATCGATTAGTTTTTGTTGCAAGATAATTCACATCCCAAAAAACAAACCATTTTTTTACCTGCTTCTACAACTCTGGAAAATTATAAATTTTTCTAATCCCGTCATATGACGGGCTATATGCTAATTTTACATAACAGACAAATTCTTTCTCTCTTTTTTTTTTTTTTTTTTTTTAATTCTACGCAGAAAATACGTGCCACAGCACACCCTGCCTCGTGCACAGCGGTTGCGGAAGCAGTGGTCTATTACCCCTATGTACATGATTCTGCTCCGTTCACTGCATTTGCGAGGAAGTAACAGCCATTCGAAAAAGAGAGAAAGTACGAGCAGCATAGTTTCCAAACAGGCAGCGATCATTCGGGACACAGGCGAAAAGAAAGAAAAAAAAAGCCTCTTCGATCCTCCTCCCCTCGATCCGTGCTCAAGAACACCCCTGCTTCTCTTTTTTCCACCAAGGCCGCGGCGAAGATATCCCTCCCCCTTTTTTCCCACCCGAAATATGGGTTTTCTGCCTCTGACGGAAGTGTGACAGTCTTTTCATTCACGGGATTGTGACGTTACGTCGCGTTTCTGGAACAAGCGAGCTCAGAAAGGAGAGACGCGTACCACTTCTCTCGCCCTCCCTCCTTCCTTTCCTCCCTCCCCGTGTGTGTGTTTTCCGTAATGAATGGCAGCTGGGCTGAATGAATAATTAAAACGGGCTCACAGTTCTGAATGGGGAATCAGGCTAATTGTAGAAGCTTTTTTACGGGCTGCACGACTACAGGGCCGTGATCAGATGGGTGACTAGGGGAGCTGAGTCCCCCAGGCAACCTTTTGAGCCCCCTTAATACTTTCGAAATATATACCAAATAAATAAATTGATTTTCATTATTTACAATCGTGTGTTTTGTAGCAAAATTTCTTACTGGCTAGCAAGTTTTAAGGTAGGTCTGTACAATTCCGCCAATTTAATTTCTTGGCGTTTTTTATTTTCCGACAGGACAATTCCTCTGAAGGGGTACGGACAGCATTATTTTTGGAGACGTTTTTACTTCTTTCATTCCAAATTGAGTCTTTCAAACTCTTTGATATAAAGAATCTACATGTGGAATAATTCGTCACTTATTGTGATTTTTGTGTAATTTATGAACTTTTGACAATTACGAACAATTTTCTTCACAGTTTACTGAAGCTTAGGCCTTGCAGACTCTAAAGTAAAAATCTGGTGTGATTAAAATTGTCCTATGTATAGGTCCGTTATATGTTACAATGTAAATCTTAAAAATATATTCATTGTTTTTTTTTTTTTTTTTTTTTTTTTTTTTTTTTTTTAAGGATAAAAACAATTATCACATAATAAATAGAAAAATAAATTTTTTTTCTAGCTTAACGTCATTCCCTTTACGGTCTCATTTAACCATTTTTAATTAAATTATCAAATATCGTTGTTTTTATGCGATGTTAAAAGTAAAATAAATCCTGTTTTTGTTTTAAAGATTCCGATACATCACGATATCTATGTAGATAACTATTCTTGCGTTAACTATTTGGTTAGGGAAAGTAATTAATTTTAATTACATTTTGTATCAAACTTATGAGAAACCAGAAACCAAAGAATTTCCTTTACAGTTTACTGAAACTTAGGACTAGACTTTAAAGTATCTGATGATAAAAATTGTCCTATTATACCAAAGTAAATCTTAAAAACTTGTATTTTTCTTTCCTAAGATTTGCAAAAGAAAATAATCTATGCAATAGATAGCATTTCTTGTGTTAACTATTCGGTTATGGGACTGTCTAATTAACCTTTTAATTAGTCAGTGTTTTGTTTTATCATAGCTTTAATATACCAGAAACCTAGAAGATTTCATTTTGATTCGAAAGTGCTGTGAAAGTTCTAAATTCACGATTGGCTACGGTGCATTGATGATCTTACTATGTTTTTAATCTTTTGGAGGTAAAGTAATGAATCTTACTGCTAGGTACTCCGTTAAAACCAATACTTTGACCTTGATCCAAAGTTCTAAAGAGATAATTTCGAAAGATTCCCAAAATGGATAGCTATAACAACCTCCTTTCTGACAAACGAAATAGTGTGACTGAATTTCCAATTCGGGGAAAAATTCTCGGAATTATCATGCAGAACTAAAAAGAACTCTGGTTAGTTCTGTACACGTATTATACCAGCGATACATGCAAGGCATGGTACATTACATACTTGGAAAATTATAGCAATATATTAATCCACGGTTTTAAGATAAATTATTTTTGATTCACATCACAGTCAAAGAAATTTATTTGACAATAAAATATATAAGGATTTTTCAAATTTCAGGTACAATGAAATATTGAAAAATTATTATTTCTAAAAATAGAACTAATTTCCTAAGTGTCGCAACAAACTTTACCTAAAATAGAGGGTCGTAAATGAAAATAGTTTGAGCACTACTGTTCTTATACTACATCATGGAATATATTCTTCAGTTGCTGACAGCTGCAAAACTACACATTTTCAAATATATACAAGCGTGAATTTAACTGAGAGTGTCCAGAGCTCGGCCTCTGAGATCACGGAAAAAAAAGTTACAAAACTTTACCTAAAATAGAGGGTCGTAAATGAAAATAGTTTTTGCACTACTGTTCTTATACTACATCATGGAATATATATTTCTTCAGTTGCTGACAGCTGCAACACTACACATTTTCAAATATATGTACAAGCGTGAATTTAACTGTAGAGTTCGGCCTCTGAGAGCCGAACTCTTAAAAAAAGTTACAGTTTTTCCGTTATATAATTACCTACAAATTTTCCACGAACAGTAAAACATCATAGTGTATTTAAATTTGCTTATTTTCGTTTAAAAAGCCGAAATACTATGCTTGGAAAAACTTTTATGCCTGAAAGAAATTTCCAGATACAAAGCTGATCCAGAATTTTAGCGTTAAAATGCAGCTACTAACATTTAAAAGAGGCATTAAATCAAGTACATAGTCATCAAATTATTTTATTTTCCACTTTTAATATATATTTCTAGAAAAAATATACGCATAGTATTACTGTTAAGTTTTTCCCCCATACAAATAGGATTTTACTTTTAAAATAATACATGGTATTAATTTACTTAAAAATAAATGTAAACTACTTTTTTAACACTTCGGGTGCGGGTAACGTATTTTTACGTTTTTTGCAATCTGTCACTGGAGCGCGGGTCACGTAAAAATACGTATTTAAAGTAGATTTGTGGTAGATACCCACTAACCACCACAAATCTACCAAATACGTATAATTATATGTATGTGTGACATTATATGCGTGTTGTTTGAGTTGCTATGCAAGGCTTTGCATTTTTTCTTTTCACAAGTTATGATTGTCGAGTTATTCGGTCTGCAATCGAATTCCTAGCTCCAAAACATACAAGTCGTGTTTTGTCAATTTGAAGCTTGGTTTTTTATTGTCGAATACAAAATTGATAAAATGAGCCGTTGTGACAAAGATAGTGATGAAGAAATATGCGCTGACATGTTATCAGACTTTAATTTTAAAAATAAAATTTATTTTTGTAATTTCATAAAAATATTGTGTTCTTTTTTTGTTAAATAATCATACAGTATATATTAAGTGTAAAATAAAATAATTTCGTTCATAAAAACAAAGTAGTTTTCGATTTACTGCGATTTTTCTGAATAAATAAACTTTCGCTCGATTCACGAAAAAACGTCCGCTGCACGCGTAAGTTGGCGGTGAAGTACACCCGCATGCCAAGTGTTAAAAGAAAGGAGAGATTATATAAAAGTGCTGTAATGGAAATCCTACAAAAATAAAATTTGTAAAGAATCAATGCAACAAGCAAATTTTACATTGACTTTACAGTTGTTAAAAGTGCGCCATTTTTAAAAAGTTTAAAAAATTATATACTTGAAAAGATATGAAACATAATTTTATGCTTCTTTGCAAAAATATTTTCATATTTTAATTTTAAATAAAATTCTGTGAGTTTATTATCATACTAAAATTTTACTGAAATATGCTCTAAATATTACATGTCTTTATTTAAAAATGTGGCCAATATGCATTTTTATACCCTAGATTTTCTCCCTTTTTAAGAGGCCCTATATTTATATTTTTTTTCTGCGCCTGGAACTTAATCCGCCTCTGTATACAGAACCAAAAGTGTAAGGACTCTACCTGTGTATTATATACATTTCAAGGGAGAACAGAAAATCTCGGCATCAATTTTGTGAGATTTATTTTACAGGGGTTAAGATTCCAGGAATATAGAGGATTAGAGCCTGATTCTTATTTTGAGATTTTTTTTTATAAATATGTATTTTGTTACGCTGTTTCTTGTTTGCAAGGACTATTCAAGTTTCAAAGATTTGTATCTACTTACAATTTATCTCTTTTAATAGTAATCTTTCATTTTGAGAGGAAGTTCATTTTCATTACATTTTTGCTTCAGCTTGTCCTAGTAAATGCGTGTTGGACTACGAATGGAAAAAGAAAATAAGAATAAAAGAAGGAGCTCGGCTATCAAAATATATTGTAATTCCAGGTTAAATACCCACTCGTTTCAACATTCCGGATTTTTTTTTTTCTTCTTTTCCTTTCAGCGCGATTGCCTTCATTCATGAACACGTGGCGTGAAAACGGTCGAATAAAAAATACTATGAAAAA
>CM063505.1:173281322-173286322 GCA_032207245.1 Pardosa pseudoannulata | reverse complement strand
TTGAAATCCACCCCTTCCCCCCTTTTTCGATTGTTTAATGCTATTATTTCAAGCCCTATTTTCCCCGGTTAAAAGCAGGCGATGATTAAATTCATCAATTTACCACATTATAAGTAGATGAAAAAAACTTTTTTTTCTAGCATTATGACGTCATTCCTTTAACCATCTTGTTTAATCATTTCTTATTTTAAATTATTTAAATATCGTCTGCATCATTTTTATGCATTTTATTACGGAACTTAGATATTACGTAAATAATTTTCTTTTATATTTGGCTTAAATAATAGATTAGGTACACATATGTGATAATTTTAAATTTAATCACTGATATTTTTTGTTTCAATGAAAATTTTATCACCCATATGAACAACAAATTATTTTCACAAAAGTCTAGGAGTGTATTTCAAGGACTAATAAATATCTAGCGTTTAAGTTATACATGTTTGAAAATTAAGAAGTTTGTGTGTTTGTCTTTTATACATAACCACACAGTTTGCAATGGATTCTCTAAATTTTGGACATCATTTATATATACCGCCAAATAATCACTGCTGTTAAAAGCTCTGCTATTTATCCTATCACGTAATATGACAATATAAATTAATTAATCTTGGAAACTAACATGCGGTCAGTAAAGATAAACAAATTATTGAGCGTGGACCAGATAGTTCTCAGCCAAAAAACAATCCATTTTTTTACCTGCCTCATAGGATACTTTACAATTCTGGAAAATTAAAAATTATAATGATCCCGTCATATGACGGGCTATATGATAGTAATATAAGTGAATATTTTAACAGCATAACTTAATCTAGAAACAATAATGTTTTTTATATTCTTTAAATGTTGCACGATAAAATATTTATATTTTCACATACTTTATTGCCATTTAAATAATCATTTTAGTAAAATAACTAACTCCCAGATTAAATTAATTGAAGTTAACTAAGTGTAAATTTGATCAATGGGAATTTATCCTCTTTAATTTAAATAGCTTATTCTATATATGAATCGCTTACTTGCATTTTCAGTGACTGGCATTTTTAGGTACTTTGAAACTGGCTTTTTTACAGACAGACAGTAACAAGGATGCAATACAAGGAGTGTCATTTGTCACAATATTCAAGACAACTTCAATCTTGAGTATCATCTGGTTTGAATAAATAGATAATTATCCGGATGATAAGTCTCTCAAAGAATGAATTCAACTCTTGACAATCATCGAGTGAAACAACCATTAAGAAAATTTGATTGCCACAACTATCAAAGCAAAAATGAAACCGGAAAATATTCAATTCTCCTCAATCAAGGCATTTGAGAGTCATTTGACAGAAAGACTCTCCTAGAATCAAACTTTTGAACCTCGTGGGAAATAAAAAACTAACAGGTGTATAAAGAGTTCTAACCTTTTACACTTTGGGGAACTCCTTGAGCTTATCATTTACTTAAAGGTTTAGTTTGGTTTAGTTTGGAGTGCTATGGTCTACTCTTTGCAACACGAGGATTAATGAGACCGGGACCTACAGCTTAAAGCCGATTCCGAACGGCTACGAACATCCATGCTACTGTGGGAATCGAACCCACGAACTCCGGTACCGAAAGCCAACATCCTAACCAATCGGCCATTTTTTTTAAGGAACTTCTTGATACGCCGCAACTTTTAAACAGGTATAAGCTTATCTACCCGAAGTTATGATATGTACATTTAGAATAACATTTAACACGTTGACGGACTATAGCCGCCAAAGCTAAGTTCACTATGTGGCATAACGGCAATAGCCGTCCAAACGAAACTGCCGTTTTTAGACACTACAGCTATAGCCGCACAAATGTGCATTTACTAGCGTACAAGTAGAAGCCTAGTGTCATGTTTTGGAAACAATTTTTTAGGTTGAATTTCGTTTTCCACCTGTTACACGACTTGCAGCTTCAGTATGCACCTGGTTGTTGAAGGGATCGTGTTTTCTCTTGAATTTATTTTTTTGTCCTTTATTTATTGTTGTTTGATTATGAACTACCATTTCGTGTAAAACTCCGCAAAATACTTTGTTGCACAGAAGTATTTGCTTATTTGAGTCATTAAACCTGTCATTTACGTTTTTAAATTTTTGCTGTTATAGCCGCCATCGTCCCATTACTTAGTGTCTAGAGTCCACTGGTGCCATGACGGCTATAGCCGCAACCTAATTAAAGGTGCTGAATTAATCAAAATTAAGTTTATTTAAATAGAAAGAGTAAAACTATATTCCTAATATTCTAAAAATTACAAAAACATATAGTGTTAATTTTCGAACTTCACTTGTTCCAGCTGCCCATCCCTGTGTTAAAATTACAAAAAACAATGTTTTGTAATTATTACTTCGCTTGCAATTAATACCTGCGTTGTGGAAGTGGGTCGTGTGTCTGCTAAGAATGAGCACTGTATCAAAAAATATAGACACAGAATATATCGAAAACTAATAAACTATTTTGTAAAACTAATAGTTTTCAAGGTATGAAAAGTCGAAAATGATATTTTTTTTTTTTTTTTTTTTTTTTTTTTTGTAATTTTTCTAATTTTAAGAGTCGTATGATCCCTTAAGTGACGGGGCCAAACTTTTTAACGATGGACAAGGGAAAATCAACTATGCGTGTCAGGAACTATGAATGCGAGAAAAATAATGTTAGTTTTATGGGGATAAATTCGGGTTCAAGTGAACCAAACGATCAATTCTTGAAAACAAATAATGCGGGAATGATAGATCGAGTTTCCACAGTAGACTATTATGAATTCGAAAAGCATAACGTCGTAGCCGTCAATCTCACCAAGGATTTCGATTTTTAAAAAAATTTCTACGGTGTTGGAACTCTTTCCTGTAGGAAACAAACAATTAGTTTGAAAATACGGCAGGAAACTAACCTTTTAAGTTCAACAATGGCTATCGGCTATTACGTTCAATTATATTAAGTAGGCACTTCCTACAACATTTATAAAATTGATGCTGGAAATGTTTTCATTCGACATATTGTATAAGTAAATATGCGGCCAGAAGTACTGAGTAGAAATTTTATGCAATTTATTGTAGTCCTTTTACGATACAGTAAATGGAAACAATCGGAACAGCTTTGATTCTTCATAAATTTAAAAATTTCAATGTAAAATAAATAAAATGTCTCCTAAAAATTAAAAAAGTTTAACGTGAAAAGAATATATGGACAATACCTTATTTCTTTGTATACCTATTAAATTATATATCTTTTATTAATTTTCTATGATGCGTCAACAGAATTATGGTTTTCCCAGATCTTTTAACACTAGGTTTAAGAGACGCGTCATTTTGAAGCATTTCGAATTTTATAAGGAAAATAACAAAAACTTTTTGCATTTTTATTTTATCTCTTGTGATGACTTTTAACTATTGAACGAGGTAAATATATATTGAAGTCTATTTTTTTAAAAGTGTTGAAATATTGAAATTTTTTATGTGGTATACGGATATGCATCAATTTGACAGGATCGTGATGTAGACAAAATTTTTAGTAAATTAGTTCTATTCTAGCAAATATTACGACAATAATGAGTAGGAATGTACTGACAATACTTCGATCCGTTATCCGATATTTTTATCTCAAAAAGTAATAAGCAACAGTAGAAAGAACGAAATGCAGAATTTCAATTGAAGTCAGAGTGTGAAGAGACTTTGAAGGTTTTAGTTGCTTGGTTCGAGTATTGAAAAATGAAATACTAGAATATTTTTTGAATTAGTAATATTATTGTAAACCTCAATATTACCTCATATTTTCATTTTTTGCTTATAGTATACAGTTATATTCCTTTCTGAGTGTTATAATATGTATTCGGTCATGTGTCAAATTGACGTGTGTTCGTAGAGATAGATGTATATCAGAAACGTCCGTGAGCCTAGTGTTAAATATTCAAAGTAAGTTCTGACTCTCTAGATCAACAGTCGCCAAATGGGGGTCCATGGACTACCAGTGGTCCGTAGCAAATTTTTTATGGTTCGTAGGAAAAACGAATGATTATTTATTTTAAACTTCAACACAACTTTTCATAAAGAGATTTTGAAGGTTTTAGTTGCTTGGTTCGAGTATTGAAAAATGAAATATTAGAATATTTTTTTAATTAGTAATATTATTGTAAACCTCAATATCACCTCATATTTTCATTTTTTACTTATAGTGTACAATTATATTCCTTTCTGAAGGTTATAATATGTATTCGGTCATGTGTCAAATTGACACGTGTTCGTAGAGATAGATATAACAGAAATGTCCGTGAACCTAGTGTTAAATATTCAAGGTAAGTTTTGACTCTCTAGATCAGTTTATCTAGAGAAACTCCCTAGATCAGTTTTGACTCTCTAGATCAGTAAGTTTTGACTCTCTAGATCGGCATAGTGCGGCTCCAGAGCCGCATATGGCTCTTTGGCTCCTTAAGTGCGGCTCTGGCACAAATATCAACGAAAGATACAATAATATTTTCATTTAAAAAAAACTTGATAAGAAAAAAATTACATCTTATTTAGAGAAATTAAAATTCTTCTACAAATCGAGAACTTGTATAATTTTTTGTTTAAGTTAAAAGTTTATAATGTTGTAAAATAGGTAATTAAAAGTTTATATTGTTGTAAAAATGTGATCTTAGTTCACAACACAAGCGGTCTGCTTGAAATGACCTGGAGAAGGAAGACATGATCATTTTCAACGCTTGGAATAGTAGTCTTGACTCTTACGATCGGCTGAAAAATCTCACGTTTGCTGTTCTTTCCCTTTTCGGTTCTACATATGTATGCGAACTATCTTTTTCAAGCATGAACATTATCAAGAGTAAACTGAGAAATCGTTTTATTGGCGAGAACTTGGAATCATGCCTAAAATTAAAAACAACAACATACAAACCTGACTTACTCAAACTTTCCGAGGAGATGCAAGCACATTGTTCGCATTAATAAATATTTATTAAGTATGAAATTTAGTTTTATTTAGTGTACTACTTATTT
>CM063505.1:173271322-173276322 GCA_032207245.1 Pardosa pseudoannulata | reverse complement strand
AATTGAACTAAACGGGACCATAACTTATCACAGGCGAGTAGCAAAAATTCGACATATTCAGATGTCTTGCTAAAACACGTGTTTCACAACAACCTAAAAGTGGTTCGTCAAACGCCCTGAACATGTTTTACGGGCAGGCTTCTATGACACGGAAAAGTAGCATCTCCGAGGTTCATGACCCTTCAGCAACGCAAAGCTGAAGGTCGATTTTTTTTCCCAAAAAAGACGCAGCATCCTTGAAAGATTTGGCGAAGACTTAACAGATTTTTTTTTTCATTTTACTTACATTTCGTTTTATTCGTGTAATTCTCATTTCTTTTTCCTTACATAGAAAACCTTTCGTATTTACTAAGTTGTGCTGTATATATAATTTATGCAAATAGGATAAATTATGCAAACCAAATTAAGCTAATTAGTTAATAAAGTGTGTAAAGTAATTTAAATCGGAGAATATTCGTAAAACTAGATTAAAAGACCTGAGGCATATTGCACCTCCAATATGATTTCAGTAATAAATGCCAGATATATGAATCTTCGTTTTTTTTCTTACATATAATTAGTTTTTTTTCCTTGTTTCTATCTGTTCAGATCAAATAAGTTTTTCAACTTTTAAAGTTTACAACTTTTTAAATGGACGGTAGACGTTACAGAATTTGTTATTGAAAATTATTAACTTAGAGCTATGGAACTGCTTACTTATATACATTGAAGTATAACTAAATCTGTCCCATTAGAAAAAAAAAATTAAT
Organism: Pardosa pseudoannulata; assembly: GCA_032207245.1. Classification (NCBI taxonomy): domain Eukaryota; kingdom Metazoa; phylum Arthropoda; class Arachnida; order Araneae; family Lycosidae; genus Pardosa; species Pardosa pseudoannulata. Next base: position 173,275,573 of record CM063505.1, on the reverse strand, counting down.
CACATATTTTTTGAGACATTTTGTTAGTTTTTTAAATGTTTAATGAATGCTAACTTTCAACTTTTTCTTCTATTTTTGCCTTATTATTTTTTTAAGTTTCTTTTAAAGGGACATATTTGTAACTTCTTTGAAGAACTCTTTTGGAAATTATTAACTTAGAGTTATGACTAACGTGACCATTTATTTTTTTACTCAAAACGGGACATTGGTTTATTTAGGTACAATCATAGGTAGTCAATGAAAAAAAACAACACTTTTTTAAAGTTATTCATTCAGAAAAAGTTAGTTTGCTTAAAAGTTAAGAATCACAAAATATAGGTACCCAAAATGTTTAGTTAATTTATATTTATCAGAAGAACAAATTTGTTTTAATATAGCTGGTGACGATTTCAAGTAAGAATTAAACTCTTGGCACGTTTTTTTTTATATTCACCTTAATTATCAACATCGCCTTTAGAACTGAAATTTGTAAGTGGGTTTTCTCAGATGTACACAATTTGTTCATAATAGAAAATACTCTTTCTACTGTAGCAGGCAAACATAAAATATATTCAACAATAGAATCACAATAATAACAATAGAAAAGTTAGAATAACAATAGAAAAGTTTTTATGCTGAAGATTGTTGGCGCGAAAGTGTTTGAATACTTCCACCCAACGGGTTTGCGTAAAAACATTTAAATTATTTCATTTCGTTATTTTTTGCGATGAAATGTAATTAGAAATTAATGAAAATTCGTCAAAACCTTCAGTATCTTTATTACAATCAATATATTGTTTTTTCAATTAATACATCCAGAGATTTTCCCGTAGTTTCTAAAAATGGAACAATTTTGCGTCCCACAGTCCATTTCGGGGACACCGAGACTCGTAATTGTAAAAATGGACAGTCCTATTTAAAACGGGACGTCTGGTCACGTTAGTCATGACTCTTCCTACAAATAGATATTGAAGTATGATTAAATTAGACACATTTAGAAAAATTAATCAAATCATTTTTTTTTTAATTTAATTTTTTGAGTTTGATGTTTACTTTTTAAAAATTTTCACGGGTATTAACTTTTAATTTGTTTCTTCTATTTTTGCATTATTATTTTTTTCAATATCTTTTAAAGGAACATGAAGGCGGGTAAGTAGAAATCCACTTACCCGCAAAGTAACTCTTGAAATTTGAAAATTAGAAACTAAATTTTTCACGATATATATAAATTAAAAACAAATTCTGTAAACTTTTAGCCCTTTTTAACTTTTAAATTGTCGGATACATTTTTAAAATTCAAAGTTTACAGAATAAAACGAATATTTTGCTTCAAACTGATATAAACATTTAGTTTATAATATATTCCAAAAGTGATCTTACAAGAGGGTTTCATTCTTTTCATTTAGTTATATATACATGCGTACACATGCTAATATACATGCATATTCTATAAATGAAAAAGATTAATATAAATAGCTTTAGACCAGTCGCTTAAAGTGTTACCTTTGAATATTGGCCTAACCAGTCACAGTTTCGATTCGCGACTACATTGATGGGCAAGTTAGGTTGGGTTTTCTTTTACATGAGAGCTCTGTATCAGTGTTTCGAACAGAAATATTTTTCGTTCCGGGTCAAATATATATATATATATATATATATGTGTGTGTGTGTGTGTGTGTGTGTGTGTGTGTGTGTGTGTGTGTGTATCGGTTCAATTCCGGTTTTCGCTCCTCCAAAAATAACAGTTTTCGGTTCAGTTACGAATGAATAATTTTTTGTATATTCGTATTTGTACTAAAATATAATTCTATCTTAAACGAAAATGTGCAATTCTATCAAAATTTAGAGGATTTTATTCTTTTTTTTTTTTTTTAATTAGTGCACTATGTGAATTTATATGTACAATACGAGCAGCGAGCAGAGAACGGCAATCATTGGTATTGTTATCCATTATCCAAATTGTATTTGACATCAGAACATTCAACTGAATTCAATCTGCTTTCTACAAGTAGTTTAATGCGAAACCGAAACAGAAAAGTACTAGTGAACATGAAAACTGAAAATCGAGAAGCGATGGACATGAAGTTTGGTTTGGTTTGGAATGCTACGGTCTACTCTTTTTAAACATGGGGGCTAACGAGACCGCGACCTACTGTTTAAAAGCCGATTCCGAACGGATACGAACCTCTATGCCACAGTGGGTACTTACCATTAACTTCGATACCGACGATGTGCATCCTAACCATTCGGCCACCATTTAGCAGAACGCTCGTAAAATGACGATAATTATATGGTTGACGATCAATTAGAAAATGTTGATAAGATGGTTACAGTAACAGAATGACTGAAGATCGAACCAAAATGAACTGATATTTTTTTGTTCTGTTCAGATTCGGTTTTCGTTCCGACTAAAATTAAATTTTTTTTTTCGATTTTCGGTTCAGTTCCGGTCTGAAACCCTGCTTTCTGTCTACAGAAAACCCTCAAAGAGGCAACCTTTCTCTCCACATGGGTGTGATGTGGATTCATCCCATGTGCTGCACCCAGTTCAGCGACAAAAGCCATAGAAATAATCCATAGCCTTGGATTCGCCTAGGTGAAAGTCCCTGTGTTGGACAGCTCCCTTCATTAGTTTGGTTTGAAATGTTACGACCAATTTTTCGCCACCCTTGGGATTTTGAGTTGGACCTGGTCTCATAACCCCGATTATGAGATTTATTGCTTTACATCGATTCTGAATGGCTACGTAGAACTATATCAGTAACAGAATTCGAACCTGCAAATACCAGAACTGAAAAGCAGCGCTCGCCGATTCATCAATTTTTAAAGTCTCTCAAGGGTTAGAAAGCCTAATAAAGATATTCTTAAAAAAAGATTTTGTGCTTCTTATGATTTGGCAAAGAATACACATTAAACTTCTTATGTCAAGTAGAAGTTAATCATATTTTTATTCTCTGGACACCATTTATATAGATACGAAAAATATATTTATTTTACCTGGATTCGATTCCCAGGAATGGAAATCGAATCTGCAAACATGTGTTTCAAATAACGGTGCCCTGCCAACTTGAGTATCTCCTACCTGAAAAGACAAAAATGTTACAAAAGATTTTAGTAGGAAACAAACAACATTTAATAAAATAAATCAAAAATATTTTAAAAATCAATTTTAAAAATTTTGCTAACTTGTCTCTTAATCAAAAAATTTCAATTAAAAATTAAAATTTTAAACAACAGTCAAAGAAAAAAAAAATAAAAAAAAATCGTTGAATTAATAGAAAAACGGAAAAAACTAAAAAAAAAAAAAAAAATTTAAAACAAATTAATAATGTAATTTAGTTTTTTTTTGATGTAGAAAATTTCAACTGTAAAATCTTATAAATCTCTAAAATATTAAAGACAATAAAATAGAATTTATTTTTATATAATTTAAAAAAAAAATTTAAATTAATTTAATAAGATATTTATTTTTATTGACTTTTTATGTTAAAAATAAAAATCTTTAATATTAGAAAATTTGAAAGTAACATAGAAAATTTTAATCTATATGATTTTCTGAAAAAAAATTAAAAATGAGATGTAAAAAATACAAAAAAAAATAAAAAAAAATAAAAGATTTTAAATGTATAAAAGGAAATTTAAATATCAAAAAATCTAAAAAAGGATTTTTTTATAAATTGCACTTTAAGAAAAAAATGCTATATGTTTTGATTTTGATCTGTATAAATGCCATATCATGTTCCAAAACTAGTTCTACAATCCCTTCCAAATAGTAAAAAAATTAAAATAAAAAATTTAAAATTGAAATTTTAATAATATATATATTAATAGCGAGTTGAGTGCCCGAAAAAATAAAGAAAAATATAAGAAGAACATAATAAAAATAATTCTTGAATTAAACTCGAAAAAATAAAAAAAAAATCGAAAAATAAAATAAAGTTCTTATTTTGTATTGTTTCTGATCTATAGTTTTTTGTGTTGATTTGTATTTGCACACGATTTTTATGATCCGATCGTTATCATTCCGTATCCCAAATAGCTAGTTGATCAAAGTCAATTAGTAAAAAATTAAAAATAAAAAACATATTAAAATTGAAATTTAATAATCAGACAATATTATTACGAGTTATACCAAAAATGGAGAGAAGGAATTAAAAGAAATAATAAAATGTTTACTTCTTGAAAAACTCGAAAAAATAAAAGTGAAAAAAAGATAAATATTTAACAAATATTTGCTTCGATCTGTTTTATTCTGCAGTCTATAGCAAAAGT
>CM063505.1:173208822-173266322 GCA_032207245.1 Pardosa pseudoannulata | reverse complement strand
AAGCATATTTTATCAACTAAAATGACTAAACATGTGTTTTTAATTAAACTGTGCATATTATTTCATCCTGTTACCTCTGTGCTACTTGCAAAAGTTCACGAAAATTGGTCATTTACGCTGCCCGCAGTCATGGCTTCCAATATGGTTCTCGAATCTTTGCAACTTTGAAATCCCTGATTTAAACTGATGCATCCTTGGATTAACAAAGAGTACGGGAAGTTAAAGGATGTTAAATGGGAACAATTTATTTTTAATTCTGACATTGTTTCTATGGGGCTTTTGAACGATTAACTTCTACAATATTTCGATTTGTTTAGATTTTTATAAATTAATCTGCAAATATTCCTTAACACTTCACAGTCTGGTACTTATATAAGAAGATTTATTTCGGCATCTGCCATGTTAAAGGATGTTAACCGAGAACAATTTATTTTTAATTCTGGCATTGTTTCTACGGGGCTTCTGAACTATTAACTTCTAGAATATTTCGATTTGTTTCGATTTTTATAAATTAATCTGCAAATATTCCTTAACACTTCACAGTCCGGTACTTATATAAGAAGATTTATTTCGGCATCTGCCATGTTAAAGGATGTTAACCGGGAACAATTTATTTTTAATTCTGGCATTGCTTCTATGGGGCTTCTGAACTATTAACTTCTAGAATATTTCGATTTGTTTCGATTTTTATAAATTAATCTGCAAATATTCCTTAACACTTCACAGTCCGGTACTTATATAAGAAGATTTATTTCGGCATCTGCCATGTTAAAGGATGTTAACCGGGAACAATTTATTTTTAATTCTGGCATTGTTTCTACGGGGCTTCTGAACTATTAACTTCTAGAATATTTCGATTTGTTTCGATTTTTATAAATTAATCTGCAAATATTCCTTAACACTTCACAGTCCGGTACTTATATAAGAAGATTTATTTCGGCATCTGCCATGTTAAAGGATGTTAACCGGGAAACAATTTATTTTTAATTCTGGCATTGCTTCTATGGGGCTTCTGAACTATTAACTTCTAGAATATTTCGATTTGTTTCGATTTTTATAAATTAATCTGAAAATATTCCTTAACACTTCACAGTCCGGTACTTATATAAGAAGATTTATTTCGGCATCTGCCATGTTAAAGGATGTTAACCGGGAACAATTTATTTTTAATTCTGGCATTGTTTCTACGGGGCTTCTGAACTATTAACTTCTAGAATATTTCGATTTGTTTCGATTTTTATAAATTAATCTGCAAATATTCCTTAACACTTCACAGTCACAGTCCGGTACTTATATAAGAAGATTTATTTCGGCATCTGCCATGTTAAAGGATGTTAACCGGGAACAATTTATTTTTAATTCTGGCATTGCTTCTATGGGGCTTCTGAACTATTAACTTCTAGAATATTTCGATTTGTTTCGATTTTTATAAATTAATCTGAAAATATTCCTTTAACACTTCACAGTCCGGTACTTATATAAGAAGATTTATTTCGGCATCTGCCATGTTAAAGGATGTTAACCGGGAACAATTTATTTTTAATTCTGGCATTGTTTCTACGGGGCTTCTGAACTATTAACTTCTAGAATATTTCGATTTGTTTCGATTTTTATAAATTAATCTGCAAATATTCCTTAACACTTCACAGTCCGGTACTTATATAAGAAGATTTTATTTTCGGCATCTGCCATGTTTAAAGGATGTTAACCGGGAACAATTTATTTTTAATTCTGGCACTGTTTCTATGGGGCTTCTGAACTATTAACTTCTAGAATATTTCGATTTGTTTAGATTTTTATAAATTAATCTGCAAATATTCCTTAACACTTCACAGGCCGGGACTTATATAAGAAGATTTATTTCGGCATCTGCCATGTTAAAGGATGTTAACCCGGGAACAATTTATTTTTAATTCTGGCATTGTTTCTACGGGGCTTCTGAACTATTAACTTCTAGAATATTTCGATTTGTTTCGATTTTTATAAATTAATCTGCAAATATTCCTTAACACTTCACAGTCCGGTACTTATATAAGAAGATTTATTTCGGCATCTGCCATGTTAAAGGATGTTAACCGGGAACAATTTATTTTTAATTCTGGCATTGCTTCTATGGGGCTTCTGAACTATTAACTTCTAGAATATTTCGATTTGTTTCGATTTTTATAAATTAATCTGAAAATATTCCTTAACACTTCACAGTCCGGTACTTATATAAGAAGATTTATTTCGGCATCTGCCATGTTAAAGGATGTTAACCGGGAACAATTTATTTTTAATTCTGGCATTGTTTCTACGGGGCTTCTGAACTATTAACTTCTAGAATATTTCGATTTGTTTCGATTTTTATAAATTAATCTGCAAATATTCCTTAACACTTCACAGTCCGGTACTTATATAAGAAGATTTATTTCGGCATCTGCCATGTTAAAGGATGTTAACCGGGAACAATTTATTTTTAATTCTGGCACTGTTTCTATGGGGCTTCTGAACTATTAACTTCTAGAATATTTCGATTTGTTTAGATTTTTATAAATTAATCTGCAAATATTCCTTAACACTTCACAGTCCGGTACTTATATAAGAAGATTTATTTCGGCATCTGCCATTATTTCGTAACTTTGCGGTAAGTGCACGTGAACTATGAATTCTTTTATAACTTTTTTAGTTTTCAATGTATTTTAATAAAGTTTATTATAATTGCTCTTAGCAGTATCTTTTTGAAAGCTTTTATTTTAGACATTTATATATATTTATTTATGCAGAATAGCTAAAAGTAGGAATATTCAGTAAAAGAAATTATGTCTAAAAATTCCTTTTTATCGTGCTGCATTATGTTACTTAAAAAAAATTCTTAACCCTTTAAAGGTCACCTACATAAATTCTTTGGAATTTGATGAAATTACTTTATAAATATTATCTATAAACCTTATAAACGCAAAATGTTTAAAAAATTTTTTTACAATATAGAGGGTTTGCCTTAGAGGATATTATAGGAGGGATTAACTGATAAATCCATCCCTAGAAGCTAGAATACAATACTTTTTAAAATTTTAATTATATTGGAAGAACAATAAATAAGTGTTCTTAAAAAAGTATAATAAATAAATAGTTCAACAATTTATAAGTGTTGTTTGAATATATACTTTTGTGTAGGGTCATAAATGAAAAAAAAAAATCGAATGACAAACTTTCCAGGTACAGCAAGTATAAATACAAAAAGAAAATTGATTAAATGCAGAAAAAAATAAACTCAATTCAGCACTATCATCTATTATAAGCTTTAAATGTCAAAACATATAAAAATTTTGAAAGAACCATTCATATTTCTCCAAAAATTAGAGAAGAAAAAAATGTTTAACAAGAGGTTTTGCTGTGAAACCACTGTCCGCTAAAGGCTTAAATTATGAATATTTTTGAAATTTATGGCACCCTCTAAAACAGTGGTGGGCAAATACTTTTAAGCGCGGGCCAAAATGAAAATTTCAAAATGTCTCCCCTTAGGACTATACGCGTACGCTTGAACACACGAATGTTTTAGGAGGAGTTTTTTCCCTGACCAAGAAATTTTTCGACAAAAACACTATAAGTATCATTTTAAAGCATTTGGACAGAGAAATTTGACAGTTAATAAAAGATAATAGTAATAATAAATTGTCTTACTTAGGTGTATATGCGAACAGTTTGTGCCCAGTAAAATATGTCACGTAATTTTTAAAGAAATATGATCCATTATATTAAATTAATGGTTATTAAATAAATCAGTTAATGAAAGATTTTTTTTATATTTTTATCTTAATGATACAAATTATTTTATTTTGATCATAGTTATTACATTTTTATATTATATTACATTTTGTAAATATAATAGTAAATAGAATTATAAAAATAAAAAGACAAACAGAGGAGTGGACGTTCAATTCTATATAGTAAGCCGACCACACGCTTTATGAGAGTATGTATGCTGCATACATTAAAGTAGGAATATGGTTTCTGATCAAATTATAATACTTTCTATTATTTATATATTTTTCATTATTTATATGTACACTACGCATACAAATACTGTTGACTTCAACAAAATCGCAAATAAGAGATTAAAAAAATTGCATGATTTTGCATAATTGTAGGATTTTTCAACGGGCCTGATAAAGTAAACAAAAAGGCCGGATCCGACTCGAGGGCCGCCTTTTGCTCCTGCTCTAAAAACATGATCTTTTAATGCAAAAGTGCTGGAAAATTTACAAAACTGTTGAGGCTATACTGTTTTGGTATATTCCTTTGCTGCGGACCCTGAAAAAGGGACACAAAAACACTAAATCAATAAGAATTTTTCTATGAAAATAACAATGAAGAAAAAATAATAATTTTTTATACAATTTATGTGATTGCCTTAATTATTATAAGAAATAATTAGAATATGATTCTTTCCAGTCAATAATCTTTCATTTATAGTCTTATGGTAACATCTAATATAAATATTATATATATTTTATATAATATACATATATATTAACAAAAATAATAAATCAACAGAACATTTAACTTATAATTTTTTAAAATATTATTAATATTAGAAAAAAAGTAATTTTTAGTATTTTAAAGGAATAATTTTATAAAAAAATATACTTTTCTCGTTTTTATTTACTGAATATATTTTTTTACAAATTTAAAGAATGATTCAATTTTTGTTTGATTTTTTGTTCATTGGTAACTACATAATTTCACATTTATATTAGGATGTTTCATAAAGCGAAATGAGTTGCTCCATCATTTTACATTTCTTCAGATTGTTTTCAGTTTCATCGTCATTTGGATCATTATCCTCTTCGCCGTCCGTTTCTCGTATCTTAGAGTCCTCGCTGTGCCCAGTCCCTTAGTCCCAGAGAGTATCTTACTGAAGATTGCTTCTGGGTCTGGTTCAACACATGTTATTAACTCATCGTCCATGGTAACATAATCTTCAAAATTAACTCCATCAGAAACTGGCAAGGGAGATAGAAGAAGCTCATCCTCTTGCACCGATGTTGTAGCTGTAACAAATCCGGTTTTCTTGTAGCAGTTCTTAATCGTGGCTTACGTAACTTTATTCCATGCAGAATTAATCCAATGAACAGCATTCAAAACATTTACTGACGCAGCTGTTGATGATGCCAACTCAGAAGGACCACAGGTTTGTGCTTTCGTGATCACCCATTCCAGAAGTTGAGCTCTATAGTGCACTTTGAAGGACTGAATAATGCCTTGAACTAAAGATTGGGTTTTCGAAGTTGTGTTTGGAGGCAAATATTTTAGCTTCACATTTGTGAGATTATTCACTTTTGGGTGGCTGGGGCAGTTATCCACGGTAAGTAGAATAGACCTCTTCTTTTTCCTCATTTCTGCTTTAATTCCTCTAACCCTCTCTTCAAATAACGCACTGGTCATCCAAACAGATTTATTCGCTCTCCAAAAAACAGGAAGGTCATCCGATTTTACATTTTTAAATGCACGGGGTTTTGCGGTTTTGCCGATCACCGTAGGCTTCAATTTTTCTCCAGTCATACTAGCACATAGAAGAACAGTAAAACGCTGTTTTGAAAGTTTTCCTCTTTTGCAAGAGTCACCCTTCATTACTAGAGTTCTATCCGGCATTGATTTAAACAAGAGACCTCATTCATCAGCATTAAAGATATCCTCATCTTTAAAACCTTTAGCAAACTCTGGGAATTTTTCAGTAAACTTCTCCACCACTTCAGCTGAAACCTCATTCGATTACCCACACAAAACTTTTTGAGAAATCTCGCATCTTATTTTGAATTTTTCAAGCCAACCTGCTAACGCTTGGAAGTCCTCAATTTCGAATTATTTTGCAATTTGTTTTGCTAATTCCTGAAGCATAGGCCCCGATATTTTTGCATTAATTGATCTCATCTCTGTAAACCAACGAAATGTGGCTTCATTCACAGCGTCGTCTCGTTTTCCTTTGAAGTTCCCCTCTTTCGGAAGAATATCTTTCCAGATATTCTTCCTTGCGTTTTAAAATATTGCTCACTGCTGCTTTCCAGAAAATTAAGAAGTTCCACTTTCTCCTTTAGTTTAAGTTCTCTTAGAGCTTTTCTTTGAGCCATTTTTAATAAAAATTGGCAAATAAACGACTGGTACTGCCACTACGCGATGTCAGAAAAAAAAAACAGAACGTGTTTCATATGTGAGCGATACACGTTATTTTCCAATTCTGCGTAGTTCGTTCAATGCTACACCGCTACACACATACCCCACTCTCCTGACCTTTTTCGACAGATTTCAGCAATTACAGCCAATCCAAGAAATGAAAGCATGCAAAGAACTAGAATATCATTTCTCCTTAACAAGAGGCCTGGCTATCTCTGGTTTTTCCCTCCCATACTACCATACTGAAAGGGAACAATGAATGAACACCAAAGAGTGGTGGGGGATCACGAGTGTTGCTCAGATAATCCGAATGACTGATAAAGAAATTCCTGGAAACCAGGTGGAGAATAGTGGGAGGAAAAACCTAATTCAAGAAAACATCAGTGGTCAAGTTACAGAGAGTAAAACCTACTAAAAATTGGTCAACATACAACTTACGGAGGTGGTCAACATAGAGAGGTAAATCGCCATTGAAAATGCGTTGTGACCATCCAAACTAATAAATTTCGGTCAACATGAGGATGGTCAACTAAATTTCTTTTTCAAATATATATATATCCCCTACATAATTTTTAATAGCCTAATTTAAAATTTTTGAAGCGATGTACCTGGAATGGATTCCTCGGCTAAGGGCAGGCGATTAAATTTATCAATTTATTCACGTAATAAATAGGTAAAAATAACATTTTTTTTCTAGCATTATGACGTCATTCCTTTAACCATCTCATATAATCATTTCTTGTTTAAATTATTTAAATATCGCGTGCATTATTTTCATACGTTTTATCGCTGAACTTACATATTAAGCAAATAATTTTCTTTTATATTTGACTTAAATAATAGATTAAGTATATAAGTGATAATTTTAAATTCAATCATCGATTATTTTTTGTTGTAATGAAAATTTTATCATCGGTATTAACAATAAATTCTTTTCATATAAGTCGAGGACTACTAAATATCTAACTTTTAATTTATATATATTTGGAAATTAAGAAGTTTGTTTGTTTGTTATACATAACCACATGGTTTGACTAAATGAATTCCATGTGATTCTAAACTGCATTACAGGATCGGGAGACTCTAGAGGAGTATGACGATAAATAAACTATTGAGAGTGAACCAGATAATTCTCAGCCAAAAAACAAACCATTTTATTACCTGCCTCATTGGGTTTAACATGAATATTTAAAAATATCACTGATATATGTGCAATACCAGTCGAAAAGATATGTTTAAAAGATTTTTTTATGTTGAAAAAGCTAATTTTTTGTTCATTTTTTTTTCTCATCAATAGTTTTAATACTCCCTTTAAAAGTAATATATGTCAGGTAAATAAGACACTCGGATAAAATTTCTTTTTCAAATAAGGAACATTACATATTTTAATGAAATTTAAGTATCACGATATATATGAAACAATACCAGTCGAAAAGATATGTTTAAAAGATTTTTTTTAATGTTGAAAAAACTAATTTCTGTTCATTTTTTTTCTCATCAATAGTTTTAATACTCCCTTTAAAAGTAATATATGCCAGGTAAATAAAAAACTCGGAATAAAATTTCTTTTTCAAATAATGAACATTACATATTTTTAATGAAATTTAAATATCGATATATATGAAACAATACCAGTCGAAAAGATGTATTAAAAGATTTTTTTATGTTGAAAAAAGCTAATTTCTGTCTTTTTTTTTTTTTTTTCTCATCAATAGTTTTAAGATCCCTTTTAAAAGTAATATATGAGGTAAATAAGAAATTCGGAATAAAATTTCTTTCTCAAATAATGAACTTTACATATTTTTCATGAGAATTAGGTAACTTACTATATGTAATTGATAAAAATACCAGTTCAAAAGAAGGGTTTAAAAGATTTTTTTATCTGTTGAAAAAAGTAATTTCTGTTCATTTTTTTACTTATCATAGTTCTGAAACTTCCCTTAGAAATAATATCCATTGATTAAAACATTGTTTAGGTTTTTAAAAATTATTGTGGTGGTTTTTATTCGGTGCTAAAGTACATTTTTAATCAGCTAAAGTAAATTCAATTTAAATGTTTTAATTATACCTCACAAATAATATATAAAGAAATTATTTGTCGAATAAAAAAAAAGTATATTATCACGATATTTCGCTATATTTATTTAATACAAAAATAAGTTCATTTCAAAACAAAATATCAAGAGTGATTATTTTTTACTCGTTACTTTAAAACTCTTTTTTAAGAATTTCGTGATATGTTTATAAAATGTATTTTAACGCCGAGTATGCGTTACAAAAATTTCAAAACAATCTTGTTTTATTTTTCTAGAGGTAGCATGACGAAATTTAATTAGATATCAATAATATCAAAATACATTCGTAATACATTCCAGCTAATTTCCATGATACTTCAGTAAAGATATTTTTTTTGACTGGGGCTCATTTAAACTTGATTAAAAGTGAAAAATAGTCAAGAAAGGTTTTTAACAAAATTTCCTTTTAACCAGATGTTATACGATGTTTCAGTTTCGCTAACGGAAGTCGTGGGTGCTCACTGTTAGAAACAGTTTTGCCTGAACCTATTTATGTAGTTCTTATCCTTGGAGTTGCAGAACTTCGAAAGGTTTCTCGGCGACCCAGCTTTACTTTTGGGTCATTAAGCAAAGATAAAAAAATATACTAATGCAGAATTCGTAATGGAATTACTAATTATTTGTAAGTCAGTAACTATATTACGTATATAGTAACCCAAGGAACGTTAGTTTTATGCAGAAAAACTAAGCAAAAATTGTTAGAATACATTTTAACCTTTGATTCGACTTGGCTTGCTTTGAATGGGTTCACTCTCTTTTTTTCTCTTGTTGGGGGGCATATTAGACCTTTTAATGTCTAAAAATAATATTTAAATTTTTTCTAGGCCTAAAGGTAAACGAAATGCGGGATGCACAATATAATTTTAGTTTAATATATATATAATATATATATATACAATCACAGTCTCTTATTTTCTCCTCTTGTTGGAGGGCTTATTAGACCTTTTAATGGCTAAGAAAAATATTTAAATTTTCTGTAAGCCTAAAGGTAGACGAAATGCGTGATGCACAATATAATTTTAGTGTAAAATATATATACAATCGCAGTCTCTTTTTTTCTCTTGTTCGAGGGCTGATTAGACCTTTTAACGTCTAAGAAAAATATTTAAATTTTCTGTAAGCCTAAAGGTAAACGAAATGCGCGATGTACAATATAATTTTAGTCTAAAATATATATTTACATAAGTAAGTCAGTAACTATATTACGTATATAGCAACCCAAGAACGTTATTTTTATGCAGAAAAAAAAGAAACAAAAATTGTTAGAATACATTTTAGCCTTTGATTTGACTTGGCTTGTTTTGAAGGGCTACAGTCTCTTTATTTTTTTCTTGTTGGAAGGCTGATTAGACCTTTTAACGTCTAAGAAAAATATTTAAATTTTCTCTAAGCCTAAAGGTAAACGAAATGCGTGATGTACAATATAATTTTAGTGTAAAATATATATACAGCTATAGTCTCTTTTTTTTTCTCTTGTTGAAGGACTGATTAGACCGTTTAACGTCTAAGAAAAAAATTTAAATTTTCCCTAAGCCTAAAGAGAAACGAAATGCGTGATGTATAATATAATTTTAGTGTAAAATATATATTTACATAAATACATGATCAAGGAGTTAATTTTAAGCCTATATATATATGTGTGTGTGTATAAAATATCAAGTTCTTCGAAACTATCCCAATTCACGTTTTATCTTTCTTAATTGTAACTTTCCCAGAAACTCAAATTAAAACCAAGGACTTGATTCTTATGAGATTGCATTTCTTTCTTAATTCTCAAGTAATTGCGTAATTTCTCTCTCCTTAGATGGAAATTTCACAAATCAACAGATCCACGCTTGTCTTTTGTCTGGGTTAGACGTACCCGACAATTCTTCATTTTTAAGGCAACAGTAGACATTCAGAGCAAAACTTTTTTTTTAATTGAATTTGCTTGAAAATTGACTATGTTATTAGTAGTATTGATATATAAATATTTCAAAAATTTAAAGGCAAAATATTAATGATTTTGGAGTTATTAATTATTAATTGTTTCATAATTAGATTAATTGAAAATGCTCCAGGCATTAGTTTTGCATAAAATATGATACAAAATTTTTAAGTATATCTTATAGACTTTACAAAGAAATGGTACTTGTTTCCATAAGCATTCATAAAAATATAAAAAAGAAAAAATGATTATTAAGATGATACCCTGGTTTTGCAGAATAAACAGCTATAGCGGTTAATTAAAATGCATAACTAACATATTATATGCTTCAAAACATACCCGTTTCAACTAGACTTTATTTTATAAGCTCAAACGTAAATAATACTGGAATTTCAGAGACAATGATCTATTTTCAATGCGCCTGAAGTACTTTAAACATTTGTAATATATGAAAATTTTACTTCTGAGTAAACAGTATTTGAAGTTATTCTTGCTATAAATCATAAAATATTAATTATTAAATGCTGCATAAGATATGAATATTACTTACCTTAGATATATTAAATTGCACATTAAATATTAAATCAGTGAAAACTGTAAGAAAATAATATTTTGACAAAACAGAATCAGTCGTTATTGGACTAGGTACCTTGGTAATAACGCTTTACTTTACCTGCTCAAAAATTGAATGCTGCTATTTATAACTTTTTTCGATTTTTATAACTTCATACCAAATTAAAAAACTTTATATTTATGCAATAAATAATATTTAATTTATTTTAAATGAGTCTATTTCCTTACCACCCAAATGGGGTAAGACCCTTAGGCGCGTTTATTTTATTGTGGTTCCCCCCAGGGGTCTAATCATCAAGGCTACATGTAATTAAAAACAACCCAGGACCATAAGTAGTGCCTTCGTGCTTCTCTTTTTTAGAATTTAAAACTTTTATCTTTAAAAATCTTTTTGAAAATGCTGGCTTTGATTCTGAAGATCGCAGAACTTTTTTGCTGATTTTTGCGTTTGTTTTCCTTTCAGCAATGGATATATAATCTGCATTAATTTATACATTTTTATACAAAATAAAAGATATTAAGTATCTGCCTGGTCTTTTAGTGATTCATACCAATGTATTCCAAAGACCTTTCAGGATATGACTGCTGTAATGTTTCATTGCAAAACAAGTAATGGAAACTAAAATTATGGGATATATCTCCAATGGGTGGGATCCTGTCGATCTTGAATTAAAAAAAGCAAAATATCAATACTGTAGAACCTCTTTTTAACGACCCCACGATACAACGACCCCTTCGTTAGAACGACCGTCTTAAAAAGTCCCAATTATTTTACCATAGGAATAATGTTAATTTTGAATCATTACAACGACCCCAAGCGTATTATTTTTCGTTAGAGTGGCCACCAATTTTAGACCGCAAAACTCATGATCAAGTGGGCTATTTTAAAATTATTTTACTGTGGTGCAGCTTGCAAGAAACCTGTACTCCTCTCTTTGTGTCTGCTTAAAGGGACCCTTTCGTCACGACATTGATGTCCTAGGTAGATGACACTCCAGACACTAATGAAATGACCCAGCTCCTCAGTGTCAAATTTCAGGATCTTCAATTATATTTTAATGAGTTTGTTGCGGTACGACACTTTACAGTGAGCGAAGAAAATTTGAATGGAGACGATTTTATTGCCCGTATTACCGGAAATGAAGAAATCTGCGAACCGACGGAGAAGAAATCGCCCAAGCTTTTGGAAAAGTTAATGAAAAGAAGCCTTCAAAGCAATCAATGCCTTGAGCCAATATTTTGAAGGACAATTTAATTCTGAAAATATTCCTTCAAAATCTAACAGATATGAAATCAGTGATAATGAAAAATTTCCAAATGAACTTGAAACAGGCGTCAATCAAAAACTTTTTTTCAAAAATTCAGTAATGGAAATACAAATAAATAGAAGTGTTCCCTAGGTATGTACTGTTGCAATCATTTCTCATTTTGCTCATTCTTTTTATTATTTTTTCAATTCGCTACAGCGATCGTTACAACGACCATATAATGTTGGTCCCACAGGGGTCGTTTTACCGAGGTTCTACTGTAATTTGCTTTGAATCCCTTAACATTTTTTAATCTAGTTTCGGAGATTTTTTTTCAATTTGTAAATTCTCTCTAAAATAAATTTCGAGAAAAACTAAGAAATAATACTTCTTTCACACTCTTATGTCAGAAAATATTTTTTTGAAGTTTTTATCAATAAATACCTTTTAAATTAATTTCCATTTTTTTTTTTCATTCAATATTTGTGTTCTTCACAGAACAGATAAAAAGGATAAAAGCTTTGACAGACATTTACTGTGAATTGCGAAATATTGTACAAGACATCAAATGCTTACCAAAGGCGGTTGAATTTAATCTTTATAGAGATAAAGAGTGAGAAATAAATGAAGTCTACAGATAAACAAACACGATGTAAAAAAAAGCTGTGCATTAAAATTAGAAAGAAAAAGTTTGCACGTGAATTGAAATTAAAAACAGATTATTGTATCACAGATTGCAATTCAATATTTTTTTTATCAGCAGTTGCAAAATTTTTTAGAAATGTTTTATTGGTTTATTTCAGTGAACTTATGGTAGGGCTGTTCAAAATCCTACATTGCATATATAAACAACTTTAAATAACGATTTAATTGTATATCGATGTATGGGATTACATTTTCATGTTTTATTGATTGTTTTATATTAATTATATTTTAGGTTTTAATTTTTATTACATTATATCAGGTTAAACGAGTTAAATCAGTTGATTTAAATCAATTTTTAATATTGAATTTTTAAAAAGGTTAGTACTAATAAGAAAAGTTAGTAATAAGCACAATAAAAATATTCACTACCCAGAGTTGCTCCCAGATGGTTTCAGGAGGCTGCTGCACCCTGTCTGTCCTTGTATTATTAAATATAGATCATATAGCAATCATTGATTTAAATCATTTTTAAAGATTGAATTTTAAAAAAATCTGTTAGTAACAACACAATAAGGAAATATTGACAACCCAGAGTTGCTCCCAGATGGTTTCAGGAGGCTGCTGTACCCTGCCTGTCCTTGTATTATTAAAATAGCAAAATAGAAGATCATATAGCAATCATTGATTTAATCAATTTTAAGATTGCATTTTTAAAGAAAGCTGTTAGGAATAAGCACAATAAGAAAATATTGACAACCCAGAGTTTCTCCCAGATGGTTTCAGGAGGCTGCTGCATCTGTCATGGCATTATTAAAATACATAAAACTATTTTGAATCTAATTTACTCAGTTTTTAAAAGATGGAATTTTTAAAAGAAAGTTAGTATAAGCACACAAGAAAAATATTGACAACCCAGAGTTGCTCCCAGATGGTTTCAGGAGGCGTGCATGTCCTGGCAATTAAATAGCAGGATCAAAACAATCCTTATTACTCATTTTAAAGTTTGAATTTGGAGAAATTTAGAATCTGCACACCAAGAAAAATTCACCCAATACAGAGGCTCGACCCTGCCTGTCCTGGCATTATTAAAATATTAAAATATAGCAATCCTTAATTTACATCATTTTAAAAAAGATTAATTTTTTTAGAAAGCTAGTAAGATTAACAAGAAAATATTGACAATTGTTCCCAGATTTCAGAGGCTGCTATGCCGTTCATATTAAATAGCATAAAAGAATCATATAGCAATTTAATTTTACAATTTTAAAAGATTGAATTTTTAAAGAAATGTTAGTAATAAGCACAACAAAAAAATTACTAGAGTTCTGTTCAGGACTGCTTGCCTGTCTGCATTTATAATCGAGAAAAATATAAATCTTAATTTACTTCAGTTGTAAAGATTGAATTTAAAAGAAGCTGTTAGTAATAAGCACAACGAAATATGACAACAGAGTGGAATGGTTTCGACTGCTGCACTGCCTGTCTATTATTATAGCATAGAGATCATATAGCATCCTTATTTTAATCAGTTTTAAAAGATTGTTTTTTAAAAGAATCGTTATAATAAGCACAACTAAAATATTGACTCCCAGAGTTCTCCCAGATTCAGGAGGTCTGCACCCTGCTTCCTTGTTTTAATTAAATAGTATAAAATAAAATAGCTTTACTGCTAAATGAAAAGTACTTCCCTGATATTATCCTGTTTCTCAAATTCCTGGAAACTGACCTTTTTATGAATTTTTTAATGAAGAAGTGATTAAGTAAAAATTTATCATGATAAAATCATTTTTCTCAAGTTTAATGGAAAAATTGATCCTGGACTATGATTTTTGACCAAAGCCTAACTGCTATCCAAAGAATTTCAACTATGATTAGTGCAATCTAAACTCGAAACAGACTAACGATAAAGCAGCTAAAATATGTTTATTTACATATGTAACACTATAAATCCAACACAGGAACAAAATGTCTACATTTAACAAATTACGTTTAATTATTAATATATTTACACGTATTTACAAGTTTACTTAACAATTAACATTATTGAGAATGCAGAGAGCAGGAGGCCCTCGCACGTTAACACACCACACACCACATAACGGAAAACTAACAGTCTGTCCTTTTCCACTAAAACAAAAAGGTGCGCGCGCAGATGGCCGTTGCGCGCTGCTACACTCTTCCCCTCAACCATCGACTAATGTCCTCATGTCGATGGGTGCAGTCTAGGAGATCTTCTGACTGGGGTAGAGTCTGGCTGTTGCTCACTTTCTGCAACTGGTCGACCTCTTCTTTTCAGGGGCAACATTGGGTTGCTCTGCCCTTGCCCTCTATAAGGTTGGAGGCATGATGAATGGTATTTACCTATGGGAGTAAAAGGATTATTTTGGGCAGCAATCAAATAAGATGTAGGAGATTGTACTTTATAAATAACATATGGGCCATCGCGTCGTGGCATAAATTTAGCTGTTCTTTCGGATTTGGTTTGACTTTTGGGGTGGAGAGTTACCCACACTTTATCACCTGTTTTGAATTGAGGCGTTTTTCTGATATGTTTATCAGCATAAAGTTATTTTTATCCTGTTTCAGTTCTATATCAGACTTCAACTGATTCATATAATTTGCCAAACGTTTCAAATAAGGCGTTATCTCAGGCACGAAGTTGTCATTTGAGATAATAGCTCGAAGGTCGCGAGTAACATCGTCTGTTGTTCGAAGCTCTCTTCCGAACATAAGAAATGCTGCTGTTTCACACCTGTTGTGTCGCATCTTGCTGTGTTCAGGGCAAAACGTATGGTTGGGAGTTTCTCACTCCAAATAGTGTGGTTACCTTTGACAAGGATTGCCAATCTTGGTTTTAAGTCTCGGTTCTTCCTCTCCACCGGGTTTGCCTGTGGGTGATATACCGGGGTTAACACCTGATCTATATTAAGAAGATAACAAACTTGCTGCATCACTGAACTAACAAACTGACTTCCATTGTCACTTATTATTCTTCTTGGGAATCCATAACGTAAATAAACTTCTTCTATCAGGGTGATAGCACATTCCCTAGCTGTAGCATGTTCTAATGCGAAAAGTTCAGTCCATCTAGTAGCGCAGTCTTCTACTATAAATATCCATTTTTTACCATCAGGACTCTTGGGTAATGGTCCAAATAAGTCAATTGAAATTGATTCAAAACGTTGGTTATATACAGGTGTTTGTAGCAAACCTGAAGGTTTCTGATTACTAGCTTTAAATCGGCAACAATCTTCACAATTCTTTATGTACTCTGTAATGTATCTACGCATGCCAGTCCAGTAGTACCGCTTCGCTATCTTACTAAGTGTTCCTTCTACACCATAATGTCCCGCCATTGGGGCATCATGATATTCTTTCAGTATTCTTTCACATTCATGCTTTGGCACTACTAACTGGGCTTCTTCTGTCTCTGCTTCTGGTGAATATCGGTATAAGACTCCTTGATTCAACAAATATCCCCGATTTAGCCAATTTGTAAAATTTTCATCTTTAGCAGGACTCTCAAATGATTCAATGATCTTTTTAAGGTCTGCGTCCTTAAGTTGTTCTTCTCGTAATTCTCTGGGACTTCGTGTTGGCATATCAATGGCAATTTTGCAGAATTGGCAACATTCTTCAGCGTGTTGGCAGAAAGGTCTTGACAAGAGATCTGCCACAACGTTGGCTCTTCCAGGTATGTATTCCATCTTTGGGGCAAACGACTGGACTTGCAAAGCCCAACGAGCAAGTCTTCCAGTTGGAGATTTTAAACTCATTAGCCAACGAAGAGGTTGATGATCTGATGTCACTGTTATATCTTGTCCCTCGATGTATCCCCGAAATTTATTTAGGCCCCAAACCACTGCCAACGCTTCTCGTTCTGTGGTTGTATAGTTCCGTTCTGCATCGTTTAATAGTCTGCTCGCATATTCAATAGGGTGCTCCTCAGCTCCCTCACCTTGCAACAGCACTGCTCCAAGCGCGTAGTTGCTAGCATCGGTTCGCAAGATGTATGGCTTATTTGGGTCATTTTGTCGTAGAACAGGAGGACTAATCAGATGATGTTTTAGGGTTTTAAATGCGTTTTCCTCTTCTTTTCCCCATTTCCAAGGGCTATTTTTCTTCGTGAGATTACTTAAGGGCCTTGCTATGTCAGAAAAGTTCGGTACAAATCTTCTATACCACGAGCAAGTTTGCAAAAAGGATTGGACTTGCTTTAAATTACTGGGAGGTGGTAAATTTTGAATGGCGGCAACCTTATCTGGGTCAACTTCAAGACCAGAATTTGTAATGTAGTGTCCCAAGTATTTCACTCGGTTACAGGCGAAATTACACTTCTCTCTGTTAGCATGTAATTTAAACTCACGCAATTTTGATAATACTTTTCCTAAATCATCAATATGCTTCTCGAAAGTTTCAGATAAAATTATATCATCTAAGTACGACAGAACCAAAACATCATTCAGGGAGTTTCTGAAGTTATCGATTAGTCTTTGAAATGTCGCCGGAGCATTTTTAAGCCCAAAAGGCATGCGGCAATATCTGTAAGTACCAAAAGGGCACACGAAAGCTGTTTTATCTCGGTCAGTGGGATTTACCTCGATTTGGTGATATCCGGATCTTAAATCTATCGTTGACATGTAAGGAGTGTGTTTAGCTTCATGGAGCAAATCATCCATTCTAGGCAGAGGGTATTTATCCGTTTTTATAGTGGAATTCAACTTTCTGTAGTCCACACAAAGGCGAAATTGACCATTAGGTTTTGGAACTAGCACCACTGGTGAGGCATACGGTGACTCACATTCTTCAATTGTGCCATTGGCCAAAAGATTCTCTAACTCTTTCTTAAGAATGTCCTTCTTTAATGGAGACATGCGATATGGTGGCATAGCTACAGGGAGATTATTACCAGTGTCTATATAATGTTTAATTCTAGGTGTAGGCTCTTCCCCTGGCTGAAAGATATCCGTAAACATTTCTAACAGTTTACATAATTGTAACCTTTCCTCGGCAGATAAGTGACTGCCTTCAGTTTCTTTCAAAACGCAAATGTTCAGCTCAGGAGACACAATAATTTTATCGGATGATATAGTGCTAATGTTTTGCGAATTACCTGAGGATTCGAAAGAGTTTTTATGTGGCACACAAGCTGGTATAAATGTATCTTTCTCAAAATTGAATTTTTTCCTAGGATTACTGTTGAAATACCATTTCCTGTTCTGAGTATCCAAGCTAACACCAGCTTTGGATAAAAAATCAGTACCAAGGAGAGTTCGATTGTCCTTAGCTGTAGGTAACTACAAATAGTGTAGTAGGAATTCTTTTCCCTAACAATTCAATGTCTATTTCGGTATTATAAACTTCAGAGAATTTCGGCACTCCGTCCGCGAGTGTTATATTTAAATTCACTTTACGAAAAATTACCCCTTGTTCTCGGAGGAGGTTATACAGGGTTTCTCCAGCAACAGTGTGGCTGGCTCCAGTGTCAGCACATGCTAAACCCCACATACCATTTATTTTAATCTTCATTAACATTGCCTTGGGTTCTTGTATCGCACACGTTTGAAATTTCAAGCAACTAACCTGGGCGGAATCAACTTTAATGTTTGGGGAACACGTAGGGCATTTTGCCTTTATGAAACCAGGTTTCCCACAGCCATAGCAGCTAATAGGTCTTTCGTTAATTTTATTAACAGTTCTATTCGTTGAGTATTTATAATTAACACTATTCTTAAAATTTCTTAAATTGTTACTCGGCTTAGAATTTTCCATTCTATGTTGTTCATGGTTCGTGTTTCTACCTTTTAAGTTTCTACTTTCTTCATAAGCATCTAGCTTATCAACTAAAGCAACTGGATCGCTCAATTCACTCCAGTGATCTAAAAAATGATCTTTGTAATCCGGAGGACACTTCTTTTTGATTTGATCAGAAATTATTAGATCTTTTAACTGATCAAATGTAGTGATATTAAGCTCACTGAGCCAACCTTCAAAAAAATTTCTCAAATCATAGAAATAATCTCTCCACGTGGAGTCTGGATTTTTTCTGTGTTGGACGAAAAATTGTCGGAATTTCTCTGCACTCATCTTGAATCGACGTAATAAAATTTTTTTTATTTCCCCATATTCCGGTGGTTTATCCGGAGAATCCGATTCTATAGCAATTAATTTTGAAATTTCAATAGGTAAAAGCCCGATCAGATATACCACCCATTTTGATTCTGGTATTTTCAAAAATGACAGTTGTCTCTCGAAAAGGTTTAAAAACGTACTAATGTCATCTACCTTCGGGTCAAACTGAGGGATTAACGCTTTAATTTCAAATTTAGATACATCCGTATCACTATCGGTAAGAACGGTTCCTGTTTCGAAGCATGATTTAAATTTTGTAACTTTAGTTTCTCTAATTCAAATTCCATTTGCCGTCTTTCGGTTTCTGCTTCCTTTTCTTTTACTTCGGATTCTTTTCTGGTGCTAATGATTGTATCCAACAATGTTTTTGTGAATTCTTCGTCATATGAAGTACATCCGGTTATAACATCTTTAATTTTTATTACTGTGGCGTCGGGTTCCAACTCGATGCCTAATTCTGCGGCCAAAACCAAAAGGTCGCATTTTTTACCTCTAGCAAGATATGCCATTTTTATTCTTTTCAGGCCAAACTTAAAATTAATGGTAAAAACTCAATTACTGCGAGAATGGCTCATTAGAATGACATAATATGCATACATCTGATTAATCAACTAAACTATATTATTTCGATTTGAAACCGGAAGTATCAATAAATTTGAAGGAATAAAATAATACTTCTTAATTATACAAATATTTCAGATACATAATATTTCTATTAAAAAGAATCATCGATGGAAAATTAAATAATAAGCAACACAAAAAAAGAACATTAACTTGAGCAATATCTTTTGTTATTAATACAAAAATCCAAATTAAATTGAACTTGCACCAATATTCAACACTGAAATATTAACTATCTTCATGAATTATTAATCAAAACAATTGAAATTAACAATATCCATAAGTCCTAATAATAAAAATGTTAAGAAAAATAAAATTCAAAACTTGGACCGAAACACAAACTATTCAAATTTCAATCTTCAGGCACTAAAGGAACTGGCATGCGGTATTTAAATTTGATCTGGATGATCATAATAAAACAAAACGAATTCAGGGTGAATTCAAATCAGAATCTCTTCTTCATTTGTCAGGATGACAAAATTAATAAAGTTCCTTGAGTGCTTGTCAAAAAGAAAAGAAATCACTTATCTGTGGTCATGTCTTCGGCTTCGTGTTTCGAGCCACGGGTTGGGCGCCAATCTGTAACACTATAAATCCAACACAGGAACAAAAATGTCTACATTTAACAAATTACGTTTAATTATTAATATATTTACACATATTTACAAGTTACTTAACATTTAACATTACTAAAAATGCAGAGAGCAGGAGGCCCTCGCACACACCAGCACAACACCTAACGGAAAACTAACAGTCTGTCCTTTTCCACTAAAACAAAAAGGTGCGCGCGCAGATGGCCGTTGCGCGCTGTCACAAAATGACGTTTTAATGATATAAAAGTTAATACTACATTATATTTTGAATGTTTCTTTTTCCTCAATTTTGAGAAAAGAATACGATATTTAACATGTTTTTTAGCATAATTTTAATTAAGTAAATTCTAAAAAAATTGTAATATTGCATTATAAAATTTGCTAGTATTTATTTATAACAAACTTCAATTTTAATAATTGAATAATTTTTAATTCTATATGTGAAAAAACATAGAATATTCTTATTTATTCGTCAAATTTCTTCATATACGTTAGTCAAAACAAAAGTACAGTCTATAATCTAGAGTAACTGTAAAAAAAATCTACTTTTTAAGTAGGGGTTTAATCTTATATCTTATGCTTAAAAATGAGGAATTTGCACATGTGGGGGATTCGAACAACTTAGTGTTTTTCTGGTAATTTCAGACTCGTAGATTCCAAAAATGTTCTCAAAAATGTAAAAAACTGGGTCCATCATTTAAAAAATTAATTTTAAAGTTAAGCGAAAATCACGTGACATCAAAAAGCTCCGTGATTGGTTGTGATGTCATCGTTCATGCAGACCAATATTTTTGTATTGCTTTTAAGCGCGCACTATTTACCGATTTTGTTTTTGCAAGTTCCTGAAATTTTCTAGCTATCAAAATTTATTTTTATTTAAACCTGAAGGTTTATTTTATCGATCTAGATAGCTTAGTTATCTCAATTTGTCATAAATGTCTCTTTTACCTGGATTTACCAAAGCACAATCAGACAACCTCCCGAAAATTGACAGCATGTCAATGTTTTCTTTCTTGGCAAAAAACCTGGATTTTATGGGAGCAGAAATACGAGGAATTAAAACCCAAAGGTATGTAAAATCATTTATAATTTTTTCCAATTTTATTTAACATGTATTAATACTTTATTCATGCTAAACACAGCTCTTTTGTTTGTAAACACAAACAAGTCAAATAAATATACATATATCATATACACACATTTGTAGTAGCATCGTTTTTTATAAATAGAGACGGATGTAATATTAAAATAAAAATTAGAGGAGTTATTTATTGTGAGACCGGTCTCATTAGCCTTCGTGTTGCAAAAAGTAGACCGTAGCACTCCAAAACCAAACCAAAACCAAACCAATTCTTAGATATTTTAAATATGATGAAAAGAAATTTAAAATCTTTAAACGGCTTTACTTAATTATTTATACATTTTTAAATAGCAATACAATTTTATTGCCTTTAATATTAATGTCAAATTAAAAAATGTATAAAATTTCTCAAATTAAATTTAATTTTTAAAGTAATATCATTATTAAGTATTTTAAAAATATTATACTTTTTTACAAATTAGTCACCAATTTAATCGAAAAGTATCACTGTGATTTGATACACAAGAAAGTATGCATCTCTGAAGAAAATATTTATAATACCTTGAAAATACATAACCTTCCCCTCCCCTGAGTTATTTATTAGATAATTATATGCTTTAGATATTTATATGTTTTTCGATATTTATATGCTTTATAAAATATTTATTGTACTTGAACTCTGTGATAATACTCGAAAATTAGCAGTTTTAAAAGTTAAATAGCAGTGGTTAATCAACAATCCTTTTAAAGGTATAGATGTATTTTTATATACTTTAATTGTTCTAAATTAGAAATATTTAAACAAAAGTAAGCATTTACTTACCGAGAAATGGTCTTCACAAACCCATAAAGATGATTTATATGATAATTTGGGGTTTAATTTCTCATCCTTTTTCATCCCAGTTGTCCAGATTTTAAGTGTATGTGGGTCTTTCGGGACGCTGAAAAATATCTTCTCATTGCAATTAGTTGTTGTATTTTTACAGAGTGGCACAATACAGTATTTAGAGCATGATTTTTTAATGCCAGACATAACAAAAAAATGCTATTATATGCGATACTTTACACAAAAAACAAATTTAAAAGTCGCCTTTTAACATGTAAACAGCATAGGAGCTCGGTGTTTACATGAACGATGACGTCACAAACTCGGCGGAGATAAAGTAGCGTTTTTGAGAGACGTTAAAGAGTCCGCTATAAAACCCATTAGAAATCACTCATTAGGCCCCCAAATGAAAGAAAAATAGCTACTGTCCTGCTTACTTTTTTGTCTTCTATCGTTTAAAATCAAAATTAGAAAACGTGAAAATTCCTCATTGTAAATAACAATAGAGTTTACTTACATGACAATTCTTGTTCACACTCAGGCTTTTCTAGGAATAGAGTTAATCCACTTTTGGCACAAAATTTCTTTTCTAGGAAACGAGAAAACTGATTTTTTGTTACCTTCGGAGTCATAATTACTTCTACAAATAGGAACAATACATTTAAGCGGCATTACTACAAAAAAATTAACCGAAACATACAGGAATTGAATTCGCGTACTAAGAGCAAACACAAAGGAACTCTAATATCCCCCGCCCGGGAAACGAATTCCGCCAAAGTTGCCAATACGCACATTCCTTACATATATGTTGATTTTGCATTTGGCGGCGGAAATAATTGGAAAAGTGATAACTTGGAAGTTTCTGGTCAGAGTAACAGAATGTTGTCAGCCTAATGTCACTACGTCATCACATTTTCTGGTAAACTGTGCTCAGGCCTTCTCTCTTTAGGAGGTGTTGCCTTAGCCCTAGTCTTGCTTAAAAGTAGGCCGTAATGATCTAAATTAAGCCGAACGATAGCCGAATGGTACAGATCTGCTCTTCGATACCGAAGTTCGCAGATTCGAATCTTGCTGCTGGCATGGATGTTCGTAGCCGTAAGTCCCGGTCTCACTAGATCTTGTGAGCAAAACAATAGACCGTAGCTGTTCAAACACTAATAAACCTGCCTAATCATTCATAAAATTACCTTAGATTAATTTAGTCTGGATATTTAAGGGAGCGTAAACTAAATATGTAACAGCGTTTTCCAGGTAAATTTTATCCTGGTAAAAACTTAAAAAGTTAATTAAAACGCATTGTTTTTGCAAATATTTCCAAGGTACAGTGAAGTTTACATACCGTATTACTAATCCGTTTTCTGCCGTATACATGAAAAGTTATGCATGCATATATAATACTTGTATCTCTGTATGTAATTAATGCGTGACTTTTTTAGTGAAATTGAAAGTTTAACTTTGTTAAAACTTTAAGATCCTTCCCAAAAAATGTCTGTCGAAGGGTCACTGCCGGTCGGATTCGGTTTTCAGAATGTGTGTATTTCATTTGTGACACGGAAACAATTTCAACCGGTTTATTTTGGTTCATGGTAACGTGTGATAAGGCCTTTTAATCGGTTGACTAATTTTTCTCACGCGAGAAATCCGCGTATTCGTAAACGGAAAAACGTTTGTTTTCTTATTCAAATACTGCATGATATAGAAGGTTTCATGGAAACACAAGAAGCACCATTTCTTGTATTAATTTCATATATATACTTTCCCGTTCTCTTAAAATACTCCTATCTCATCAGAAAAACTTATTCTTTCTTTTCAAAAGTTGCCACACCACCAAAGAAAAATTAAAATAAAGCTAAAGACAAACGGTAACATTTTTAAAACAAATATTAAACCATTGATGTACGCAACATGTGATTTGGATTGCTACGGTTTACTTTATTATACACCTATACTTATGTGACCAGCACCTGTTTAAAGCTGATTCTGAACTGACTGACTGATCGCCAGGACTCCCAACCAACCCTTAAAGAGGGTTTATGGTTGCAAATACCACGGTGGCCTACATCTACCGAACTTAGTTTGGAACATTATTTTTGCTGTTTGTATATTGTTGAATTTTTGTTGAAGATTTTCTGCAATAGTTTCAATTCCAAATTAACTTTAATAGTTTTTCTATTGCGTATTTTCTAGCATAAATTTCACTATTTCCTAACTTTTTGTACATATACCGTAATTTTTATAGTACTTTTTTCTATATTTTTTACAAACGTTTTACATAATTTTATTTTTGACTTAATTTTTAATATTTATATTACATGCAGTCTTCATTTTAATACAATAAGCAAGTTTGCACTCTTATTTTACGTTATAAGTATCCACATTTGCATTTTATTTATAAGTATATTTCCTTATTTTATTATATTAAGAATTTTGCATTACAACTTCTCATGCATATTTTAAACGATAATCGTTTACATTTTACTTAATATATGCCTTTTCAGTTGCAGAGTTAATCATAAATTTAAGCTATATTTTCCATTAAATGCCTTCTAATTTTAAACATCTTCCGCTTTTAACAGTTGTAAACTGCCTTTTTAACACATTGTTGACCGGCAATTTTTACTGAATTTTTCTCGTGTCACCTGCTATTATTTCGTAACTAGCATATAGCCCATCATATGACGGGATAATTAAAATTTTTAATTTTTCAGAATTGTAAAGTACCCTATGAGGCAGGTAAAAAAAGGGTTTGTTTTTTGGCTGAGAATTATCTGATACATGCTCAATAGTTTATCTTTACTGACCTCATGTTAGTTGCCAACCTTAATTTATCTTGTCATATTACGTGATAGGATAGACAGCAGAGGTTTTAACATTCACAGTGATTATTTGGCGGTATATATGAATGATGTCCAAAATTGAGAGAATAGATTGCAAACCACGTGGTTCTGTGTCAAAAAGAAACCCACAAAATGAACAAACTTCTTAATTTTCAAAGATGTATAACTTAAAAGCTAGATATTTATTAGTCCATGAAATAGACTCCTAGACTTTTATAAAAAGAATTTGTCGTTAATACCGGTGATAAAACTTTCATTGCACAAAAAATAATCGATGATTAAATTTAAAATTACCACATATGTACTTAATCTGTTGTTTAAGCCAAATATAAAACAAAATTATTTACGTAATATCTAAGTTCAATGATAAAACGTATGAAAATAATGCAGACAATATTTAAATAATTTAAAATAAAAAATGATTAAATGATATGGTTAAAGTAATGACGTTATAGTGCTAGAAAAAGTGTTAATTTTCATCTACTTATAATGTGATAAATTGAGGAATTTAATATTGCCTGCTTTTAACCGGGGAAAATATTGCTTGAAACCATTCCAGGTCCTTACCGCTTCATAAATTCGAGAACAGATGGGCATATAACTTACGCTATTATAATATAGGGGATTGGATGTGGAAGTAAAACAAAAATAAACTTTAATTTGTTTTATTTATCATTCAATTTTTAATATTTTTTCGTAACAATCCCTTACGTGTAATCACCTACGTGTGACAATCACCTACGTGTAATGGTATACAACAGCTTATACAAATATTTTATATAATAAACTGTTCACGGAATTAGCAATAAGTTGCATATTTATTTTTTTATATAAATATATACAAGTTACCAAATTTCTACTTTTCTCATCATGAGTAGCAGTAAATTTTTTTTAGAATTTGATTTCGAAATATTGAAGATGCAGATTTCCAAATTTTGCATGTATATGTAATTGCACTGTTTGGTCGCCAACAGAGAAAACAACAGCAGCGATGCGAAAAAACTCATCACGAGTTTACGCGTGGCGGTCAGCAACGTTGGGCCAATAAAAACACGATTTAACTCGTGACCGGTCAACAATGTGTTAACATTTACATAATTTATATTCAGCAACACATGTAGCATGTACAAATTAGGGATACAACGAATGTCAATTTAGACAAATGCCGGTTATCCGGTATTCGAATACCGGATATCTGGCCTGAGTTTAGGCCAGATGTCAGTATGTTTTGCACTTTTATAAATTTATTTTAAATAAATCAGCTTTATATACTTTATTTTTCCAACCAAACTGTAGTATTTTTCTCACCTTTTGTATTTTTTAATTAGTCAACTATTTGCACTATAATTTATTTTAAATATTTTCTTTCCTGTTTTAGTACTCATTATCTTAATTCGGCATTATTTAATTGAAAAAAGCATTTTTAATAGTCCTTTACCTTCTATCTTTCTAATGGTTATGTTTTGCATATGAAAAATTTCAAAAATGTTCCCACATTTTTTTGAAGTAAATTGTCTGTATTCTTCTATCCTCGAAAAAAGTAAGTTTTGTCTTTTGTACTGCAAAAACAAATTTTTGCAGTTGAGACTGAAAAAAAGAATGATTTATGATTTTTTGTAATAAAATGTATAAATCTAATTTTTTTCATAACTTTTTTACCTAATGTTTCAAAATGCGTATACGCATTGTTTTATATAGTTTAACATTTTTCATTTTTTTTGTTATATTTATCTTATTTCTCAGTGTATAATATTTGGCCGGATAATTGTAATATTCGCCTATTATCAATCATCCGGTATAGTACCTAGATATGCCGGATGCAGTATGTTGGCCGGATAGCCCTTGCAACTCTAGATCAAATAGTGAAGCAACGTCTGAACACTAGGACAGCGTAATGTACAACTTGAAAAAGGAATCCTAAATTTATTGGCCGAACGATGGGCGATTAGTTAGGGTGCTGGCCTTCGGTACCGGTGTTCGTGGGTTCGAATCCCACAGTGGCATGGATGTTAGTAGCCGTTCGGAATCAACTTTAAGCTGTTTGTCCCGGTCTCATTAGCCCTCGTGTTGCAAAAAGTAGATCGTAGCACACCACACCAAACCAAACCTTAAATTATTGCATTTGGGTAATTCCATACCAAATCACCTCAAGGTTTCTATCTATCCCCGATTTTGATTAAATTTGTTATAAGTGATTTTAAAGGTATAAAGAAAATACCCAAATCTTATGTTAAAATAACTGGTTTGGGAGTTATAAGGCTTTGAAGTTGCCAGATTTGTCTAAAAAATACACTATTAGCATGCCTTTAAATTACACTTGTTACTCACCTAATTAAGCTAGAGATATGCGGTAGGTGTTATTTTAAGCTTTTTTTAAATGAGCTTTCATATGATATACAACACATAATCATATGATATACAACACATAATTTTGAAATTTAAAAAAAATTTTAATTTCTTAAAGCCAAATTTTTTGAAAAAAAATCAAAAGTTACTCATTTTATTAATAAATCCTCAAAGTTCCATGTTGGGATTACAATCTACGAAAGTTTTTTTGTTTGATATTTACTACTACAATAACGAAAATGAGAACATGCATTCATTACTTTTAATCTAACCCAGCTGTTTAAGATGGCATTAATGTTTACATAATACCTTATCGACACATACTCTAGTAATTAGTACATTTAACATTTGGAGAGATTTTATAATAAAGAAAAATCATTAAAATTTATTGCTTTTTTATGGATGGTATTACTTATTTAGTTGGAACTGGTAGGAAGCTTAGTGTGTTTTGAGAATTTCTACTTCAGAAAGAGTATACATTCGTACTGTTGGAGTTAAGGATACACAAAACATCTAAAATTGGAATCCATATTACATCTGGCTTCTCTGGATATGAAAAAGATTGTGATGGTCCAGGTGGGTGAAGGAATACAACTTTCACTTCAGAGTTTTTCCTCTTCTCTAACATAAATGCAAACCACCAGTTGCTGTTATAAACAGCAGTAATATAGCCATTTATATCAGCAAATAGCTTTCCTTGTAATGCTATCAAAGTTTGCATCAATAAATCTTATGAAAAAGAAAATGTCTTCACAAAGACTTGTTTTTGATTCTATAGGTATAAAAGAATGATATTTCAGAGTCCCAGGAATTGCAACATTTTTAAATCAGTCATCTAGAAATATAGCTGTAGAAATGTGTTCTTGTGTTGAAAAAGTAAAATGTACTCCTGTGCCCAGTTAAAAAGTTGTCGTGATGTAAGTATTTGATTTTTATATGGTTGTTGTTATAAGGCTTGCTCGAGCCGCTAACCTCGAGTGTGCCTCCTACCCCATCACAAGGTCCTTTGCTATGAGCAATTGCCCAAAAATGCCTTTCTGCCTCAATGTCAAAATCTTCCTTATGTGAACATAAATTGGCAAAGTTTTTTTTATTTTTATATTTTGCAGATGACCCATCTGAGAAAAATATTTTCTTTGCACTTTTTTTAAAATTCTGTCTTTAAAAAAGTAATACGCTTCTTTTGAAAACAGTAAACTGCTACTGTATTTTGCTCCAGGCTGAAATTACAATGTATGTTGTAAAGTCAATTCCAAACTTTCCTTCGTAATATACAACAAATGGGTGAATTGTAGCTTGAATATTAGTCCAGTGGTAGCTCTGGGCCTCATGCTGTATAACAAATGAGTAATTTTCAGCAAGATCGAGAACTACAAACTCCGACTCTTAAGGTTTTTTTTATATTGTTTATAAATGAACTTTGTTTCACCACAAAGTCATGATAAACTAATAAATTTTCACAAAATAAGTCAAAATTTGATGTTGATTTTTGTATTGTTTCTAAAGAGCACTTATCAACAGAAATCCACTGATTGAAAATGACTTTTCACATCATATTCTCATCGAATGCTTCACAAAGTGTGGTTTTTAATTCTGTAGTCCCAAAACAATATGTACGTTCTCCCAGTGGCAGCTGACTGATGCTGGATTACAATTCATAGCAAGACGGCGTACAGTCACAACTGTCGCAACGTACAGTCCTTGTACGTTTTAATTCTTTCATTTGTTAATGAAGCTAATTTGGTACTTTCAATCATAAGTTTTACATTTTCATGTATGGTACATGCAGACTGTGTTCCTTTTTGGCCTGCTAAAACAGTTTCTGGGTCGAAGTTCGGCAAATTTTGGAAAGCCAATTTGTATGCTAGGGTATTTATCTGTAAAAAAAAAATTATATACCTCATTTTAACTACACAAGTCTTTTTGAAATTTAAATTTTTTTTTACCATTGCTGTCTTTTATTGATATAGTCCCTCTTACCTGACATAGCTTTGCTAATATAATCATGCTCATAAAATAACCGAACAGTTTTTGAAATTTCTTCTCGAAGATAGATTTTTTCCTGGTTTGGATAAAGACTTGCTAAAATTCCTTTAACAGCTTTTTTGCATGACGAACCATATATTCAGGAGCATTAAACTCATTCATTGCCTTTCTAATACTCCATGATTCATGTATGCAAGTGAAAATCATAAGTTTTGTATTACTTGCTGGTTAAACTACTAAATTTTGCAACAACTTCAAAAGTATTTAGATTGAAAGTGAGTAACAAATATTTCATTTTTATTATTGTAATAACAAAGATACCAAACAAAGTTTTACAGCTTGTGATCCCATTATGATCCTAATGTACTATGTCCCAATGTATGAAGCCAGATGTACTATGGATTCAATCTTCAGATGTTTAGTGTAAGGTGAGTTCTTTAACTCCAACAGGACGAATGCATATTCTTTCTGAAGTAGAAATTCTCAAAACACGTTAAGCTCTCTACCAGTTCAAACTAAATAAGTAGCACCATCCATCGAAAGTAATGCACTGTAATGATTTTTCTTTATTCTAAAATCTCCACAAATGCTTAATGTACTATTAACTAGAGTATGTCGATAAGGTATTGTGTAAACGTTAATGGCATACTAAACAGATGAGTTATAAGTAATGAACGCATGCTCTCATTTCCGTTATTGTAATAGTAACTATATCAAACAACTTTTGTAGCTTGTGATCCCAACATGGAACTTTGAGGGTTAACAATATGAGCAATTTTTGAGACTTTTTTCAAAATTTTAGAAACGTGGCTTTTTAAGAAATTTAAATTTTAAATTTAACTAACTTTTTAAAAAAAAATTTCAAGTCATGTGTTGTATATCATATGAAAGCCCATTTTAAAAAAAGTTTTAAATTAACATCTTGCACATATCTCTAGATTGAGTAGCAAGTGTAATTTAAAGGTATGCTGATAGTGTATTTTAGGCAAATTTGGCAACTTTAACCCTTTAATGCCTGGCGTATCATTTTAGATACGGCTAAAAAATTGCTTGCAGAGTTTTTGTTTTCTTAGAACAAAATTTCCTTTTGAGAGTAGGTAATGGACAATCTTATAAACAATCTACGAAATTTTCAAGTAATTTCTATTTTTTTTTTTTCATTTAGATCTAGATTTTGATTTTTCGATCAGCGCTCATAAATTTACTTTTTCGGCAGGTACAGACTGAGATCATGACAAATTTGCTTTTTCCATTACACTACAGCAATTTGCAGAGATTATTTTACCTGCAATATCAAATAAATCTTTTTTCAGGAAGTTTTTCCTTTTTTTTTTTCTTTTTTCTTATAAATGTCACTATGTTTAAAACGATAACTGACACTAACGTGACATGGTGTAGTATTCAAAATTGTTTGATCTTCAAATTTATTTCGTTCTGTACAGTCCATATTAACTTAGATTTAAAATAGGCTCCGAAATGTAATCGGCAGAAATGACTTGGGCATTAAAGGTTTATAGCCTTATAACTCCTAAACCAGTTATTTGAATGTAAGATTTGAGGATTTTCTTTATACCCTTAAAATCACTTAATATACCAAATTTAATCAAAATTGGAAGTGGTCAGGTAGAATTTGTTCTAAAATTGCGTTGATTTCACATGGAATAACCCGTTTTCAACATATGTTGAAATGTAATAAGGCCTTTAGAAAACAGAAATCAGCAAACTTTAGAACTTCAAAGATCACTGCATATATAATTCTTATTTGACGAACCACCAATTATATGAATTTAAAATAAAAATGGCTGGAATTATTTTATAGAGTAATAAACAAAATTTTATTTCATTAATCCGCATTGCACACATGTTCTTAATATCATTTTGGAACCCAATTAACTTCACCAAATATAGGGTTTCGTTTTAGTTTTGGTTGGCTTTCAAGATCTAGTAACTGTTAGCATAATACTACCTACTTCCAGACTTTTGTTCTAAACTAAACATTGGACATTTTTGAGGAATAACTCTGGATTTTTTTTTTTTATTTCGTGGTAAATCTCAAAGCCTAAACCTTAGGAAAGGCTGTTTACGACCGAGGGTTTAATAAAAATTGCACACATGAAAGTAAAGTTATATCATAATTTAAAAAGCAATTTATGTATTACCCGTTTTTACTGCGATGTATTTTCTTGCTTATCGTATGTGGACAGAGAGCGATACTGAGTATTACTGTGACAGATGAAAGTGTTTTTTCACACAAATAGCTTGTTGAAATTTTCAGCGCTGTCTCACTCAGGGAAGGACTCATCCCCTATATCAGAGGTGGGCAAAAGGCGGGCCGAATCCTGCCCTTTTGCTTACATTATCCAGCCCGTTGATAAATCCTGCATGCATTTTTTTTTATATCTTACATGCGATTTTGTTGAACTCAACAGTATTTGTATGCGTAGTGTACATATAAATGAAAAATTACTGACTAAAATCTACAATCGGTATTAAGAATTGCTACAGGTGATTAGGATTCAAATTTTGAAGAAATATCAAATGAACATTCCAGATTTTACGTTTCGCATTAACTAAAACTATTCTATTTTAACGTTTGATATTTTTTTCTTTTTATAATTCTATTTACTATTATATTTACAAAATGTAATATAAATATAAAAATGTTATAATTATGATCAAAATAAAATAATTTGTATCGTTAAGATATAAATATCAAAATAAAATCTTTCATTAACTGATTTATTTAATGACCATTAATTTAATATAATGGATCATATTCCTTTAAAAAAAATGACATATTTTACTGGGCACAAATTGTTCGCATATACACGTAAGACAATTTATTATTACTATTATCTTTTATTAACTATCAAATTTATCTGTCCAAATGCTTTACAATGATACTTAGTGTTAT
This sequence comes from Pardosa pseudoannulata, assembly GCA_032207245.1. Classification (NCBI taxonomy): domain Eukaryota; kingdom Metazoa; phylum Arthropoda; class Arachnida; order Araneae; family Lycosidae; genus Pardosa; species Pardosa pseudoannulata. The sequence continues at coordinate 173,234,366 of CM063505.1, read as the reverse complement.
TGTTAAACAAATCTTGGGCAGGGAAAAAAAAACTCCACTCAAAACATTCGCGTGTGCACCAGCGTACGCGGTATAGTCCCCCGGCCCGGGAGACATTTTGAAAATTTCGTTTTGGCTCGCGCTTAAAAGTATTTGCTCACCCCTGCCCTATATAATAAAACTAAGTTATATGTCCGTCAGTTCTCGAATTTATGAAGCGGTTGGACCTGGAATGGATAGAGGCATCCATATTGTATTCTTTATAAACTAGGGTTAACAAATTTTAAACCGAATAAATTGCATCGCCTCTTAAACTATGGATCTGTTTCTAAAATTGGTATAAATAGGCTTTATATCACAACGAAAAATACTGTCGCTTTTAAAACGTTCGAAATCCTCCCCTTTTCGAGAGTTTAATGCCATCATTTAAAGCCCTAATTTCCCCGGGTAAGAGCAGGCGATTAAATTTATCAATTTATTCCATAATAAATAGGTAAAAAAAATCTTTATTCTAGCATTATGACGTCATTCTATCTCATTTAGGGCCGATCCCACCAAAGTTGTTTAGCGGCTAACTACGATTAGCCACGATTAACCCTGGCGTCAACCAATGGGGAACGCAATTCTCCGTTTAAACCGAGATTAATCGCGGATAGCGTTAAACGACTTTGGTGGGATCGGCCCTAAATCATTTATTTAAAATTATTTAAATATCGTCTGCATTATTTTCATACGTCTATCGCTGAATTTAGATATTACGTGAACATTTTTTTTAATATTTGGCTTAAATAATATATTAGGTACATATGTGATTATTTTAAATTGAATGATCGATTTTTTGTTCCAATGAAAAGTCTCAGCCAAAAGACAAACCATTTTTTTTTACCTGCATCATAAAGTACTTTACAATTCTGGAAAATTAAAAATTTTACTGATCCCGTCATATGAAGGGCTATATGCTAGTTTTTTTTATAAAGAGCCAAAAATGAAATCTCGACAAAGATGGCGGAGAAATAGCTTTGAGATCTAAATCGTAAGATATGAGGTAATTTGGAATCTAAACTTGGGTACTATTTAGCTAATAAATAGTAGCATAGATTAAAAATAAAAACCTTACTTCATTATAAGTTCTGTCAGCTTTTATTTTTTAATTTGAATGGTATTGGAACATTTTGTTACTTATGTAGACATGCCAAATACTCCGGATTCTTCGAAGTTGCTCCGCAGAATTGAAAGAATTTGATAACTGCGGAAACCTCTCAGATTGCTCCGGAAAATAACAGAAATTTTGAACAAAAACTCGCAATTGAGCAATCAAATACAACGTCTTGGAAAAATAAGGCTGAATATACTACTCTTTCCACACAGTAGTGCTTCCTGTTAGAGTTTACTGTACTGCGAGGAAAAATTAAACTGAAATTAGGTAAAATTTGAGTAGACAAACTCTAGAATTCCAGATGACAGAAAAAAAATGTAAATATTTTAATGAGGGTCAATGTTGCTACAAGGAAAGCTTTTTTTTTAAAAAAATTGTTAAAGCTCGAAAAGCTACTTCTTGGATAGCAAATTAAGTTTGCAGCAGTCTTGCTTTGCATCAAGTTCAGCATGACAAGTCTGCAGCAAGTCTAAGAATTTTCGCTTGCTTCAAGGTTGTCATGACAAGGTTGCCACAGTTTTGCCGCAAAATATCGTTGCAAAGGAGTGGTCGCTTTATGTTCCGTCTAACTTGCACCCTCGCATGTTGGTATAGCTGGTAATGAGCGAGCAGATAAAGCTGCCAGATCCGCTACCAATCTTTTCCACTTTCATTTACCCTACCCTGACATCAAGAATTATGTGGGTAATTCAGCGAGGGAAAAATGGCAATCCATTTGGAACCAACAAATCAACAATAAACTTTAAGAAGTGAAACCTCAACTATTACTCTGGCCTTCTATACCCTCCAGGAAGTATGACGTCATTCTTACTCGTCTTCGTATAGGGCATAATCGCTTTACCCATCGTCACTTATTGCTCGGGGAACCTGCCCCTCTTTGCAAACTTTGTAAAATACCCGTGACTGTAAAACACATTCTAACAGAATGTCCAAGTTTTTACCGCCATCGTGTTCATCATTTTAAAACTCATTCCATATCCTTAAGTTCATTGCTTCATGATCCACCTCATTTGAATCTTATTAAATTTTTAAAAGATATTGGTTTTTATGCGTACATTTAAGATCATTAACTCATCGCTTTTATTTATACACTGTCATTGCATATTTTTATATTTACTCGTATCTTCTGACATTCTTTTAGCCTTGCTGTTTTAACTTGTTGATCATTGTAAAACGTTTATATCTTAACTATTTGTTTGGCACAATATGTCCCAGGAGGATTCAGTGCCAATAAGCACTATACAACCAACCAACCAACCGTCTAACTTGCAGGATTTTTGCTGCAAGTTTGTCACGTCAAATTTAACATTCAGAAAAAAATTGCAAATATGCATGCTATTTGGGGTAAACATTACGCGTAAATTTTAATTTACTCTTTATAATTTACTACTGTGTATTTTAAGTTAATTTGCTAGATTAAGTATTTATGTTTATTTTGTTTGGGTTATTTTGCTTAGACTATTATATATGTAAATTGCATATTCGTGGGCTTCATGGGTAGCATGCTAAATTTTATATCCTATAATAAATTGCTCCTGACAGAGGTACCTGAATGTTGGCATGTCTGCTTATGTTATGTTACAAATTATCGTCCGTTATGCCTGCAAACCTTTAAATTTTTTTCACCATTGGCAGACTGTGGACCACTATTTCGCTGGTTCTCTGCAGGTTTCAAAGGAGTATAAAAAAGTTGTTTTAGAACGGATTACATCTTGCTTTTTGATAACCACGTTTTCATACATAGTTTGGAGTTTTATACTACATAGTTTTCACCAGGGTAGCCGCTGTAGCTTCAGTCAGCGAAGGCAGCGATCTCGTAACTCAAAAAGGTTGCGGGTTCGGGGTTGGAGCCAGCTTAAGGTATCCGTCTACGTTCGAAGAACATTTTTCTTTAAACGTAGAAACTAGTTCATGATTTTACATTTTTAGATTTATTTTTTATATTATCATAGAGAATTGCACTTAAAAAAAATTTATTCCTGGAGAAGTTTTTGTAAAATTTCTAATAAATGAAGAAAATTTAGTAAAAAAAATAGTTTTTTCAAAAGGTTCTACTTATTGAAATTATTTTATTAAAAATTTTTTGATTTAAACACATTTCTTATACACTGGACTAATGAATCACCTAAATCCTTTGCTTCATTTATGTTTGGTAAAAAATTGAGTCCTTCAAAATCATATGTATTGAATTTTTAACGAATTTTCATTACCTTTATATACTATGTCTTACCTTTATATTTAACTATGAGTGTAACATTAAAAACTAGCATATAGCCTGTCATGACGGGAACCCTATGAGGCAGGTAATTTTTTTTTTTTACCTTTCAACAAAAATAATCGATTAAAATTTTCACATATGTACTTAATCTATTATTTAAGTCAAATAAAAACGAAAATTATTTATGCAATATCTAAGTTTAGTGAGAAAACGTATTAAAATAATGCAGACGATATTCAAATAATTTAGAATAAGAAATGATTAAAGGAGATAAAGAATGACGTCATAATGCTAGACCAAAAAATTGTTATTTTTAACCATTTATTATGTGATAAATTGATTAATCACCTCCTCTTAAAATGGTGCTCGATATAATGGCATTAAATGCTCGAAACGGAGAACTGGGTGGATTTCGAACGTTTTGAAGATGACAGTATTTTTCGCTGTGATACGAAGCTTATTCATGCCAATTTATTTTAGAATCGGATCTATAGGAAAAGATAAACTTTACTCGCTTTGAATTTTGCAAACCCTAACTCATCAAAAATCCAATATGGATGCTCTATCCATTCCAGGTCCAACAGCTTCATAACTTCGAGGACAGATGGACAGATAACTTAGGCTATTATTACATTACGAGAAGAAAGTTTAAGGATACACAACATGAAATGTTTATGTGGCCAGGGACATCCGTAAAGCAATACGTGAATTTAATAAAATAAAAATAAAAATTATAAAAAGTTGAAAAAATAGTAAAAATTTATTTTAAAAATAATAAAACAACTTTCGGAATAAGAATTTAAAAGAAAAAGCAGAAAATATTAAATTTATTAGACATTAAAAAAAAATTAGCTGCGTCGGGGATAGAACCGTCAACCCGAGAAGTACGACGATCAAATGGGCGAACATTCTACCAAACGTACAACGCCTGCACGTTGTGAGCGAACTAATTAGAGTATATGAAGTCAGGTAGTCAAGTAGAAACAGTCCAGAAATTTAAATATTACTCTCCGCTTTTGCCATCCTATCAAGAATGAATTTCGTATAGAATAAGAGGAAGGATAAGGCTTGAAATAATAGCATTAAACGCTCGAAAAGGGGGGATGGGGTGGATTTCGAACTCGCTTTTAATTTTGCTAACCCTAACTCATGAAAAATCCAATATGGATGCCTGTGTCCATTCCAGGTACAACCGCTTCAGAAATTCGCAGACAGACAACTTAGGCTATTATTATATAGGGGATTACAAAATTTAAAGATTTTAGGTCATTCACTAGTAAATACTATCAAAAGCATTCATAATAATTTTCAACAAAATATTTTAAGAACTTTTTTGAGAAATCACATTTTAAGTTTCAACATTTCATTAAAAATACTGTTCTGAGAAAAATGCATTTGGCATTTGAAGTTTATGAAAGCAACTTTAACTTTTAAAAAATTAAAATACATGTTTAAAATGCCCCACACTTTCTTGCTTCAAAACTTCCTAATTGCCAAGTTGCTAATTATTAAAAATACTTAAAAAATGTTTAAACTAATCTTCATGAGAATTTAAGAAGGTTTGTCCAAAAATGCTCTTTTAAAAGGCTTTAAATTCCAACTTCCGGTTCCGAAGTCGATACTTCCGTTTTGTTTTGTAGCTGTCACTGATGTTTAAACATCTGTAACTTTTCTTTAAACTGCGGTAGAGACAAAACAAAAGCAGATTTAGAATCCTAATAAAAATTTAAATTTTACAATAGAGAAATAAAAAAAAATATGATTTTTGGTTAAAATGGCGTTTTCAAGGTAGACGGATACCTTAAGATCCGCCGTGTTTGTTAAAGGTGATTGGAACAAGTAAAATAGGTTCGTGGTCGCAATGTCCTCCAAAGTTTCAAACGATACCTCTACGGGTGGCAGTCAAAGCCAGAAGCTCTTCTGCTTTGTCCCTGCTTCTAATTTACGAGGACCCAGCAGGGGTAATGTTACTTGTGTCCGTAGCATACCGTAAGCTACACGTGCTAAATTGTCAAAAGCGTCGCAACCTTGTATTGACGTAGAGGAATATCGTGCCTGTATTGACACCTGCGTTAGGGAAAATATTTTTCACCAGTAAACGAGTGTTAAATTTAACCTTTGTTGCATTTATTGTGTTGAGTATGGTTTAACATATTGATCTGTATTATTACCTTGACTGTTTATTCCTATGTGTTAATAGATCCATGAATACTTTTGTAATATAGTGATAAAAATATTTTTTCTCTTTTATAGGCATGTTTCCTGGGAGAGGTACAGTGCATCTGATTTGTGGAATCCAGCACCCCGAGAATCTTGTCCTGCACACTGACCACTAGATCACCTGTCGATCGCCCAAAGAGAGGAGCAGAATGGGTAGGGTGCTGCTTTTCGGTGTAGGAGTTCGTTGATTCGACTTCTATTGCAGGCATAATCAATGCGACAACTTTAGTGGATAAAAATTCAGGGAGCGACGAGACAGAAAATCAACGCCTGAAAATATCACGCGCCGAAAGAATTTCATGGATAATAAAAATACACACATTAAGGCTGACACGTGGCTGGTAAGGTGCTGATCTTCGGTACCGGAGTTCCTGGGTTCTAATTCCTCTAAGACAGATGTTCGTAGCTATTTGGAATCTGCTTCAAGCAGTAGACCTCGGTCTCATTAGCCCACGTGTAGCAAAATGTAGACCGTAGTGCTCCAAACCTAACCCGGTGTCACTTTTGCGAACTATGGTACTGCTCTTTGGCGCTGCTCATTTGGATCTTTCTATTATTTTAAAAGATGGTTTTTACCTTTATACTTAGTACAATGGAATAATCACTTTTTTGTTTATACACGATTCTTGCATATTTTTACTTGTTTGCTTTTATCTTCTGACACCCTTTTATTCTTTCTGTTTTTACTTGGTCGTTGTAGTGTAAGTTTTAAGTTATTCATTTGCACTATACGACCCAAGACTTCTCAGTGGCATAAAGCTTTATATAACCAACCAGTCGCTACTGGAGTTTAACTGCCCGAATCCCATTGTTGGCATGGATGTTGGTAGTTATCTGGAATTGGATTTAAAGAGCAGGTATCGGTCTTATTAGCCAGCAGGTTGCAAAACAGTAGACTGTAGCGCACCATATCTATCCATGTCTCTTTAATCAGGGATCAGATCTATGCTTTGAAATTTTATATTATCTATTCTCTAGGCGTTATAGTTCCCTAAGCTAATTACTCGATCGAATGGTCTGTCAAATTTGAGATCTTTATCTCCTAATTAAAAAGATTATGATAAACTTCTTATTGTTAACATTATGAATGATAATACCAAATTTTCCATTCGAACGATGGCCAAGAGGTAGAGTGCTGCTCTTCTTTACCGCACTTCGCGTGTTCGAATTCTGCTGCTGGAATGGATGTCCGTAGCCGTTCGGAATTGACTTTAAGTAGTAGCCTCCGGTGTTATTAGATTCCGTGAGCAGAACAGTAGACCGCTACAAATCAACCAATCGAGGAAAATTTCCGAACGTTTATGTAAATAGTTTGTTTCTATTCTAATTGTTATTTCATTTCTGACATGATTAACCAGATTACTGTTCAAGGATTGTACAAACCATCTTATGTCAAATAGGTTATTAATGAGGGTCCTTATTGAGAGAAAAATCAGCTGTCACTCCAGCTGTAATGACCCAAATTTGCCATTCTATTTTCTTACATTAAATTGTCTCCAGTGCCTTCTGTCACTCACTATGCCATGCTTTATACTGTACCTCTATTTTTATCCATTTATTCTAATATCAGTACTTACAAACTCATAATCCGAACGATGTCGGTTAGGGTGGATCTTCGGAACCGGAAGTCGTGGGTTTGAATACCTCTGTGGCATGGATGTTTGTAGTTCTGATACAGCTTTAAGGAATAGGTCTCGGTCTCATTAGCCCTCGTTAGACCGTAACTCTCCAAAATTAAACGTCTTTCAAACCACTCATAAATATCTTTATCAGACTTCTCCTGTCTTAACAATATTTTTTTACTTTTAATTTTCATTGGATTTCTTTTAAAAAAAATTGCGTACATTTAAGCCGAGCACTGAAATACAATTTCTTTTGATGGGCATTCATTCAGTTATGTGCTCGTAGAAAGCCCATTGGATTGTTTTGGCAACATAGCTACGTGAATCTAGTTTACGGAATCTTAAAATTGATGAAATTGACTACGACAGACCACTGTTTGTGTATGTCTGACACAGTCCGAGTGATTAAGGCGTAGAAAACACATTAGTTCGTATATAAAGTTTTTATTGTAATCCTTCCATCCATAGCTAAGCCATTTTAGATATCTTTTGTTCACATTTTGGAGTATCAAGCGTGGAGGATGTAACCAACCCAATTCCCCGCCTAAAGTCAGTTTTTGGCTTTGCTACTTAAGCAAATTCCTATTCTCTACTTCCGCATCAGCTTTTTCACTCTTTATAGTTCTGCTCGAGGGTGTGTTTTTCTCTTGTTACGTTATCGTTAATGAGTTCCAAATAATTTTCAATTTTAACTCTCTTATCCGTAACCCAAGTTTTAAACCTGGCATATAAATATCTTTTTTCTTATAATTTTCATTAGAATTCCTTAAATATTTCGGAAATTGAAGAGTAACAGATAGATGCACATTAACTTTCGATGTGAAGTATTTATTCTGTAATGTGTTCGTTAAAAGTCTATTGCATTGTTTTGTCAGGAAGCCTACGTCAGTCTAGTTTATTGCATTTTGAAATTTATGAATTTGCGTACGAGAGATCACTGTTTATAATAGTAGTTTCTATCGGATTACTAATATGTGTGAATCTCGTATTCCTATATTTAGTGATATCATACGAGTTATTTCAAATCCTTTTCATTTTTATATCAATTTCGAGGATGACTATATATTCCAATGACTTCTGCTGCTTCTAATTTTTGAAAGCGTCGATCTCCTTCCAAATTTGGCGAATGACGGCCTAATGGTCATGAAGCTAAACTACGGTATCGGAGTTCGTGGGTTCGAATATCACTGTGTCATGGGTGTTCTTATCGGTTCAGAATCTACTAGCATTCCTCGTGAGCAGTACTGTAGATCGCAGCGCTAAAAGCCAACAAATTCAGCAAAATTTCAGAATGTTATGTAAATAATTAGTTTAGATTCTAATTTAGTTATTCCATTGCTGGCATAAGTAATCGGACTACTGTTCTCGAATGATTGTACGAATCTACTTTCTTCGAAAACTTGTTAATGAGAGATCCTATTGAGAGAAAATTAGCTGGTACTCAAGCTGGAATGAACTAAATTTGTCATCCTATTTTCTTGTCTTTCTCACATTAAATTGTCTCCAATTCATTCTGTCGCTGACTATGTCAGGTTGAAAATTTTACGTCAGATTCTTCCTTTATCTTCTTTCTCAGGTCGTTGGTTCAAATTTTACCTCAGATTCTCAGATAGCCTTATTTACATCACTTCTAGTACCAGTACTTCTTAAACTCATAAGCCGAAAGATGTCAGTTAGGGAGGATCTTTCGTACAGGAAGTCGTGGGTACGATTCGCTCTGCGTCATGGATGTACGTAACTGTTCAGAATCGGCTTTAATAAGTAGGTCCTGGTGCCATTAGCCCTCATGTTGCAAAAGTTAAATCGTAGCCCTCATCTGAAAGTTGTTCAAAATTCATAGAGTACTCGGTAACTGATTTCGCCCTTCTTATTAACAATTCTTATTTACCTTGTTTCATATGCTTTCGTTAAACAATATCAGAAGTTGAAGACGAGCAGGTATGCACATTAACTTTCGATGTGAAGTATTTATTCAGTAATGTGCTCGTTAAAATTCTGTTGGGTTGTTTAGCCAAGAGGCCAACGTCAGTCTAATTTATTACGTTTTAAATTTCATGAATTGGTCTACGACAGATAACTGTTGTTAATCATCTGATAAAAACTAATATTATAATGATATTGCTACGTGTGAATTGCGGATTCCTATATTTAGTGATATCTGCATGATTTATTTTGAAGTGATTTGAAACCGTTTTTATTTTTATATTGGTGATATTTTTATATTAGTTTTTATATTAGGATGGCTATTTTAGTAACTTCTCCTGTTTCCAATTTTTGGAAGCGTCAATCTGCTTCCAATTACGTTGGATGATGGATAAATGGTTAGAACGCTGTTCTTCGGTACGGAGTTAGTGGATTTGAATCCCACAGTGGCAAGGCCGCTCTTAGCTGTTCTTAATCGGCTTTCAGCAGTAGGTCTTAGTCTCATTACCCTCGTACTGCAGAAAAGTGGACCGTAGTGTGCTAAAAACTAAACCTTATAATTTTAGACGAAGAATAGCCGAAGGTGTAGGGATCTGCTCTTCGGTACCACAAATCGTGGGTTTGTAACTCACAACTGTAATGGATGTCCATAGCTTTTCTAAATCGGCTTTAAGGAATTATTCTTTTTTAGTCCCCGTATTGCACAAAATAGACAATAGGTCTTCAAACCTGTGTCAGTTTTGCCGAACTATGGCCAAAGAGGTAAGGCACTGCTCTTCGGTACCAGTTTTCACCACATTTGAATCTTTCTAATTTTCTAAGATATTGGTTTTTATGCTCATATTTAAGTACACTGGACTAATCACTTTTTTGTTTATACACTGTTATTACATATTTTCTTGCTTCTTTGTTTTATCTTCTGACATTCTTTTCTTACTGTTTTAACTTGGTCGCTGTAGTGTAAGTTTTAAGCTATTTGTTTGGCGCAATATGACGCAAGACGTCTCAGTGCCATAAAACTTTATACAACCAACCAATCGGTACCGGAGTTTCTAGGGCACCCATCCCATTGTAGGCATGGATGTTTGTAGCTATTTGGAATGGATTATTATATGGAGAAGGTATCGGTCTCATTAGCCTTCGGGTAGCAAAACAATAGACTGTAGCCCACCAAGCCAAATAAAATCTCTTTAATCGAAGATTAGTTCTGTGCTCTGAAATTTTACAATTTGTCTTTCGCTTCTAGGCCTCATATTTCCCTAAGCTAATTACTTCCATTAAATGGTCTTTCAATTTTGAGCCCTTATCTGCTAATTAAAAGGATTCTGTTAAACATCTCATTGCTGTCATTATCAATAATACCAAATTTTCCATCCAAATGGATGGCTGAAAGGAAGAGTGCTGCTATTCGGCACAGGAGTTCTCTGAATCGAATTCTGCTGCTGGAATGGATGTTCGTAGCTATTTGGTATCGGCTTTAAGTAGTAGGTTCCGGTCTTATTAGACCTCGCGTGACAAACAGTAGATCGTAGCACTTCAAAACAATCTATCGAGCAATATTTCCGAACGTTATCTAAATAATTTGTTCAGTTTCTAATTTAGTTATTCCATTGGTGGCAAGAACAATCAGATTACTATTCTCAAATGATTGTATAAATCGATTTATTTCGAAAAACGTTTAAATGTGGTTCCCTAATGTGGAAACTAGCTGAGTTTCAGCTGCAATGAACTAAATATGCCTATTTTCTTGTACTATTTTTTCATATGAAATTGTCTCCAATATCACCAGTCGCTCAGTATACCAGGTTTTATATTTTGCTTAAAGTTCTTCTATCAATATCTTTCTTATATAATAGCTTCTAATATCCGTAATTCTTATAAACTCAGAAACCGAACAATGACCGATGGTTAGGGTACTGTTCTTCGGTGCTGGAAGTTGTGGGTTCGAATCCCACTGTGGCATGGATAGTCGAAGTTGTTCTAAATCGACTTTAAGCGGTAGATCCCAGTGTCATTAGCCCTCGTGTTGCAAAAAAGTAGACCACAACTGTCGAAAGCAAACATCTGAAGGTTGCTCAAGCGTCTTATTACAAACTCGTAATCCACTTGATATCTGACTTGTCCCGTCTTTTTAACAATTCTTGTTTTTATTTGATGATTTGATTTCATTAAAAAAATTCGCTACTTTAAGCCGAGCACTCTTTCTTTTCATGGAAAGCATTTATTCAGATATGTGCACAATGAAAAATCATCTATTATTTTGGCAAGAGGGCTACGTGAAACTAGTTTATTGCATTTTGAAATTAACAAATTTGTCTACGACAGACCACTGCTGTATCAAGTTTCTCTCATCTGACTAATTATATTATGTGCGACTCGCGGATTCCTACGTTAAGTGATATCTATATGAGTTATATTAAAATTATTTGAAACCCATTTCATTTTTACGTTTGTTTCGAGGTTGACTAGTTTAATGACTTCTGCTCCTTCTATTTTTTGGAAGCTTCAATCTCTTTCCAATTTTGCACCTCCGCATCTCTTTCTCTTTTCTTACAGGCTTATTTTGGTCAATTTAACTTGTTTTTTATAAACTCTTTTAGTACTTTTCCATTTTTTAAATTTATTGTGCTTTATGCTTTTAGCTTTTACCTTCTACCTTCTAATGTTTCATCATTTTACTTTTTACGTATCTTTCCTATGTACTTGACTATATATATATATATATATATATAGTAGACATTTCTATAAATTTTTTAAATTGGTACGGTTTTACTTTTGCTGTTTTTAGCGTGTTCTGTTTTCGAATTAGGGCAGTTATGTCTCGTATTTTCGGAAGAAACACTGTGCTTGGCGCTTATGTCCTAAATAGGATCTTGCGCAGCAAAACTTTAACTAACCAACGAACCTTCCAGTTATGCAGAATGATGGCCGAATGGTTAGGGCGATGTCCTCCGATATCGGAGTTCGTGGGTGCGAATCCCACAGTGGCATGGGAATCTGATTCGTTCGGAATCTGATTTAAGCAGTAGGTCCCTATCTCGTTAACCCTCTTGTTGCCAAAATGTAGACTGTAGCGCCCCAAATCAAACATCTGATGGTTTCTTATTTCATAAAGCACTTGATATCGGTCTTTTTTAACTTTTTTTACATGAAGTTGAAAATTTAACGAGGAGCAGGTAGATACAAAAGCTATTTGATGTGAAGTATTTATTCAGTAATGTGCTCGTTAAAAAGTTCATTGGATTGTTTGGAAAGAGAGCTTCATCAGTCTAGTTTATTACATTTTGAAATTGATTTTCGGAGTTCGTGGTTCGGATCCCACTGGGCATGGATGCTCTTATCAGCTTTAACCCTTTCGTGGGCCATTTATTTCTCACTCCACGTTTCCAAACTTTCAAAACAGAGCTGCTAATTTTATTCAATCGATCGAACAATTGATGACAGCGCAAAACCGAAGAGGGAATCAGTCTTCCCGTCGTTTCAATAACAAGACTAATATATTAGAATGGGTTTTGCGCTTCCCACAGGTGTATTTTGTAAGATCGTGTAGGTGGGAAGTAATCTTCCCACGGCCCACGAAAGGGTTAAAGCAGTAAGTTCTCATTTACTCACCTATAGTAAAAAAAAGCTGACGTAGGTCTTCAACCAATCAACCACTACCTCCCAATTTTTGACTTGAGATAAGTTTTCTGTATTCTCAAAAATAAGTATGAAATCAGCATTTCTAATGTTAACTATTTGTAAGATATCTTGCTCGATTTTGTTTTTCCTTCCACGTATTTGTTTTACCTTTTGCTTGTCATTTTGTTTTGAATTTTGATGCTGCTTGAGGTCGCCAGTTTACCACCCCTAATGTGTGTATTCATTCATGAATTAACTTCACTTGGCCTATTTTAAGAGATTCGTCACTCTTAAACTTTTTAAAATTAGATTTTTCGATTTGCAGTTTTAAAATGTTTGGACATTGATGAATCGTTTAAAATAAACCCTCTTGGAATGTTAGACTTAAACATGAAAAACTACATAACTTTTCGTTTAATATCATAACTTTTAAAGAAACTATAAAAAAAGTGTAATGCATTTAAATTTTCACAAGTAAATACTTTAGACTTGTGATGACAATTTACCTACTTTATTCGTTGCTTATTTCATTTAGCTTTTATTGCATTTAAAATGTAGTTTTAAATATTTTAGCTTTTTTGAAAATTCAATTTTCTAGTGCCATGTTTCTGGTACTTTTTAAAAGTTTAATTAGGTGGAGAATTTTACCTCATAAATATTTTTTTCAAAAAAGCGAAAATTAACAATGGCATTCATTTTGTGTTGTATTAAGTCTGCACACAGTGTGCCTGCAAATTTTTAAACAAGGTCTAACTTTCCACTTTGTATAAAAATTGGTTAATATTTAGAGACGAAGTATATTAAGCAAAATTAATTAGATAAAAATAAAGAAATGGTAAAAACGTGGGTATATACGATAGCAATTATAAGAGATATGAGAAGGCAAAAAAGAAAAAATTTCCATTTAAAATGCTTAAAGTTGATGTGTACTCTTAACCCCTTCCGGTATGATTTAATAATGAAAAACTGTGCATGAAATAACCATTTAATTTTTATTTAAAAAACTTGTTTCATTTTACAATTCTTACATATTCTTAATTAAAATCCACTTTTTACATAGTGTTAAATAATATCAGAAAAGGTATAATTAAGAAAATATCAAAGCAAAACATTAATAAGGTATACAGATAATAGTCTTCAAGATAGTGGTACTTTTCAAAACAAAGTGCAAAGGAATACTGAATTGTTTACACCGCTAGGGAGTCTCACTTCTAATTTGATTCTTGTAACACACACGGCATTTCTTAGTAGGTGTTCTTTTATTCCGGCTCATGAATTTGGCAGTGACTTGTACCAAGAAATTCTAAATAAACAATATGTAATAGTGACCTGGTATTTCCACAAGTAACAAAAGTCTTGCTAAATTCAGTATACTAGAAATTATAAACTAAATTAATTATCATATTTAACAGTAACTTTAGTCGCATGACGAGTGTAGCTTGTCATTGAGCGGTATGGAATGAAAAACCAATGACGAGCTAGACTCGTCATTTTACCGGAAGGGGTTAAAGTAGATGTAGCCTCTTAAGCGTGAATTTACGTTTGCATCTACACCCATCGAGTCCCCCTCTCAATGATAATACAACTCACTGGTAGTCTTTGTTTTATCTCTAAACATGTCTTTAACCTCTTGCCTTATGAATCGAGCGACGATTGCGTGTGCCACTTTCGATGAAAGCTTTTCTCATGGGTCGTGACCAGAAGCAGTTTCATCACTAAATTTTGAGAGCGTTTTTCACGGGAAAAACTACAATGCTATCTTCAGATGTATTCAAATCTGTATCTGTCTCAGTTTCTAAGTTGTAATCTGGGCATTTTCCAGTACCGTTGTTAGTATCAATTTTCTTTTTTGCCATTAGGTTAAATTTTTAGATTTATTTAAGAATTTTTTAAACACCAAGAGTTATTTATTGCATATAATATAATACTCTATCGCAATTAAGCCTAAGAATAAATGACCAATTCTTATTGCAACTGTAACAAAACGCAAACAATAACTCAAAAACAATCTTTATCGCCTAAAAACAATAACATGTCTAATACGAGGTTTTCATTTTAGGCACAGCACTACGAGCACGTCTCTCATACGGCAAAGGGTTAATGAAATATTGAAAAAAATGAATATGGAACTTAAGGAGAAGACGCAGATGTAATGAAGCAGAACCCCATCTCTACAAGTTTATGGATCCTCATATTTTGGACGTTGAAATTTAGCGCACAGACATTACCATGCAGTTGGCCGAGCAAGGAAATATCTTTGCAATAATTCATCTGATTTATAAGAGAAATATCACATTTTAGAACTTTTAGAAAAGTCTTTTTAACGACAGATGTAATGCGATTTATCATTGCTGAAAATCTGAGTCTCATCCTTTGCAGAAGTCATCAGGTTATAACCGACTTGCCTGTTATAGTTCTATTTGCTTTTTCCCTTTTTTTTTTCTTAGAAATTTTTTTGAGTGTGTTTGTCTTTATTTACAAAGAATATGTTGCCATCAAAGTTCTTTTTCAGCATAGAAAGTATTTTAAGATATGTTAACCCTTTGCCAGTCCTATATAATATATACATCTAATACTTATCACATGTGATATACTTACTCTTAGTGGTAAGAATTTAAATGGAGCATTTTGGATTTGATTAGATTTACGAAATTTAAAGCTTATTTCTAATGACATCTTTTAACTGTTATCTGGTGATAGGCAAAGGGTTAACTAAATTAATAAGGCTTTGCTCATCTAAGCAAAAACAGTGCAAGCTTCACATACAATGATTATTAAGTTCACTCTTATTGGATAAAACTGAAATGAGGTTGATAATCTTAATTCAGTTTTGTTATTGGCTACCAATACAACTACAATAATAGCTTGTTATTAATGTTATATAAGATTTTAATTCCATGTCAGTCATTACATATGCATATAATTTATTCTTTTTTAACACTATAAACATACACTAGTAACAAGGCCTTGTTAACAAAAACAAACATATGGTATACATACATCTTTAGCTCAGTACCCTGCAGGTATTCAAATTGTTGTAAGAAGAAACATTTTTCAGGAAGAATATTTTGACATACTATTTATTCTCTACCATAATAATCCAATCTGCTTTCCGATGTAAATTTTACTAAAATAAGAATACAGTTACACTTAAATTGATTAATGCGTCGTGATAAGAATTATCGTAAACTCGAGGTAACAATTCGTATCAGGATTAATAAAATTTTTATTTTCTATTTTTAAACAATTATATAGCTAAATTAAAATAATTTGGATACTCCTGAAGCTACATCTACGAATAATAAACGTTTTATCTTCGTTGCACCTTAGGGTTATCTGTAGTAGTATTACATCAACTCTAGTTAGAACAGTAAGGATCATAACCAGTTCGATGTAATCGGAGTGTAAAGTCAACCTATATTATATTTTAGAACAATAAATAAAAAAAAAAGGTTCGATCATAAATACGTTGGACATAAGACGAAACGGTGGTTTAGGGAAGTTAGTCGTCTGCATGAAAGTTACTAACAATACAATTGTATACACTACAAAATATTAAACTTGATTTAAACAAACCTAAAAAAATGCTGGTAATACACAAGCAAAGCAAAGGAAATAACAAACATCTTTGCCAAAAAACTACTTTTTACTATACTCCACTAAAATTGGAACCCATTTTTAGTAACCTCGTGTTGTATGCAGGAAGTACATTGAGACTAATCCACACGTATGTTAAAAAATAAGTTAAGTCTTCTAAATATTCCCCACTCATGTCTTTCCTTCCTCTGGCCACATTTAAAGAATAGTAGACCTTTGCGATAACGCATTTCGGTACGAAGATCGAGGTTGTTTTTTCATTCTATACCTATTTACGGGTTAAAAAAATTTAACAAATCATCGTTATATACCATGTTATATATAATTGATACATTCTGACATACGCAAGAAACAGCTGCATCTCTTATCTTCTTCACAGGTAAATTATCTCATTAATAATAAGCTCTATTGAAAATAGATCTTAAAACTAAGCAGATTTAGGCTTACAAGTATTGTTTGCCTCTACGTTAATCAAAATAGAAATAGCTATTTCTTTAAATTGCTAGAT
The DNA here is from genome assembly GCA_032207245.1 of Pardosa pseudoannulata. Lineage (NCBI taxonomy): Eukaryota > Metazoa > Arthropoda > Arachnida > Araneae > Lycosidae > Pardosa > Pardosa pseudoannulata. The sequence continues at coordinate 173,217,522 of CM063505.1, read as the reverse complement.
TCTCAAATATGTGACGCATTCATAACAGTAAATGAAAGTGCATTGCTTAATAAGTACAGATAATCGTTTGACGAGTAATCAAATTTGGTAACATAATTTAGGAGTAACTTCACTTCAACTATAACCATGTGTACAAACTGTCATTTAATTTACTAACTTCATGCACTTTAATTCTAGAACACTTAGCAAATCAAATATTGGTGGAACAATTGTAAAACCAAACTCGGCAAGGATACTCCAGGTATCCTCAGATACCTGGAGTATCCAGATAATATTACATAATTATCTGCAATCTTTCGAATATGAAGTTTGTTCACAGTTTTAAAAAATTTTATTTAAAATTCCCTACATCGTAAAATTAAGAAGCTAACTTTACGCTTTTAAGTATTCTTTACGTCTACGATCACTGGACCATGAAATTAAAAAAAAAAAACAGTAGCAAAACTTTAATATTAATTCACATGTAAGCTCAAGGCAAAAGCGTTATACTTACCTGTATAAATAAAAGATATAGCATAGTTTAACATAATTAAAAAGTAATGTTTGGTAAACTACACCACATGTTCAAGTATTCAATCCTCTGTATTTACTTCACTCCTGTATTTATACATTCATATATTAAACACTACCTTTAAACTAAACACTAGTCAAATATGGTCCATGTTTTCAGAATAGTGAAGACTTTAACAATCCCAAACAGTCAGATTGGATGACATTACCTCAGCACCTTAAGCCTATCGATTTTAATTACTAAAACTTATATTCATTTATTTAATAATATAGCATCTAAAAAGAATTATAAATTAATGTCGAAAAACAATTTGTAATATTAGACATTATCAAAATATCACTAAAACCCCAGTTATATTTTAAGGAAGAAGAGAAATGCCAACTGTCAGCATTAAGTAAATTTGCTGAAAGATAATATTGTTAAATAACATGCTTTTCTAATATTGAAAGCCAGAGTATAACGAAGGTAACTTTCCTGTTAGAAAGTAGCCAGTTCCGTAAAAAAGGGGCTGCATTTCGACTAATTATTTTCAGGCAAAAAATATTGTCTTATAGTACTCTAAGCAGACTAAGATCTCTGTGAAGATAATTTTAAAAGCTGTATCTAAATTCATGAATTACCGATCTGAAAATATTAAGTATTTCTTATATATTTAATGTGTTATATAAATTTGAATTCTAAATGCTTTCATAGAAGACAAAGACGTGCTACGTGCCTTAGCTTAGAATAGCGATTTATTAAGGTTCACTGATTGCAAAGCTTTCAGCAAAATGCAACAATGCTGCTTTAGAGCATCAGTTTAGAATTTGTTAAACATTTGAAAAGTTAGCATAATTGACAGCAATAGAAACATCTTATAAATATTTGTTAGGTATTTCATGAATTAAGAAATATTTAAAGATGCAAGATCGGAGAAAAATTAGAACAGGTTGGGGGGGGGGTAAAAAATAAGCCAACTTATCAAATCGAATGACAACGGATTTGAGTTAAAATAGCGTATAATACAAGAAATTAAAATATTTAAAGGAATAAGGTTTAAACTAGCAAACACAGGCCGGCAACTGAATAAAATGCTCTAAAACAAATTTACCAAGTTCAGTAATAAAACTTAATAGAAAGTTTATGAAGACGTAAAAGTAATACATCTCCAACTTTTTGAATACTAAAAAATAATACGGTTATGGTACAATACTGAGAAAAATTTAAACTTGTCATCAAAATCTAGTTTTAGTGAGTGAAAATAACCGTTAGGAAGAACTTAGATATCACCAAAGTATGAAATACTACATTTATCTAATTACAATAGTTTGAAAGTCATTGCCCCTTTCAGTTAAAAACTGGCTTATATACGAGTTTGGTTAAAAAATCCTGTCAGATATAAGATCGAGGTAAAAACACAGGTAAAGGCTTTAAACTGAAATAAAACAATACCCTCATCAAATAAACTACAGTATACATAGTACCTTACACAGTAGTAAACTTACTGTAGAACATCATCAGACACTCTCTGGGAAGTCACTTCTGATAAAATACTAGTATTCATGTATTTATCAAATAAGCAGTGTTCCTGAGGGAGTGAGATTTAAGAGAAGGCTGAAAATTTAGCGATGCCAAGTTAACTTATCAAGTTGCTTGATGAATAGAGGACTCCAATTTCTTCCAAATCATCTCCCCCCCCACACACAAACAACTAAACATTAGAATCCTCTTCTGATAAAATGCTTTAAATACGGTGCAGTTTTATAAGCAACACAAAACGTCACGACTTTAAGGCTATTTTATCTTACAAACATAGTATCACTCTGAGCTTGGTAGGTTATCTATAGCTAATTCCTAAATTTAGCTGCCATACCGAAGTCAACCGTTGAAAACTAGTATTGTACGATCTGTACGCATCGTGACAAAAATACAGAATTATACTGAGCTATTGCTTAAAAATTGTTATCCAACCTACTATGACATATCTTTCAAACATTATATCACGTATTTACATAACACTGCGTGTTTAATTTAAAATACCTTAATGAGTAGTAATACGTTTTCGAAAACAGTTTTAACACTGGTATCCACAGTCACGCTAATATTATTTAACATTATCAAGTATTAGGATAATCCAAGCCAATTTCCCTCTAATGAAAAGATTTGAAATTACTAGCATCAAAGTTTGTAAACGATTTTTGTATTGCGTGTTTATTTTATTGGAATTAAGGACAGTAGCACATGTGGAGACAGACAGAAATGCAAACTAACGGGAGAAAATTTCAGAATAGTTTACAGTAACAAAAAAATCTACAGAATTTAATGTAAAGAACGATGTAGAATTTGTTAATTCATGCACTAAACAATTTATTAAAATTAGCTTCACAGAATTTACAGTCGTATAGATCTTGTAACTGAATGGTTTTTCTTACTCGCTTTCTCTGGCCAGCTTTCCAAACGGTTTATGCTTGCGACATCACATTTCGATTGGAAGATAATAAATTGTCCAACTTTCACTGAATACCTATTTACGGTTGAAAACGAACAAAGTAACGTTGTATCCCATGTTGTTTAGATTTTTTATTTTTTAGATTTGTGGCAAGAACAGTTGCATTACATATCCTTTTAGTTCCTGCACAGGGGAAGTACTGCATAAGAAAAAACTTATTTTTTTCGGGAGGTGGGAGAGAAAATTTAAAAATTACCCTGCGTCGTAAAATCAAGTATCAAAATTAGGCTTTTAAGTTTTTTATACGATAATTAGAACAGAAATGAAAATTTTTAAATTTAAAGACTTGAATTTGTGAATTGACATACGAACTCCAAATGAAGCTGTGTTGCTTAACTGTACTAATAATTCGACAAATTAACATAATTTAGTTGTAGTATTCATAAATCTATGCCGAACGATGGCCGAATGGTTAGGGTGCTGGCCTTTCGGAACCGGAATTCGAGGGTTCGAATTCCACAGTGGCATGGATGTTCGTAGCCGTTCGGAATCGGCTTTAAGCTGTAGGTCCCGGTCTCATTAGCCCTCGTGTTGCAAAAAGTAGACCGTAGCGCTCCAAACAAAACAAAACAAAACAATAAATCTACACAACGAATTCAAGCGTTGAGTAATCCGAACTTCCTTCACTTTTAAATTACATTTATTCTAACACATTTCAATCAAACCAAGACTAGTTATCTGATGGTAATGTTAGAATAGTAAAAACACAGGCAATCTCGAATAGCCAGAGCAAATATCAGGTAACATAGTCATCTCAAGCTATTCGGAACCGAAGTGGATAGTTAAAAAGTCATATGCACTAAAAAATTGGACATAGCCTCTAAAGGGCCTTACAAATTCATTTTGACAAACAATTTGTACTGTAGGACGCATATGCAAATATTAAATCACAGTTAGATTTTATATATAAATAATATAAAAGTAAAGTAATAGTCCTAAACGCAATATTTTTAAACATTGAAATTTTATAATATTAAGAGTTACAGTAAATAAAAGTAACATTTAATACTTTAGAATATCTGATGCTGAGGCATTTATTTTGAACGAGTATATTGAGACGTACATATGAATATTTAATACAAATAAAAGGACTTAATACAGATTTAAAAGGGACATATTCCACGGACTCCAGTATTGGAAATATTTAATACATTACAAATCACACAAACTTGACTTTTAAAATTCTTTCATAGGAGATAAAATTGTATAACAAGCTTTAACGATGCATGGAGTCAATAAAGTTTATTGTTTACAGAACCTACAGAGATATGTTAACAAAGTTTCCCCAATACATCTCTATGATTGTTAACTACTTGAAAAGTTACAATACAAGAAGAAATAGAAATTTTGTGTAAAAAATTAACGAATTAAAACAAATGAGTGATTAGGTAATAAAACAGTTCCAAAAAAGTATTTAAAATTAAAAGTGCTTTAAGTAAAAGTATCTATACTAGCATGAGACAGTTCGGTAATGGCTTACAGGAAAACTGAATAAAATATTAAACCTAAAAATAGGGCGTATATGATAAACAGCAATCAGAAATTAATAATACGCCTCGAACTTTGGGAGGCATATATAAAGAGAAAACACATGAACAACAAATCTGGTTTTACTGAAGGGAAATAAACGTTATCCAATATCTGTGTTCTACGATAAAAATAAGTCCAATAAATCCTATTTAAATCAAGAACACGATAATAACTTAAGATTTCTACTTTAACACTAGATTCCCCGAGTTTTCTTGTATACGTATATTGCCCCAAAACAGTCAAAATGACTGCATTGTGAAAAAATAACAAATATGTAAAGAAATTTGTTTAAAATTAATTTTTAATATTATATAATAAAGGAGGGTGGAAGTAACTACAATTATTCATAAACCCATTTATATGTTATAGAAAAAGTCACCAAATTCTAAGAAATTGTGTCATTATATTTCATAATTGTTTTTCTAATTGAAATTAAAAAACAGTCAAAATGACTGCCTTGGGCAATCTGCCCCCGTGCCCAAGAAGCTATTTTATGCACTCGCGACTGTCCGCTATATTAACCATGTCCAACAATTCGAAAACAGATTCCAGGAAATTTTCGACTGAACCAGTAGCTTCGATTTTTGTAAACCCAAGCAATCCTCAAATTAATATTTCTAAAGTTGAAAATTCCGTGAGAAACCCTATTCAGGAAGAAACATCTCCATTTGAAATTGAGATTCTAAATAGTCAGAATTATACCTGATTGAAATCGTGCGTACTTGATGAAAACATTTCAAATCTATAAGGAGATAAAGAAATATCGTCTTTTGAAAAAAGAAACGTACAAAGTAAACCTTTCGGTGCCACATTCATGTTAATCTTTTTCAACAATGAACATAATTAAATCAACAATCAGATCTCGGCTTAACGATAGTAATCCCTAAGGTAATAAAATGGAGAATACCATATACGCCTGACTTTTAAAAAACTAGTGAATATGCAAAGACAAAAATCGCATCAAATGTAACTACTTTGAATTTGTTGCCTTTTTTTAGCGTAGGATATTATTTATGATGCTTAAAATTTGCTATAAAATACTAAGAATCATACCTTTTTACAATTTTACCCGCTAGCAATTTCCTGTTTGCCAGACCTTTAATTTCCTGTTTGCCAGACGGAGAATAAGGTTATAAACGTCTTCTGTAGAGCATCAACAGAAATTTTCATACTATTACCTAAAAATCTTCTTGATCGGTCAACATAAGTGTCTTCAATTTCACATTCGCTTTTTAAATACACTGTTAGGGAGGACGACTCAGCATGTGCTAAAAGAGAAATTGGGAAAATAAGGCTCCGTAATACTACAAATGCTAACTTACAAGTTCCCTTGTTTCCTACTTTGAATTTAGGAAAACATTATACAGGGGGATCAAAAAGCCCTATAAACTTTTAAAAATTCATAATAATGGGAAAATAAAAAACGGTTTGCAGGGTTAGCATCGCTAGGGCATGGGATTTGTTTTAAACAGAAAAAACGGTAACTCAAAAAGAACCGACAGATGGCGCTGTATTAGCGATTTCGGTGAAAATATGCAAATGAAACTGTTATAAGAACTTGCGCTCCTATAAATACACAACCAGTTCACCGCTGTAAACCATGTATGCGAACAAGGATTCTGAATGCGAAGGATTTTCAAAATTAATACGGACTTTTTGATCACCCGGTATATTAATCACTTCGTTTTTTAATATATTTTGTCATTAATTTCCTAATTACTTTACACATTGTATTGAGTCAAAAAATTGGAAATAAAGGAATACACGGAAAGCTTAAATCCCAATTGTCTAGTATTCGTATAAATAAATAAATGGTCACCTGAGATATTTATTTTATTTATGAAAATTTTCATACCATAGACCCAAAAATATTTGCAGTAAAGAAAGTTTATCTTTTGCCTACACACAGAAAAAAAAATAAATAAAAGGAGACGACTAGTATAAAACAGAAACAGAACTGTAAACTATTTAGTAGGAAGTAATTCGTCCATGTTCATAAAATACGTTAAAGCTACGTCTGGTGTTCTAAAAATGTTTCCCATTAATATAAAATCATCATTTTACGCAGATGTAATATAAAATATTAGTCTAGAAAAAGTGGTGGAAGAAGACTTGATAATTCAGATAGCATTAAAAATTATTTAGTCAGGAGAAATTCTCCTTTTTGAAAGTTTAAATAACATTTATGATAAAAAAGCACCTCTTAAAACGATAAAATATTTCATATGTTAACAACACAATATTTTTATAAACAAACATTTTTCAAAACGTAATATACTTAAGGATAATTTTGTACAGTTCTTTTACTATACAAAAAAAGTAATCAGGGCTTCAAAAAAGCCAGATACAATCTATTCCCGAAATGCACCAATTACCTTCCACTTTTCAACCGCAGCACCTCTCCAGTGTCAATCAAAGAAATTTCTAAGGGGGAAAGAAAAAGTCGGCTCGAACCCCTTTATCAGCGTTTTCGTGAATGGCGAAAAGACGGCTCAGCCACTTTAAGAGCGGTTTCGAGGATACAGAAAAAGCCGGCTCAGACGCTTATAGGGTTAAAAAGTTCACCGCACGTATTGCGTCATGCATGTGCAAGCCATGGAATGACGTTAAGCCGCCTTTTAACTGGTATTTAAAAGGCTGCATCTTGCAGCTACCGGTAGTCTTCGTATGGTGGCCATGTATTCTGTTCGTGACTACTTGCGACATTTACCTGATGTACAGCCGATGTAACGGAAATCCCTTACGAACTGTTAGAAGGTATGTCCGTGCATATACTGATGTTGATATGTTCAATAAAGTAATTTTTCTTTCACCGGCAATGACGTCGGTTTCTTGCACCACAGTTTTTATGTACTCGCGACGAGGAATATAGCTGTGCTGAGTTTATGCGGTCGTTTTGGGACACCCTGTATATATATATATATATATATATTTATATATATATATAAATATATATTATATATATATATATATATATATATATATATATATATATATATATATATATATATATATGTATATATATATATATATATATATATATATATATATATATATATATATATATATATATATATATATATATATATATATATATAATTGCCTTAACTATGTCTGAAATGTGGAGAATCTTTGATTAGTAAGAAAATAAATAATCCCATTAAAGTTATTTATATATTTAAACTATATAAACTTTTCGATATTATAATACTTTATTTTTTATGAACTCTTATAATAATTAAATGTCTAAAAATTAGTAAATATCATTGCGTATAAACCCAGGTACATTTTTTATAACAATACGGTTTCATATTAATCGTTTTGATTCAGTTTTAGGTAGACCGAGACTTCCGAGATTCAAGTGTAAAAACTAGTCAATATGTTAAAAAAAAATATGTTTTTTCAAGTGGTACATGTATTTTACCACTTGAATAAATACTTTTTGAGAATGCTGATATAAATTTGTTACAGCTATGCTATAAAATAAGAATATAAGTGTTTCCTTTACAAGCATATATATATATTACGTATTTATATATATTTTTTCTTGACCCAAACTGCGAAACAATTTTTCAAATAAATACTCTTCAAAGCAAAGTATATGTATGAATAACATTTGTTTTCTCCTTTCCAAACAACTTGTCCTCCATCAGCCTCCGACGGGCAAAGTGGATGCAACGTCAATACCACTTTTACATAATCATAAGCACAATTGTTTCATTCTCTTTTATTCAGGAGGCATTAAACGCCATTCTATGCTCTCCACACGAGAGGGATTACGAGAATCTCTGCGACTAAAGGAAAGCTCATCAATTATTCGGCCGTACCTATTCATCAAACTCAGAGAAGTGTCAAATTTCAGACGAACGGTCACGTCGAAGGAAAACATTGCCTAAAAAGAAGTACAAGAAGATAAGTTTTCTCAGACATTTTCGTCTTTATAACAGTAGACTACGGACCGAGCAATTTGACTCATTAGAAATTTGATCAATATATATATATATATATATATATATATATATATATATATATATATATTATATATATATCTATTAATATATATATAATATATATATAGTATATATATATATATTTATTATATATATACTATATATTTTTATATATATATATATATATATATAAAACTTATTTAAGTATAAAAGAAAATTAT
>CM063505.1:173198822-173203822 GCA_032207245.1 Pardosa pseudoannulata | reverse complement strand
ATTAGGTTATTATATCCTTTTATTTCTAGTTTTAACAAATGTAAACATCTTGAATGAAATATAATTTAGTAACTTTAAGTCATTCTACAGAATATAATTTTGAGATTTCTTTAAGTATTAGGTTAATAGTATATTCTAAATTAAGTTATCTTATAGATGGTATTATGGAAGCCCAGTGACGTTGGGGTAACGATCCGCTCTCTCGCAACACAGGTCTGAGGTGCGATCACCGGACTGGGCAAGGGTGACTCAGCTTTTCATCCCTTCAGTGGGTAGATGAACTAAGGACCAAGCATGCTTGGGAACTAAACACTGAGGGATCCACGTAAGGTAGACCACCTAACCGGAACATATGTTTCACACCCCATAGGCTCTTGGTTTCGTAAACGGAGATTGACACCGTAGGCCCTGGCCCCCTAGGGACTGTTGCGCAGAGGAGTTTAGTTTTATAGATGGTATTAGAACGTATAATTATTATTCAATTTTTTCATGCTTGATGCTCTTTTGTTCGATATTATTCAATTAAGATGGATTATTTCTCGATTTTATAAGTACTGTCACAATTCATATACATCTCACAATAACTTCAATAAATGTTTAAAGACATTTGTCGAAATAGATGCACATTTATCATGCGATAGAAATTATAAGGCTCTTTAAAATTTGGTTTGGTTTTGGTTTTAGAGTGCTACGGTCTACTTTTTGCAATACGAGGGCTAATGAGACCGAGGCCTACTGCTTAAAGCCGATTCCGAAAGGCTACGAACTTCCATGCCTTAATGGGATTCAAACCTACGAACTCCAGTTCCGAAGGCCAGCACCCTAACCAATCGGCCATCGTTCAGCCTTTAAAATTTGGAGTAGGGACTGTAGTTACAGTAACTTAAATTTGTAGGTACACCTTACTAAATAACCTTCATATACTCAGTGAAAGTTTTCTTAGCCTCTAGAGCTATAAGCTCTAATGTAAATTTGGAGTAGAGACTGTAGTCACTGTAACTTAAATATGTAGGTATACATTACTAAATATCCTTCATATACTCAGTGAAAGTTTTCTTAACCTCGCGAGCTGTAAGTTCCAATGTAAATTTAATAATAAAATGCGCATTAAAACTTTCAATCGATATCTCAAATGTTTCGATTTAATGGACAGTTATGCTATCCTTTGGCGACACAAATAGCTCGTAATAATGGCTTCCCCACTTAAATTAATTCTTCTTTGATAACATGATTTTCCAATTAAATTTCATCATCATTAGTGAACCGGATCCCATTTCTCCAATGGATCATCAAAAGACGGCAATTAATTTGAGGGGAAATACACATTCGAATCAGGTATTAGAGAGATTTCGTCGGAGATGTTTTTAGTTAAATTTTAAAAGGCGACGTTGAAAAATTTCAAGAAAACATCTATTCATCATCAAATTCTTTTATTGTTTTTCTACAATTTAACAAATTAATTTTTTACTGCCGTTTAGGTAAATTAATTGAGTGGAAATGCATATCGATCTAGACGGTTAATGATCAATAACGTTTTTCACAATTGCTTGATTTTTAATATCCCCGACGATTTGCATTAATTACCGTAATTGTGGAATAGAAGTTCATCATTAAGTTCTTTAACTATCCAAGATTAAAGTTTACAAAGGCGCTGCAACAATTGTAATGCTGTTTTGCTTATTTAAGCCGCTTAGAGCTTAATGAATGGAGGAATTTTTGATTGCAATTACTGTTTTTAAAATGCTTGAAGAGGCATAACTTTTTCCTTTTTTTCAATCGGTTCTAAAACCTTGGAATTTTTACCAATTTTGCAAAAATTTCTCTCTTTTTTTGGTTATATAGTAGAACCTAGGTATAACGACCCCCTATGAGACCAATATCATATGGTCGTTGTAACGAAAGGTCACTCTAACGAATTGATAAAATAATAAAACAATGAACCAAGAAATAATGCAACACTACATACCTAGAGAACAGTTCTACTTATTTGTATTTTCATTACTGAATTTTTGCAAAAAAAAGTCTTTGATTGACGCCCGTTTCAAGTTCATTTGGGAATTTTTCATTATCACTGATTCCATATCCGTTAGATTTTGAAGGAAATCTTCAGAATTAAATAGTCCTTCAAAATACTGATGCAAGGCATTGATTGCATTGAAGGCTTCTTTTTCATTCACTTTTTTTAAAATCTTGGAAGATTTCTTCTTTGTCGTCGGAATCACAGATATCTTCATTTCTGGTAATACGGACAATAAAATTGTCCTCATTCAAATTTTCTTCACAGAACTGTAAAGTTTCATCTACCTCAACAAACTCATCAAAAGATAATTGAAGATTTAGTTCTCACCTTTTCGTCACGTCCTCTCCCCTCCTTTAAACAAACATAAAGAAAGGAGTACAGGTTTCTTGAAGTTGCACCACAGTACAATAATTTTGAAATAGCCCACTTACTCATGAGTTCTGCGGACTAAAATTGCCGGTAGTTCTAACAAAAAATAATACGCTGGGGATCGTTGTAATGATTCAAAATTAAGATTATTCCTACATTAAAATAATTCGGACTTTTTCAGATGGTCGTTCTAACGAAGGAGTCATTGTATCGTGGGGTCGTTAAAAAGAGGTTCTACTGTAATTGATGACTTGTGTATGTGTGAAATGTGGTTAAACTTTAACTACTGATGCATTTTGTGAGATAGACCCATCTCTAAATCTTTATTTAAATTAATCTTTTAATTATATTACAGCTTGATAAATTATGTTGATATCACAATGCTGAAAAAATATCTAGAATGTCAACGATTATACCTGGAAACACACAAGTGAAAAAAAACGAAGGACTCTACACGCTTAACGTATTTTACACCCAATGATCTTTCTACCACCAAATCACAACACTAAAGACAAAAATAATGAAAAAGAGGGAAAAATACGTTCATAAATACATTTTTAAATGCTATTTGTTTTCAGTTCCCGTGTTTTCTGAAAATCCCTTATATAATAATAATCCCTTATATAATTTCTTGTACATTTTATAGTTATTTTCATCAACTGAGAAAAAGTTTATTTCCTTATTTGGATTATACCATGATTTTAGATCTTTTCTTCGAGAAATGGAATTAAAATTATGGAAAAACTTGTACGTTTAAATTATTTCCAAATTTGTCTTTATAAAAAGTACATTATAAAATATAAATAATACTTACTTTAGTTTTAAATTAATTATGTATAGATATTTCTAAATATTACCTTAATACATCGGAAGTAAAGGTCTACTATGTTTCTCTCTCTTTCTGTATATATATCCCCTATATAATAATAGCCTAAGGTGTCTGTCGGTCTATTTCTGAATTCATGAAACTGTTGTATCTGGAATGGATAGTAGCATACATATTGGATTCTCGAGGAGTTGAGGTGAGCAAAATTCAAAGTGAGTAAAGTTTGTCTTTTCCTAATCGAACCGATTCTAAAATAAATTGGTATAAATATGCTTCATATAACAGCGAAAAATACTGTCGTCTTTAAAAATTTCGAAATTTACCCCTTCCCCTCTTTTTGAGCATTTTATGCCATTATTTCAAGCCTTTTTTTTTACCAGTTAAGAGCAGGCAAACAAATTTATCAATTTATCACATAATAAATAGGTAAAAACGACATTTTTCTAGCATTACGAGGTCATTCCTTCAACCATCTCATTTAATCATTTCTAATTTTAAATTATTTAAATATCGTTTGCATTGTTTTCATACGTTTTATCACTAAACTTAGATATTACGTCAATAATTTTCTTTTATATTTGGCTTAAATAATAGATTAGGTTCATATGTGATAATTTTAACTTTAACCATCAATTATTTTTTGTTGCAATCAAAATTTTATCACCGGTATGAACAAATTTTTTTCATAAAAGTATAGGAGTCTATTTCACAAACTCATAAATATCTAACGTTTAAGCTATATATCTTTGAAAATTAAGAAGTTTCTCCGTTTGTGTGTTTGTCTTTTTTGCATAATCACATGGTTTGACTAAATGAATTCAATGGAATTCTAAACTGCGTTCACATTATCGGGAGACTTTAGAGGAGTATGAAGACAAATAAATTATTGAGCATGTCCAAATAATTCTCAGCCAAAAAACAAACCTCATACACATTGAATTTTCAAAGAAATTTCATTACCTTTATATACAACTGAGTGTAACATCATTAAAAATTATCCAAATTTAAAGCCTTTAGGTCATTCACTAGTAAATACTATCAAAAGCATTCATAATAATTTTCAACAAACTATTTAAGAACTTTTTGAGAAATCACATTTCAAGTTTCAACAATTTATTAAAAATACCGTTCTGAGAAAAACGCATTTGAAGTTTATGAAAGCAACTTTAACTGTTAAAAAATTAAAATACATGTTTAAAATTCCCCTCATTTTCTTACTTCAAAGCTAATTTCCAAGTTGCTAATTATTAAATATACTAGAAAAATGTTTAAACTAATCTTCATGAAAATTTAAAAAATTTTGTCCAAAAAATGTTCTTTAAAAGGCTTTAAATTCACAACTTCCTGTTTCGAATACGCTACTTCCATTTTGTTTTTACAGCTGTCACTAATGTTTAAACAGCTGTAACTTTTCTTTAAAATGCCGTAGAGACAAAACAAAAACAGATTTAGAAGCCTAAAAGTTGAAATTGTACAATAGAGAAATTAAAAAATTATGATTTTTTGCAAAGAATGACATTTTTTTTAACGTACACGGATACCTTAAGTAAAGACGGTTAAGTTTATCCATACATGACATACATTTACAGATATATTTTAACTGATCCTCTACATCAAAATTTATAGCCTAAAATAGCTACACGAGGAATCATTCGCTTTCTAACAGAGACTAAGCAAAAATCATTAAACAAACTGTGGCGATGGGTGTGTCATAACTTGTGGGAGTATTCCAAAGTTAAGTTTGAAATAATAAAGGTAGAATTCTGAGGATTAAAATCATAATGA
>CM063505.1:173061157-173198722 GCA_032207245.1 Pardosa pseudoannulata | reverse complement strand
GCTGCTGCACCTTGCCTGTCCTTGTATTATTAAAATAACAGAGAAGATCCTATAGCAATCATTGATTTAAATCAGTTTTTAAAGATTGAATTTTTAAAAGGAAGCTGTTAGTAATAAGCACAATAAGAAAATATTGACAACCCAGAGTTGCTCTTGGATGGTTTCAGGAGGCTGCTGCACCCTTCCTGTCCTTGTATTATTAAAATAGCATAAAAGGAAAGAAAAGAATCTTTTACATTTGCAAATGAAAAGTACTCCCCTGATATTAATCCTGTTCTCATGAAATTCCTGGGAAAATCTGATCCTTTCTAGGAATTCCTTTTTAATGAAGAAGTGATTAGTAAAATTTCCCCACTCGATTGATGGAAAAGTCATTTTTTCTCAAGTAAGAATGGGAAAATTGATCACCTGGACCAGGCACTTTATGAGTTGTTGACTGCAAAGCCATCAACTGCTTCTATCCAGAAGAATTTTCAACATATGGATTAGTGCAATCTAAACTTCGAAACAGACTTGGAAACGATAAAGCAGCTAAATATGTTTTTATTTACATATCATTTAACATTTAACCACTGTCACAAAATAAAAAGTTGGTTGTAAAATTTTCATAAAAAAATAAAAATTATTGTGATTACTTAGCCTTTAGTCTACCCTCGTCTTTCTAAAAATTCTATGGTTGAAGAAGTAAAATGTACAAAATAACATGAAGCATCCTTTATTTGAATTATGATATAGATAATTAAAACAAGCCAAAAACCCTATTGCAAGAAATTATTTTCTACTGATTTATGAATTATTCTTACATATTATATATTTATTTTAGTTATATGTATTTTGTATTATATATTAAAAAGAATTAATTGATTTAGACATCTAACTTGAACAATTTGATTTGCTTGTATGAAATATTATACTTAAATATATTTAAATTTCAAAAACCCAATTTAAATAAAAAAAATCTGATTTAAATTTAAAAAAAATCCGATTTAAATTTTTAAAAAATCCAATTTTTTTTTTGCTTTTTTAAAAACCTTGCATCATATTATTATACAATAAGCCTGAAATAAAAATATTTTAGTAAATTGTTTTTCAAAATTATTTTACTTTGATAGAAATTCTATAAAATAATTAAAATTATTCACCATGAAGTTTTATAAAAAAAGAAATATAAATAAGTTAAACTCTTAAATTTTATTCTATGTACTTTTAGTAATAATATTGAAGAAAATACTTGAAGAATATAATTTTTATTCTGAGTCAAAAATACAAGTAGCTTTTTCTTTTTTTCCTTTTTTTTCAGTAATGAAGCTCTATGTTTAGTAATACAATTAAAAATTTTCATGTCTTTCTGGTAAAATTGTCATATAAAATGCCCACAATAAAGAAAAAAATATCATTTCACGATGCAGATTAACTTATATCACAGGCAATGACTCTCTTTCAATGGCGGGAAATCGGTAAGCCGATGGTCACGTATCGGAATGTTGTATCGCGCATACACTGGTACTCCATGTGAAGTCGAAATTAACCTTTTCAGAGGGGCTGGGACACCATGTGTCCCGCAAATGCATTAGTTCTTCAGAAAGCCCCTTTCAAAAGGTTAAAAAGACTTAATCATGTAGCTAAATCGGCGATCAGATTATATCGCGCATGGAGTATTGCTCGAAATTGGGAAATCGCAAAGACGATGTTTGTATATTGAGACTATATCGCACATGCGCTAATTGTGTCAGGATATCGAAAAGACGATTTCAAATCGGAGATCACCCGAAAAGTTAAATCAGTTTAGCTATATAACCATTCGTTCCATACATCACCGAACTAAAAATTTGAAAATCGGTGTCACGATGCAACAAATTATATCGATATTTCACGATACATAGAACTTCGCTCAGTCCTAATCTATGCAATTTTACAACTAATGATTTTAAAGAAATGTCGAAATGTTTTTTTATTACTATGATGACTGGTTGATTGATTGAGTGCCACAGTCTACTTTTTGCAACACGAGGGCTGATGAGACCGGGACCTAATGCTTAAAGCAAATTTCGAATGGCTACGAACATCCATGCCACAGTGGAATTCGAACCCACGAACTCCGGATCCGAAGTCCAGTATCATAACCAATCGTTCGGCTTTATTACTATGATATCGATGGTTTTGCTGGACGAGCTACAGCAGTTCTTTTTAGAGGAATGTTATTTATTTTTATTCAAAGTGCAGTATTTTAAATATTATGAACTCATGTCTTCTAAAGATGTTATGACGTATGCTGAAAGCATATCATTTCGGTATAACTTCAAATGAATATAATTCTATACAAAATTTGTGAAACACTTTAGCCAGTTTCAACTCCTATAAAATCCTTCAATAATCCATCTTAATTGATTATATTTTAAAATGTGCAGCAGTAATTAATACAAGAAAATTTTGATAAAAATATTTGTATGCTACATTACCGCTTCAAAAAGTAGAAGTAGATTTAAATAACTAATTAGTTCTTAGAAGTAACTTAAATGTTTTATTACCTGAAAGATATTAATACGTTTTGAAAGAAATTAATGCAAACATATTTTCAGAATGTACAAAAACTCTTTTAGAAGGTACAAGACCTGTTATAGTATTGGTAGTTCATTTTTATATTATACGTGTGTATGTGTTTATAATTACATTTATTTGTACAATATAATTTTAGCAATTATATGAAGTATTAATTGATTATATATATATATATATATATATATATATATATATATATATATATAAATTATTCTAATAGAAATTATTTGTAGGCTTTACTCAGTGTTTAGTTTGCAGAATAAAGAAAATATTTTACTCAATTTCTATATAAAAATTTAGTTTATACATACTTTACATACTTAGTTTTACGTATAAGATATCTTGCGGATAAATCATTTAATTACTTAAACTGATAAAAACTATATAATATATAAATATATAAATCTATCTATCTATCTATATATATATATATATATATATATATATATATATATATATATATATATATATATATATATATATATATATGTATATATATATGTACATATATATATTGTATATATATATATTTATATATATGTGTATATATATATATATGTCAGGATTTAAAATATAGAGTAATTTAAGAGATTTAATTAGGGATTCTTTTAATGGGAGTAACGCGCCTCGCGTTATTAGTCACATAAATACGGCTCACGCGCAATGATCAGAGAGAGAGAGAGGGAGAGCGATAAGAAAGTCGGACCTGTGGCTCCTCGAAGCAGTGAAAACTGCCTTTGTTAGCAGTTGGGCGCCAATATGAGACGCCATTGTTGAGTAGAGTGTGGGTGAGTTTTAAATAAAGATATGAAGCTGATGTCAGGACTCTAGTGTCGTTTACTGGGACCCTGTCATATATATATATATATATATATATATATATAAATATATATGTATATATATATACATATACATATACATATACATACATATATTCATATATATATATATATATATGTATATATATATATATATATATATATATATATATATATATATATATATATATATATATATATATGTATATATACATGTGTATATATATATGTATATATATATATATGTATATACATATATATGTATGTATATATATATATATATATATATGTATATATGTATATGTATGTATGTATGGATATATATATATATATATGTATATATATATATATATATATATATATATATATATATATATAATAAACCAGAACCAAAACTCTATAACTCCATTAAGCCTACTAAATGTAAAACGGATAGGAAGAAAGATGAATTGGGTGTGGAAGGTTTACGACTGCCATACATGGTTAAACATATGTATATGTATATGTATATATATGTAAATATATGTATATATATATATGTATCTATATGCATATATATATGTATATATATGCATATATATATACAAATATGTATATATATATATATAAATATATATATGTATATATGCATATATATATACATATATGTATAAATATATATGTATATGTATATATGCATATATATACATATATGTATATATTTAAATATATATATATGTACATATATATATGTATATATATATATAGGCATAATATGCATATATGCATATATATATATGTACATATATATGTATATATATATACATTTATATATATAATGTATATATATATATATATATATATATATATATATATATATATATATATATGTGTGTGTGTGTGTGTGTGTGTGTGTGTGTGTGTGTTTGTTTATGTGGGTATAATTAAATTTATTTATACGGTTATAATTTTATCAATTATATATTTAACTATTTTTTGTATATTTATATAAATTAATATAATTATGGTAGATGAGAATTTGTATTATAGGGTAATAATTATTAAAGTTCGTAATAAAAATTATTTGTATGCCTTACTTCAATTAACCTGGTTACATTTTTTTTTTCGAGTGTTTGAGGTTAATTACATCACAAATCGTCTTTTCTCAAGGCAAATGTCTTGTCGAGCACCCACGAAATTCGTAAAACCCACGTACTTAAGTGGGCAATATCCTGTACTAAATGAGATTTGCCTTTTTATTTATGTGTGTGCTCAAAAAAAATGCAGATGCGAGTTTCAGGATCTGTACCTCAAATAATCCATAGCCTGTATATCTAAGCATAAAAAATTCCATAATTATACCCTTTATATAATTACAGGGTTGATTAAAATTGAGTCTTCATTATAGATGCATCATGATTATGTTAATTTATGTTGATTATAGAATTTTATATTTTTAGTCTGCTTGAAAAAAGAGTATTTTTCGGAGCTGCATAGTTGAATAAAAATAAAAAGGTATCTTATTAGTTCTTTAAAAAAATGCAAAACAGGTAAACTATTTGAATCTGTTTAAATAGAGATTTTTGGAGGTTTTAGAATGATGTTTGCTAAATAAATATAGAATTGAGTAATGCATTCAGAATTTTTTCGTAAAAATTAAGGGAATAAGGTCAATTTGAAGATGTCTATGTAAGCGTCATAATTAATTTTTGTGCCCATTTTATGCTATACTACACCAGTAGACATGTATACATGTATTTAACCCCTTAACTGCCGCGGGCGTATATATACGTCTTGCGTAGTCAATGCTTTAACTATTTTGGGCGTATATATAACTCGTCCTGCAATATATCTCTTAGTACTTTCTTGATTATCATTGAGTACACTTATTTATACAACATTTAACATATACAATGTATACGCATACGCATTACGGGACTGTTAATTCACCCAAGTGCAAATCTTATGTGTATAATGCTTGCGGCAGTTAAGGGGTTAAACGAATAAGCATGCTACACGAGGTCTAAGTCTTCTGATATCACTTGAATAACATCAATATTTCAAAGCACTTTATAGAGGACTAGACGACCCAATAGACGTTGTTCTGTTTTAACGGTGTAAATTCAAAAATTGTAAAATGTTTTTAAATAAATTATAAATTGGGCATTTTTGATGGAAAAGTACGGAAAAAATATTTTAAAAGTACTTGACGCCACCACGCGTACAGTCATCACAAATTAGACTAAAATAAAATTCCTATCTCTCCTGTACGGGTATTCCATCCTGAGACTTCTCGTACTGAAGCCCTTTTATGCTGACCAGTGCGGCAGAGACACGTTGACAGCGAAGCATTTCAAGCGGCATTATAATAATTCTAACAAGCGATAATTTCTGGATTTTTAATAAAAAACATTTTCTAGCTTTTTAACATGAGTTCTGTTGATTTTTATATGGATACAATACACTCGACAGACGTTGTCTTGTTTTAACGCTGTAAATCCAAAAATTGTTTAAAAATCTTTTAAATAAATTATAAATTGGACCGTTTTGATGGAAAAGTAAGGGGAAACAAGTTAATACTTGGCGCCACCATGCGTAAAGCCATCACAATTTTAATTAGATTAAATTAAAATTCTCACATCACCTGTACGGGGATTGGATCCTGGGACTTCTCGTACTGAAGCCCGTTACGCTGACCACTGCGCCACAGATACGATAGCAGCGAATGGTTTCAAGCGGCATAATAATAATCTCAATAAGCGCGTAGTTCTGGATTTTTAATTAAAAACATTCTATTCTATCGGATCAGATTGTGAATCTAAACCATTCTCGAATCAACTTAATGACATTCGCAAAATTTCATCAAAATCAGTCCAGCCGTTTAGGAGGAGTTCTATTACAAACACACGGACAGAAGAATGTTATATATATAAAGATATATCATTCAACCTGTAGCATAAATAATCTATAGTTTTCTTTAACTTGAAAATAAAATTATAAATTCAATTCCATTTGGTTATTCAGTATCTTTTCTATTATAATCACAATTTTAAAGATTCTGCATATATTCACGTGAAAAAGGAGTTAAACATGTGCGTATGTATATGTGTATTGCTCTAACAAGCAACACTTGAAGCGACAAGTTTAAATAATAGCATATGTCGCAATGCGTAGAAACCATTTCATAAAATTATCATTTTAATAAAGCAAAAAAGTTAACATCAATAGCCAGTAAAGGAGTCCAAATGAAGCTTTAAATCTTTAGCAATTATATTTTCCGTACCATTTATGTATAATATATCAGGTTCAAACGCAACAAAGATGACTCAAGTTGACATCAAGGATTCATTAACATCTATAACGGCAACTTTTTATTTTCACCTTCTTTTTATGTTATGAAATCGTGAGATACTACTTTAAAAAAATCATTTAGTTCTTTTGAAACAGCTGAATAATAGCTGGTACAAACAGACGTACTCCCAGATGTTTATCTAAACTCCCTAGGGAAACAACCCAACTTGACGGCCATAGTCTACGGTGTACCAATTTCCGTTTTCGTGACCAAGGTCCGTGAGGTGCGAAGCAAGTGTTCCGGTTAGGTGGTGGATCTTCCCAAGTTCCCACGTATACTTAGTCCTCAGTTTATCTACCCACTGACGGAATGAAAGGCTGAATCAACCTTACCCCTATAATGCTTATCTAGACCACCCTTTATAAACGTCCTAATTTAGGTCTAGGATTACAGATGTCAATCTATTCGCTTAAATAATATTGTAAAAAATTATTGTAAAATTTTCACTCTCAAATAATTTACCAACATGGTTGCTCATTATATAGAAGGATTATAGTCCATTTCTGGATGAACTGGGAGAAGATTCATATAGAGAGTCGTCATTTCTATAATATGATGCGTGCTTTCATTCTGGATCTGAAGCTTCCTTAAAATTTTCTCCCTCCCTTTTCACACACCTACCCTCACCATAGCTATATACCAACAACCCGAAGAGAAACTTTTGAACTTCCATGCGGAGGCCCTGAATGGGAAACTGTGGTTGTGAATTCTAACCTCTTGTAAGAATGCCTGGGTTGTAATCGTTTGCTCAAATATTCTGTCCTTTTTCTATCTAGCACCAACGGCAATGATATTCAGAGTGAATAAACGCTTTACTTAGTTCTAAATTTAATCTCTTCCGCTTAATAAAATTCCATAATGGTTTTTTAAGAGGCCTTGTAAACCTATGAAATGATACTGCGCAGCTCCTCTGATATCCATAACAAGATGTAGATTTTCCAAGTTTTCCGATAATCAACATCGAGTAAATTCAGTTAGCCTCTCACGATTTTCTCTTCAATCGACTCAGTACCTACTGTATTCTCCCACTCCTGCAAGAACGGCACGCGTGCTTTCCCGGGATACACATCTAATGTTCTACTGTGCATATATAAAAACTGTTCTTCACATGATTGGAAAACTCTTCTAATATTTCTCATATTATATAATTTTTCTCTTTTGTTTTCACTCTTCCCAGCTGTGAGTGTTTGCATTCATGTACAGTGGAACATCGATATATCATTCCAGTATTATTCGTTTACCCGTATTGACAGCATTTGTTACAAATTTATCCCCGTAGAACCAATGTTATTTTTTCCAGATTGTTCGTTTTTCCATAGCTATCGTCAAAGTATTTTAATCCTTTCGCATTGTCTGCCTGGGAGTATAATTTGTGTCTATTTTACATGAACGGGGGGAAATGAGGTTTTCTCGTTTATAAAAAAATGTTTAAGGTTTCCCCAACAGTAAAAGGATTTCTGGCTCAAGAGGAGCTTTCCTAGACTACCAGAGAGCTCGTAAATTAACAACTACTGTGGTCATAATAGTGGAGGATCTAGGCAGCATTTGTTACCGAATTTATCCCCGTAGAACCAATGTTATTTTTTCCAGATTGTTCGTTTTTCCATAGCTATCGTCAAAGTATTTTAATTCTGTCGCTTGTCTTCCTGGAAGTGTAATTTTTGTGTAATTTAAATGAACTGGGGAAATGAGGTTCTTTCGTTAATAAAACATATTTAAGGTCCCCCCAAAGGTAAAAGGATTTCTGACTCATCAGGAGCTTTCCTAGACTACCAGAGGGTTAGTAAACTAACAACTACTATGGTCATAATGGTGGAGGATCTAGGCAGCATTTGTTACCGAATTTATCCCCGTAGAACCAATGTTATTTTTTTCCAGATTGTTTGTTTTTCCATAGCTATCGTCAGATTATTTTAATTCTGTCGCTTGTCTTCCTGGAAGTATAATTTTTGTGTAATTTAAATGAACTGGGGAAATGAGGTTCTTTCGTTAATAAAACATATTTAAGGTCCCCCCAAAGGTAAAAGGATTTCTGGCTCATCAGGAGCTTTCCTAGACTACCAGAGGGCTCGTAAATTAACAACTGCTGTGGTCATAATAGTGGAGGATCTAGGCAGAGACAAGAAGGAAGATCATAGGAAAAAGAAGAGGATAAATAAAAACGAACCTGAATCAATAGAGTTTTTCTGTACACGAAGCTTTGTAAAGATAATTATAAATATACGTGCACAATGACAGTGATAGTACACTTGCAGAGATACAGGTAATTCTCGCTCATTGCGTAATACAGAGGAAGTTTCTGTGAATAATTTGTTGGACGAACGCAGTGCCACGCCACCCAAATTCGACAGAGAGAAAAATAGCGCTACGTTATCGAAGGCTGGGCTTTTGGAGAGAGAGAAAAAAATAATAATGAATCAGAAGTAGAGAGACGTGAAAGGCCAGGAATCAAAATATTACTCCGATTTAAGAATAAAACTGAGTTACGGCTTCGTGTCATGTAAGAGGTTGGGAGCAGCAAAATATCTATTGTTTGACGTCAGACAATAAGGGATTGTATTTGGAGGATGAGTTATGCGCAGCTTTCGTAGGTTTCTCTCTGCTACAATCGCCTGAACAGGCCTTGATTGGAGAGACGGAGCGAGAATGGTGTACCGTCGAATCTTGCTCGCGATTTGTTGTTTATATGCATTTTAATCACGTGGTTGGGGGGGGGGGAGAAAACAAAATGATTTTCCTGAAACCCGAATTGAAAAATATTTCTTCAAATGCTATAATAAATCCATTCTACTATCTAAATAATACTTAAAGAGTCACGGTATTTCATAAGTGGAGAGTTTTGATTTTAAGCCCGAGCCGGGCAAAGATTTGTCTTGTTCATTAATGGGATCAGTTCCTTAGATTGGTTCGTGGTCGCAATGTCTTCCAAACTCAAACAATACTTCTGGAAGTGGCAAGACAAGCATGGGTGTGTTTGGTGCTTGTTTCTAAATTACGAGGACACAGCGGAGATCACGTCCTTTACTTTAATCACTTCCTTTATCTACACGTGCACTTTGGGTGGTGCTAAATGAGTAGCAGCTTCGTAGCCGTGTTTGGCGTAAAGATTTCTGTCTGTATTGACAGCTGTATCGAAAATAAAATAAAATACTTAGAATTTAAAACGTAAAGAAAAAGTTTATTGGCATAAAAGGTATTTTCTGCAAATTTAAACAAAATCTGATCCCGGTATCACATGACTTCTTTGAACACCTATTAATTCATATTTTATTCTAAATTAGTAGTCATTATCGTCATCAGTATTATCATTTTGATGTGCAAAATGGTAATTCTAATGCTGCTTTAAATTATGAAATTCTTCTTAATTTCATAATTTTTCTTATTAATTATACATACATACATACACACACACACACACACACACACACATACACATATATATATATATATATATATATATTATATATATATATATATATATATATATATATATATATATATATATATATATATATATATATAATATATATATATATATGTATATATATATATATATGCGTATGTGTGTGTGTGTGTTTGTGTGTCTATTTTATATTACCACCAATCATAAAATGACGACGAAAAATAGTGTGACAGATTTTGACTTGAAGGTATTCCATGAAATATGAGGTAATTAAAAATCTTCGAAACGTGAATGTTTTGTAATAAACAGAATGAAACTGAACTTCTAAGAAATAGCCCAAGGCCTTATTCTCAGTTCCGACCACTGGAAGTGACTTTCTATTCTAAAAAATCCTCATGCGTCAAATTGAAGACCACACCCAGCGAGTAGCGTCTAATCATGGTCGAGATGATGAGAGAATTTATACACCTCTCTCATAATACTGGTTTTTATGATACGCCCATAAAGACCAACGAATTTATCTTTTCCCAATCTCTTACCACTCAGAGTTCTTCGAACTAATTTAAAACTTTAATTATTTCATATTTAAAGTGGTATTTATATGTAACCTTCTCGTTCACTTGTTATATGGAAATCAATGAAAAAGGATCATTTTTTGAATTAGTAGATTTAACATTTAACTGCTGCTGTGTCATTTCACAGATGTTTGTTTTTTTAGGCATTTTCATCTCTATAAATCATCAGTTCTCAAACGCCCCAGCATTCCAGGGTGACACAGCGGTATATGTAATCTTTAGTATAGTTAACTTTTAACTGCTGCTGTGCGGTCTGACACATTTCTTTTCTAAGTATTTTTCAACCCTCTAAATCAACAGTTCTCAAACTCCTTCGCTACGATATCCATGGTAACATGGCGGTACACTGAATCTTTGGTATAGTTAACTTTTAACTGCTGTTGTGCGGTCTGACACTTTTCTTTTCTAAGTATTTTCAACCCTATAAATCAACAGTTCTCAAACTCTTTCGCTACGACATCCCACAGTGGCATAACGATATACTGAATCTTTAATATAGTTAACTTTTAACTGTTGTTGTGCAGTCTGACACATTCCTAAGTATTTTCAATCCTCTAAATCAGCAGTTCTCTAACTTTTTCGCTACGGCAATCCTAGAGTGACACCGCTATATACTTAACTTTTAACTGCTGTTGTGCGATCTCACAAAAATTTTTTAAGCATTTTCACCACACTATATCAGAGATTTTCACACTTTTTTCACAGCGGTACCTCAATGTAACATGGCATCCAGCTTGAGAACCGTGGAAGTAGAATATTAATCGCACTATCGGTTTATCTCGTATGAGTATATAAACGTGCGACAACAGTATGAAAGAATTATTCAAAACTCTTAAGAAGTCTCAGAGATTTTAAACGTTCAAATATAATTATATATAATGAAAGGTTTTTCTGCAATGGATTCTCACTGTCCTAAGTTTAAACCGCATATTAAGAAACTTTGAATTCTGACTACGCTGGAAGCCTCTAAGCCTTGGGAATAATCGTTATACTGAGTGATTTTCCGTTAGATTTCTTCATAAAAATTTAACATGATAAAATGAAAAACTCTCCAGGAAGGCTTTAAAGGAAAACTTTTTAAAATTACTGATCGTAATTATTTATGTTCAAAGAATATATATTAAAATTTACCAGAAATAATTTAAGATTAAATACATTTTTTTCTTTGCTTTTTTAAAAGTAATTAACTATTGCGTAACCCCAAATCATTTACAGCTCTATCCCGTGAAAACTTAAAAAAAATGTTTGACTTTTAACACTTTTAAACATTAACTACCTAGCAGTAAAACAATTTTCCTTATAGGTTAATATGGAGCTGGAGGAAATCGATATGACTAGTACCTAACCAATTTAAACAGCAGTTTCTCTAATCAGTGGAAATTTGTAGCACCATTGCTACAAATCTACTGAATCAATGTGAAAAAATAATTTAGATTTTATCGTACAATGATTTGATGTTCAAGATTATATGTGTGTTTAACAGATATAAAATAGATATTGAGTCTTCTGGAATTTTATATACACGTATATCTAGCATAGGATTAGGTCGACGAACTTAGATAAATACCTTCAAATCATATATCTCTTATAATAAAATATTGAAAAAGAGCTCAGTGAGGTATCTAGTTTTCTTACTTGTAATGCTGTTGCATTCATATATTACACATCTGTATACCTAGCATAGAGGTGGTAGATGAACTTAGATAAATACCTTGAAATCATATATCTCCTATAATGAAATATTGAAAAAGAGCTCAGTAAGGTATCTAGATTTCTTTACTTGTAATTCTCTTGCATTCATATATTACACATCTCTATACCTAGCATAGAACTGGTCCACGAGCTTAGATAAATACCTTCAAATCATATATCTCCTATAATGAAATATTGAAAAAAAGCTCAGTAAGATATCTAGTTTTCTTCACTTGTAATGTTCTTGCATTCATCCACTAAAGTACAACATTAATATATAAAACTCTCTCACTCTCTCCCTATATATATGCAAGGAAGATTCTCAGGGGTTTTCAAAACTTAAATCAAGGTCTAAAAATTCCCGCTTCATTTTGCATTCCCCTTTTTAACCCCTAACCTAAATTGACTACTGGGGCTACAGTTTACGCCCTTAGAGAAGGGGCCTGGCCAATTATAACTCTACATGGCCCTAGTGGACAATTTAGGAAATATCCAAACAAAAAGAAGATGCACGATGTCGTTGAGAAGATATTTTCCCACAGATGTTGACCCAGATGTTACGGGTCTGGTACATAGAACTTCATGCTAGCTGACCCTTCAGTTTTTCCTGTCCCTATGATGAAGTGGGAACCCGTCCACCAACGTTATCTTAATAAAGGTCTTTAGCTAATACGGTATCATTTTATGGCCATGACTGCAACCACCCATCGAGAAGTCCGTCTCATTACACACACACACTCATATATATACATACATACACACACACACATATATATATATATACATACACACACACACACACATATATATATATATATATATATATATATATATATATATATACATTTATTTATTTATGGTTCTTTCAAGCAGCTCCTATACCCCTCTCCCACTGAAAGTTAATTCTTATACCTTTGAGTATGTGTGCCAATTTACTTATCCAGGAACGATTGTTTCTAGAGATAGTGATATTAAGCATGAAATTGAGAATAGACTATTTAAGGCCAATAGGTGTTATTATGGCTAGAAGAACTTAATTAAAGTCTTAATTAAAGTCTTGATTAAAGTCTAAACTCTTGAAACTCAATACAAAATTAAATCTTTATACTACCCTTGTTAGACTTATCTTATTGAGCGGTTGTGAATACTGGCCGCTAGCTAAATCTATTGCGAAAAGACATTTAGTTTTTGAAAGGAAAATTCTCCTTAAAATCTTTGTAAAATCCTGTTAGGGAAAATGATACGTGGAGAGCTCTATGCAATCATGAGCTAGTAAATTTAAACGGCCTAAAATTTCCCAGATCATCAATCCTAATTCTTTCTTGTATTCCTAACAGACAAACCCATAAACTTAGGTCTTTCACAAAATTTTTCTAGTAACGTGTTGTCTGACAGTGTAAAACCCAGCTATCAAAAAGTATCTTCAAAATAAATAAAGAAATAAATGAATAATAAAATACAGAACGAAATTATTTTCTGTACAAGTAAACTCCTTGCGTTATTTGTAGTAGAGAGTACGAACCTTTAAACACTCAAAAAATCAAAAACAAAATTTAATTTTCAACATCTTGAAATTTTCTAAATCTAGCGTCCAGATGAAAATACTCCCATTAGAACGCGCATAGTTAACTAATTTGAGAACATGATTTTAAAAACACTTATGCATATATTATACTCAATCACGTTTAGTAATTATATTTTATTAGTGTATATCACATGCACTAATAAAATATATTCATTTTTTATTTATTATTTAAAATTATTATTAAATTGTATTCATTTTTTAAAATTATTATTTTAAAAATACATTTATGTGTAATAACAAATTTTTACTTCCTTTTTTACTGAAGACTGGGACAAAAATTTTGCAAATTTTAAGCAAAAATACTTAAGCTTGAGATATTTCATATTGTATTGTAATTAAAAAGAATAGATATTTTAATTACACATTGATATTTTGTTCTGTAAGTTTGTGCGCAGATAATGTTGTGCGATAAGGATGATCAAAAGCTTTGATAATAATTCATTGTTTTCAGTTTTATACTCAAATACATGCATATATATATATATATATATATATATATATATATATATATATATATATATTTACATGCATACATACATACATACATATATCATAAGAGTGAAACCGCTGGTTGTAATACACTTCCATTGTGGCCCGTAAGTCTTTTGGACCAACCAGGCCTGCATTAACCGACATTCTCTTTAAAAAAAAATATGTATTTCACTATGATTCTTCATTATTTTCAGAATCGAAAAATCATCGGAACAGGTTCCAAGATCGCAGTAGAATGATAATGGGTCTCTTACTGGAACCGTAATAGAACAGTTTCGCCGTGCCTAAGAAAATCGGCAATTGAAAAATCCCACTTCTTCGAGGCTCTCAGCTCGGTTTCAAGCGTCGTCAAAATTTCAATCTGTCTCGAACTGGTCTACTCATGAATGAAGACCGCCTTCTCGTCTCCCCATTCATGCCATCTTCCCACTTCCATCCCCCTGCAATTTTTTTTTCTTTTTCTCTAAACCATCTCGGTTCGTAACTAGCAGTCTGTTGCCGTCCGGTTAAGTGCCTCTGATTTTCTCGAATTCGGAGGCGGACGGGTATACCTACGAGGTGCTGGCCGGAGACATACGACTTCCTATTACACAAGATATGAATGAAATTCACGAGCATATATGCTTCGAGCATTACAGGTTTGGCCGCCTCTGTATTTTTCCGTGCCCCAACAATCGCTGTACTGAGATGCCTTGGCCTGCGCTCCTTCATTCAGCCTGCCTTAGTGTACCGTATTTATAAAGCACACACTTATTTTCACAAACTCAATATGCGCGTTATACAAGGAGTAATTTTAACTTCTTCATCTAATCGCACGATTACGTATGATTTTATTATTGTCTCTAGTGAGGGAGAATTTACTCTTATAGTATTCGCAACTACCAAGCCGCAGACATTTATTGGACATTTTATTATGAGAGCAACATATAGGCGGTCAACATTCCTCCCTGGGACAGTGGTCGGCAAAGTTATTACCCACAGAGCCAAATATTAACATTACAACAATTAAAAAAAAAAGAAATGAGAGCCAAATCTGCTTGTTTATTAAATTTTTATTACACTAAATAAGTAGTACACTAAACAAAACTAAATTTCATACTTATAAATATTTATTAATGCGAACAACGAGCTTGCATCTCCTTGGGAAGTTTGAGTAAGTCAAGTTTGTATGTTGTTGTTTTTAATTTTAGGCATGATTCCAAGTTCTCATCAAAAAGACGACTTCTCAGTTTACTCTTGATAATGTTCATGCTTGAGAAAGATTGTTCGCATACATGTGTAGAACCGAAAAGGGAAAGAACAGCAAACGCGAGCTTTTTCAGCCGATCGTAAGAGTCAAGAATACTATTCCAAGCGTTGAAAATGATCATGTCTTCCTTCTCCAGGTCATTCCAAGCAGACCATCTGTATTGTGAATTAAGATGACATTTTTTACAACAATACAAACTTTTAATTACCTATCTATCTTTTAACTTAAACAAACAATTATACATGTTCTCGATTTATAGAAGAATTTTAATTTATCAAAATAAGATGTAATTTTTTTCATACCAAGTTTTTTTTTAAATAAAAATATTATTGTGCCTTCCGTGGATATTTGTGCCAAAGAAGCACTTAAGGAACCGAAGAGCCACATGCGGCTCTGGAGCCGCATTTTGCCGACCACTGCCCTAGGACAACACAAAATGGGTCCTCGTAATTTAGAAGCAGATACCAGTCAGAAGACCTCCCCCCCAGGCTTGGACGGTCATCTCCAAGGGTATTGTTTTGAAACTTAGAGGACATTTCAACCACGAACCTATGATTCGTGTACAGCTGCCATTAAAGAACACGGTGGTTTTTTATCCAGCATGCAGCCGTCTGGCTACAAAATGCCTTTACTGAAGATTCCATAAGAATAAATGCAGAAGAAGAAAGTGAAGGAAAAAATCAATGAATAAAATCAAAAGGTAAAAGTCGTATTCAACAGAAGTACTGTTGAATTTACAGCAGCAGTTTCCAACCTTTTTTTAGGCTACTACTTTCTTTTACATGAAGCAAAATTCTAACGCACTCTCTACAATTATAGTTATTTATCCAAATAGTAAAATATTATATATATACCTATTCTATTTGTCTGTTTATTTATTATGAATCAAAACGTAGAAATTAATTTAAACAACCATGAAATATAGTAAAAATTCTTTATCAAAAATTTAAAAGTAGACACAAAATCAATAAGAAAAACAATGAGAATCCTGGGGCTGCAGTTTCTACTAATTTGTTAATGTCTGGTAGATAGAT
Organism: Pardosa pseudoannulata; assembly: GCA_032207245.1. Taxonomy (NCBI): domain Eukaryota; kingdom Metazoa; phylum Arthropoda; class Arachnida; order Araneae; family Lycosidae; genus Pardosa; species Pardosa pseudoannulata. The sequence continues at coordinate 173,181,984 of CM063505.1, read as the reverse complement.
AATGATTATTCATGAAGCAAAAGTATTTTCAGTGTTTTATTAGTTTTCTAAATAGGTAGATATGAAATTAAAAGAGCGTTGGAGCTTCATTCATTGTGTTACCGTAGCAGCTGGTTTGCAATATGGAAAGTAATTTGTTTGTCATATTTTAGGTGTTATACATGAGATATAATTTTCCGCCATTTTCTCTTATGAAAAACGGGATGTGCGTTATACACCAGTAAATATAGTACTATAATTTTCCGTTCTACAGCTATATAGTTCAAGACATTGTTCGATGACTCTTCCTTAACCCCTTGCCTGTTTTGCACGTACATCGTACGGGCGTGGTTACTGTGCCTTTAATGATTTGCCCGTACGGCTTACGGGAAATCTGCTTTCTTTGTCGTTCTCACTGTTTGGGCTGTATCTTTTGTTTTTTAAGGTTAAATTAGTCGTACAGATGTCCACAAGAGGTTAGCTTTCGAAATGTATTCTGTTTCGTTTGAAAGCTCGGGCTCTCTGATAGGTTTTGCATTTCACCGCGATTTATCTTTGAGTTTTTGGCTTGATTTTGGCTTGAGGTTTTGGGAGACTGGCCCACAGAGACTTTTTAGAGGTAATTCTACCTACAGATAAAAAACTAAGACCTACAAACAAGTGCTATGTGTGCTCATTAAAGAAAAATGACAGCAGAAAAAGAATTCGAAAAGAAACTAGGTATTTTTGTCCGGGCTGGTACGTTGGACTACGCTTCTTACCCTCTTTCAAGATTTATCGCACTAAATCTGATCTTTGAAAAAACCGGTTAAATAAATGTATTTGTAGTATTTTCATTCGAAAATAATTGTGTAGTAATTGTAATCAAAAATATTTGTTATATGCATAACTGTAAAAGCCACTTCCCTGTCTAGTGTACATGAGTGAGAAAAGAAACTGTAATTTCCTGTAAATAAGTTGTTATAAATGCTTAAAATAATTAGAAATATTACTTTTAATAACATTTTCCAGCTTACAAATGTAAAGGGAACAAAAGTATGCAATAAAAAAATGTGACATTTTTTGGATCGAATTCGGGAAGAATATGAAACTGTTAAGGGGTTAAGAAAAGGGAGAAACTTACACATTTGTCTAGAACAGAGTTGAAACAACCTACTTTGCATTTTGTCCATCCTCTTAGAAAGGTATAAATATTTATCAATCAAGACGTGATTGATATTTATTTGATATTTGATTAATATTACGTGTATTTATCATTTCGAACTTGTATACACAAAGCAATCGCAAGAAAAATTTAAATTAGCAAATCAATTTATAGCATATTACCTTCAAAAGTAAGTATAACCACGTTCTGGGGCAAATACCTAGATTTTAAAATTATGTACAATATCGCTGTTTTTTTTTCCATTTTTAAAGTTCGAAATGATACATAAATAAAATGAAATTTTTTTAATACTTTTCAATATGGCAAATATAAATGTATTACATTAATGGATGAATTTTTACCTCCAGCATTTATGAGTAAAGTGTGCTAATTTTTTCTTTCGGGATTAATTTTTTTTAGATGTACTATTACCATACGAGGTATCAATGGATTTTCTGATCTCACATCCTCAAATGTTTATTACCATTTCACTTCAGAAATTTCTTTAACATACTGTGGTATCATAAATTATCCCAACAACCTCGCAATACGAATAAATTTAGATTTCTTCTAAAACGGGTTACCAAAGAAATTATTGGAGGTTCTAATGTTCTAAAAATATGCATTCAGGCTAATGGAGTGAACTTTTATGCTCATTAAAGTTCTGTCATATAATTTATGCATTAAGTTCTTTATCTGATTTAGGGCTACATATATTAGTTATTTCTAAATGTATATTGTTTGCGTCGATTTAAAGATTTAGTACTTTAAAAATTTTTTGCAATTAAAATATTAGTGTATGCAACACATTAATTGATTAAACTGAAATATTTTATATAATTTAAGATTCTAGAAATAATGCATACAAATATTCAACCGACGATCTCTAAAATTTTATTTTTATCTGTTTTAATAAATCTTATACAAATGAAGCTTGTTTCAAAATGTACATCAGAATTTGAAAGTCTAAGCAGTGTAAAATAGATTGGTACAGATCCCGGATCTAAACCTGAACATACGTGCATGGGCTTGCTTGCAGCTGAATACTTCAGTTTTAATATTTTCTCAAATAAAACATGATGGAAGAGAAAGCATAGCAATACTGGAATTGAAAATTCATCCAACACTTTTATAGGCTAATATCTGCCTGTCTAGACATTTGTTATTAATAATTCGAGTGAAGCCATCCATTTTCTATTCTTTGAACACCAACAAACTTCTAAAAATTATGAATTTCAATATTTTGCATTTTCTTTAAACCGCCCAGAAGAATTTTCTGCAATCGTAAGTACTGCGATGTCATTAACCCTCTTGGTTAATTAGGACGGGAAATATGCAACTATTTGACTTTAATAGTGTTAATCTTCATGAGAGCTTAAAACAGTATAAAATGTGTCAAATAGTAATTATTTTTTAAAAGGCGAGTACTTAAATCTTTAAATCCATTTATTTCAAAATATTTTTTTTTCTTTTTCTTCGAGATTTGACAAATTTAAATTGATATATGTAAAATTCTATTTATAAAGGCATTGATTTTTTATGAAAGGACGTTTTTAGTTCTGCTACCTTACTCCCTCCTGCTTTGTTGTTGATACATTTTCAGTTCCAATATTTCTGTAAACCGCGGTAGCTCAGTCGGCAAAGGCAGTGATTTCGTAGCTGAGCGGGTTCGGAACCTGTCCCATTTTGGTTTCGAAATCAGAAGTATGATACTGAAGTAGTTCAGAAGTATGTTCTCAATGGCGTTAATTAATTGCTCAAAAACAACGCACTTTTAATACAAAACACTTTTTATTATATTTACGTATGCGAGATCTTTAAAACACAGAAAATGTCATACAGAAGAATTTATGGCGTAAATAATATTAATATATCAAAACACAAAAGTAACTCAAGAGCCATTTTTCTCGCATACGAAAGAACAACCATGTTTTTACTAAAAAAAAATCGTTCGTTGCCACTCGCCAATTACAGAGAAAAAATAAAATAAAACAGATAATATGGGGGTAGAACATCAATTTTAACAGACGATGTGACAGAACCCGAACCGCCTAAGATCAGACGTGTTCGTTAAAGGTGACTGGGGCACTTAAGATATCTCCTTGGTCACAAGGTTCTCCAAGTTCTCGGTCAGTACGTCTGAGGGTGGCAGACCAAATCTATGGGTCTTCTGCTTGGGTCCTCTTCTAAATTACGAAGACCCAATTCAGCATAAGGGGTACTTTCACCCTGGCCGTGCTCGTTAAAAGGCGCATCCCTTTGCCTTAATACGAGTAGCGTATGGCTCAGTCGTGCTTTGCTTGACCAAGTAGCATCAAAGACAATAACAACAACAGGTTAGAGGTCCAAATGTTACAAAATAGCATTAAATTAAAAAAGTATTGCTACTATGTCATTATATGCGCCGACTTCCATCGCGCATAGGGCTCCCTTTTTATAGATGGGTCACTGTCATTGTCCATTATTGCAGGTACAGCATATATCATGCTGAAGAAGATTTTCTCGCATTTTATAAATCAATGAACATCATATGCGAAAAAACCAGTAAAATGAGATGAAAGTGAAACTACTGTCAGACACTTTTATGGTCCTATGGGTCTTCTGCTTGGTCCCTGCTTCAAAATCACGAGGACCCACCTGAGGAAAAGTAGTACTTTTACCCTTGAGGCACTCGTTAAAACGAAAGGCTTTTGCCTTAATACGAGTAGCGTATGGCTCAATAGTGCTTAGTTTGCCCAAAAGCCATGAGAAACAACAACAATACTGCTATGCTTTCTCTTTCATTATGTTTTATTTGAGAAAATATTAAACTAGAAGTATTCTAATGCAAGCAAACCCATACACGTATGTTCAGGTTTAGATCTAGGCCTCTGTACCAATCTGTTTTACACTGCTTAGACTTTCAAATTCTGATGCATATTTTGAAACAAGTCAATATTTTATACCAAATGTGTAACACTTATTTGACTTTAATATCCAGTGTAATAGCTGATATATATATTGAATGATAAAGTGGAACCGTTCAATATAAATAAATCATCAACTATATGTATAGGATGTTAGATCTGGGTAATAATAGAGACCATTTTACTTGGTTTAATAAAGGTTTTAATAAAGGTTTATATAAAAATCGATATACTTAAACTTTTTGTTCCTAATGCTATACGTCCCAAGGATTAGATTTAATTCCATATTGGGTAAATAAAACTTACTTTTAACACTAGATTTACGGATGTTGATCATATACCTATTTTTACTGAAGTGAGTCAGTGTGACTCATACAAGAAAATTGAAGTTTTTTGCAAAGAAAATTGTTCCAAATTAATTTAAATGAAATGTTTATTATCCAAAAATTCATGGAAAACATTTTTTACATATAAAATCTGTTTTTGAAACACATTTTCCGCAAACATTTCTATTACATTTAGCACAATGGTTTCTTCTTACTTCAATTTACTTCTTAGCTCTTCAGCCAATTGGAAAATATCCCAGGCCTGATTGGAGCAATAAATTTCATGTTATGCGATTAACTGTTAAACCTTTCTATTAGTCATATTTGCTCACAACCGTCAAAATAGGTATACCCCTTTTGATAATGCGAAATGAAAGGGGTCTGCGGGGAAGAGGAATGAAAGTTTACATATATTTTATTACTTAACTAAAAACCAACGAATGTTTTTGAAAAGTGCTATTAAAGTTTTATATATATATATATAGTGATCAAATTTTTAATAAGTCAAATTGGCTCGGTCCTCAAATCTAGTGTTAAATGAGTTTTTAATAAGTCTTCAGTATTCTTAAGGAATTACAGAACAGAAATATGACTAAAAAAATGAGGCAGCATTTTAGATTCTTGATTGCACATATTATCAAGCCACTAACTCAGATTTCGATTTGCTATTTGTTTTTTACTTTTGCAGTAAGTACAGCTATATTTCAAGTATACATTGTGGGAAATAGCTCTTATTTTTATAATTGATATTAATTTAACTTATTTAAAGTCTTTTGAGAAATTTTGAATAAATTAATTTTTGGGATATATTGTTCCAATCGTATTTAACCGTAGATAAATATGTCCTATTAGAGACCAAATTACTACAAGATGATATATTGTTTGTGTTTCTAAAACATATATGAAGATTATTATAATGTCCCACACGTTTGAGACAAATAGTCCCAGCTGAAAATACGTTTGGGACGTATTGTCCCAGATTTCCAGGAAACAGAAAAAGTTGAACTCTTTAAACTCATATTTATACTTCTTTTAGCTAATCAACATTAAATTAAACTAGTTTTCATAGTTAAATTTCAGAAGTCGAATAGTCGGAACTGTTAAGATACCTGCCTTTAAATTCTCAATAATTTAAAACCTTAGTTAGGCCATTATCGAATTCACCTTAAGCCACTTCACCAAAAATAACATTTATTTTTAATTTACATTTGCAATTTATTTTATTTTATTTTATTTAATCATTTATTGTGGAATTTCTTTTCGCTTTTCTGTATTCAACAACAGATATGATCAATAGATTCCATTATATTGAATTCTTAGAAATTTTTTTCGTAACTAATGGTCTGTGTTTACTATTTAAATTTTACGATAATTCACCACAAAACATTCAATCCTGTCCTATTTTTCCCCCTTTCCTTTTCGGCATTCAAAACATTTCTACTTCTTTTATAAAAAGAAATTTCTCCGTTCTATCAATAATTATTTTTAGAATTTGCATCATTCTCTAAAAATGAAGAAAAACGTTACTTCTTTTTTTTTCCTTTTTGTCCTTTTTTTTTTTATCCGGGAAGAAAAAGACTGCTGTCAGTGTGTGTGAGCTCGCGAAAGCGGATGAGTATAATTCTGAAACGGCTGCAAGTTTCTTGGATTCTCTGAATAGAATGTGATGCGCTTTCTCTGTCTTCCCCATCGATAACCGTAGGCGTTTTATCGAGCGATCGTCTGCTTCCGTTTTGTTCATTCATGTCTTCATTTCACGTTATTGTTTCCGTCCTCACAGAACAAACAAAACTTTTCTATGCAGCAAATATTGTCTTGAAATAACCCTTGGTCGGCATCTGATATATCTGTTGATGAGTACCAAATTATGAGTTATTGTTCAAATGCTGCGCCCTTTTTCTAAAAATCCCAGTACTGTCTGCAATGAATTAAATTTTGTTCTTTCAAAGTGTTCTGCAGTAAATATTTTAATGTTTAGAGTGAATTAACGTGTCAAAGGCAAATTCAGTTTAACCCCTTGTTTGTGGAATACATTTGAGGAAAACGTGCCAAAAATAGGAAAAATTTCTCTTTAATTTTTTTCTTTATTATCATCAAATTATTAAAAATAGGTTATTTTTGAAAAAAAAACAAAATTTAAAACGAAATAACTACTATTTTCAATATTTTCACAAATATGGAAAATATTAATAGATTACAGTAATTTTTGCTCAAACCACAACAAAATAAATAAAATGACTTAATTTTCAGGATAAATATAATAAACTAATACAACAATATTATTATCTATATCAACTGTAACGAATTCTGCTAAGAGGGATAAAGTTGCTGTAAATATTTTAATGTTTAGAGGGAATTGACGTGTCAAATGCGAATTCAGTTTAACCCCTTGCTTGGGAATAATATTTGAGAAAAACGTGTCGAAAATGGGGAAATTTTTTACTTTAATTTTGTTTGTTATTATCATCAAAATGTTAAAAATAGATTGTTTTTGAAAAAACAAAATTTAAAACGTAATAACTACTCTATTCTATATTTTCACATACATGCCAAATGTTAATAGATTACAGTTTTTTTTTTTTTGCTCAAACTACAACAAAATATATAAAATGACATGATTTTCAGGATAAATATAATAAACTAATACAATAATATTATTATCTATATCAACTGTCATCCGTGTCCCTCAGATTCCTTAGAATTTCACGAATTCTTTACAGCATCCGAGAAGTAGCGACAAATGGCTCAAAACTGCAGAACTTTTCCCCGGAAAGTATCTTTGTCTATTTGGAAAATGGCAAATTAAATATTATGCGTTGGACGAACCGATTTTGGTCTTCACGGAATTGAAATACCGTTTGTTCTCTTGCCCGAATTGAATTCGGGCGTCACAGCAAGGAGTTAAGGGGGGATAGTACCTTCCCAGACTTAAAATCTTCATTATTGTAATTTTTTTACTTGTATCATCTTAAAATAAAATGTTTTGCTCCTGGATAATGAAATTGTTACTAGTTCTTAAAAAAAATATTTATTTTTGTCATTTTAAATATTTGATATTTTAAATTAGCATAAAAATGTACATCAAACGGAAAAAAAAATATAAAATTCACTTTAACTGAATTGCATTTTTATTAGAAAACACCCACAAACACACACACACACACACACATATATATGTGTGTGTGTGTGTGTGTGTGTGTGTGTGTGTGTGTGTGTGTGTGATAAAACAACATCATGCACATTTCACAAAACAGGAACATTTAATTTCGAATCACAAAAACAATTAAACGATTAGATAAATCATCATGAAATTTAAAGTCATAACGTCGTTAACGTCGTCGTCTTAACAACGTCATTTTCGATTTCAGTTTAAAGCCAACGCGCAGTTGTACATAATTCTGTCTGTCTCTAACGGCTGTCACGCGAGCTTCTTGGCCATTGCCACTCACAGTTTGTAAAAGTCTGCTAATGTTGCGCCTTGACATACATACATACATACATACATATATATATATATATATATATATATATATATATATATATATATATATATATATATATATATATATATATATATGTATATATATATATATATATATATATATATATATATATATATATATATATATATATATATATATATACACATATATATATAATCTCGTGTATAGCAAGCACGATAGCTAAAATTTGACATATAAGTTACTTTCCAGATGGTAAACCAATTGCAATGTCATTCAATTATGTTTTTAATGTCATTTAAAGGTGACCCATTCTTAAAGAACTCCTTCTCACTTGTTATCAGTATGATATAACAGTGAAGACTGAAATTGAATACCTTGTACTCTCCCCTTTCATATGTTATATGAGGAACTGTTTCTTTAAAATTCATTTTCGTTCTATATAAAAGTGTTTTTTAAGAAAGAGTTCATTTTAAAAAGCCTAAATGTATCGCAAATTAATCTTTTTAATAAATGACAAAATATGTGAAGAAGTATTCAGAAACACTAATCCAGATTTATGACAAAAATTGTTCCAAGGCACGAAAATACCGGTAGAGAAATAAATAGCTATTCTCATTAAAAATTTTCAGTAAAATAAAATAAAAACTCAGTTATCATATTTTAATGTTATTTATTCCAATGGCCGTTCTAGAAATTTGGCAGACTGCGCGTATACACGTGTCTGCGTACCTACTAATACCGACCCTCTACTTATATATATATATATATATATATATATATATATATATATATATAGAGAGAGAGAGAGAGAGAGAGAGAGAAAAGGAGAGAAAGAGATAGGGAGAGATTATGTAAATTATATAATAATTAATAGATATTAGATATAAAATAATTAATAGATTATATAAATATTACTGTGTAAAATCTTTACGCGGTAGTAAAGTTAGAATTCAAAAATTACGAAAATATCATTAAAAAATATTTATTGTTATGTATATAAAATATAACAGCGACGAACTTCTGTACAAAAAATTATTTATGTGCTCTCATAAACTAGTATTTTACATATTTAAATAAAATATTTTCAATGAAATATGAATGTCAGATAGAATAGACAAGGTCTCCGAAGGATAATACAAAAATTTATTTAAAATTTACGAATAATACAAAAAATTATTTAAGATGCTCCATACACGTTGTCTACGCATATATAATCACATATATACATGCCATCCCGCCATTTTTTCCTGGAAAATCTTACAATTTCGCACTCTGAAAGCTCGAAATTCATGTCTATGTCTATAGACAGAAAATGTATTCACAGACTTATATATGAATTTGAATATACGAACTTCGACGCGAAATGTCATTATATATAAAACGCTTATATACGCTTAATGTAGATGCGTGTAAAGACGATTGAACAGAGACAATGCGACCTACATGCATATACTTTGGTACTGGGAGTCTTCAAGGCAGCGATCGAAGCTTCTCGAAAATCCTCTTTTCGAAATTCGAATTAGTTTTTTTGATTGTTTAAAGCAGCCATTTTCATCCTGTTGTGCGGCGGGGGCTACCGTTCCTCGAGAGTTTTTCAAGTGTGTCCAGGGCCCGACTAAGACACTTTTGTGCCCAGGGCACAATCCAATTTTTGTGCCCTCCACCCCCATGCAAGTTTATAGCGACAAGTTATTATCATAATTACAGTCATATAAAAATTATGACGTTGAATTAGTTAATAGATTTAAGAAATTAGCATTAAAGTAATATTCAAAATCAAAAACATCAAATTTTCATTTTACGTAATCATTATTATCTCTGTTTAGCCATGCTAAAAATTAAGGACTTTTAAGGACCTAGAGTGACCCACTTTTTTATTTTCTACCTTGTCACACTCACAAGCTCTGTGGTGCAGAAAATAAATATTAATAAAAATAATTAATGTAGATGCGTGTAAAGACGATTGAACAGAGACAATGCGACCTACATGCATATACTTTGGTACTGGGATTCTTCAAGGCAGCGATCGAAGCTTCTCGAAAATCCTCTTTTCGAAATTCGAATTAGTTTTTTTGATTGTTTAAAGCAGCCATTTTCATCCTGTTGTGCGGCGGGGGCTACCGTTCCTCGAGAGTTTTTCAAGTGTGTCCAGGGCCCGACTAAGATACTTTTGTGCCCAGGGAACAATCCAATTTTTGTGCCCTCCACCCCAAAGCAAATTTATAGCGACAAGTTATTATCATAATTACAGTCATATAAAAATTATGACGTTGAATTAGTTAATAGATTTAAGAAATTAGCATTAAAGTAATATTCAAAATCAAAAACACCAAATTTTCATTTTACGTAATCATTATTATCTCTGTTTAGCCATGCTAAAAATTAAGGACTTTTAAGGACCTAGAGTGACCCACTTTTTTATTTTCTACCTTGTCACACTCACAAGCTCTGTGGTGCAGAAAATAAATATTAATAATAGAATTAAAAATAATTTAAATTGATGAGATGATTTAATGGTTTATAGTGGTACGTTGTTAATAATCTGTCTTATAAATATGCAATAACCCATAGGATAAAAAGAGCACCAGGTTCGTTGAGGAAATTAATTATGAGGTAAATAACAGTAAAATTAAAGTAAATAGGAAACAATATAGTTCATGACAAACACAATTACCTCGTACAATAATTTATTAAAACTTAACGAAAGGGGAATTGTGCATGTGGATTAAAAATTATACTGAAGAAGTTCAAATGAACACAAGATATCACGAGGGAAATGAAATTACTTCAATGACATTGACATAAAATTCAACTGTTATGCACAAAATAATGTCAAAGATATTGATTAAAATTTATCAGGACTAAATATTTAGCAGGTAAAATTTAAGCACAGAAATTGATATCAACTACTGCAAATTATAATAACCACATTATAAAATGATAAACAAAGGTAAAAACACTCGACTAAATTTTCGTGCTCAGGGCACATGCCCCAAGTGCCCGTGCGATAATCAGGCACTGAGTGTGCCGCGAGGATATCTGGAAAATGATTAAAATTACTTGGTTTTATACTGTTAGTATAAAGTTTTTTCTTGTAATGCGCCATTTTCTCTGTTAATTCATTTTCCTGTATCAGCGTTTTAAGATTGTTTCCCCTTCATTGTCACCATCAATAGGAGCCCTGCTTTATTTTTATACTATAGGTTTTGCTTTCAATTCGACGAGCAGGAATTTGCCTTCAAATTATTTATCGTGATATTTTATCTGCCATGTAGTTACTCTACGTTGTTTTTCTGCTTTGTTTTGGTTCGAGAAATGGTTGCATGTCACTATTTTCACGAGACATCGGAGTTAGAATGCTGAATATTATTTTTCTGAATTAAAAATTCAGGAAATATCAGTTAAGGAATACAGACTCTTGAATCTCACTTTTCTGAATAGGTAAAAATTCAGAAATATCAGTTAAGGAATACAGACTATTAAATCTCACCTTTCCGAATAGGTAAAAATTCAGAAAATAGCAGCTAAGGAAAAAATAAAGAAAAAAATTAAACATAATATATGTAAATCATATACATTATATTTAATTGTACATATAGATATAAGTGCATAAACATAATGTATATGTACGTATATCTATATGTACAGAGTTTTGGAATTCCGAGTTAATAATTTATAAAAACTCTAAATTAATTTACTATTCTAGTACATTTTTAAATTTTAAATTTACATATGTATACATCATATATATATAAATATATAAATAAATATATAAAATAAAGGGGGGCGTTGAAATTATTTTCATTCCTTTGGAGAGGGGCTTAAAAAAGGTTGAGAATCACTGAGTTAATTAATAGTGACATATCTGAAGGCGTCAATTTATTTAGAATCCCAACCTTGAAATAAATTCTGATTACAGTCCAACCGCAGACAATGTTGAACTTTTATTTAAATAAATCTACACAACCCCCTCCCCCCCTTTTTAAAATTAAAACAGTATAATGCATTTTTAAAATGAAATGCTTCGTATAATTACAGTAGTAAAAATTATAATCATAATTTTGAATTTTTTTTCTCTTTTTCTAAAAAAATTTAATTATGTATAATATATATACATGCATATATAGATAGATATAGATATATATAGATATAGATAGATAGATAGATAGATAGAGAGAGAGACAGAATATAGAAGAAATATAGAATATTACATAAGATATATAGTATACATAAATATATAGGATACATAAAATATATAAGAATATATAATATTGGTTTCTTAGTTCTTTAATTTATAAACATATAATAATCTTCTAATTTCAACTTCAAAAATTGTGTTTTCTACAGAAATAAATACACATAATTAGATAATTGAAAAAATAAACTAATACTGAAGTTTTAAAATTTTTTTAATTTTTCTCTATTGTGATTATGCACAAATATTTAGTTTAGCTAAAGCTATATAATGCGTAAATAAAATAAGAAATTATCATAATATCAGAGTTGTAAAACTTGTACTTACAACTGAATGTATCAGCAAAATCTCAAATTATGAAGACATTAATATTTTTTTAAAGAATATATAATATTCGTGTTCTAGTTCATTAGTTTATAGACATACTATCTGCTTTGAACACAATCTTCGTTCTGGGTGAATAAGTTTCCCAAATCAAAGGTATTTATTTCAAAATTTAATTTTGTTTTTAGAATATATTACACTAACACTATAAAAATTTTAAAAAATAAAACGATTAATTTTTATAATACGAATAGCACTTTTTATTTAAATTTAATAGTCTCCATAAACTTAAGCAGTATAAACTAAAGAAGTGAAATTGCTTCATTTGGTAATTAGTTTTTGCACTCTATATTTAAAAGTACCTACATTTCTGGCGAGATTATTTGAAGAAAACCGAGGCATCTATAAAAATTTTTTGAGATATTAATCATGTGACAGAATTTTAAATGCTCTTAATTTTGCTAACAATCGGTTACTCATGACAAAGGAATAAATTGCAATGTGGAAAAAATGGAGAAATGAAATTAAAAAGAAAGATGTATGCCAAATTATAAAAGAAAAAATTAAAATAACTAACTGTTCGGAGTATAAAGACATCAAATTTATTGATGTCTTAAAATTTTTAATACATTTTATGTGCTAACACATGAATTAAGGTAAAATATTTTAATTATTTTAGCACTTCATTCAAACAAGAATGTATACAATATATGGTCGCCATGATGGAGGGAAGATGTTCCATCTTCATCATGACCTTGACCTTTTATCAATCTGACCTGCCTAAAACCATCCAAGGATTGACTTGAATCAGCATGTGAAATTTCATCATTATCGGTCCACCCTTTTACGAATACATAACGAACATATGGGAATAGATGAACACAATAAAAGAACTCACAATAAAACGAATATATATATATAGAGAGAGAATATATATAGAGAGAAAGAGACATTCTTTAATTTCAGCTATAAAAAAAATCTGTTCCCTATATGAATAAATGTGTACAGTCAGGTAACTGAGGAAAAAAATCACTGAAATTTTAAGCATTTTAAAAATTTTCTGTTTATATACACTGCCTATTAGTTAAAATTAAAGCAGTAAGTGTGCGTTTAAAATGATGAACTATGGTGCTACTATTACAGAGATAAAAATTTTAATTATAGCTAAATTTATCAGCAAATTATTTTATTTATTAATTTTGTGGACATTTAATATTCATTAATAATTCATTAGTTTATAGACATTATTTTGCTTTAATTGCAACATAAAAAATTGCGTATATTTATAGAAATAAATATGCACAATTTTATATTAGATTTAAAAAAAAAAACTAATCACTGAAATTTTTGCAATTTAAAAATTTTCTGTTAAAGAAATATAGTTTATAATGATCAATTATCATGCTATTATGGTGGTAAATTTTTTAGTTAATGCGAAATTTACCACCAAAATTTTTTTAAACTCCTAAAAATATTGTTAATAAAAAATTTATAAAAAAAAATTGAATATTTATTTCATAGTTTATCAACTTACTAGCATTCTCGAATTGTGTTGCTTTAATTTCAACTTTTAAAATTGTGTAGAACCGTTACAATAACTCTAGGCAATAAGATAAGATAGCGTAAAAATCTTTTAATAAATTTAATAGCAGAAATTTTGGCAATTTACAGCTTTTCTGTTAATTGTACAATTTTTTTAAAGCCACAAAACAAATAATAATAATAATAATAAAGATGGCTTAATATGCAGTAAAAACTTTATTTTTCTAAATAAATGGGGTATTTTTAGTTGCAGTGATTGAAAATAACCTTACTTTTATAGCATAGTTAAAAGGCACAATACTCCTCAAAGTACTAAAAAAATATAAAAAACTTAAAACAAGCAGCTAAGTCATAATGTAGCCTCCACACTATGGCCAGTTGTTCACCACTTCCTGATGGTGACCTCGAACGATGGTTCATGGGTCGCATCCACACGCTGAGCCACTAAATGAGCTAAGCGCATTGATTCGTCCATAGGGTCTACTGCGCACTTTAGTTGCGCATCTGGCTGCCTTTGATCTTTGTAGAAAAACCGCCTCGGAAGCCATCGTCCGCCAAGGCTATTTTATCGTCTGTCGCCATCGGCCACGATAAGCCAAAATCCCTCCAGACGGTGGTGATGGCTTGCGGTGGACCATAGTGTGGAGGCGCCTTAACAAACAGTATACTTTTTTGTGAACTTTAAGTTTTAATATGTGGTAGCACAGACTCAATGATTTGTTTTTAGTTTAAAAATCGCTTGCAGTTTGTTTTTTTGAAAGTTTTTTATAAATATATATATGAAATAAAAGTTGTTGTTTTAAGAAGACTGGAAAATGTTTCGCTTCTTTTAATTGGATTATATGCCTGATTAAGGGATAAGAATATAAATATAGCTCAAACTAAGTGTATAATTAATTTAATATCGTAGTAATACACGATAAATATAAGCAAAATAGGAATACATTTTTTCGGAAAAGAAAAAAAGTGACTATCATAACTGTTTCATAATCCTTTGACATCGAACAGCAACAAAAGAACTTTCGTCTGATTCCCTATTGCCTGTATTTTTTCCTTCGTTTATTTTGGCTTTGGTAACGGACATTCAAATTAGTTTTGATGAGTTATTTTCAGATGTATAAGGCAAAGACCAATAAATAAAGTAAATAAAAGTTTTATTTTCATTTATTTCGTTGCTATGAAATCTACAGGAAAACATAATAGCAGATAAATTATGCTTCCTACTATTAAAATGTTTTAATTGCAAAATTTATATATGTGTATAAATATATATGTGTGTGTGTACACACAGAGCCCGACTTAACCTAACTGTGGCCCCTCTCTGCTTCACTACTTCAGTAATGAAGAAACAAACTTTATAAACGTATTTAAATTTCGATTTGGGGGCCCTGGGGAAGCTGCCCCGTATGCCTTAGGCTCAGTATATGTGTGTGTGTGAACTAAGTACCACCTCAAAGGATTAATGACTATAAAGTAAAAGTCAAGAATTATGTTTTGGGAAAAAATCCCATTAATTTGATTTACTATAATTTGAAATATATTAGTTTGAAAGCTTTTTTTAATTTTATATTTCGAGTACTAATTTTATTCCTAGCAATATCACATGCAGTAATGTAAATCCGAAAGACACGTAGGAATCAATGTTGGTAAATATTATTTTTAAAATTGTTCTCACCTCAGCATTTTACGTTGTGTATAAAATGAAACGAGTATAAAAGTATGAATATCAAAACAAAAAATAAATAAAAAGAAAAGTTATAGACCAAACTTAAACGAATTGAAACATCAAACTCTTCGTTTACTTTAAAAAATCTTATCCTCAAAACTTCATGCTTATTTTTAAATCCCTGCTCGTAATTAGTGCTTTTATTCCTATTAATCAATGGTTTCGAGCTTACGGATATCTTTTTAAAGTTACAAATCACTTAAATCTTTGAATTTGACCAACATTTAATATTTAAACGTAATTCTGGATAGATGAGGATTAAAAAATACTAAATATCTTTTGGAATATATGAAATATTTTTATATTTATATCTTGGTATAACTGACAAAATCCTTTTAATAAATCACAAGCATTTCCGAAAAGCCATAAATTTGTTATAATGTAAAATAAATTTTAAAATAATTTATTTAAAACTAACACATATAGCATATGTAAAAATGTAGTTGATACATTTTTTAATATGTTACACATGATTGTTTTGACCTTAAAAGGCATTTTTGTAAATAAAGTATAATTTTGTAAATAAAAATAAATTATTTCTTCAATTATTTTTTTTTCTTTTCTGAGAAATAAAAATATTTTCAACACATAAGTTTAAAAAAATTTAAATTAATTCATCTATCAGTATTTAACATTTTGTATATTCCAACGAAAGATCTACTTATTGCTCAACAGAAAGGGGAAAAAATGCGCCAGTCCTTCTGCTTGTTATACGAAGAAATGAGCGTCTGCTTTTTCCTAAACAGCACCCACCCGAAAGTTAAATGGAATAGTCTCCCTTTCTCGTAGTCGTTTAAGACCAAGAATAGTGATCGATTTTTACTCAATGTTCCTGTTATATAAACCGAAACAAAAATTCATTCACATCTGCCTACAATCCGAATTATATTAAGTTTTTCAATGCAGCATCCGTATAATGACCCTCAAGACCCTTCGTCTAATGGTGTCAACCCTATTACTGATACTGGTAGTAAAACTGAACTGAGAAAGAGAGAGAGAAGAGCGCGCACTTACTATCAAAACAATGCTGCTTTTTGATTCAGAATGCTGTAGATACCATAAAAGTTATCCCTAACTTACAAATGCAATCGAGGAATCGTATTTGGAAGAACTTTTAGTTATTTTATCTGTTTTTTAGGATCCGATAGATTTTCTTGCCCCAGACTATGTTTAAAGCGCGGATGGAGACAGGGCGCGCTGCGGTCCATTTCCTGTGTTGTTGAAGTTTTGTGGTACGTACGTACGGGTTTGGATGGTTAGGCCTATGAAAGATTTTGTGACGGCTTTGTAAATCGTGGCCACGTTTTACATCAAATCAGTCTAAAATGGAAGGTGATCAGATTCAAAATAATGGAAGGTAGCCACGAAGAGTAAGTATATATCATATTTTACTTCAAAAAAGGTTTGTAATATCAATATTGGATAGGCTTAGTAGTGACGCTCAAGCGTTAAACTAATGCCCTGTGGCTCTTTTGACTGCACGTGAAATATTTTGTATTCTTCTTTAAATATTTTTAAATAATTTCTTCTTTCAAAAAAATTTTTTATCTGTGTGGTAGTCGATTCTCAGTAGGGAATTTTGGGTTTTGTTTAATACGAAGGTCGCGATGTTATTGAGGTCAAATTGATTTTTGTCAATGGACGGAACTTTGTGAATGAAAGAGTGACTTTACGGTATGGTAAGTTGGTAAATGCATGTGAACGGACCTACATAATAAGATTAGGTGTTTTTGTTTCTACATGGTGGGGTAAAGACATGTTTTTCTTCCATTTGACATTATCGTAGTTAATTTGATCATCCTAGTCAGTTTTGTATCTTTACTTAATTTTTAATATTTTAGAAAATTCTTTTTCGTCGGATGTTATGTATAGGATAATTGAGAGTATGATTAACTTCTGAGGCATTGGAGTTTGGTTACTCATATATTAGAAATATATCTTTAAGTCTTTTTCTTGTAACTAAAATTTCATTTATTGGTTATATTTCAATATTTATACGTCAATTTTATTCGAGGTATTACAACTATGATTAGTAAATAGCTATGTAATGTTCATTTGTGCTTGTAAATATCTTATGTTTTTCTTCTCATAATTTATAAAAACATTTTTAAAATTAACTAAACTTTTTCAATATTTAGTATTAATAATGTAATCGTCATACTTGTAACTATGTTTGATAAATACTATTTATAATTAAGATACTACTTGAATTTTCAGATGTTATTTATATAACACTAGTGGAATTGTACCATTAATTTGAGTATAATTGTTCTTTTACAAGTTTGTTTGCATAGTATATTTTGATTATATAGCAGGAAGCTGACATAATAAATGCTATATAATTCAGATGTTACTTAAATTTTCATTTGTTATTTATATAATGTTGTTACAACTAACCTAATTTGTGTGTAGTTGTTTTGTTACATTTTTAGTTGAGTCTGATACATTTTGATTGTGAACTGAAAAAAGTTGACTTAAATTTGTTTACATACTTCTGTTATATAATCTGCCAATGAATCTCTACTATAATTCTCATTAAGAATTTACTCCAATTGATTTCTGCATCTTTACTCTTCTATATTTAGTAAAATTTGGTCTTAATCATTCTACAGTAGGAAGGATTAGGTAAAAAAGCTTTACATATCACTGTTTAAGACTACAAATGGGGCAATATACTTCAAAATTCATATTTTCAGGGGAATTATTTATTTTTCCTTAAAATGTTATGATCTTAAGGCTTGTAAGTTTTTGTGATTATAATAGCTTTTATTTCTTTTCAGTGGGAATTACCTGGTCCGTGTACGTGCCCAGGTCATGACCAGGGATGACTCAACTGGTGGCTGGGTACCTATGGGAGCTGGAGGGCTTAGTAATGTTTCAGTTTGTAAAGGATCTGTGTCTGGTGACGACGATAAGATGGAATATCTTATATGTGGAAGGCGGATAACAGACCATTCAGTAAGTAATATTTGCCAGCAAGTCATGAATTATCGTTAATTCCAGTTTAAGTTTTATATAAATGGTAAAGATGTTTCTAGTGTTACACAGTGTACATATGTAACCTTCAATGATGTATGAAAAATACTACCAAATCATGTATGTATTATATTCAGTTATCTTGATTTTAAGCCAGAAGTATTTTACAAAACACTTCAAAATTTAAATGTTGAATCTTAGCTGAATAAAGGAAGATCAAAAATCTAATTCTTTGTCAGATTGTTTCTTTTTGCCCTTTTTTTATCTCTAAAAATAATTTTAACAGAAATCAATCTGTCATATTTTACTGATTTTTATGGAGTAAGCTTATATGCACTTCCATTTTAGAATCATTAAGTAAAATACTAAAATTTTATTGTAATATATATTTAAAAGTTAATGCAGATATGTAAGGAATGTTCTCAGATTTCCTATTTATGAAATATTTTTATGCTGATATTAGGAAGGAGTCCTTAACTTTTTAGTTTTGAAAAGTCGTTTAAACATATAGGTTCTGTTTTAAAGAAGGTATTAAAAGTTTTTCATGTATTAACTCCCCACCTCACCCCTTGTTAAATTAGAGGTTTTAAAGCTAATGTAAATTATTTTGAGCATTCATATATGTTTGTAATAAATTTTGCATTAAAAAATTATCACTGTGTTAATATCAGGCTATTCTATGTATGAAAGTATGTAATTTATGTTCTACTTGTAACCAGATTACAAAAACAGAGTTCAATACATATATCCTTTATTAATATTGACAACTATGTAAAAAACTGGTTCTTTAAAACACATCTTAGATAAGTAGATTTCATGTGTTAGGTATCTTTTATTTATTGCTAAAATTAAAATGTACATTTAAATAGATTTTGAGCAAATTTTTTTATTTACATATTTAAGTTTTCTTATATGGTATAAACACTGATCTGTTAGCAATTATGTGCTATAATTTTAATATTCTATTTATTTTCCTTTCTATAAATGAAAGCATAATTTGCCTCTTTCATTATATGAGTTTTTGTTATCTAATTTGCACAGGTTTGCAATTCCGTCACTTTTCTCACCTTTAGTCACTTTTTAACAATTGATCACTTTTTAACAATTGATCACTTTTAGTCACTTTTTTCATGGTGTATCACAGCAAAAGTCTGTTATTGAAAAAAGAAAATCTGAATTAATAACAAAATATTTTAATAAAAGACCAAAAATGGGATGCTCTAATCTTATTTTTCTTATTAAAATGTAATTAGTCATATGGTTTCCAGAATTTAGTGATTTTAAAAAGTCGTAAAGAAGTTCCTGAAATCTACATTTATACTGAAATGTACATTTAATACATTAAAGTAATTTATGTCAAAGCACACATTTCTCTTTTTCGTCACAATTTTTGTTTAGATACTCTAATCTAGCTATGTACATATTTCGAAACATCATTAATATATGCAAAAAATTGTGATTATAAAATTAATGTATGTATTCAAATCTAATTTATAGATTTTCTTAAATAAAAAGCAATGTTGAGTTTTGTTAAACAAAATTTTTAATTTTTTTATATTTGACGCTAAAATCATATCTTGCATGAGTCATTTGATTTAGAGTTAAAATAAATAGATAAATCTTAATAGCATCTGTAATCAAGAGAAAAAAAATCGCTGTTTTTTTTTTCAATGTTTAGTCACTTTTTAATCACTTATTCTGTATTATGTGTCACTTTTCTCACCTTTTTAAAAGTACCTCAGCAGTTGCAAGCCTGTTTGCAGCTAACTGATCTTAAGTAATTTCAGGGTGTAATTAATTTCCTGGCATCTATTTCTCTCTCTGTATGGATGTAGTAATAATGATTGATAATTTTTTTCTATTGTAGCTGGTCTTGAGTTGTACCATAAAGAAAGATTTCCAATATAACAAAGTAATGCCAACTTTTCACCACTGGCGTACGGGGGATAAAAAGTTTGGTTTAACCTTCCAGACAGCTGCTGATGCAAGGGCCTTTGATAAAGGTGTTAGAATGGCTATTGAAGATCTGTCTGATGGTAGGAATTGTTTTGTCTTTTGTTTTAATATCATTTAAGCATAATTCAGTTGCCTTTTTACAGAGATTGGCAAATTGGTATGTTATTGTTTAGAACACAGTTTTCTTAAATCATGCTATGAATAGTTACAGTTAAAGTTGTAGTCCCTTTTTACTGTTTTATTATTCTACCTAATGTATTCATGTAATTGAAGTTAAAAGTATATAATAGAATTTCAGTTTATCCCATGATTTCTAATTACTTTTTCTTTCATCTATAGTTATATATATATGCTTAACAATATATATGTGTGTGTGTGTTTAGTGTAAATTATAAAAATTTGGGCTCCTATTTAATTACAATTTTCAGTAGTATTCTTTCCAAAATTCATTACATTCAAATCGTAACTGTAACAAACATTTAAATCTTATCTAAAATTTACTAAGTTTCTCTCTTGAATGTTTACAGCTATTCATTAAATATTTGATTCTTGCAGTAGCCCCTTAAAGAATATCAAGTTTTAACATTTTGTATATTTAAGAATATAATGCTCATATATTAGGATAAAATTCAACTGTAAGGGTGAAGACATTTTTTGACTAAAAACCAAACCTTTCTCAAAAGATTCATCAATTCACATAATTTTTTCCTTACTTGATATTTGATGTGCTATTTTCTTAGACAACTTTTCTTTAAAAATATATATATATATATATTTTTCCTTTTGGAAATGTTAGATTACTTTCTAAAGTAATTGAATTAAAATGAATTTTAGTCATTGGGAAGCTTTACTTAAATACTCTTTGTTAAGTATCCTTTCTTTTATTTTATTGTTTAGTGGTATGTTATGGTTTTCATTTTAAATCAGTTTGTATGAAAATTTCTTTAGTTTATATATTCATTCATCATCTATCCAGGCTAAAGATTGATAAGGTCCCACCCCCCCTTCTAAATAAGGGGAAATGAATAATATTTAATCAACACTTGTTTGTTATTCCAAATTAAACTGATTGAAAAAAGCATTTGGGTTATTATTAAGTGTTCATATCTAGATATATATGATCTATTATTATTGTAATTTATTTCTTATTTAGATGTAGTGTGTATATAGAATGTGTGTAAATTAAGTATTTAGAACCATACTACTGTTTTAATTTTCCATTTTATGCAAAGGTAACATGAAAATGGAAAAAAGGTTTTATACATGATTTTTATGATTATATACTTCATCAATAAAGTAATTTTTAATAAACTTAAAGTGATTAAACTTTATGTACTGTTATAAATTTTTAAATATTACTATCCATGTCTCGTTTTCTATTAAAAATATCAGTTCTATTTTGAAAAGAAAAAAATTGTATTTTTATATTAGATAGTATTATTTTGTAATATAAGTAATTTTATTACACATTCTAAACATGCACATTTTTTTTCATGCTGCTTTGTTGCTATGCACGGTGAGTTCAATGTAAACACATTTATGAATATAATAAACTTTTCTCATCTGTTAAATATTTATTGTCTTGAAAAGTCTTAAATTTGTGTAAATAATGATTTTTAATTCAACTGTCGGTAGATTATTTCCTTTTCAGTACAAATTTACTAGATCTTTATTATTTGTACTTAGTCTAAAAGTAAAAGTTTTCACACAGACTGAATTCTCTCAACATTGTCTCTAAAATAATGAAATATGAATGTATTTTATAAAAGTTTTATTAGCATTTTTGAATAATCTTTAATTTTTCTTTGTTGATAATTTCTTCTGTATGAAGTATCAGGTGAAAATTCTTTATAGTTCTTAACTTTATTCACACTTTATGCAATAGTGCACTTGTTGCTTATTTTGTAAAATCTCATAGACATATCCTGCTTAAATCAGTAGAATTAAATCTATACTGTTTGTTTGTATAGATATAATATCAAGAATAATCTTAGTGGTTTTTAACATGCCAATTTGACTCCTGAAAAGTTAGGCTATTGTGTTCCAAATTGACCTAATATCTCATCAAAATTGGATTTGAAACTTGTCTGCTTGTTTATCTTAAGTTCCACATACCTGATTAAAAACATTAAAAAAAAAGTGTTATTAATATAAAATCTACTTTAAAAATCTATTATTTTTATTCAATTGTGTCATTTTTGATGTTAAAGAAAGTTGTATTTTGTAGGAACTGGTGATTTTCCAAACTTTCATGATTCAGATATCGGTGATGATGAAGTATTCATGGTAGGTTATTTGCTTTTAGTCTCTATTTAAAGTTTTGCTTTGTGTTTATTAATATTCAGAAATAAATGTATCACAAAGAATTATTTTATTATGATTTACATAATAAGACCTCATGTAAACTTAATTTTTCTTTGACACCTGGAATTTTTTATTCTAAATTTTATATAATTAGCCCTACCCTAAAAATAATATATATTTAACAAAATTGTATTTCCCTGCAGCACTGCATTGGTATATTTTTTGCAGGTCTTGTAAGGTATTAAAATTCATGTAAGGCATAAGACAGGAAATTTTATCACATATTAATTGCTACTCTGGATAAAATTTGTGTGTAGAGTTTTAATCTTTTGAAAAATAATTACTTAGAAATTAGAGTTAATATTTTAAATTCTAGTACTTATTTTTTTCTGACTTAAGTTCTAAAGTTTAAGATCTAAAGCTAGTATGCAGTAAATTTTTTGTTTCAAATATAGTGATATTAATTTGGTGTTTGTTTTTCTGCTTACTGGTTCTGTATCAGTTATCAGTTCAGCCAGAATAATAAGTCATTAAATCCATGCTGTCTTTTAAAAGTAATATAAATAAAAATTTGTTGTTAGTAAAAATATTTAAAACAATAAATAAATGAACTCCTCCCTTTTTTATAATATGTGTGTGTGTGTATAGTCCGATTTTCAGCATAGTTGAGAAGATTGCATGGACATTTTTATGATATCTACAATGCAATGATTTAGTACCATTTCTTAGTTTCATTGTATTATTAAATTGGACATCATAGTAGTGACATAGTTTGGATATCATTAAGTGACACATAATTAAAGAGAAAAATCTCAATCTCAAACACATGTATCCATTTTTACATCAATCTTTTATTTCTTGTACAAGTATCATTGTTCTGTATATGACTTAAAATATATAATTTCATAAACTCATGAGGAAAATTGTTAAAACCTGATTTATTCTTTTGAATTGTGTCAAAAGTCTCCATTGCTCAAGTTAGTAATAAATATTCCAGATCAGTTTTAAACTAACTAAAAGCTGATTTTTCCCCCCTGTTATATATATATTTTAATTTTGTTTGAATAAGATTTATTAATGATTCATATTATTTCAATATTAAGCTTTTCAATCTAGCCAGATAATATTACTGGAAACATATTGAATATTTAAGTAGAATATAATGGTTTGCTACTCTGAGCGCATATATATTCATATGTGCTAATATAGTGTTATTTAAGTATAGTTTTTATAATATATAATACAAATTTTAAATTCTATTTTGTTTTGGTATATAAAGAAAATTCTTTTTTATTTAATAATGAGCTAGAATACTCATTAATTTATAAAATATTGTGTTCATTATATACTTATATTCTAACGTAATTTTTTTTTTTCTTCTGTAGGCTTTGGAGCTTCCTATTGACTCACGATCTTCCTCGGGATCCAGTACCTTTAGTGGTGGATGTCATCGACCTGGTTCTGGCACCCCTCTACAGTACAGTGAAGTTGGGTCTTCTGCATCTCCATACACTCATCCTCATGCCAATCATCATCATCTTCACCTCATGCATTTCATGCGATCTCCTAGGTTTCCTGCTGGAATTAATCCTTCTGGCAATAACAACATTGGAGGGTATGTTATGGATCCCACGCAGAGAGGACGTGGTGAGGAAGCTTGGACAAAAGATATATCCCTAGCATCTAGGGATTCTAGGAAAGATTATTTAGATAGTGATAAAATTGAAATGAGTGGAGATCTAAATTCTTATGTGCAGCTATCTAGAGACAAAGGCTCTCGGACTGAGCATGACTATTCTTATCCCATTATAGACAGCTATAAGACAGGCAACAGAGATACTCTTGGCAGCTTGAAAAAACATCACTTTGATTCTTTCAGTTGCCAACCTGCCCCCCGCCTCCCTGTCAAAGCTAAGAAAAAGAAGGACTGGAGGAAGGATGGCCGGAAGAACCTCACAATGGCTAGGGCTCAGTGCCGTCATTGTTTAGAAATGTATTCTGAGGAGGACAATCATCGTGGTAGCTGTGAATATGCTCCTGATCCTGTGCTGACGTGCATAAATGCTACAACCTGCATTACCTGTGCTCAGTGTATGGTATACCATTGCATGTCTGACAGTGAAGAGGACTTTAACCATCATCCGTGTTCCTGTGACACAACGGATCCCCACTACCGAAAACGGTGGACTGCACTAGCTGTGCTTTCCATTTTTGTGCCGTGTCTCTGGTGCTACCTACCCTGCCGTGCCTGTCATAGATGTGGGGTACGCTGTGGTGTTTGTGGGGGCAGGCATGACCCTGCCTGATTGAGGACAACAACAAAGAAAGTGTTTAAAAAGTTAAAAATTATTGGAGTAATTGTTCTTTGACAGGATATGGAATGCGTTATTTTATTCATCTGCCAAGGAAGATTTTGTTTAACTTCATTTTTACCATGTATGAATGTGATCTAGGCATTATGAAACTGAGTAAGTAAAAAATAAAAAAAAATATAGTAAAAAGTGGTAGGCTCATTGCATATATTGTGAATATTTGTTTTGCAAATGGAGCCACTCTCAAGAGCTTGGAAATAAACATGTGCTGAGGAATTAAAATATAAAAAATTTTCACATCACATTGCACATATTCTCTTTATTGTTGGTTAATATAATAAGCTGCTTTTTTATATTAAGTTTATACTGTCTTCATAAAATATTCTGTACCCTTGTACGAGGTAGAAATGCTTGCTTTTATGATGAAATCAAAATACTTAACAAATTGTTACAAAATTGTTACTTATTTTAGAAATATACAAAATGTGAAATATATCAATTATATATAATTTTATTAGATGATAAATATAAATAGCATTTACTCCAAAGTTACCATAATTGAAAGTTTATTATATGTCTAATTATATAATTTTTATCATGACTGTTTTGTACATTTTATTGCCTTTTAAATATTAGCTCTTGGAATTAAATGTGTATTTATATGAGCTATAAAAATTTTTGAAGCATGTAGCATATGAAGCTAGTCACATTATTTGATTTTTTACATTATATATAATGTAGCACTTTTTTTTTTCAATTACTGGTGAATAATTTAACAATGAAATTTAGTTTTATTCTCTTCTGCTTTGTGATTTGAGATATATTCTCATTGTTACTTTTATATAAAGCACTACTTGATATCCTGTGAATAATTTTAAAAGCTATTTGTTGTTGTTTTAAGTGTATTAAAATCAATGTCTTTTTCATTATCCGTTTATTCAGTATAAAGCCAAATGACGCACCATTTAAGAATTACCTA
This sequence comes from Pardosa pseudoannulata, assembly GCA_032207245.1. Taxonomy (NCBI): domain Eukaryota; kingdom Metazoa; phylum Arthropoda; class Arachnida; order Araneae; family Lycosidae; genus Pardosa; species Pardosa pseudoannulata. Next base: position 173,155,851 of record CM063505.1, on the reverse strand, counting down.
ATGAGGTGTTAAAAACGTTCCTAAAGTTTTCTATTTCTTGCTTTAAACAATAATCAAAAGCTTAAAAATTTATCTTTTTATAGAGAATTTATTATACATTATAAGCAGTATTGCTTAATTGAAGTTAAAACATATATACATACATACTTATCAGGCATTTTATTTCTTTTATTTAAAAGAAAAGTTCTGAAATATTTCTTCACGCATCTTGTTGGTGTCTTCCCTTCCAAATTCTAAGATATTAATAAAATTATATCTTGCTTCAATTCATATATATTTATACTGAAATAAAATTTTCTTAATTGCAAAATATTTTCAAATTATGTATGAATTTAGCAATTGTGTAGTTTATGATAGCTATTATGAGAACTTTTAATACATTTCGAAAGAATCTGAAAGCAATAAAAAGATAATGCTTATAACATTTATTGGAAGATTTTAAGCACAATTTTCTATCTGTCTTCTATTACTTTTTAAAAATTATATAAATATGTGTAATATTTCTTATGTTTGAAAAGAAATATGCAGTTTGGTAGTCGGTTGAAATTGCAAGCTTCAAGTATATATTATTATATTTACTAAAAATTATTGAATTTAATTTTTTTCTGATGTTACCATATGTAAAAGGATTAATTTGGGGAAAATATCTTCTGTATTCTAAATATGTTGTCATCAGATTTTCAAATCAATAACAATTAACTCCACCTGCTTCTCTCGTTAAATTAACATTTAAAATGAAATTTTAATTCCAAGATGTGTTCTATGCCTGTATTGGATGTATTATTTAAACTAAATTTTATTAACACTGATGAAATTTTGATAGGTTAAATAGGGTTCATATTATTAAAAGATATTTTTTGACTGTTGAATATTTTTCCCCTCTACATCTAAGAAAATATTTGACATGTAATAAAAATTTTACATTAGTTATATTAAGAATTTTGTCGATTGTTAATATTTATAGTTCTTATATGTTTTGCAAGTATTTTTTAATTAAATTTCTTAGACATCATATATGTACTTTGTAGGAAGTAATTCTACTTGTTATTTTATTTTTAAGTATTTTTCAATTTCTTTTACTGTGGAATTAGACTATTTTGATAATTTAATAACTAGTTTTTGGGGTGAAATGAATGGAAACACTCCTACTTACATATATTTAACCCTCTGTATCCTAAATAGTTATTTTATATCTAATAATTTTTATTTCAAGCTTAACATTTCATGCTTCTAAATTTATTTGTGACTTTGTATAGTGTTCCCCAACAAAAAATTCCAAAATTAAAAAAAAAAAAAATTAAAACTTATGAAAATGCTATTCACATAGTTGTAGAGCAATAATTACTTAGTGTAAAATATTAAATTTGTGTACTGTTATTTTATAGCTTATTGTTTTGTTTGTTTTTTAATGCATATTTATGAAGTCTATCTTTTGAATCACACTCAGAAATATTATCTAAACTTGATTATACTTGTTTCTATTATTTTAGTGTCTTGTTATTTGGCAAATGTTGTAAATTTTAATGAAAAATTTTTGTCTTTTTTAATATTTCAAAAAAGATTAAACTCTGGTGATTTTGTTTACTGTCTATATTTAAAGGTTGTTTTATTGCTCTGAGGTCCTCTCTGAAAATTATAATGACTAATATGTTGAATATTTTCTATTTCTAATATAGATTTGCTTTTTAAGATTTATTTTTCAGTTGCAAATCTGATATCTAGACAAATGCAGTTAGGTTTTAAGTTTCTAAGAAGGAATTTTATTGATATTTGATAATATACATGTTTTTAAAATTAGGTACCTATTGATTGGTCAGTTGGAGCGTAGGGTTCATATTTTTAAAATAATAAAAATCCTTCGTAAAATACAGAGTGAGTGCAGGTGGTTAAGAGGTGTGTGGTTTCTTCTATTCTATTATTATGGCATAAAACCTGTTTTATCCGCTCTCCATTATATTCTAGACTTTTTTTCAATTGTGTAAATTTATCCTCACTTAGCATTTTTTTTTTTTAAATTTAATTTTCATGATTCATTCAAAGCAAATTTTGAGTTATTACTTCAATTAAAAATTAAAGTTCTGATATTTAAAAATTAGTGTAAAAATATGACAAGTTTGCTGCTTAAAGAACTAAATCTAGAATTGCAATTCAACGATAAAAACCTTGTGTGTTATTTTGTATTTAAATACAAATGTGCTACCTCCCTTTTTTTTCTTTTTCCTCCTAAGACATGAAAATAGGTATTTCAAAATGCTAACACTATTTATATGACATCCTAATCTTTAGTTTTACCATAAATTAGTCTGTAATATGAAAAGTGTTTTTTCTGTAAGTCTTGTAAATTAAATAATTTTGTTTGAGTAAAAATTGTAACCATCTTGGTATTTTTGGTTTTAATTTTTTACTTTCTGTTTTATCCATCAACAGTGCAAATCATAGAGTGAAACTAAATGCTTCACAGATTATCATTAGGGGCCATTTAAAAATTTGTTTTTGTAATACTTTATAACAAACTCAATTATGAAATGGTTAAGGAAAGGTGGTTTGGTTAGAATAAATTTTAGTTTTTTAAATCTTATTTTATTATTATTATTATTATTAAAGCTATGATTTTATTAACACTGTTGCAGATTTAAAACTTTACTTTCATTTATCTAATTTCATAGTAATTAATTCTATATTATATAACATAGTATTCCTTCCATTGCTTCTAAAGTTGTATGTTTACATTGCAGATTTTGGCTTTTATGACAAATATTGTACTATGTTTCATATCTGCCACATGATTTGTAGTTTAGTATTATTTGTTAGATATAATATACAAAAAGACACAAAACTTGCTCAAAATATTAATTTTGTAGAAATATTAACACCATTATTTAGCTTATTCTCCTACTCATATAACAAAATTTAATTTATTGTAAATTTTCTTGCTCTAAAGTAGATTATTTTTATTTTTGTTCATTTGTGTATATAGATGTATGTCTTATTTGATCTTTATATTTTGCTTAATTTATGTTTAAAGTAATTTTATTCCATCTAAAATTCTCTGGAAGGGTTTTAAAATTTTATATTGTTTGTATGTATGGTTTTCTAAACTACTAAAAGCTGCCTTAACTATAGTTTTATTCCTCTTTAAAAAAAAAGAAAAAAAATCCCTCTTCAAAAGATGATATGCAAGAAAAAAAAAATCTCTTGCTTAAACTTGAAATGTTATTGCCTTTGTGCTTATACTGTTTGTATACTTCTCTTTCAAAATGCTGAGTTGTGTACTGAGCTGAAAGTAATATTTTCTTGTTACTATGTACATAGCAATGAGACTGTAATTGTAAAGCTGTGTAATATACAGCTGTTATTGAATCGGTGATTCACAATCATAACTTGCTCATGCTGTTCTAAAAGAAATATTGTTATAAGTGTTCAAAAGGAAAAGGTCAAACAAGATACAGAGATCACTAAGAAAATTCTTTTAAAAGAACTAGCATTCTGTTTTAAAGAATTTTTGCCATTTAAGTACGAGATAGACATGTTTATATTACTAAATCATTTCTTTTAATCTAGTAATGCCCAGTGCTCTTGTTTTATGATAGTAAAAAAGAAAAAAACTTAGAAATTTTGTTTTTGTGAAATAGTTGTTCTTTTTTAACTAAGGTAGATAGCAATCTTAACAATGCTCCTGATTTCCAAGCATGTGTTATTATTATATTGTCATTTGGATCCAAATTTTATGAATTTTCAAGCCTTGCACTTTAGCTGCATTTATTATGAAACTTCTATTTATAATAATATACTGTGTTCACATATGATAGTAAATAAATCCCTTATTGTAATTTTTTTTTAAATTAAGACACCCTGTGATGCTTGAAATGACAGCTCATTAATGAAAACTTGCTGTATCATTTAAAGTTGCTTATATTTTATATTTAGACCCAAGTGTCTATAATAGCTTTTGTGTCGGAAATTTACCAAAATATATTAGACAGCAAAAATTATCCAGGCATTAATCAGTTAAAGGATGTTAAATTACATTTGTTCAGTGCAGAATTTCAATACATTTTTACTACTAATTTTGTTTTGTTTTAAATTTATTTAAGTACTTACAATACATTAATTTCATTTTACTGGGAGCTTTCTGCTAAATATAATTTCTTAGCTAAAAACCTTAATATACTTTTTTGTTCTTAAGTTTATCATTTAGTAACGTATTTTCATGCACCTTGTCAAAACTGCTGTACCAATGTATGGTATGAGCAAGAAATTAGTTTTTCTGGCTAGCTCATCACTATCTTAAAGCCCCTTTTTAAAAGTTCAAAGCTGTAGAACTTGGAATTTCTTACAATCTGCCCAGTATGACTTAATTGTAAGTCCAAAATGTATATTTAAAGTGCCCTTTTAAAGGAACACCTTGCCTTCTAAAGCCAGAGTACAATATGTTTAATATACTCAAATAATCTTTTAGGTGAATGAAACCTGGTGTTTGGTTGCTAAAAGAAATTGGTGCTGTTTCTTCAAAAATGCCTACTATAGGAAATTGTTAAGTCCTTTGGTTAATTTTTTCCTCAGGTACTACCAGATGTTTTTACCTAAGAAAGGTTCCCAGAATTGAAAATACATCACTTTATATACTAATCAATTTTAAGTTTCACTTGTCAGAGAAAAACTGTTACATAAAGAATTTTCTTTTTCATGTATTTTGCTCATATTTATTAAAACGTGCAAAAAGTATTTTAAAAGCATTGTTGTATGTGCAAAATACACGAAATAATAGTGTTATGTAATGTAAATATCAAAGGTAAAATGTTATAGATTGAGAACCTAATCGCATTTTTCTCTCTCAAGTGTCATTGATTCATTAAGCTCTTTTACTTTAGAAGTTTCTTGGTGATTTTGGAAATCTTGCATGATCTTTTGCATTTCAAAAAGTCTGGGCCAACTTAATCTTTAACTAATATGTTATTCATATATTTCTTTCTGTTAAGCTATGTAAATAGTGTATCAGATGTTTTATTATACGATTGTTGAATGTTAATCTTTGAAAGCATTGTATGCTGGCATGAAAAAGATTGCAAAGGTTGGAACCACCGATTAAAATTGTGCATGTAAAAAAACTATAATTTTTAAGCAGCAGCATCTGTGCTATATATTCTTGTAATTATATGTTCTTGAATGGAGATGTTTAACTTTCTGATGTAATGTAAAAGCTCTTTGGATGACTAAACATGCTCACATTGAAAAATATGTAAATATCTTCTTTTGATGAAAACACAATGTCTTATATCTGAAAAAATAAATGGCATTTAATGGTTATGTAGCTTACTTTTACTATAGGGCATGATTCTATATTCATGGATGTTTGCATTCCAGAGAAATTCTGGAGGTTATGCTCTCTCTGGGTTTCCCGGAAGAAATAAATTTGCAAATTACTTCCCTTTTGCTGCTTTTACTTTGAAGAATGTAGCCCTCTTTTTAAACTGCAAATGATTCTACAATTGCTGTGGCACAGTCTAGACCAAGAATCTTAAAACAGTAGGTTGAAACTTTCTAAAATACTTTGACAACATACTGGATGGAAGTACTGAAAAAGGCGATGATGATTTACAATTAATATTTAGGGATGAAGGTCGTAGACTGAGACCACACAACAGCAGTTAATTGCGAAAGAGATGGCATTTTCATTAAACCAAGACAAAAGTACATGCAAATACTTGCCACATTCATTGATAAAAAAGCTTGTCTATCTTTAAAGAAGTAATTTTGGTAATCTAAGATAGTCTGCCTTTATTTAATTTTTTCCAGAGTAAAATTTTTTTTAAAATATTAAATTGTCTAGAATATTTTTATATTTTAAACTTTTTCTAAAAATAATAAAAATGCTAACAACACTTTTAATTTTCTCTCCTTCTTGGCTTTTTTTAAGGGGATTTCTTTTAGCTCCACAAACAGCCCTATATAAATATATAAAGTAGTGTTTTGTCCCCTGGTTGACTTGGGAGCATGAATAAAAATTCTAAGTTATGGTAAAAATCAAACATACATAAATTGTATCTACCAGGTGAATATCTCAATTTTAAACTTCCAGCCAGATGAAAAGACTGGTAAAAATTACCTTTCATATTTAATTATGGTATCATAACAGTTTTCTGTCAATGCATTGCTCAGAAAAAACATATTTAGGGTATGTAATAATAAAATTTTCTTGGACATACATGCTTGCATATTCATAACATTCTAAAAATTGACCCATGTAGTATAGAAAGTCATGAAATTAGGCTACATTATGCTAAGGATTCCGGGCAATATTCTACAGATACATATTAATAACTGGAATTGTATGCTGTTATAAAACTATCATATTTGTAAACAATTTGCAGAATACGATTTTATTTAATAATTTTATAAATTTGTTTATCTATAGTAGTGGATTTAAACTTTTAGTGAAATATTTTAATACCCAGACCGAAGGATGGGTGCGAAGCAGCTAGTATCTATTAATCATGGTTTTATGAAGATGAAACTTGCCAAAATGAGTTCATCGTAATTTCCAAATCCATCAATACCTATTTTGGCACCAGACCATTTTTTGAGAAATTTACGTTATATACAGAAGCAAACAAATTTCAATATAGGCAAGATATTTTAGGATTCATATGAAAACTATTAAATTCAACATGAATCTTAAGTAGTGATGGGACTCCACTTTGTTCTATTTTGAGTACTTGTTAGATGTAATACATTAACCTAAGAAATTTTATCTTTTTTTCTGCAACAGAAATTGACTAAGTGCTGTCATGGTTTCAAAGTTAAATGAACCAAATTTAAATCCAAGCAACATTGTTAACAAAAGTTTATTACTACAAATAATAAATATTACAAAACTTTAAAAATGACAATGGTATTTCAAATCACAGAAAAAAAGGAATGTTTTCAAATGAAGTCCTAGGTTGTAAAATCACTTTTTGCATCAAGCATTGTTCCATACTTCTGAAGCATTTTTTGTTGTACATAGGAGAGAATAGACAAGTATGCTTGTTGCCACAGAGTATTAGCAGTACTTACAAGCCTAAATTAAAAAAAAAAATTTTTTTTAACTGTTGTAGCATTTATGAAAATTAAAGCATTTGAAATTATATTCTATATACTTAAAAGAGATATTAACCCTTTGCACTCAAGGGCTCCACTATGGAGACAATGCAAAATAATTTTTACAATTTGTATTTGCTCTTATGTTAAAAACTGAAAATTATTTGCATTGTCTCTGTAGCGGAGCCCTTGAGTTTGAAGACAAGTTTTAAATGGCTCTGCTCTGTAGCCCTCGAGTACAAAGAGTTGTAACAATGTGGATATTTTGTATATTATAGTAAAATAATACATATAATTTATTAACATCCATATAATACTTTTTACTTAAAAATACTGGCTCAACATAGCTAATTTTATTATCTTAGGTTGTACATATGTTACATGTTTCTGACACTGATAAAACTAAAAAGTATTGTGCAAATAACCTATAACAAATTATAAAAAGAACAATGTATTCATCATGGTAACTTAATTAAAAGCTAAGAAAATTAAAATTATTGCCCTATTTATCTGACAAATTCAAAAATCCATCATAAACCAGTAATAAAAAAAGTTTTAGAGGTTTATAAAATGCATAAATATGTTCATTGGTAAACTGTAACTGTGCAACTCAACAAAAGTTAGCCCTTAACTAATGGCTAATATATACGGTTTCACTGTGGCTGCCATACTATTCCTCCTTAGAAACTTGATAGTACTGGCCACATGATTGGTTGTTTTGTGAGAAATCAGATTACTCAATATTGCATAATTTGTAATTAACAAGTTCAAACATATAATTTGATATAAATCTTATACATTTGCACCTCTATTTAGCAAATTTACTCTATTTTATGAACACAAAATAACTGGTGGCATGAATAACAAATTGTGCCAATCTTGCAGGAACGGAGGGGTACTCTTATATTCCTGAAAGTTTTAGCAAACATATTACCTCTACATTTTTTACACATTGCAGACTAAATGCAATCTGATCTGTTTTAAGCTTGCATGAATTTTAAGTGTTGTAAAACAGAAGTGAAGAATGAAAGTAATAAGATCACAAATCCTTTGAAAACAGGCAGAAAAAATTACCTTTATGTACAAAATAGAGCTGAATTTGAATTATATGCTAGGGTACTGGATGTAGTTGAATATGCAGCAAGTACTATAGCAGGCTTGCAACTGCTGAGGTACTTTCATAAAGGTGAGAAAAGTGACAAATAATACAGAATAAGTGACTAAACATTGAAAAAAAAAAGTGATTTTTTTTCTCCTCTTGATTCCAGATGCTTTATATAGATTTTTCTATTTATTTTAACTCTAAATCAAATGATTCATACAAGACATGATTTTAGCGTCAAATACAAAAAAAGATAAAATTTTGTTAAATCAACTCAACATTGCATTTTATTCAAGAAAATCTATAAATTAGATTTGAATACATACAATACATTAATTTTATAATTACAATTTTCTGCATATATTAATGATGTTTTGAAAGATGTACATAGCTAGATTAGAGTATCTAAACAAAAATTGTGAAGAAAAAGAGAAATGTGTGCTTTGACGTAAATTACTTTACTGTATTAAATGTACATTTCAGTACAAATGTAGATTTCAGGAACTTCTTTATGACTTTTTAAAATCCCTAAATTCTGGAAACCATATGACTAATTGCATTTTAATAAGAAAAATAAGATTAGAGCATCACATTTTTGGTCTTTTATTAAAATATTTTGTTATTAATTCAGATTTTCTTTTTTCAACAACAGACTTTTGCTGTGATACACCATGAAAAAAGTGACTGTTTACTTAACCCATATTGGACCACACCAACTAAATATTTCTGAAATCTTTTAAAACTTTATCCATATCATTAATATGGAGTAACTAAGCATATTAAACCAAAATTTTGAAAAAATATTTTTAATTGTTAAAGAAATTAGCTGTCCTATAAATAGGACAACGGTCCGATACACTACTAAAATTTAGCAAATATGACTTACATTTCATTAAGCTTATTCATAGGTGAAATTTAGGAAAACATTCCAGGCAAAGTCCAACATTACATTTAGAGTACACAGTTATCGGTTTTTTCTTGCAGTTCTTGAACTGGCATCTTCTTTGTCGTCCCTCTGGGTTTTTCATCAATACATGTTCATTGTTCAGACTTAGGAGCTCTCTGTTACTTTGAATAAGACCACGTTGCCTGATATTATTCCTTGAAATTGTTACACCTAAATAACTAATTGTGACAGATCTTCTGAACTCCACGAGGCCTTGTGCTTCATCAGGGCAGAACAGTTTTGATATTTTCCAGGCTGCAATAAGAGCCGTTTCAAAAGAGTTTATGAAAAGTTGTCAGTACCATTTTTTCCCCTGTATGGAGGCAAAATATGCTTCCACATGCGCGTCGAATAAATCTACACCATTTTTATATTTATTGTAGGACGTGACACAAAATGGAATATTAATTTCTTTCCTACCACCTTTTACTCTGCGCTCTACTTTGCTTTTCACTTTCATTTCCTCAAAATTTGTCAGCAAAGATACCACACGGTTATCGTTCCAACGAACTGCGGCTATTGCATTGACTGCATCAAAACATGCGTTTGAAGAACCTCTTTCTGTTTTAGCAAACTGTTTCAAAGGTGGCAATGGACATTTCGCCATCCGATTATCACGGACAGTTCCGGTAGCACAGAAACCTTTTTCCTTCAAGCGAACAAATAGTCCATGGGAAGTGAAAAAGTTATCCATATACACTCGGTGAAGTTTCGGATTTTTCACAGCAGAAAACAAATTTTCCACCACACGTTGAGAAAGAGGCTCCATACTCTTCTGTAGCTCCTTGGTAAGGGATAATAGAAAAGGATATCCGTTGTACGATGCTAACATCCATAATTTATATCCAAATTTTACAGGTTTGTTCTTCATAAACATCTTGCAACTGTGCCTTCCAAAATATCTAACCATTCTTTCATCGATGGTAAGATTTTCTGAAAATATACCAAACTGCTTCAAGGCTATGTTGAGTTTGTCATAAAGAGGTCGAATTTTATAATAACGATCTTGTGGATTAATTGAACAATTATCATTAAAATGAATAAAGTGCTTGATGTCAGAATACCTTTTTCTCGACATAGCATTGCTCACTAATGTAGTGCCAGTGTCTGGTGCATTTTCCGAGTACATTTTTTCGCGTGGTAAAATATGATACCCACTAAAGAAAATAACACCTAGAAATTGCTTGAGTTCTGTTCCTGTAATGCTAAAAGAATGGCAGTTTTTTTGGGCTGCATACCGATTCGTTTCTATTACAGTATGAGATATCATATCATCAACCATCATGTGGAAGAGTTCAACTGGAGATTTTCTTGTAACCATGCTTATAATGTTTTCATAATCTCGTGTAGAAATTGAATCATTCGATAATTCAAATTTTGGTTCCCATTTTACCCACTGGGGTTTTTTCGGTGGAAGATCACATTCTTTAGATTCATATGATAAAATTTCAATAGTTCCAGCGGTATCTTGAATTTTAATCCCATCACACATTACTCGCATTTCACATTTTGTGGTTGAATCATCTATCTCTTCTTCATCACTAACAGAATCTGGATTAGGAGGAATAATAATTTCCGGATCCTCAATTTCCTCATCACTTAAAGAATTCATATATTCGAGAGCCTCTTGGGCTGTTAAAAATTTGCGTGGCATTTTTACAGAAGCAAAATGCGGAGTAAAGTATCCAAATTCTTAGCAGAAAAACATAGAGCTGCAAGCAGCACTAAACACTATAAAAATATCAGCTTGGCGTGAAAGTAATAACAAGTTTATCTTACAATCCCCAGTTTTCCTGAATACAATAGTCATCTATATACCCCTTGTTGAGTCCAGGTGTGTGAACTGGTTTTTATTGAAAGATAAGAAAAGAATGTGTGCAAGGAATGCAATAGCGAATTCGTGGAAAAATAATCGGGATTGGACCGTCGTCCTAATTTTAGGACACCTTGTTTATACTTATAAAATACACGTGCAAAATATTTTTTTTTGACAAAAATTTTGATCTATATTATTAGCTCTATATTTAAATTACAAGTAACCTCCACAGTGTTTAAAAAAGATAATAATAATAAATATAAAATTAAAGATTATAAAATGACAATTTTTAAGGGGTTGCTGAAAATAAATTTTACAATACAATAAAATTTGGTTTCTCCTTTTTTTTAAGTTTCTATACTAAAGTGAGTTTATTTTATAGGTGTTAAAAGAAAATAAATTTAAAAAATATTTATAACTTTATTATTAAATGGAGTTTTATTTGCTGTCCTATTTATAGGACAGCAGTCCAATATGGGTTAAAGTGACTAAAAGTGATCAATTGTAAAAAAAGTGACTAAAGGTGAGAAAAGTGACGGAATTGCAAGCCTATTTAGGTGTATGTAAATCTTCTATTTCTCAAGTTATTCAGGAGTACAACTGTGAGTGTGTATTATATTCCTCATAAAAAGCAAAACCCTACAAAATGATCCTTCATGATACCAATGAATTCATTAAAGGCATCATTAAAAGAAAAACTCATTAATTTTTCTTTCAAATTGGTATACTGTCTGTAAATAAAATTTTTATAGTAAATGGGGATTCTGATTTAATTTAATACAAAACAAATTTTCTTCTAAATCCAGACATAATAAAAGTGTAAAATAACATGATTTGGCAAGTATATGGATACTCTTTTGTTTAGTTCTCATCTCTAGATTCATTGAACAGAGTATAGATATATGAATTTTCAAAACACAAATGCTGAAATTTATACTTGTTAAAAGCTTATGCAGTTTTTTTTTTCTGCATAAAAGCCCTACTATTCAGGCTTGCAATTCTGTCACTTTTTTTACAATTGACCACTTTTAGACACTTTTTTAAGTAAACAGTCACTTTTTTCATGGTGTATCACAGCAAAAGTCTGTTGTTGAAAAAAGAAAATCTGAATTAATAACAAAATATTTTAATAAAAGACCAAAATTGTAATGCTCTAATCTTATTTTTCTTATTAAAATTTAAGTATGGTTTTCAGAATTTAGTGATTTTAAAAAGTCGTAAAGAAGTTCCTGAAATCTACATTTGTACTGAAATGTATATTTAATACATTAAAGTAATTTACGTCAAAGCACACATTTCTCTTTTTCTTCACAATTTTTGTTTAGATACTCTAATCTAGCTATGTACATATTTCAAAACATCATTAATATATGTAGAAAATTGTGATTATAAAATTAATGTATTGTATGTATTCAAATCAAATTTATAGATTTTCTTGAATAAAAAGCATTGTTGAGTTGTGTTAAACTAAATTTTTAACCTTTTTGTATTTGACGCTAAAATTATATCTTGCATGAATCATTTGATTTAGAGTTAAAATAAATAGAAAAATCTTAATAATAGCATCTGTGATCAAGAGGGGAAAAAAATCGCTTTTTTTTTTTCAATGTTTAGTCACTTTTTAGTCACTTATTCTGTATTATTTGTCACTTTTCTCACCTTTTTGAAAGTATCCAATTTGTAAAATCCAATATGGATGTCTGTATCCATTCCAGGTACAACCGCTTCATAAATTTGTGGATAGACAACTTAGGCTATTATTATATAGGGGATGTTCTGTTTCATAAAATTTAAAAAATAATAATTAGCACTAGAATAACTGGAGTGGTCATTATATCCACAATGATACTTTTTTAGGAGCAATTCTTAAAAGGGCAATATCAACTTAATAAGATTATATAATGTTTGTTACATTTTTTACATTCTTAAATAAGTAACAATTTTTTTTCCAATATTTTATAATATCCACATAAATTAATAAGATCATTCAAGGTAGTTAAAAATATGAATTGTTCTAGTGTTAAGATTATTACACACCTATGAAAATATCTCAGAATCATGTCCACTTTCTTCAGATCTTCATCTATTACTTGGAGTATATAATCCCTAAACTGGTCAATATCTTCATCCAACACAACTTTAAAAGGGAAAAAACTGTATTAATATATATATTTGCCAAAATAAAAAATACTATTAAATAAAATTTTTAAAAAATTGTGTGTATATATATATATATATTGAGAGAGATAGAGAACTATACACTCTTTTCAGAATAAAACTGTTAGTGTTTCTTGAATACTTGTTAATACTTATATATTATACTATATAAGTATGTATAATATATAAGTATTACTATTATATATACTATTATACAGGGTTGGCATGATTTAAATCAGTTGATTTAAAAAAAATTATTGATTTAAATCACTTTTTTTTTCACTTCTTTTAAAACTTACATTCGAAAGACAGGAGAATTGGGAATCAGTCAGCACAGAAATACCAATAAGTAAATAAGTGTAAATCGATAGTATGTTTTCTAAGAATTTAGGGGTTGTTATCAGAAAGTATGTAGTATTGGTAGGTACAATGACTAGTTACGACTAGTGGAATTTATATTATGTAATGGGGGGGGGGTAAAGAGAGTATTACAGAACTTAAAATCCAGTTCGTCTACCAAACAAAAACAGTTTTCTTCTTTTGGTATTATTCATTCTAGCCTTCGTAACCAATTAGGAGTGGACACGACATCATAACTAGTGTTTTTATTGAAACAGTTAAATCCATAATTTGGTGCTTAAAAAATATTGAAATAATTGTGATTTGTTTTTTTAAATAAATAGTTTGCATTAAAAAAAATATTTAATTTGTTCTTTAAATTTACATCTTGTTTAGTTTGTACCATCCAATTACAAAATAATCAAATGTATTTAGATTAAAATTTATGTATTTAATTTTAGGTAAACAGTGTGTAGATTATACTAGATAGATCAGTTGTTACTTATAAGAAACTATTTCATGTATATTGCAAAAAATATAAAAATCTGATTTAAATCAAACAAATCTGATTTTTTTTATTAAAAAAATTTTTTTTTTTTAATCCTGATTTTTTTCCAACCTTGCTATTATATTATACTTGTTAATACTTGTTTCTTGTTAGTGTTCTAAGTTTATAAAAAAAATTATAGTACATATTAATTTATAATTCACTTCTAAATCTTTTATTACAAACAATAAATAAAAGCACAAATATTTTAATAATTGTAGAACAAAGATGCAATGGTCTAGCTTTCTTTACCTTTATCAAAATATTTATTTTATAATGGCAGAGATGTATATAAAATTTTCAAACCTTGGGAACTTAGAACCCATTCCTTTACTAAACTTCTCACTTCATTTATATTTTCAGCTCCTCCTATAGATGCTTTCTTTCGTAAAACTGATTCTTCCATGTCATCACTGGAATTGCTCTTAGAAGATGCCAGACACTAACAATGGCAAATTTATATAGAAAAACATTCATGACTATGTGAACTTAACAGATAATATGATTCAGAGAGAAAATAGAAAATTTTCAAGATACCTTAGTGTTTCATTAATGGAGTAATTAATGAAACATTAAAGTGCCATTATATATACATATAATTTTAATTAATATACTTAACCATTTGCCTCGCTTGATTACCAAAATAAACCCAAATTAATAAAATTTAAAGATTGTGCATAAAACACATAATTAAATATAAGTTTTCATCTTCACAAACCAGATTTTTTTTTTCTGATAGATACAATGCATTCTGAAAAAAAAATCAACAAAATTAATCACATCTAAAAACTTACATTCTGACTTAGGTTAAGTATAGTAATAAATATGCTTATTTTCCCAAATCTCAATTTAAAAAGTGATTTAAATTTACTAGTAAATCCAAACTCACATCTCTGATTCAAGCATTTTTTGAAATTTGATTTCAAATAACTAAAAATATTCATCTCAATACCTGGGTTTGTCTGTGCTTACTCATCATGCCATCTATATGTAATTCAAAGTCATAGGGTGCACTTTTTTAGAGGATGCAGAGACATTGTGGTTCTGCTATTTGAGTCAGCAATCACTTGCAATGATTTTAAGTGGCAGGTCTGCAGCTCAAGGTTATGTCTGTCATCTCACATAATTCTCCAATTCTCTTTTAAGCCAAGTTGGTTCACCATTAGAAGGTGTAAAATTCACAATATTTTTCTGTTTATTAAAGTAAGCTCTTTTAGACCTGTAAGGTTCATGTTGATATCACCATCAAGAACATATGGTCTACTAAAGTTTATTCTACTCTGTTACATTCGGCTGCAAGCCATGGTGATTGTATTATGTTTGTTTGTTCCCTATGGTACTTCAAAGGATGTAAACAGCATAGGACTAACAGGATGGGGGGGGACATTAGGATATAGGAAACTGGTTCCAGGCCATTAACAAATGACATTATATATATATATAAAAAAAAAGATGGCTTTGGATATGTCATGTGCTCAGAAGGGATCCAGAGACAAATGAGCAGATTGCTCAACTGGGCATCTGATGGAAAGAGAAAGATAGGCTGCTCCAACATTAACTTGGAGGACTGAGACTAACTTGGAGGACCATTGAGTATGGTTGGTGAAGGAAGGCCATTTTAATACCTATCAGCACTTAGCTGAGGGGTCCCTGCTAATTTGTTCTTGTCAAATGTCTTGTAACTATATATATATATATATATATATATATATATATATATATATATATACAGAGAGAGAGAGAGAGAGAGAGAGAAAGAGCATTCAAATTAATTTTATAAAATTCTACATAATTTAAAAAACTGAAGTGAAAATGCTTCTATCTGGTTTAGTTTGGAGCGCTACAGTCTACTGTTTTGCATACGAGGGCTAATGAGACCGGGATCTACTGCTTAAAGTCGATTCTGAACAGCTACGAACATCCATGCCATAATGGGATTCGAATCCACGAACTCTGGTACCGACAATCAGCACCCTAACCAATCGGCCAGCGTTAATTCTTCTATCTGGTGAGAGATCTAACACATTTTGATGAAGCATATGTTCTGTACAGTTATTTGATGAAAATAAATCATTCATCAGATTCCCTATCAGCTGATAAAAAAGCCTAACAAATACAAGATGATAAGCAGGAGAATTTGGCAAAATTCAGGACCATAAAATAGTGTAGAAAGTGTGTGTGTGTTAAGAGGGGGAGGGTAAAGAGGGTACTTACCCTGAGCAGCATAATTCTTATTGTTTAAATAACACGAAAGTGACTACATTAAAAAAAATTATATTTATTTTGAAAGTTGATGCTAAAATGATTTTCTTCAGTGAAAAATATTTATTATACTGAACCAGTTAGTAGTTTTTAAATACTTATTTTAATTTTTGACTATCAAAAGAAATACTGTTTTTAGACAGGCAGGTTTTCAAAGTGGAAGAAGTACAGTAAACCTAATTTTTATAATTAGGATCATCATTGAGCAGAAGGGATCCAGAGGCAAATGAGCAGATTGCTCAACTGGGCATCTGATGGAAAGAGAAAGATAGGCTGCCCCAACATTAACTTGGAGGTATATGGCCATATGAGAGAGAGACCAACTCGGATGACCAAGTTGGACAACAGCAAGAAAGGGCACTGTCAACAGAAGGGGGTGGACAGTTGAGAATTGCAGCCTCCAATTGCACCTACCAGGTGTAACAAGTTGCAGGGCAAGAATGTTTTCAGAAAATAATTTATTACATTATATGTCAAAAATGTAATCTTAATAAAACTGTTGTCTAGTTTGTAAAAATTTAAAATTTTGAGAGAGAAAAAAAATTTTTTTTGGAGTTTAATATGTTTTTTATTCTAAAAAAATTTATCTCTATAAAAATCAAATTTTGTATGGAGGAATGGTAAATTTGGCTTCTGCCCTAGGCTACAGAAATGCTACTGATTCTGGAAGCAATGTTTCATAATCCTTTGGAATGATGACTTGAAAGAATGAAGAAAAGAAGCAAAGTCTTGCCCCTTCTCACATGCATAAAGGTGATATCCTGAAGAGCTTGAACTACAAATCAATCATAAAGCAATACCCCAAATGCTTATTATAATAAGACTCTTGTAGAAAATTCCTCTGCTATCTGCTCTGTGCACATTTTAATGTCTTTTTTAATATGTATAATGCAAACAAAGTAATAGCATGCTTCATTTTGGTCCTAGATATTTCCTGTTTGTGAGTGGTTGATGTAGAGACTTATATGCTACTAAAACACTGGTGCTACTAGTATGGATATTGCATCTTGACTGATTAATTTGTCCTTGAACAGCAAAATATTTACCACAGAATATCAAAATCAGACAATTCCACCATAAAAATAGAACACCTTTAACCAAAGCTTGACAAATGTCAAATCAGCAGTGTGCTCCATTTTGGTACCAAGTCTGTGGTTCAAATACTACTGCTGACATGGATGTTCATAGGTATTTCATATCAGATTCAAACATGCAGCTTTAATCTAATCAGTCTTCATGTAGAAAAAAAAATGATGATACCACTCTAAACAAAACCACAACTGAGTTTTCTACTTTTGTGAAAGTCACCATGCATCAATGCATTTCTTGATATCAAACTCTGTAGTGATAAATACTAATAAATTCATCCTCAAACAAAAAAGACGCTAAGGGCTAAACTAACAAACTATTGCATCACAAGATGCCAAAGAAAAATTTAGCTTGTATGTTCAAAAACTGAATTTAAATGCCCAAAACAGAAAATGTTCAAAGCAGCCAATAAAAATGATAACTCTTACTGCAGTTTTCACCACTTAAGAACATAACCCAATTCATTCAATGTAACACATGAATTTTCTTTTATCAAGATAACTTGGTCCAATATAGTTAAATCTATCTTGTTGCAATATAAGTTATTGGTCATAATACTTTGAATTATAATGAAGCCATCTTTTTCAAATCAGCAATAAAATTATAGAAAATGTGTGGCAGACAAAAAATAATTTGGTCCTTAATCAGTTAATAAAAATATTATTCTCCTACAAATAGATGCAAGTAATTATATTTTGAAACCAATACATATCATAGAAATCTACAGAGAATATTTTTTTAGAAAGTAGGTCAAGTATAGAAATAAAAGCTTGTAAGTTACAGAATTTGGTAATTTTTATGAAAATATAACTTTAAAAGAATAAAATTTGTAGTAACTTCAGGATGATGATAGTATTTTCTTACTCAAAATACTATAGTTAATAATAAACTTTATAACTTGATGCTCAAAACAAAAATATAAATTTTAATTGAATGTTTAACAACATAAATTTTAATTTAAGTAACAAAGATCAAGAGTTATCTTTATGATTTAATATACTTTAAAAGCAATACATCTGATTGTGAAATTTAAAAATCTTAACAGTACAAACCATTCTACTAAATAATAATGACAAATTTATTTACATTATACAAAGTGTTTTGCTTCGTAGGTGTCTTGCTGTTTTTGGTTGCTGGGCGTATATTGTTGACTTTCTTAGATGAAACTTTGTTTAATTTTGATGAGGCAGGTACAGTAGCATGAGTAGATGTGCTGGAATGTTGAACTGAAGAGGAAGACTTAGATGAGGTTTGGTTACTATACATTTCAAGAACTTCCTTCTGCAAATCTTCAGGCAATGCATTTAAAACACTTTGATCTAACTGCAAAAAATTTTTATTAACTTTACAAAATGAACATACATATACACGCAAAAAATAGATACATAAAAAAAATCAACAGGACATAAGACCACATTTAAAATGTCACAAAAAAAAGGTACAGTAATCAAATTACCTTGAAAAAATAGATTTTAATATCTAATTTCTAAATAATATAAAATATTAGTATAAAAAATGGTAAAATAAGAAACAAAATTACAAAAAAAAAACATATATATCGAGTTGTTATTGACAATTTGGTTCAGATTACTTATTCAGGTATGTTATTTTTTCTGGGCATAAAATTATGCCAGGAGGCACATGCCCTTGGACATCCATAACCTATGTACTAAACTTAACTAAACTCCTTGGCATCACAGGCCCAGGCAGCCAAGGCCTACAGTGCCAATCTCTGTTTCTGAGACCAAGGACCCAGGGTGCTAAGCATATGTTCCCGTTAGATGGTCAACCTTACGGGGAACCCCCAAGAGTTTAGTTCCAGAGTATGCTTAGTCCTCAATTTATTTACTCACTGAAGGGATGAAAGACTAAGTCAACCTTACCCAGCCCAAGGATCTAACCACAGACCTATATCATGGGAGCGCAAGTCCCTACCCCAGGGCCACTGGGCTTCAGAAACCTATGTATATATGTCCAATATTCATTAAAGATAGACTTACAAACAATCACATATAACAGTCATTTAATTTTTGTTATTCATATTTATAGTGTTAGCCTAATTAATTCCTAAATTAATTTCATCTAGTAAAAATCAATAAAACATTACAAAAACTGAAATGTATAGACATTTTTTAAACAAAAATTAGCTTCTACACATCAAACAGGATCAATCATTTGGAAAAAGAATTATATTTAATACTTTCATTTAAAGTTTACCATAAATGAAACTGTTTTGAGTACAGAAAAATAACAATCAAATTCAAATCAACATAAAAAATTTCACTGATTTCCATAATATTTAAAAGTGAATAAAAATCAACAACACTACCTCTTCAAGAGTTACAGTCTGATGATTACTTTGTTGTTTCTTTGGCGAAGACTTGTCAGTCAAAAAGTCTTTAACAGAACTACCTTTAGGAAGAGGCTTATGTACAATGGGTAGTTCTTTAGGAGCAAATATTTCCTAGAATAGTGTAATAGTTAGTACATGTGTTTCAATTTTGGATAAATGGAAACAAATATGACACAAAAAGTATACTTTTAATTTACTTTATTAGCTTGATTATCTGTTTCACTCTTGGAAGTACCAGGTGTAATGAAATTTTCAATACTGATGTAGCCTTTGGTATCTTTCTGCACTGGTTCTAATTTACTCAACTGAATGCCAATCTAAAATTAATACAAAAGTGTCCAACACAGAAATCCAATTATGTATCTGAAAAAAATACTTCTATAAAGGGTGTAGCAAATGGATGTATTTATAATACAGCCTTTTTTAAGCATTTGATTAAAATTATTTAATTTATTTCTAACAAATTTAACTGCAAACAAATTACTGCAGTTTTCTTGCAATTACTATGAAATATTAAAATCATACAGGTATATAAACACAAAAATATTTCACAAAATTTAATTTGGGAAATGAATTCCTTCTTATTAAAATTAAATTATTCAACATGTGTTTGCAGGAAAGAAAATTAATTTTTCTTTCAGAGTGATTTAATATACAATGAAGCATCTAACTACAAGGCATCACCAAATCATATATTATTATATATTCTTAATAATTTTTTTAAAATAAGATTCATTGATGCTAATTTTTTAACATTTTTCTTCTAAATTAAACACAACACAATATATGATAGGGAATTTAGCACAGAGTGATTATCTTTGGTTAATTAGCAATCTTTTCAACAGAGACAAGAACTATTGTTCTGTAAAAGGAAAAATGTTTCCAGTTCTTCTGAAATGATTTCTTGTGCATTCCATTCTACACTGAGAAGTCAGGTATGTATCAATACCCTGTATGTGAAGCCTAGAATAATAGTTTAAATTAAAATTAATTTTCTTTTTATTTACTATAGTATAAATGTCATTTATAGTCTTCAGCCAGAATTCATCCCCACTGTTTTAGAATTCTTCCTCTAGCGTATAAAAATCTAGTAATAGAACTGGAAATTTGAAAAGACTTTAGAATAGAGGTGAATATTTTTTTTTAAATGCCTAATATGAAGCAATATATATGCATGTGTGTGTGTGTGTGTGTGTATGATTTGTATGTGTATAATAATGGTTTCAACCTAAAACTAACCCACATAATAAAAAGTATACTTAAAAGATTATTGAATGATTCTATCCTTTAATGGCAAACTTTGGCAAATATATTTTATTCTTTCTTTAGACTTGGTGAGAGAATGAATACACCAAAAATTAATTCTTGATGACTCTTGCTTTTCTTATATAAGCTAATATGAATTTCCTTACCTTTGTGATGGGGTAAATTGTCCATTACATATATACAGTGGACTCTGCTTAATGTGATCAGTTTGGGACACCATGATTTTGATAACAATAAATCATATGCTTTTAGATAAATTTACCCCCCCCCCTTTTAATTTACACAAACTAAATTTCAAAATAAAATGAAAAAACTCACCTTGTATTTATTTATGTACTGTATATTATTTTTTTT
The DNA here is from genome assembly GCA_032207245.1 of Pardosa pseudoannulata. Lineage (NCBI taxonomy): Eukaryota > Metazoa > Arthropoda > Arachnida > Araneae > Lycosidae > Pardosa > Pardosa pseudoannulata. The sequence continues at coordinate 173,134,540 of CM063505.1, read as the reverse complement.
AAACATAAGAATTGTATACATTAATAAAAAAATTAACTCCTCATTGTTGACTGTCTGCAATTTTTTCTAAGAAGCTCATTGATAAATTGTTCATAATCATAATCAACCTGTCATAACGATTTAGAATTTCGATCTTTTGTTTCAATGTTAAATCATTTCGCTTTCTGGCATTCATATTGAGAAGCTGCATGGAGGCAAGCAAAGCATAAAATGTGAATACACTCCTTCTCAGTTCTGATAAGAATGTGTTGCCTTCTGCTTACCTGACAACCACTGATCACCAGCAGGGTGTAATTATTTCTAAAAAAATTCCAGGGTCAGGAAATTAATTCTCCACTCCTTTGTTCATTCCCCATCTCCACAGGTTGAAGAAGGAGAATCCTCGAAAATTTGAACAACATCGAAGGGAAAGAAAACAATATGTTCCTTTTGAATACATTGTGAATATTCCTTTGCCAGTTAAAATGAGGTTCGAAAACTGATAACAGTAACCGATGTAACGATCACATAAAGCGATAATTTTAAGATACAAATGAATAGAGAAAATCAGGACCAAGTATTTCGATAACAATAAGAGGTTAATAACATTAACCGCGATCACATTAAGCAGAGTCCACAGTATATATGTATGTATGTATGTATGTATGTATGTGTGTGTGTGTGTGTGTGTGTGTGTGTATATATATATATATATATATGTACTTACATACACATGTATTGAAATATGTGACAAAGTAAATACTGAGTACATATACACAAAAATATATAGAGAGCTGTCAAATATATGTACCTTATGAACCCCAAAAATGCATTACACTTTAAATGGCCATATAAAAAGCCTGCACAAATTTTAAGCTACACAGAATTTTAAACTACATATACTATTTATAGAAAATGCACAAATAAAGCAAAGGGTTTATTTGTATCTTTTCCACATTTGTGCTTTCTCTTATTATTTTTACATAGATCTTTCTTAGTTTACTTTAGAGTAAGATAAAGTAGATGTGAAAGATATATCTGTTAAATTTGGTAATCAGAAAGTAAAAAAAAAAAAGGTTTACTGAATTAAAACAAATATAATAATTTGGCATATCAGTATTTTTGAATAGTTATAACAATATCAAAAAGTTTATTCTACAGAAGTTTTTTCTTTCATTAATGACTAATAAAAAATAAAATAAAATAAAAAATAAAATCTGTTAAAGGTAAAATATCATTTTTGAAGAATTGATAAATTTAAGTTAATAACAAAATAACATTACCAATCAATAAACTTCATTAAAGATAGATTAACTATTTTTTTTAAATAAAAGTCATACCCCTCTATAATCTTCAGGCTTTATCTTTAAACTTCTAGCTAAAGAGCAACATTCCTGTCCTATTATGTTAGGGTCATCTGTAGCAGATTTTAAAGCCACTGATTTTGCTATATGATCACAAACACCATGACCCATGAATTTAGCAGTTTGTACTGGGGCGTCTGGGTGTCTAATCTGAAATATGTATATCCAGCATGATAAAACATAAAAATTTCAAAAATAAAACAAATAACTGAAAATCAAACATCTCTTACCATTAATTTTAGAGTTATAGATTTTCCTTTACAATTTATATTTCGAAGTCTGCTAACTACTTCAACAGATAATTCTTTCAAAAACTTAAAAACTTCTTCTTCCTAAAAAGTAATAACAGCATAATATGATAATAAAATTTCATATTAATCAAATATACAAAATATAAACTCATAGATAAAACCATAGGATGGATTATACTTATTATAATGAAAGCAAAAGTTAGGGTAGTACTGTTCATTTCATATTCACTTCCCTTCCTTCAGTTTTATGAAAAAGTTTTGCTTTGAAATCAATCTATTTTAAAATTACGTAAAATAGTTCTAAACTATACAACAGTACACAAAAAACAATCATAATTTAATTCAAATTTGTACAATGTACAGCTAAAATTTGCAACTTGGCAGGTATGGGACATATCATCAGGAAGCTGAAAGAGGGACAACAAATACCAGATGTTGCTAGGAAATTTAACATTGCCTTTAATGTCTTTACCTAGTTTTTAGCAATATTCAAAATAAAGTGAATGTATAAAGAAGACAAGAAGGGATATTGTCTTTGCCCTGTGGCATAACAGAGCTTACTTAAGAAGAGCAGAACTTGTGAACACCATCTTCTAAATGATCAACCAGCCTAGCCTAAAAGAGGGCTAAAGTACTTTATGAGATGACAGATGTAACTCCCTGGGAAAAGATCCAGCCAATCTTAGATGTTGCAAAGTGGAATAACTATCACTTCAACCTATGCTAATTCTACCTATTATTAACTAGTTAAGTCTTTGAGTATGATTGTAAAATTAATACAAAAAAAAAATAGCATTTAACAGAGCATATTATATTTATTTCACATTGATACAAACTCAGCTTTTAACCTAATATTTATTATCTTTTAAAATAAAGTGGAAATGTTGGGAGGGAAAAGTTATCTACATTCAAAACCTTTACTAATAACTAATTCTTGGATTTATTCTGATGCCTGAATAATTTTACAGGTTGGTTACCTTTATATAAAAAGAATTTGAGTAATTCATTATAAATGCATTAAAATAAAGGGGGAAAAATAGACCCACATAATTTGTGTCCGAGTGCAAAATTCAAACACCAAAGAAATTTACATTGCTAAAAATTTAAATGCAAGAATTTAATTTTAAAAAATACATGTAAGTAAAAAAATACAGAATTGTTTTTATAGAAAATAAAGTACATATACGCAGATTATGTACTAAATAAAAGAAACTCTTGAAAAATAAGTCCTGATATCTTTGATATAAAAATAATGAGAATGGAAACAATTAAAAAAAATGAGTACCTTTTCAAATCTAATGCCATAATTAATCTCTGCTGACACTGATTTTCTTTCTTTTTGCAACTGAACAACTCTATTATCCTTTCCTCGGCAACGATTATATAAGGTTTGTCCAGTTTTAGGCCCAAATTCTTGCTGCAATTTTGACAAACTCCAACTTTGCAAATCACCACAAGTAATTACACCCATATGTTCAAATTTTTTAGATGTACTATAACCAACACCTGCATTAAGAAACATGGCATCAGGCATACAAAGAGAAAAAATTCAACAGAAATATGATGAACATAAATAGAAGGCATCAAAAAAATCTTTGTTAATTTTCAATAACCTTAAAGAATGGTTGGTTTTCTATCTAACTATAAATGTCTGTCTGAATAATCATTATAAAATCCTAGGCCATTTCACTAAGTGGGACCACATTTGGCACAGATAATGTTTAAAACTGATGGAGGCAAGGCGGTAACAATGAAAGCTGTGACAGAATTCATCATCATCATCAATTTTTTTAGTGCTTAGTGGCACATAAGGCCTTAAGTCTTGCTTTCTGCTGTGCCCCACCATATCCAGCTTCTCCTCTTTCTTTTACAGTTTGCCTGCACCAGGTTAATTTTGAGCAAATACTGTGCAAATGTTTTAAATTTCTATATCAAAATACAAAGATAAAAGAAATTAAAAAAAATAATAGTATGAAATTCTCGAAAAGCAAATAAAATTCAAAATTATATTTTACACTATTTTATAGTTTAATTCTTCTTTTGTTATGATAGAATTAAAAAATTAACTACACCAATTAACATTGCATATACAGAAAAGCCTTGATTTATCATTTTTCAAAGGGATCAAAATGGAAACAATGAATGCAGAAAAATTATGAATAAAAAAAAATGAATGGATGGTTTAGAATGATTAGGCCTACTGTTTTGCTACAGAAAGCCCAATAAGACTGACTTAATGCTTAAAGTTAATTCTAAACAGCTATTGAACATCCATGGCAGCAGTGCAATTCAAACCCACCACAGAGAAGCATCCTACCCATTCAACAATTGTTTGACCACATGGAAAATGGATGCAGAAATTCAGTAAATTGGTTGGTTGGTTGACTACAGTCTACTGTTTTGATACACAGGAGTTAATGAAACTGAGATGTGCTGATTAAAATTCCAAATGGATACAAACATCCATGCCAGCAGCAGGATTTGAACCTCTGGTACTAAAGAGAAGCATCCAATCCATTCAGCCATCAGTCAATAGAAGAAATTCAGCAATATGTATGATTATGATAAATTACTTATTTACAACAAAAATTGGGATTATTTTACATTTTATAATAAAATATAACATATTTAAAATAATACTTAACATTTAGAAAAATATATTAAGCAATTGATGCCTGCTTTGAGAAAGTGGATCACCTGATGACAAAGAATGAATATTACTTTAAATTACTAACACATAAAAGTGATAAGGTAGTAATAAGTATAAAAAGACTCTTAACAGATGAAATGAAATTTAACAGTAAGGAAAGAAATCTGAAAACAGTAACAATGGAAGATGAATAATAACAGATGTAAACAGATTGATCACAATAGAAAGATAAAACGATTCTAAAATAGTAAAAAATAAGAATATGATAGTTATAAATTTAACCATATGACAATAAATAAGAAGAAATTGAAATGAAAAATATCAAAGCCCTAAGGATCAGAGTGAATTAATACAAGGGGTGTTTATTTTGCATTTTTGTCTGGGGCAGCAAAACTGATAGAGATAGTTCTGACCAATCCAAAAATTCCCATTCCTCGATGGTGAAACTTCTTTCAATCTAAGGTGAGAAGAAATAGATAGTTTAAGACATGACTAAGAATCTTTGAGAGTTAGAGCTTTTCTGCAGATACTCTGCTCAAAATCTTCTTAGGGACTTTGGGTTACAGCACTAGCATGGTAGTGAGTCATCAGCCTTTTAGCATAGATAGCACAGATAGTATGCACGTTTAAAATAACTGGCAAAGCTAGTCATCAATAAAATTAAATATTCTGTAATATTAACTTGCTAAATTTATAATAATAAATAAAATTGTTAATTTTAAAATTAATTTTTCTGGTCATTTAAAATGTTGGAATTGTATTTTCTTATTTATTATAGGTCCTCAATTCATTTTTAATTCAATATCATCAGTAATATTACTTTTTATTTCTTATGAACAAAATGAAAGTATCACATAAAGGTAAAAAATAACACATAGTACACATTAAAAAGATTGATTGATTGGAACAATGGATGCACAAGCTTTTTTAATAACCACACAGCAATTAAATTTTCCATGTAATGTAAAATACAAAATCGAAAGCTTTACATAACTTAAAATTTTTGATTAAAAAAAATATAATGCAACTAATAATAATATAAAATCAATCATTATCTTACCAGGCAAATCTTTGACTTTTTGTCTTGCAATAAAATCTGCAACTCTTTCATCAGGTATGTAGTACTGACCATTTGGCTTAGCAACTTTATTAGCAAGACGAGCAAGTAACATATTAGACCCTGTAATAAAATAAGTAAGAAATTAATTCAATATAATAATATAGATTAAAAGGAATTTTCATCATATATAAAAAAGAGTGGTATACATAAAAATATGAATAACAATAATTTTTTTAGCCCTGTACTTTCATAATTTGAAATGTGCATGAATCATCTTAATGCACTGTCTTCTTTCCTGCAACAAATTGAGCATAGGATGAAAAATTCCTATCATAAAGGTTGCCATTCCCACTGATTCGATTGTTGAGAATATAAGGCCTGTAAAAACATACAGGTTTTTCTCCAAATTTGTATCAAAGATAAATCTGCTGTAATGAGTACTTTGAAGGGAGACTGCAATGTGGGGTGTTCCCATATTTGAGATTTAGCAACCCCAACCAGGGTAAGCCTGAGGGGGTTTGCTGCCAAATGAGCTTTGTTTGGTGTTGTTGGAATATTCTACCATAAAGGCAACATCAAGTTTGCTGCAAATTCAGAATCATAAATTTGAACCTTTACACTTTTTTTTTTTTTTTTTTTTTATCAATAAGAGCAACAACAAGAAGAGGCTGTTGAGAGTCACAGGGTTGATATATTTTTCTGTATATGAAAGAAAAGGGGAGAGGAGAAATACTTTTTCTCTCCATATGGGTAAACTCTATAAATTTGAAATTGCTCTGCAAAATTTAGCATTATCTTTGATACATTAAAGGATATGAGCCCAAATTTGCAATATGCAGAAAGTAAACCAGGTGACTTTTCAACTCAGATTGAATTGTATAATCTGTTGCCTGGCAAATATATCTATCAAAAATCTTTAGCAACATGGCTGAGCTATATCATGATAATACAAAATAAATATGATTTAAAATATAAACCTATATAGTATTTTTATCAGTATAAAATGTCTTAAATTTTTTTTATTCTTCGAAATAAAATTTAAACTTTATAAATGTTAGTATAAATGATATATTTATACATAAAAAAGGGGGTAAAGAGTAAAATAATATAGTTTTCAATATTTATACCTAGATATAATTTAGAAACATAGGAACTTTCCAGGTGATGTTTTAATGTCTTCTGAATATAACTCAGAAAATATTCTCATGTAATAATAAAAATGTTTGCCCAAACTGAGATGTATTATAATAAGATATACGAAAGTACATATATATATCCTACATAACACACAAGTTCCATAAGACATCCTGTCGACGTCCAAAATGTTCATATTTTGACATAGACACAAATACAATGTCCTTTTGACGTCCATAAATCAATGTCATGTGGACTATGAATCATACAATGTCCTCGCAACAGCCATCAAAAGACAGAAAGCCATGCAACGTCGTTGAAATATCTGAAGTTTAGTGGTCCCTTAACGAAAGTTGGGGTGATGTCCAAAAGTTGACCTGCTTTCATCAAGTTTTCTTTAGAGGATTGGCCAACATATGTCAATTTGTATTTTAAGCTAAATCTCATGTTCTTTTCTTTTTTTTTTAATATTGTTTTCAATAACTGTTTAATCTTTTTTAAATATTTTATGAAAGAATTGCTAAACTAGTTAAGATTATAAAAACTACTTTGTAATATTAAAACATTAATGACTAAAGAAACTTTTTGAATGCATCTTATTTATTAGATATTTCCTTCCACATATTTTTTAACATCAAATTATCACTTTTAGAGAACTATTTTAAACATTGTAAAAGTAATGCATCTGAAAAGATTGATATCATACTCGATTTATAATACATTTTTTCCCTATCTAACTATTTCAAATGCTATTTTTGCTCAGGGCTAACTTCTTTTTTCCAAATAAAATCATCATAGATATTCAATCCTTTCAATTAATAAGATTTACACTGCCAACTTCTAATTTTATTAAACAATCCAAATCTTCATCTCTTATTTATAAACATTTTAAGTTCATTGTGAAAAAACTTTTAATTATTGAGGCTACATTATTTTTGGAAAATTATGTTCATTATTGATGTCAAATTAATATCAATTTATCTCTTAACACTGTATTAATTAATCATCTCCAAAAAAACTTCAAACTATACTAAAAGAGTCATAGCAATATTTACAAACTGTTTAATTATTGATATGTACTTATTAATAGAAGTATGTTTAAGGCCTGTTTTGTTCCATTAGATATTAATATACATATTTAGATTTAAAATTTTGTTATAAAAATACAAATTTGGTGTCATAGTCAAAACTAAATGCAAAGCAAAATTTGCATTCTAAGCAAAGCATTAATAAGCCTTCTAAAATCTATAGCAATGCTGATGGAAAATATTGAAGTTACCTATTGTCTTTGATACACTAATTTATCAGGGGAGAGGTCATTTTAAATAAAAATAATAATAATTGGTTTTATCATCTCAAATAATAAAACTGAAAAAGAACATACGTATCCCACTGAAAAAAAAATAATGTTTATTTTTCTAAGATAACTTCTGTGATATATATAAATATATACACTAATACTAAAATTAATTTTTTATATCTGCTTTAAGCTCAATATATTCTCTATTCTGTAAACCAAAAATATTAAAGGTATCTAATATTTTAAAATTTACAAACACTTGGTACTTATTTTGTAAAATAAAATACTCATATATTATCTTTGTAGTATATAAACTTTATGCAGATCTCTTATAACAGTTATCTTTATAAATTAGGTATTTAATGAAAGAAAGCAATGACAAATTTCATTTTCAATCTATAAATATTAACAAATTACTCAGAAAATCAAAATCATAAAAATTATTAAGCCGTTCATATACCCTTATTATACCTTATTTTACAATAACTAACATGTGCTTTCGTGGCTTAGTGGTAACGTGCACGACTCTCACCTGGGGGTTGTGGTTTCGGTACCAGCTATGGCCAGCTATGGTGTAGAACTTTTTATTTCCTTTACAGTGAGCTTTTACTGTCTATATTTTATTAGAAAATTTTACATTTATATATAATATTTTAACTATATAAATAAAAATAATTCCAGTTTCTAAATAAATATATAAATATTACAATTTCCTATTAAAAAAAAAAAATCAAAAATTTTAGAAATTTTTTAACTATTAATTTTTTTTTAAATTTGAACCATAAACACGTATTAGTGATTCAGTTGTAGGAAAAAAACTTCATATATTTAATATTTCTGTAGTATATCTTCAGTATGATACAAAAAGAGAAAATATCCCTACTTAAATATTTTTTGTAAAAATTTTTTTTAATTGTGTTTTGATTTTTATTTTATATTTCATGCACCTTAAGGAGATAAGTAACTTTAAATCTGTTTTAGAAATATTCAACTTTTGACAATTTTATTTTCTAGAGTATTAATAATAATGTTTCATAAAATATAAGTCACCAATATCTAAAAGAAACCATTTTCCAATATAAATACACAAAATTTTAATAAACATTGAATAGTTGAAAAACATTCATTAAAAATGTTATTTGGATACTATTACATAAAAACATTTAACTTTTTAATAGTAGAATCTTTCAGCAATTTTTTTCATGGTATTATTATACTCTGTAATTCTTCAAGTAACTGAACATTTTGAAGAAGTATGCCCAGTTTAATGAAAAATACATAAATAGACAAAATATCCAAAAATTTTTGAGATTCGAAGAAATTAAATGCATTTGAAAGGTTTGAAAGTCACCAATAGAAAGCAAAATTTATGTAAAATTCACCAAATAAAAAGTTATTTAGCTTCAATCTCATTTTTTTTTAATGGTTTCTAATATAATCAAAAATTATCTTGTGTTTATACATATTTTATTTTTCACATTATATACATTGTATATGTTATTTTCAAGTGATTTACTCTATAAAGACAAATGTATCTATCATGTAAAAATGTGCATGTGTCCTCAACGTTTTCAAATGCTTTCATTTATTTTTTTTTAATTTGATAATGTGTGGGTAGATATTTTGAGGTTTGAGAATCCAATATTATGATCAAATTTATTTCTTACAAAAAAATCTGTGTATATTGTTAAAAAATAATTTATTATATTAATCAAATGTGACATTCACATGTTTTGATGGAAAATGTTAACAATTATATGAAAAGCTTATGCTTTTGGTTTATTTGAAAGCTAAAGAGAATATGAATATAAATAACTGAAATTTAAATTATGCTTGTAATAATGTATATTTTGATAGAATAGTTGATTCGTATATTTTATTATCACTAGACAAATACATGTGTCTGTTGTAGTACAATTTATTGATGCTAAAGAATTTAACTTCAATCTGATAGATAACATACATGGTTCTTTTAGCAAGGATTCTGTTTGAGGAATTTGTGAAATTAATGTCCTATTTTTCAGAAAATTACAAATTTATGTATGTGAAATTAGCATTTATTTTCATACAATTTGTAGGATATCTATTTACGCTTCAAGCATAAATATGTTTTAAACATAACAGTAAGAATACTAATAGTAATATAAACATTTGAACAATTGTGGCTGTTTCACCTTGCCAGATGAAATAAGCACGTGCATGTATCCTCAACATTTCCGAATACTTTCATTTATTTTTAAATTTGATAATGTAGTGGCAGATATTTTGAGGTTTGGAATAAAATAATTTGATCAAATGTATTTCTTACCGAAATAATCTGTGTATATGATTAAAAAATAATTTATTATATTCATCAAATGTGACACCAACATATTTTAATGGAAAATGTTAAGGATTAGATGAAAAACTTACGCTTTTGGTTTTTCTGAAATCTAAAGAGAATATGAACAGGAATAAATAATAGAAATTTAAATTATGGTTGTCATAATGGATATTTTCTGAGAAATAAATAGTTATAAAAATATGAGTTTAACAATTACTATAAATTTTAATAATAACAGGAAATTAAGTTAAGAGAAAATATAAGTTAATATTAATATCAAACTGGAATCAAAACCTGGGAGAAAGAAAAAAAAAATATAATTATAAATTGAAAAAATTCTAAATTTTGAAGAATTTACTTTTCTATGCCGATCTTAAAAATAGGAGTGAGAGGTAGGTATTTAAAAGTTGGCAAATAAAGCCGTTTTAGTGTCCAGTAAAATTTATACAATTAACCTTAATGTTTTATTGATTTTTCAGAATCTTAGTTACATGCCAACTAAAAAAAAAAAAAAAAAAAAATTATAAGCTTGCTTTTACATTAACACATCTTATGACCTATGAGGCAATAAGCATCTGGCATATGGCAACATCAACTTACGCAGGTAATAATCTTAGAATTGAATATAAAAATACATATTCATCTATGAAGCAAACGAATGCCAAGTAAGTAATTGCTTGTATTTTACAATGATAATTATTTTGTTATACAAACAAATTAACTAAAGATATTTGTATCTAATCGTTTTTGACACTGATTTCTTCAACTGTGTTTTCTAGCATGTTTCTAATTGAAAGAAATGTACATTTGGCAATACACTTATTTGAATTATAATATTTTAATTTTTTTAACCTAATAAAGCAGATATTTTGAGAGAATAGCTTTAATGCAATATACCGTATGATTTAGATTATACAACAAAAAATTTTGATGAAATTAAATCAAATATTTTTTGAGAAAAAGTATTTGTACGCTTACTGAGTAAGATATGTACTGCGTTTGAAGTGTTGATGTTTGAAAGGAGTATTAACATCATAACTGTAAATATATATAACTATGTATAATTTTTAAGCCTAAGATGTTTGTCAAAAAATTTTTTAAGTAGTTTTAAGCAGTGTTTAGTTATTTGCAGACATGAAAAATAGCACCATTGAGCTCTAAGGAAAGGGAATATTATGAGAAAGTGAAAAAGTAATTAAATTACAATTTACAACTGGCGATATATATAACGAAAAAGAATTTAAAAAAAAATTAGATGCCTCAAAACTATACAAAATATGAAATTGTATTAACACTAGAATTACGGTGGTCTTTGTATACCTAGAATTACGGCAGGTGTCATTTTGACCCCTTGATAAGATATCTGCATATTTCTCTATATGATATAATATATTTGTGAAAAAAATTAAAATAATGCAAATTATGACAATTACAGTTTAATTTAAAGAATATCAAGAGTTCGCAGGTATGTATTCAAATAATGAACAAGCATTTAAATATTACCATCGGAAAATGTAATTTTTTTTTCATTTTCGATAGCTTACATTTCAGAAACAAAAATAAAATGTATAAATATATATGCAAATTTTTCCAAAAAAAAGTGGTTTTTAATCCAAATATTAAAGTATTTTAGAACAAACTTTTTGCTATAAAGAGTACATAGATAATATATAGAAATATTTTATTTACAGGTAATATATTAGTCAGCATCTTTTTCTAAATATAGAAATCCGTTTAATAAATATTTTGTCCTAACATCTACTGCTAGCCAAAATTTTATTCCACATTTATCGGGCTTGTTAGGCATATACTGCAAAAGACAACATCTTGTTTTTGTAGGGAATAATAGTTTATCAATTGTAATATTTTCATTTGGTTTGTACAAAGCTTACAGTTTTCTATAAAAGTATTCCATACTTCGGATATTAGATCAAATTTATCACACTGCAAACATGAAGACCTTGTTAGTTTATTATCGAAATGAAAAAAATTTCATAATTTCCAGAAACCTATCTTTACTCATAATTTTATGAAAAAACTTTGGTTCCCAAGTCTTGGACCCCAAACTAAGAATTGTGTAAGTCCTTATATGTCCTTATTGTGTATACATTAAGTTTTACATATATTTTATTTATTATGTATGTGTTATCTTTTATGATATTTATGGTAGAATAAAATGAGGGTATGGTTAAATGCTGTATGTTACTCTCATTTCTTTCTTCTATTAATTAAAAATAAATTTTTCTTACATTTTAATTTTATTATAAAACAAGTATAAAATAATTATTTGTTTTTGAGCAAAGTTGACATGTTTTAATATTTAAAAACTATGTTTTATATTATTTTGTAAATATATTTTAATGAAGAATGCTAATCTGTAGCAGTCCCAACAAATAAAATTTGCATTTAAATTTTATGGCTGATTTAACTACTGTAATTAGTCAAGTAAATGCATTAAAGAAAAGGTAGAATATTCAGCAAAAGAATTAAAAGAAAAAATTAAACTGTGACTCTAACAGATATTAAAAGAAATAAAGCAAAGTTTTTTTTTTTGGGGGGGGGAGGGGGAGATTTAATTATCCTTCTAAATATCAATCCATAAAATACATTAGCCAAGAAATGAATACTACTAATGAGTTTTAACAAACATTCTGACTAAGTCGAAATTTGGGAGCTGTTATATTTTTCCTGACACTGATGGTAAAATGGTGGTACAATACAAGCATAATAAAATGTAATATTAAAGCATATTTTTTAATAATTGGAAAATGCTATATTTTTAGTAAATGTAGTTGAAATGTATGTAATATGCATAAAATGTTTTATAGTTTGATTAACTAAGTAATTTGATTTCAACATGGTTTTCAAAAAAAAAAAAAAAAAAAAAAAAAAAAAATAGCCTGATTTTACCATTATTTTAATCCACTCGATCCTACTTCCTAAAAGTTGGTTGAGGCTTAATGGTACTGAATCCACTAACTTTTTAGGAGATTTCTTTCTTTCTCCCTCTCCCTGTGTGTGTATGTATACAGAGCTGAGGCTTGTAGTTGTGCAGGCCAATAAAATATCTATTATAGCCAATGGAATAAATAACCTTAAAATATGCTAACTGAAGCTACATTTTGTTGAAAAAGAATATTGTACTGAATATATTTTTCTTTCTGACTCTTTAGATTTGAGAATAGTTCTCATAATCCTGTGTTAGTTTTTAATGAATATTTCCCATACTTTGTTAAATAAAATAGATTGATTTGCAATATATGAAATTATTTTAAAAGAAATTCTTACTTAAACAAAAGGTAGTATAATTAGCAACTGATAAGAATATAAAAATTTAAAATTACCACATATTATCCATGAACTGACAAGATTGCAATTTCAGGGTGCATTTTTTTTTTAAACATTTTTCAATAGAATATTCATTTAAAAAAAATTTATCTGACTAAAATAATAGTTTAGAGATGAAAAAAAGTTTCCTTTACAATCTTTTTCACCTGTAAATTAATATTTTAATGGTGCATATATTTTAAATTGCATATTTTACTTTGCATATATATATATATGTGTGTGTGTGTGTGTGTGTGTGTGTTTGTTCGTATATAAATCTCTATTTGCACATGAACACATGCACACACACACTACATTTGTGTAGAAAATGTACAAATATGTGTGTATATAATTATATTTTTCTCTTATTTTAGAAGTGACAAACCAGCAAGGCTTGGCGATGAAAGGAGACATAAAAGAAGAAAAAAAAAAAAAGGCTTCGTCATGCGACTTCAAAGAAGGACAAATTTAAAAAAAATTAAAGAATAAATTTAATTTTTTTTAAATGTTTGTCTTCAATTGTTATGCTAATAGATTATGCATGGAAAATGCTTTTGTAACTGTTAACAAATTTTGTGCAGTTGTATAACTAGTTAAAATCATCAACATATAAAAATAATCTTAAATATGTAGAAATATGTTTATAATGTAAGAATAGAAAAACATGATCATTTATGTTGAACACAATAAAAATAACTTTGATTTTACTAATGGTAACTTCTCAATTAAGTTTATTATGGTATTATTTCTGAAACATCTACAAACAAATTATTTAATATACTTAAAAATATAGAAATTTGAATAAGCCTAAAGAATTTTAAATGAAACTAAAAAAGTAGAACTTACATATTTTAATTATTTATCTTCTTGGAATGGAATCAAAATAATTTCAAATTGATTTAAAACTGAATACTTTACTATATAGAATAAATTGAAAAAAGTCTAAAGAAAATGAAGTAATAATTAAACTAAAAAAGAAAACTTTTTTATTTTTGTCTTTTTACTGAAGATCATTTTTTTAAGTCATAAAACTAGAACACTTGAGTAGTTTTAAATTGGCTCTTTTAATATGTTAACTTTAAACAATTATATTTTAATTGATTGTCATTAATAGTACAATTTAATTATTCCTAGAAGGAAATTAATTTCAAAATTAATAGAATTTTATAAGATGAAAATGATACATGAACTTAATAATTTGTAATTTCTTTGGACTTAACCTTTTCTTTCCTGCTTATAAGTTCCCCTTCTGCTTATTTATCTTATATATATATATATATATATATATATATTATATATATATATATATATATATATATATATTGGGGGGGGTACTGTTTGTGGGATGAGAATATTACAAGATTAAAAGAATTCATTGAAAATGATATTTTTGTTGTTAGATTAATTCCTACTTTATTTTCACTCTATTTTTCACTTACATAATACTTTATTTTTAATTGCACATTTTCTTAAGTACAATTAAAAATAATATATTATATAAAATAAATAATTTGTGCCTTAATTCTGTAGCTCCCAGCTCATCATATTTGAAGTATTTTTTTTTTTTTACTTATGTCCAAAATAATGTACTGAAACTAGGATTGCACATTATGTCTCTTAAGTATTTATGGCCATAACTTGCCTTCCTCTTTCTTAACACAAAAAATGTTTTGGACATAAGAGAAAAAATATATATCAAACGTGATTTTGCTTGGAGTGAAAGGGTCAGGGCATTATTCAAAGCATCCTCTGGATATCCGTAAGACATCCTAATATTCAGAAGGAGATGAAAATGGACATTGTATATGCATCTTAGACATTGAAGAAATATGAAACATAACGTCTTCAAGACCTCTATACATGGACATCCAATTTAAGACTTCCTTTCGACATACTTTGGAAGTGGATTAATGTCCACAGGAAAGCCACTGGACATCCAAAAATCGATGTTGCATTTAAGACACTCATATGACATCTGTTCGACATTATGTCACACATCGTAACGACCCTCGAATAACCCAAAAAGCAAGAAAGACGTCCTAAAGCAAAGTCACGACATCTTGTGGACATTTGGTCTGTCCAAAAGAAACATAAGACATTCTGTGGAGCTTTTGTATTATGTGGGATATATATATATATAAATATATATATATATATATAAACGGGAGAAACTAACACTAGTAGATAATTGTTAACAATTAGACTACCACACAATGCACACTTTATTTTAACTATAGTGTAATGAAATTTAAAATTTAGAAAATTTTCTAATGTATGATGTAGTTGTAGAAATAAATGTAGAATTTAAAAAAAATTTATTATGATAAGTTATAACAGATGTATTATACAAATAATGGTCCTAAGAAATATTATATAAGCAATGGTGCTAAGATATGGAATCATTGATTGAAATATGTAAAACCAAAATTAATCAAAGAAAAATACATTTTTGTTATTTTTATGTAAATCATGCAAACATTTTAATTTTCTTGTGTAAAAATACATAAAAATTATAATTTTAAACTTGCCTATTCCAGCAGAAGCAGTACATCTTGTTTTCTGTAATATCTCTTCTCTTAGGACAGAAGCAAACTGGAGAGGTGTTATGCATGTATCTTTTAGAACTTCTGTACAATCTATAAATAATTCATCACAACTCACTGGTTCAATATCTAATGTATAGCTATAAAAAGAAATAATACATAACTATGTATTCTTCAAAGAAATTTCATATTAGAAATATAACCTCATTCAAAAGCAATTACATACATGATGTGAAATTAAATAGACATTTCAAGAATCAAAATTAAACAGCACATTCTACCAAATACTTATCAGTGTATATAACTAATCTAAGTCTGTTCAAAGAAGTTTTTTCAAAGGAAACTCCTTAAATATAAGATTTTACATAATAAAGAGAAAGTAGAACAAATCACAAAACAATGGAACATTTAGAAATCGATATGAAACAGTATGACCAGCAACATTAAAAATAAATATTAAGCATATATATACCTAGAAACAAAGTAAACAGAACAATGTAAATATTATAAATAACCATTTAATTAGTTATTACTGTCAGTAAGTTCCCGAAACATAAAAAAAGTATAATTTTTTTCATAACAATTAAATAATAAAAAATAAACTTCATAGTTCTAAAGAAGGGTTTAGGTGAGACTGGGGCCAGTTGTTATACTGAGTCAATTCAATTTTAATTCAAATTTAATTAACAGAAAAGACACTTATATCTCACTATATGATAGCACTAATTTGTATGATTTCGCAAACTTTTTACAGAAAGTCTGCAGTCATTAGACAGAAGAAAACTTGTGTCAATGTAATTTTATGACATTTAATAGTTGTTTTTCTATATTTTATTATCATTTTTTAAACTTTATGATGAAGCTCTTGGAGATATTTGAAAACTATAGTACCATGTGAATACCTAGAGTTCAGATAAACATTCATACAGTCTTGTAGACAAGTTTTGTACAACTGTATATTACTCACACATATCAATTTATAAAATGGCAACAGAAGGAGAAAGTTCATACAACTCTGCTGGGGTTAGTCAACAGATCAGAAAAAATTTGCCTTATGTAGATTGTAATTTTTTCAGAATTTTTCTTGAAGATGATATGCAGAACTATAAAAAAGTACTGTTAGGGTTATACAGGCTCAGGAAACATTCTTGAAGACTAAGAAAGAAGTAATAACATAATGTTCATTGCAAAATGAAATTAACAAATACGAAGTAAATTATATGACACTCCAGAGATTCAGCATTAAAAAAAAAAAAAAAAGTCATTCAACAGAGATTTTTAGTCATGTAGAATTACTATCATTAACTGATCACCTACAACCCATTAGTTATCACCTTTCGGATGAGGCATTTTAAATAATACACACAACAATGATCCAGTAACAGGTGGAAATCCTTCTACATCTGAAGTAAATCCATCTACACTGAAAATGAGGATTCTATATCAAGAACAGATACTTCTACATTAAAGTGAGCACTGTTCCATATCAGCTCCCAAGGTATAACATCATATCTTAAAACTGATGAGAGGAAATTGCTGTAGTTGTGAAAACAGATATTAAATGCTACCTTGACAATCTCAAGAATAAAATATGTTTTAAGCTAAAATTTAAAAAGAGAAAAATTTCTCAAAGTTAAAAAAAAAATTAAGAACCTCCAAGTGACACAAACCAACAAAATAGTCTTCTACGAAAGATTCTTAGGACAAAAATGCTTAAAATTTAACATATAACATACTGAAGACCCTATTCACAATCTAGACCACCACAAACATAGCTTCAGTATCATTGTTTAAATATATCGATAATCATCATGCTATGTATGACAAAATATAAATTTGTAAAAACTGTTATAGCTTACTGAATAACTTATAAAAAATTAAGTAAATATGTAAAGCACAAATTATAGACTTTTTCAGTGGAAACTCCAAAATAATAACATAATAGTAACATGAAATGTTATATTTGTATTTATTACTCAATATATTTTATGTAACAAATTACCTCATTTGATGTGACGACATGCCCCACATTGAGGTAAGTTATAACAGTGTAAATGTACTTACATAATTACTAATAACTTAACATTAATTTAACTGCTTTAAAAATAGATTATGATTTTAGTTATTAATATTTTAAGTTTGTGTTGTGAAAATAATCTCAGTTTCTTTAAAAAAAAATTTTTAAATATTTTTTTAACAACTATATGTGATCTCCCTTATATTTTTTTACATTATCATTCCTAGCTTTATGGCTAATAATTTTGAACTAAAAGAAAGAACTAATTAAAAATACACACAGATTTATAACCATTTATTATAAAATGTATTAATTTAAGACTACCAATACAAGTATTTTTAACCAGTTTGAATTTATCTAATTGATATTTGAAAATCTACAGCAATATTTGTGATGCTATGAAAGTAATAACAAGAAGAATATACAACACAAAATAATATACCATACTTGTGCATAATGCACACCCTTGTTCTTTACATGAAAAAATTTTAAAACTTCTATCTTGTATATAACCACTTCTATCTTGTATATATCTTGTATAATCAACCTAAAATGCTGTTTCCAAATGTCATTCTATATTCTTAACAAAATCCTTCCCATTTGTTATCAATTGTCTGGGGTCATTGAGAATTTTTGGCTACTTTGATTGTGCAAGGACCGAAATCACAGGTTTGTTTAGGCAAAAGACAATTTACAAAATATTTTATTCTAAAAATGAACTCATAACAATTCTTCTTATGAAATATCAATTAAGAAAAAAAAAAAAAAAAAAAAAAAGGAAAGATCTCATAAATAAAGGAAAAGTAAAATAAAAAATCTAAAACTTCTAAGACTCAGATACAGCTTTCTCAAACATTATTAATTTTGCCTTTCAATTTTAATGTTTTAGGTGTCATTCACTATTATCTTTTTAATTTTAAAACTTAACTCCTTGATTAGATGCAACATATTATATATATAAATCTGTATATTTTCAAATAAAAATATACATATAGTTTTTACTTCATTGTAGAAAGTGAAAGAAGTATAGTAATCATGACATATTTTAGAGTGCAAATTTCACAAAAAATATTTATTCTGATTCTGGCCGAGTGAATTTTAAACATTTTAAGCATTATATCAGTATGTATATACAAGAAAATTTTAAATATCCATTTTGATTATTCCTAAACTAATTATGACTAATTTACTCTTAACGACTGTACATACATACATATGTATCTGTCATACTCTAAAAAAAAAGAAAACAATTAGCTGTAGAAGGTCAATGTTTTGTATTTAGGACTGTTATAATGCCTAGTTCCAACCTACTCTTTTAATTGCAATCTGAACACTATATAATAAATAATTTCAAAGTAATATAATTAATGATGAGTCATAACTCAAATAACAATTAACCATAAAATGTTGAAATCTTGCACTTAGGACAATTATAAATATCTAGTTTTACTTCTCTTTTGATTATCCTCTGCATGCTATAAAATTCCAATATATTAGAAATAAATGCTGTGGAACATAGCTGAAAAACAGTTAGTAGTAAAATGCTGAAATTTTGAATTTAGGACTTTTATACCATCTAAATGTGCACTTTCCCTTTTCTTCACAGCCTGCACTCTACATGACGAAAAATTTCTATATAACATACAGTAGAAACTCCATAAGTTGACCACCTAAGGGACTGAACTAAGTGGTCAACATACGGAAGTGGTCAACTTAGGGAATTTTTTTAAAAATATCTACTATAGTACAATATTAGAAAAAAGTTAGTAAGCTTTTTTAGTATTTTTTAGGGAAAAATTTAGAAAAAAATTAACACTTACTCATTTTTATTTTTACCAAAGGTACAGCACATTTTTACAAATTTTGAATGAATGATTCAATTTTTGTATGAGTCCTCTTTTTGTTCATCTAGTAACTGTAAAAAGCAATTTCACAGTTTACAAGTCATCCAAGCGGATTTATTCATTCTCCAAAAAACAGGAAGGTTATCGGGTTTTACATTTTTAAATGCACAGGGTTTTGTGGTTTTGCCAATCACCATAGGCTTCAATTTTTCTCCAGTCATACTAGCACATAGAAGAACAGTAAAACGCTATTTTGAAAGTTTTCCTCTTTTGCAAGAGTCACCCTTCATTACTAGACTTCTATCAGGCATTGCTTTAAAGAAGAGCATTAAAAATGTCCTCATCTTTAAAACCTTTAGTAAACTCTGGGAATTTTTCAATAAACTTCTCCACCACTTCAGCTGAAACCTCATCGGATTCCCCACACAAAACTTTTTGAGAAATCTCGTACCGTAGTTTGAATTTTTCCAGCCAACCTGTTGATGCTTGAAAGTCCTCAATTTCGAATTCTTTTGCAAATTTTTTTGCTACTTCCTGAAACATAGGTCATGATATTTTTGCATTAATTGATCTCATCTCTCTAAACCAACGAAATGTGGCTTCATTCACAGCGTCGAGACACGTTTTTCTCCTTTTTCTTTGAAGTTCCCCGTTTTCGGAAGAATATCTTTCCAGATATTTTTCCTTGCATTTTAAAATGTTGCTCACAGTTGTCTTACTCACACCCAATTTTTCTGCTGTCTTTCTTTGGCTGCTGCTTTCCAGAAAATTAAGAAGATCCACTTTCTCCTTTAATTTAAGTTCGCTTAGAGCTTTTCTTTGCGGCATTTTTAATAAAAATTTGCAAATAAACGACTGGTACTGCCACAACACAACGTCCAGAAAAAAGAACAGAACGTGTTTCACATGTGAGCGAGACACGTTGTTTTCCAATTCTGCGTAGTTCATTCAATACTAAGCTACACACATACCCCATTCTCCTGACCTTTTTGACAGATTTCAGCAATTACAGCCAATCCAAGAATTGAAAGCATGCAAAGGGCTACAATAGCATTTCTCCTTAACAAAAGGCTGGGTGATCTCTGGTATTTCCCTCCCATAGTACCATACTGGAAATGAACAATGAATGGAGCACCAAAGAGGGGGGGGGATCGCCAGTGTTGCTCAGATAATCCGATTGACTGATAAAAAAATTCCTGGAAACCAGGTGAAGAACAGCAAGAGGAAAAAATCTAATTCAAGAAAACATCAGTGGTCAAGTTACAGAGAATAAAACCTACTAAAAATTGGTCAACATACAACTTACGGAGGTGGTCAACATAGAGAGGTAAATCGCTATTGAAAATGTGTTTTGACCATTCAAACTAATAAATTTCGGTCAACATAGAGAGGTGATCAACTTTGGAGGTTTTACTGTATATAGTTTTAGGCATTACTGATAAATGGTTATTATTCATCTAGTTTTTCAATCTTAAAGTTTTTGGTGTCATTTATTATTACTGTTCTTCATTTTATAACTTAACTCCTTGTATAATTGTAATGTATATTAATAAATCTATTATCTCCATTTTTGACTGCAATCTTCACTTTATATGATAGGGATGGCCAACCTGCGGCTCACAAGCCACATGAGTAGCTCTTTGAAGGATTATTTGTGGCTCTCGATGCATGTACCTGTGTTCCCTTTTCATTTTAGTGTTGTTATATTTTAAAAAATTATTACAACTGATGGAGCTCCAGCAATGCTGGGTAAAAAAAATTGGTCTTATTGGGCTTTTAAGAGATGATTTTCAAATTCCACAATTCATACAAATTCACTGCATAATTCACAGAAAACATCATGTTATAAAATATTTAAAATATCCTGATGTTATGAAAACAGTGTAACACATTGTAAATTACATTCGCACTAATGTAAAAAAATTAAAAAATTTCTTTGAAAAATTAAAGGACGAAGAACTTCCAAATGACATTCAATAAATATAATTTCTGTAAAAAAAATTTTTTTAATACCTTTTAAATACGTATTTAATTGCGGCTCGTAAAAAATTTCAAATTTTGAAAAATGGCTCAGATCATCTAGGAACTTGGCCACCTCAATTATATGATGAAATTTTTCAATTTAATGTACATAACAATGTAAAGTGCAACTCAAAACTGTAAAATGTTGAAATTTTATAATTAGAAATGTTATAACATTTAGTTATGCACCTCCTCTTTTTGTTATAAACCAAATCTGTGTAAAAAATCTCAATATAAAGTCATATAATGTTACTGATCTTTAACAATACAACTCGAAGATATTAATGTATACATATACAGTGCTAACAATCTTATTTAAACAGTGGAAACAAAGCTTTAAAGTTTGATTTTAGAAAATAAAAATCTATATTATTTACAAAGAATAATTTTGAATTTTTACTGTGTATTACTTCCTGGTACAGAATAAAGAAGGTATTACAAAAAAATTTTATTTAATGATGAAATATGTGTATAACAAAAAGAGTTGTTATAATGAATATGATCGTTGCAAGTCACCACCAGAAGGCAGTACTTTAGCTCTACTCAGACAATATGGATACCATGAGATACAAAACCCACTTTGAATCTTGAAAAGAAAAATAATACTGATGATATGCATTAAGAAGCCCAGTGGCATTGTGGTAGCGCTTCGCGTTAGTCCACGCCACAGGTTTAAGGTTCGATTCCCGGACTGAGCAAGGTTGACTCAGCCTTTCATCACTTCAGTGGGTAGAGAAACTGAGGACCAAGTATGCTTGGGAACTAAACAGTGGGGGTTCTGCGTAAGGCTGACCACCTAACCAGAACATATGCTTTGCATCCCAGGGCTCTTGGTCTAGAAAACGGAGATTGGCACCATAGGCCCTGGCCCCCTAGGGGCTAGTGTGCCAAGGAGGAGAGATATGCATTAAACAAAATTATTTTAAAAGAAAAAGAGATATAGTATAGTATATGCACAAGGAAGTCATGCAGTGTACACATCAGACTTTTTAAATAAGACTTTATCTAAAATGGAATTTTAACTTAATACTAATTTCACATACATAAGTTTGTAATTTTCCGAAAAATAGGACCCTAATTTCACGAAAACAGGAGGATCCTCACTGCAAAAGCCAGATTTCAATTATAAAAATTGAGTAATTTTTCACTATTTCATAAAAACAGGACCATGTCTAAAAAATATGAACAGACATGTAGAAATTGAAGATCTCATACATCACCCCCTATAAAAAGGGAGTGATGTATAAGAAATATAATTTTCATTATTCCTCTTTATTCTAACAGAAAGTGCATTTTATGACAATGTGTGAGCAAGATGGAAAAGTGATCTATTAGTTGTACTGCAGCATTTAAGTTGTAAATAGTTCAGAATGTAAAAGAAAATTGGAACTATGCTTTAAGTAAGAAACTCATCAAAGTTACAAATTAGTGTTACTAGCAATGTTGTGTAAAAGAAGTGCAGTAGCAGTGAAATAATGATTCAGAAATAGTTCTAATAAGTAAGAATTTTCCCTTTTCATTTTCTCCCTTTGAATGTCATCTTAACTAATGACGAAATCATGTGATTACTTGGAGCAGCAAAATTTATTTTATGCGTTATATGCAATTTGAGTTTTTACCCTAAATTATAGAAAAACGTGTGTGTTATACTCAAGTAAATATCGTACATAAAAAATATGTACTTATGTATAATGTGGATGTATGTATAACATGCAACCTGTTTTTTAACAAGAAAAAACTGGAAAAAATTAGATCTTAAGATACATATTTAAAATTTCTTATACAAATGACTTTCCAGATTGTAAATCAATTGCCATGAAAACTCAACAAATCAAGTTCCAATGATTTTTCAATGTCATTCTAAAGATGATTCCATTCTTAATAAACTTCTTTATGCTTTTATCAGTCATCTGGGGTCATGGAAGAAGGGAGAGCTTATTATGAGATGACCATAAAGGCTAAAATTGCAGACCTTGCATAAAGTAGCTGCTGTATAACAAAGCCTTCTTAATTCTAAAGTGGGAGATCTATTCTCTTTATTCCTCTTCATTCAATAGAAAAAGAATATTGTGCAACAATGTGTGAATAAGAGAAAGAAGAAATCAAGTAATACTGCATCATTCAGTTGCAAGTTGTGCAATATGCAACAAAAAAATTGGAGCTTTGTTTCAAGTCAGAAATTGGTGTTCAGTGATTAGTGCTACTAGCACTGTTTAATAAAAGAAGTGCAACAGGAATGAAATATATATATGCAGCAATACTTTTAATGAGTAAGATATTTACCTTTTTATTTTCTTCCTTAAATACCTGTCTCAATTATACGTATATCAAGTGATTACAAAAAGCAGTAAAAATTATTCCATGTATAACACACACCTTGAATTTTTGACCTAAATTTTGGGAAAAAAATTTATGTTATACACATATAAATATGGTATATATAAATAAATATATATATAATAAACATACCTTGCTACAATGTCATAAAATTCTTTGGATACTTCAGAATAGCCTTCAAAATCATAAGAAATAGTTTTTAAATTTGGGCAGCGTCGTAATGCTTCTCCTAGAAACATGCCATTTCTAACACCAGCTTTTCGAGCTTCATAGCTACAGCTGGCAATTTCTGACAGGGAACCATATTCTTTAGATGACTTTGAAATTTTTGGTTTTTCTTTGAGTTCATCACTTAGAAATTCTTCTTCATCAGAAAATGTCTTTTCTACAGCAGTAACACCTTCTAATTTTTTCTTTGACAGATTCTTATAATATGAGGCTTCAAAATGAATATCACTTCCATCTTGTGCACCATCCCTTTTGCCTTTTGAGTGAGTAACAGCAACTGGCTTTCCTAATTTTAAAACAGAAATAATTGAGCTGTCCAGATAATAAAATTCCTTTAAATCAAATAGTTTTGAAAAATTTATAAAATATATTAAATTTTTATGAAGAATGCGATTGTAAAATTTTATTTTTCCATGAAATTTAATTGCTAATATTACATTGTATAGATTCTCATTACAAGTCAGAATTCAATTAACAATTAGACAGTACAAACACTTATGGGTCAGATTTATATGCTAAAAATTTTTCTCAGAGAAAGTTATTTGATCTTAAAATCTAATAATACCTCACTTTAAATATCAAAATAATTTTTTGTCTATTTTCTTTCAATTCTAAACATTGCTCAAAAATAAGACAATATACTGAAACTGTCAAAGAAAAATCAGCCACTAGTTTTAATTTAAAATTCCTGTAGATATATAATGTCATTTTTATTAATAATAATAAACTTATATAGAAGTATCCCCTATGGAGGTTTAACTGTATTACCTTTGCTTCTTTATACAGATTTTGTTTTACAATATACATATAGGAAATGCTAAATAAATAATGACAAGAACACTCACATAATGCAACTTGTGCATTTTATATGTATGCTTAAAATATTTAAATTCTGCACTGTTTTTATGACTAAAATTCTTTCTCTTCTAATTAACTTTTCCTGCCTATCTCAAAATTATTAATAATAAATCATGAATTGTACTTTTTCAGTGCAAAATTCCACTTTGAATATTTATAAATAACTTTACACTAAAATGATTTAACAAGATATTTAAAAATTAACATTTTATTTCAATTTTGAAAACAAAGAGAACAATAAACTTAATATTATGTTGTTATAACAAACTGTCATAACATAGACACACACCCCGAAGCAAAATGTGCCAAAAAGTGCAATGCACATCGCAGAACAACTGGCCCTGTTGCAGAACAATCACGGCTCACAGAAAAACTTTTTCCTTTAATATATATATATATATATATATATATATACATCGCTGGTTTTCCATAAGTAGGAAAGAATCATGAAAGGGGGGGGGAGGGTACAAGTTGAAGTGGCAGTTCCAAGCTTTATACAAACGGTGAGAAAAATTAAATTTATGACAAAATATTTTTAAAAGAAACTACAAATTTGAAAGCACTAAGGTTTACTTGGAATTTCCGGTGTCTTGCCAAATTTGCAGGCAATAACCCTTTGGGGGAGTTGTCATTTTCTTTGTCTTCCCTATACCCTACCAGTGCATGGTTCCCACTCTTTTGCTTCTGAAAATTTCATGCACTTTTCAATGATTTTTCCAAAAACTGATATTTTTTTCAAGCACCTCTTTGATACGCTGTTCATAATTGAAAAAAATTAAAATAACTCACCAAAACAGTAGAACTATATATATAATGTTCACTCTTTTCCCAGAAAAAAAACCAGGCTTTTGAAATGGTATAAAAAAGGGCTATAAGCACACAAATACTGGTTTAAAAATACAGTTTCTTTTAAAAGCATTCCAAACTTTTTATTTTTTTTCTATCCCTTTTTAAATCATATTTTATCAAGCCAGTGACAGTAGCTAGTGCATAAAAGATGAGTCACGTGACACGCCCACAATTGCCAATAACAATCCTTCTCAATTTTCCGGTGCAGACATGAATTAAGAGCCCCTCCACACTATGGTCCACTGCAAGCCATCCCCACTGTCTGGAGGGGGTATGGCTTATCGTGGTCGATGGCAGCAGACGATAAAGCCTTGATGAACAATGGCTTCGGAGGCGGTTTTTCTCTAAAGATCAAAGGCAACCAGATAAGCCACTAAAGTGTGCAGTAGACCCAATGGACTAATCCACGAGCTCAGCTCATTGAGTGGCCCAGCGTGTGGATGCAACCTGTGAACCATTGTTCAAGGTCCCCATTAGGAAGTGGTAAACATTGGCCCTAGTGTAGAGGCTACATAACATTTGCAGGGACTTGAAAAAGAAAAATCACGCACCGGACCTCAAATTCAATGACCTCAAAAAAAATTCAAAAACTTTTAAGGCCTTAAAAAACAAAAAGAAAATTTAAGCACTTTTCAATGACTTTTAATGACCGTGGGAACCCTGCAGTGTGATAGATAGCTCGTGATCCACCTATCCTAAAAACTTCCCTTGCATTAATATTTGGGCCAAATTATCAGTCCCATTTTTATCATAGTAGCAATATCTCAAAATATCTTACATTAAAAGTAATTGACAGGACAGTAAATTCTTTGTTAATGCCTTGGTTTTGATACAAATATTTTTCTTAATTTCAGGTAGCACTGTTTTATTAAATATTTTTAGTTATACATATTGGAAAGGATAAAAATGTACCACAATAAGAATAATATTGTGGGAGAGTAAATATATGATAAAATAAATATATCTCCTGCAGAACATTTTTGATTATCTGAAAGCCTGTTGCAGAACATTGAAAAGTATTCTGCTGTGGGGGACACACAAATATATATGTAAGTGCATGTGTGTGTTTGTAAATATAAACTACACATAGTTTCTTTATTTGGGACCAGCACTACATATAAACATCC
This sequence comes from Pardosa pseudoannulata, assembly GCA_032207245.1. NCBI lineage: Eukaryota > Metazoa > Arthropoda > Arachnida > Araneae > Lycosidae > Pardosa > Pardosa pseudoannulata. Next base: position 173,107,327 of record CM063505.1, on the reverse strand, counting down.
AAACATTGAAATATTTTAAAATGCCCTTACATGACATTATTATACTGTGTAACAAATAGAAAGAAAGCCCCTAGTGGCTATAGACAAAAACATTCAACCTGCCTCCAGTTTTCAAAGACATAGCATAATCATTATTTTGTTCTCTTCTCCACCGTTAATTGCATACCTGACAAATACTAAATGTTTTATTCTACAACTCTTCATCTCTGAATGATCAATATAATTTTTCTACCCCATTCTGTCCTAAATGTTTTATTCATAGAACATCTGAAATAATTTTAAACATTCCCACCAGACACCTACTGGTCTCTAAATCACTAACTCTTTACAAACACTATTAGTATGTATGTTTCTTTATATCAGACAAAAACTAAATAAGACACCATTATACCAATGTCAAACACTGCCTGAGACCATCATATAATAAAAATCACAGTTGTAACAAACAGAAGGATTGCCTTCAAGTCACTATAGGCAAAAACATTCAGTCAGCCTCCTGCTTTCGGAGATGTAGCATTGTCATTATTTTGTCTTGTTGAAATGTTTTGTACTTAACTGTTTGTTTTGTGGAGCAGTAGATTTTAAATATATTATTTGAGCTTGCCGATGTTTGTCATTATTTAAAATCTCTTTGTCACAAATTTGCACCCAACATGAGGCCCAATTTGATTCTGATTAATAATACCATGATTTATTCATATGAACTTATTTTACAACTGTACATATACAAAAAAGGTTTGATTTGGAGCACTACAGTCTACATTTTTGCAACACGAGGGCAAATGAGATTGGGATCTACTACTTAAAGTTGATTCTGAATTGCTATGAATATTCATGCAACAGTGCAATTCAAACCCCCAAATCCAGTATTGAGTTCAGCACCAGCTATCATTCTGTATATACAAGATAGAACCTTGGAATGATGATTGTCCAAAATTTCATCAACTGTTACCAAAAGGACATATTTTCCTTTTAATATATCCTTTGCTTTATCTTAGGTTCGTTTTCTTGTTTCATTTGATTAATTTGTTTAACTGTCTGAAAGTTTAGAATAACATACATTATAGATTAGATATGCAGGAAAAAGATTTGCCTTTTTTAAAGCAGTGAATAAACTTAAATTTATGTATCCTTTTAATATGTTGAATTAATAAATTGAATTTTTGTTTTCTAGATAATCAACATCCACACATCCACACACACACACACACACATATATATATATATATGAGCATTTGTATTATTTTATACAAAATACACTTTTAATTATGACAGTATAATAAAGAGATATACGAATTAGAACATATTGATATACTAAAAATATTGATATTTTGTGAACAATATATCACAATATTAGAATTCAGATATTGTTCAGCCTGAGTAATTAGAGACAAAATCACGTAGCCAACTTTGGCAATATTTTTAACAACTTTTAAATTTTTCAATTTGTATCAAATTTAAAAAAAAAAAATTTATCAATGCTTGTCATTACAAAATTACCAAAAAATGGGAACAGAAACCACAGATAAAACTACAGAACAGATAAAAATCATTGTGCTTCCTGATACTTAAAAGTCTTTATACTGCTAGTCATCTTTGAATATGCATACATTTTTTTTTTTTTTTAAATTTTAATAATAGTAATTTAATAATTTTAATAATATGAAGACAACTAAAAAACTTCTAACAGAATACAATCTAGAAAACACAGTTATCTTATCCTATTTGATTGGTTCTTGTATAATGGATAAAATTAAAATAAACTCTTAATATCTCAAACAAAATTTCAAAAAAGTATACCTTTAAGTTCAGGGTGATTCCTCAGTCCAACTGATACAAAAAAGCAATCCATATCTAAATGCATAATTATTGGTCGATTTTTCTTATGGCACTCATTTAATACACTACAGTCATTTTGTACTTCTGGCAAAGAGCCATTCTTCACTCTAGTTTTTAAATGTTCTCTACCTACAAATGTCTTTGAATTGTTATTATCAACTAGATTTTGAACATATCTCTTCAATTCTTGACCAGCAGTAGATATGTGATGTAATCTGGAGCGACTATAAAATTCAGATAAAAAATCTGGATGTCCAGCAGTAACAGGTGTATCAGTTTTTGAAGGAGCATGTGTTTTGGAAGCAGTGTGTTTTGAATGAAGATTGCCAACAGTAATTGCAGATAAATTGTTAGTACTTGTTTGATGTGCATTGACACTTTTCAGTAATTCTTTGGAAGCTTCCCCATCAAATGGTTTGTCTTTTTTAAAACCATGAGAAAGTGCAGAAGTATTATCAAAGATATTAGAAGCTGAATCCAATGTAGATTTTGAATCAGTAAAATCTGATACTTTCAGTCTTTGCTGTTTGTTAATAACTTCTGGAGGATAGAGGAAATAACTTTGGTGAGGTAACAGTGTGCCTGCCTTTATACTAAAAATAAATAAATAAAACATTTCACACTGCAAGAATCAAAATAATTAGCCATCAATATTAAAATAAAGCTACATTAAAACAAAATGCAATTTATTACTACTGTTTATAATACTAATTTCAAACTAAAATAAAAAATAAATAAAATGTAAAAGTCAGTTTGCAGTCAATTAAAAACACTATCAAAAACATACTACAGTCAAACTCATTTACTGAAAACATTGATTTAACAAACACCTAGGTTTAACAATAAACTCAAAAAAGAAAAATGGTGAGTTCAGTATTAAAAAGCATACATAAAATTTTCTTCATGTGAATATAATTTATATTTAGCAAGGATTTTTTTCTCTCATGAAAAATCTGCCAGAAAATACTTGAGCCAGCAAACAATAAGAAGAACAGGAAATACATAAAGAATCTTTATCAATAAATAACTTAGAAATTCCAAAATCTGAATTTCAAGATTATGCTATGATTGGTGATAAACTGATTACATTAGAAATCCAAACTAAAAAAATGATTATTGCAGACTATCAAAAGGCATCACTCAAAGTAGAATCTCAGACAAGGATGAAGTATTAACAGAACCTCGACTATCTATCAACCGTACGTTGGAATATACTGAAAAAAAAATGCAAACTTTCTTGAATCAAGAGGTGTTAATGATAATGCATTTTGTGCCATAAATATTGAACACTGAACAATTATCAGAAAAAGAAACAAAATGAACCTTCTGCCAGGCATGCCATTGTAAAAAGTACAACAATCATTTTTGCCTTTTCTCTGAAATTAAATTTTGAAGGTAGAGGACACAAGTATCAATAAGTATTTATTTAATGAATCACCTCCTTGCTTTCTGAATATTATTTTCTTTTCAGATTGTGAAATCAGTTGCACATGTTATTTTTTATCAGTAAATTTAAACATGCAATGATAAAAAAAAAAAAAAAACTTTTGTCTGATGTTTAATTTGTTATTCTTTTCCTGTTCTTTTCTAGCATATATCTTTCTATACTTTGTTGTTTAAGTTTTTTAATCATTATGAAATTTGTTTCTTTTCAGGTTTTACTTCATAAGTACTGGCAAACACAGTGCATGAAAACTTTTTCTCCAGTAAAACATAATAAATGTACATTTAATATCTTTTTGTGTGTTGTACAACTTACAATGCATGTCCACTCATTATAAAAATGAGTACAGCTAATAAAAGATTAAAATCTAAACAAAATTGACCGGTTTTTATTCTTTTGTACACATAATTAGTTTGGTTTGGTTTTGAAGCGCTACGGTCTACTTTTTGCAACATGAGGGTTAATGAGACCAGGACCTACTGCTTAAAACCGATTCCGAACGGCTACAGACATCCATGCCATAATGGGATTCGAACCCATGAACTCTGGTTCCGAAAGTCAGCACCCTAACCATTTGGCCATCGTTCGGCTTTGTACACATAAAGAAAAATAAAAAAAGTAGATAATTTTTATTTGTATCTAATTTGTTTTTAAGCCTTAAGAATTTTTTGTTTAATATCTTTGGTAGACTCAATTGTGGTGAACAATTTGTCTCAGTGCTTTCATCATACTTATAAATGAGTTTGACTGCATTTGAAATATTACAATTTAAAAGAGGATTTACTTGAAAAAAATATTCCTAAATGTTTTTAATTTATGCAATGCATAAAAGGAATGAAAACAGAGGTTTCTTTTTGGAATTTAAATTAATGCAACAGACAATATATTCAATAATTTTAATGAACTACCTACAGAAAAAAAAATGATAAGTAAGGTAATTCATGTATAATACTCTTTTAATTCTAAAGCAATACTTTATTATAATTAATTGTAAAAATAAATACCAATTTTAAAATGAATGATTAACATTAAAGAAGTGTGTGAACTTTCCATAGACTAGTAAGGTAATTTCATACTTTCAAACCTGATTATTAATGTGCATTACAATATAACAAATATTAATTTTTCATTTGCATACTTCAAAATTCAAAATAAGAAGCTATTAAATAGTGTTTATAAAATTTACTCATTTTTAGGCAATACTGAACTTAAAAACACATTGTTTTTAAGCATAATATTGATAGCTACTATAAAGCTTTTGTGACAGAATATAGTAACACATAAAAGTAAAATCAATGTCAGCAAAAGCATAGACTGAGTAAAAATTAAAAGCAAACAAATATTTTGTAGCCACAATCTCTGTATAAAGAAAGGTGAAGATTTAAAGAAATAGTTTGATTGTGGCTACCAAACAGCTTAATTTTTACACAATTTGTGCCCTTATTCATGGTACTCTTGCTTTGTAAAAGATTAAATTGAACTTGAATATATACTTTAATTCTTTGTATAACCAAAACCATAAGTTCAAATATCAAAATTTTGTACATTCCATACTTCTAGCTATATTGTGTAACTGGAAATGGCTGTATGAGTTTGACAGCTTGTCAAAGTAATTTTTTTATTTAATAATTATTAGATATTAATTCCAGCACAATAATTAGTTATTTAACAGACTTTTGGCAGACATGAGAACTGTTTCTATATTACAATAGAGTAAACAGGTTGTGAGCATAAATAATACTTTTCACTTTTTTATGAGTCAAATAATTTGCCCTCATACTTCTACTGATTAGTTTCTAAATAATAAACATTTATATCATGTTAATCTTAATAACTCACAATCGTTAAATCTAGAGTCTAGATTTCTAAAAACCATTTCATTATTTTTTTTCAAAAAGAAATAATTGCTTGATAATACTACATTCAAACCTATCTAAAAATTACCCAATTTGCCACTGGGTAAGTTCTTTTAACTATGAGAGCAAGTTATTTTACTGTCCTTTAGTGTGATTTTTTTTCCTACAAAAAGGGGAAGGAGAATTCACAAAATCCAATTTGCAGCAATTCAAATCTAAAAATGAAGAATATTTTGCTTTTTTTACCTATCTGTGATCCAATCAGGTTTTATTACAATTTGTTTCTTCAAATTTTTTATTTTGCTGTATGGAAGATTAGATGCAATAATATGGGTTGTTTTAGTAGTTGAATAGTAGTGGTGATAAGTACCTCCATGTACCATCATTAATCTTTTCAATTCATCAGCTGATGGTTCTACAGAAAAAAGAAAATAATAAATTAATATAATATTAAGTTCATTTAAGCAATTGAAAATTTCAAACTTTAACATAAAAACAAACAATTAAAAAATTGTCAGTAATAAACTAAGAAAAACTGTCTTCCTTTTCAATAAAGCAGATAGGTTAAGTTATGAAATGATTTTTGCATATAAATCATAATAAATTGCAGTTATTTATTAAAAAGATCTTATGATAACTATAAGTTTAAAATTTAAATATACTTTTTATAAAAAATATATGTTTGACTAGTACATTCTTAAGGATATATTTCAACAGTGCTTGATCTATAGTTATTAAGGTCCAGAGTAGAAAATTAACTGGAGATCTCTCTTAATGGAATGATCTTTATACAAAATCACTAAAGAACAGGGCCGTAGGCAAGGGGAGGGATTTAGGGGACGGGTCCCCCTCCGAAATTCTAAAATACTGTTTTGTGGAAAGAAAATGGACCATGTGTGTGTGTCTTCTGCCTAGCTGTGCATAGACAAAAGTGGTCTTAGAACAGTGGCATTGAGTTAAGGAGTAGGTTAAAATTGGATTTGACATGTGAGAAGAGATTGACTAATACTTTTGGCAACTCATCACAATATTGTTGCACAATCGGAAGAATTGTGAAAATTTTTTGGCGAAAATTAAAAAAAAAAAGCATATTTTATAATTTAAAATAATAATTTGAACATTTTCATTTTCTTCAAAATTATTCTTTTTCTTTAGTTATACTTCTGTTTTAAAAATTAGAATTTAATACCATATATAGGTTATATATTTTCAATGTTAATTTTACTATTAATTCATTGTGTAGTTACTACATGACTCATTCAAGGCTATAAATTTGTTTATTACATCATTTTTAATCATTTTGATATTTTAAAATCCCATTGTATTATGATACTCATTAGTAGTATACATATATAAGAAAACCTGTAGTTTTATTAAAATACCCTTCACACACACACACACACACACACACACACACACACACACCAAAAAAAAAAAAAAAAAAAGAAAAAAAAAAAAATGTCCCTCTCCAAAAATAATTTTTGGCTACAGCCCTGCCAAAGAATACATATTTAACTCAAGTTAAACAGCTAAAATGATTTGGATAGCAAAAACTTTAAAGACTAAAGAAAAACCAACTTACATCTAGCAGACAAACAAATATTGAAAAATGCTAACTAATCTACTACTTTTGCATTAAAAAAAAATTCTACATAGTAATTCATAGTAAAAATCTGCATTTTTAAAATCATCTAGATAGTGGTAACGTCATAAAATTTTTATTCACATAGAAGCCCTTTATATCTTGCCCACAAGCTAATTTTAAATTATCTCCACATTTTTAATTTGGCACAATTTTTTAACTCCATTACATTACAGTCCACATATTTTAAAAGTTTTAACTCTCCCATACACAAAAACAAATATACACACTCCTGATCAGAAGTTCAAGATGGATTGCAGACCTTACTTACCATTAAAATGCTTATGTAATTGGATGAGAAACCCAAATGCTAATACTGCAGTTTGAAGAGGCTTAAAACCATACATTAATGTAGAATTAAATATAAAATTATTGTAGAATATGCAAAAATCATGTCTTGACTATATACTTTGGAAACAGCTATCTTTTAATTATTCATTAAAAAATTAATATAACTCAATGTTAAGCTGATATTGTAGGATGAGAAACTTTGGTAACGACTAAAGTCATAATTATTTAAACATTTTTAAGCTAGTAATTATAATAAAAACACATTAAAAATATTTACTTGTATAACCATTGACAAATATTGAAACACCTCTGAAGATGTCAGTTTTGATTGTGTCCAACTCATCAGACTCTATCTCTCTTTGGCCATCAAACTGATTAGCTAGTTTCATTTTCTTTGAAGCCATATAACCACCCTAATAAGTCAATGTTGAAAAAAAAAAAAAAAAAAAAAAAAAAAAAAAAAAAGATAATTTACACTGGTTTAAGAAATAGGTATAACATTACAATTTTAAAGTAATACAACAATATTTTATATAAAAATTGAACTCTGCTTTAGAAATATATATATATATATATATATATATATATATATATATATGTGTGTGTGTGTGTGTGTACATTATGTATATATGTATAAATTTCTATATTTATTACAAAAACCTTAAAAAACAGAATTCTAGTTATTTTATTTTCAGAAGCATATTCATAACTACTTACTGTTAGTTAGTATCTTTCATTTAAAATGATAGTTATTCTAAAAACAATTTAAAGATAAGAAGTTAAGAAGATAGAATTGTTAATCCCGCTAATCAAAATCTGATGTCAATAATTTTAAAGAGAGAATCTAATGGAACAGTGTTTTATTCATAGATATAGTAGCTATTCTTTTATCCTCCATAGTTTTAATAAAAACTAATTGTTCTAAAAAGGTATGATTGAGCACATATATGAAGTACAGATCTATGCAGTTTATGCAATGTATCTATCTTTGAATATATATGTTTCATGTAAATTACAGTTATTAAATTTCTGTAAAACAATTATTTTCTGTAGAAATTGTCAAACTTTATTAAGAGAAAACTTTATCAGTTCTTATGTTTTGTTTATCTTTGTATTTTAGAAAGATAATAGATAAATATATATTCATCCTGTTATCTTTCCATTTTAATAAATGTTGTCTATTAATTTTTAATTTTTTTCTACTGGATATGGGGATCAGGGGTAGAAATCTGCTAAATTTATTATATTGCAATTAATTTTGAACTTTAAATTTGGATATTTTAATACCCAAAGAAAATTTTTATGAACTGTGTGGATGTGATATTGTTATGTAATTAATGTGTAGAACTCATTGCAGAAATTATTAAAATTGATAGATCTGCAATGTTTACTTAAGACTTTGGCATTCCAAATAAAATATTATGCCATGTCAAAAATATCCTGTTGATTAAAGTTGACTGCCTGAAATAAAAACTGTAATTTTTGAAAAGTTTTTAAGAAGTAAACCTCCTTTAATGAAAGAAAAAGTTTTAAAATCTAAACCTAAATATTAATAATTAAAAAAAAAACTTTTATTCTGAGATACCAATTTCTAAAGCTATTTTAAAAACTCGGTTTTCATTAATTTGTAATAATAAACTAGTGTTCAGATTTTTGTTAAAGCCTATCAACTTCTAACAATCGCCGAAATAAAATAATTTAAAAAAATAATGTAACTTACTTTTAAATATGATTCTAAAATATTTTTATTACATTTAGTATCAAATTTAGACATAAGTTTGAATAAAATGGTTACAGCCCAACCAAACATGATCTTAAATAAAAACAGTCAAGGAATTATTATCAAGGAATCGTAATTATTTAAATTGATACTGCAATGATTAAGTTGAGGAAAAGATCTATATTTTTAAATGTGATATAAAGGTATATAATTTTACCCATTCTTCAAAGCCCGTGACACGGTGCTTTCGACTTTTCGATTTGTCAGGTGGTTTTTCTTCTTTATTTTCAGACATTATAATAAAATTTTATTCTATTTTATGAGCAAATTTGATTATAATGTTTCAGCGGGAATACCAGAAGTTTGAATGCCATCAGCATTATAATATCTGAAAGCATTAAATCTTCTTAAGAAATTTCAAATTACAAGTACATGAAGAAAATGCGCCAAAATTGCGTTTGTAAACAATCATGACAGTTAGTATAACAGTTAATTTTTTTATTCATTTTTTAATATGTATGTTGTCACAGAGTCTACGAAAAGTCCCATCCCTGATATGCAGGCTAGAATGTGAGAACATTCGATTTTCAAATCTGTAAGACTGAGAATAAGAAAATCTAAAATTATGCTCTGTGGTTACAATCGTACTCCTCCTCATTGGGTGACACAATATGCTCAATGAATTTCCTTTGAAAAGGAAGTTAAATATCTGCTTATAAATTGAGATATCAGAATTACATTTATTAACAATATTAATAATCTTCGTCAAGCTAAGAGGCATATTAATCACCTCATACTTTAAGTCCATGGTTCTCAAACTGGATGTCGCAGGCATATGCCAAGGATCCCGTAGCAATAATCAGGAAAAATTCTAAAACTGTTAAAGAAGGCATAAAGGAACTTAAATTTTAAGTCATCTTCTCTCACCACTGTGTCTTTGTCGAAACGAGCTAAGAATAGTCTTTATATAAAAGAGTGAAAGATCCTCTAGCTCTGCTTTTCTCAAACTAAGTTCTACAACACTCCGGGGTGCCTCAGTCGTATGCCGCGGCGAATAAAGTTTGAGAACTGCAATGTTATGAGCAAATTATTATAGGTAACAAACTGGTCTGATACGATAATCAGTAATAAATTAGTTTGTAAGTAATTTGGGTCATGTACTCTAGTATATACTTGCCAATCTGAAACAAATATAATTTCTAAAAAACTCAATCTTAATTGTTCTTTTCACTTCATTCAATTCTATTTTTGTTACAATTGTGTTTGGAGGTTTTAGACCCTACCACTCTCAGTTTGTAATCCTACAAGCTTCTTGGTTTAGCTTTTTATATTTTTCAGATGTTGCTGACCCATAAATCATAGCCCCATACGCTCTTGAAAATGTGAGGGGATTTTCCCCCTATCTTCATGTTTTTTTACTCACCAAAACTAGTTGAAACTATTTATTATCGTCAATTATCCTGAATTTGAGCACGAAGAAGCTAACAAACAATGTAATCAAAAAAAGAACAGCAAAAACAAAAACGCTTGAGGGAAAGAAAGATAACTAGAGTTATATTTCTTGCAATACATTGCAAGGAATAAAACTATGAAACATGAAACAATACCTTCCCAGTTACATCCTGGACTTTGCTCGTCGAACCCTAGGGTTCCGCAACGACCCTGCAGGGTTCCTCGAGAAACTTAAGCACCTTCGAAATTTTAAAGAACATCTGTAAATTCATTGTCTAATTTTTTACTAATCTCTTCCATATAATTGATAGCCGTAATTAATTTGTCAGATACGCAATAATAGGGAATAGAAAATCAATATGACAATAAGTCCTTTAAACCAGACACGATAGTCCAGCACAAGAAGGGAGGAAGTAATCATAAATGTATCATTTTACTTGAATCATTTAATACCTTACATTTCCCCTTTAACATTTTAACATATTAACATTTCACCTTTTATAAATATTACCTACATTTTTATACTGTTTTATATTGTTTAGTTTTAATGTTTATTTCAATCATAGCAATCAGTAGGCTCTTAGTTTCTCTGTAAGTAATATTTATTTAGGAGTTTTCTTGCGATGTACGTCGTAAAAAAGGGTCCTGTGGGATAAAAAGCTTGAAAATCATTGGTCTAAGTAACCATATTCGAAAGCTATTGCAAATAGATCTGAATTTTATGACCCTTATAACATTATGGAGTCCAATTCAGAGTCCAGAAGGGATTGAGCTTATGAGAGCCTGGCTATTCAAGAGGTAAATACGCTCTACAGGTCTGTCTAAACGTTTCAACCGTAAGATTACTGAAATGTCGTAGAACTACTCGAGATCTAGTTTATAGAATATCACATCTGGAAGTCCGAACAGACATAGCAGATTGATGCACTGGCATACCATAAACATCTAAGTCAATTTCTCTGTTTCACTCATAATGGCACAAGTAAAGGTGATAATAGCAATAACAAAATTTAATATAAGTACTTTGAGGTTTGCACGTTACTTTGGACCTTATTTTCATGAATTATATTTCATAAATTATTAAGCTAATATAACCCATTATAACCCTAGCTAATGGCAAGAGATTTCCAGCATTCGAATTAAACCGTGTCAGCAGCGAACCTTCGTGGTTAATTCTCTCGCAGATTCACACAAGAAGGTTAATTGTTGATGCTTTTTGGTCCAATACTTCTAATATCAGAACTCATAACTTAAACCAGACAGCTAATTCATGGTAGAAGACAACTAACACAAATATATGAAATGAACGAAAAAAGAGGAGAAAGTTTAAGTGAAGAAAAAAAAAAAAAAAAAAAAAAAAAGGATATATTTTAAATCTAAATTAACAACCCAAAATCGAAAAGGGAAGAAGAAAGGTTAAAAATAAAGAAATTACAAGAAGTGAAATTTAATTTAACCATAGAAGGTTGAATAATTAGCAAAAGATTCCGCTGTTAGTAACATTCTTTCAACATTAGATTTAAAATCTTTCAATTAAACTAGGGTTTTTTGAAAAGTTCGATAAATTATTTAAAGTTTTCTATTTTTAATTTTTTGTAATTTTAGTTTGCAGGTAGAGTGGGACACAGCTTTTATACAAAGAACAATTTTATACAACAGCTTTTATACAATTCCCCTGTGATATACCACGGTATTTCTTTATGACTTTACACTATCTCCTTCCCTACTATTAAATGATCACTTCTAGTCGTCTCTAACATTGCTTACAGTTAATCTTATTTCAATTCTCATTCACAGATAGCTTTCAGTTCTCATTTACAGACACACGATCTCATGCCACTTTGGAAAGTAAGAAGTCGGGGCCATCGTGATCACGATGGCACCAAAGAAGTCTTGGAAAGTTTCTGCGTCATATATAACCAATCATAAAAGACCAAATAAATTGTAATTTTTCTCGCATTTAGTACAAAAATGAATCATTACGCACCTGTCATATATTTGTTTCTTACGTTCCTTTCTCAAACATATAATTCTGCATGATCGGAGAGCAGTTTTAAAGTCTAAATTATCGCCAATTATTAGAAACTGAAGTTACATTACATTACTAAAACTAGCATACCTAAAAACTGATATTTCATACGGACAAAAATTAACTGATGATGAAGTTTTTCTCACGAATTTTAGAAAGAGGCACTCTGCGTTTCAGATACATAGATAATTTGATTTGGTTCAAATTAATACAACCCTTGAATAGAGGCGAGCAATATTTATTTCTTTTATAGCTGTTTTGAAAATAATGTGTTGGAAAGAGATGGCAACGTAAAACAGTTTATTTTAAAACAAATTTTGCTCAGCTAGATTTTCCCTCCAAATTTTTGTAGTAGCAGGTAAAATTAATTTCTATGTATTTAAAATATAAATTTACATATACTGAATAACAAACTAACCAGTAGACAATATTTTGAATCTACAAATAGAATATATATATATATATATATATATATATATATATATATATATATATATATATATATATATATATATATATATATATATATATATATATATATATATACACATACAAGGAAATTTATAAACATAAAAAGAAGTGATTGTAAGAAGAAGTAGATTAAGCTTACAGATAAAATAAACTTCTTTTGATAATGCATACTTCGAAAATACGAGTAATATATTAAAACTATGTTATTGAATGATTCTAAAATATTGCCGCACCGAGTTTAAGTAATAAAGAATACTTAAAACAAATTTATTAAACTATTGTTTTCCATTACACCACTCATATATTTAGACTATCATTTACTCATATATCATGTGTGGCTTCAAATTGAATTTAGTTTTCGATTAGAATCGGTAGTACAAGAGTGAAAAATTGATGACACAGATTGGTTGAAGAAGTAGGTTTTCCTTCAAATTAAGGTGCTTCTTAGCAATTTTGGTGAAACTATTAGCGCCGTTTAGATACCCTTTGATATACAAAACCAGCACTACTGAAGAATGGGGTGTCCCTTGGCAAATAGGTGAAATTATTGGCAATGTTTACTAAAATACAAAAGTATTTCATCCGAACAACACTGTTTTCCTTGCTATTTGGGCGACTATAATTGATGTAGATTGCGCCATAGTAATATAATTATATACATTTTCTTAATTAACCGAAACCACTGAGGAAGCGGGCAGTTACATTTATGAGAAATTAATCCCTTAACAATTTACAAAACCAAATTATTTAAAATTATTTCCAAATTATTAAAATTTAGCCATAATGAACCTTTAATGGTTTATTATATCTAATATTTTTAAGCATTACGTGCATTTAATATATAAGAAATGGGTTTCACAAGAGCTGGATACAAAAATAATATAAATTAAAATATAGATACAGAGTGTTTGGACACGGCGAGATCAGGAGAAAATGTTGGGCTACCATGCTCAGAGCTTTATAGCTAAGTTGGCGGGGGTACCCTGTTTTTCTGTCAAGCCACAATAACATACAAAAAATAAATAAAATTTAAAAAATAATAATATAATTTAAAAGATAATTCATTTATAATTTATCAATATTTGGCAATTTATACTCAGATTGACTGTAACACTTTCTTCTGTACTCAAACTAAAAGAAGAATAGAATAGAGAAACAAAACATTGTTTGAAATTTCTAACTTTACCAATAACCTTTTAAAATACCATTGGAATAGATAAGCTTCCATAGGCGACTGTTTATCCGGTGACTATTTCGTCACCAGTGACAGATGGCGACTTACTGAATATTTTAATATGATTTCTAAAACAAAATAGCGATATACTTAAAATTTTTATACCAGTTAAAACACTATAAAATACCATATTTAAAAAATACCATACAAAAGTATTTCATCCGAACAACACTGTTTTCCTTGCTATTTGGGCGACTATAATTGATGTAGATTGCGCCATAGTAATATAATTATATACATTTTCTTAATTAACCGAAACCACTGAGGAAGCGGGCAGTTACATTTATGAGAAATTAATCCCTTAACAATTTACAAAACCAAATTATTTAATGTTACTTTAAATTTTAGTGTAACCACAGATACTAGAACCATAACCTAGAACACATATGTCATATAAAAACTCAGCGTCTTTGAGCTTCATGCAATTGTTGGAGGAAACCTTTCAATTTCTCCCTTTTCCAGAAACACCTCTTGGATCCGTGAATCAGAAATATAAAAACCAGATCAGCGATATTTTAGAACAATTTATTTCGAAATTGAAAACATTGTATTATGTATTAGATAGATATATCGACTTTTGTGACAGTGTTTTCGTTATTAGTACATAATACATATAAATGTTGTTCTATGTTATCTGTATATATAGCTGTAGAGAGTAAGCCAAAATTGCTTTTACAAAATAAGAGGGATGATAGTACCTATCCAGACGAACAATAATTACCATGAAACACAGAAACTAATTTCAATCTGATTAAAAAAAAAAAAAAAAACAGTAAAATAAAATCCCAGTTTAAATTTACAACACGGTCGGGAAATCGAATGAACGATTCCAAAATTTGCATGATCTGATTTACTGTTCAAAGAAAAACTCATCAATTGCTCAAAATGGTGGCCACATGTTTTTTATATAGTTCATATCGATGAATAAATGATTGGTGTACCCTCTTGAAGAGCCGAGTCTATAGGTTCGAATTCCAGAGTTGTCTGAACGTCCGTAACAGTTTGGAATCTTCTTTAAATAGTACGCCATTGTATAATAATTCCTCGTATAGCAAAAAGTTAGCTGTATCTAAAGCGACCATATTTTTGAACAGTTATTTGGGGACAAACAGCGTGGTATTTCTGAATCCAAGGGAAACTTAGACACTATTATTTTGGGGGGACTTGATTGGGGTGTGACAACTTCAATATTCTCCAGTGAGAGGTAACGTGAAGAATGGATCACAATCAAATTTAAAATTGGAAATTTCTTTTATTCTTGATTAACTACGGTTATTTACAAGGGAAGTTTTAATTCCCAAATCATGTAGAACTGCAAAGGATGGTTGCCGGTATAACTTCCTCACGACGATCACAGTCGAAAGAAAAACAAGAGATTTAATAATCTCTTACAAGTGGGGAGGCTTTTCAGGGAGCAATCAAACCTAATTTATCCCCCGTTCGGTATCCGAGACTCTGCCGCACCCTATATGAGCGGACTTTACGAATCTCCCGAACTAGAAAGCTGGCTCCGTTTAAAAAAAAAAAAAAAAAAAAAAAAAAAAAGCGGAAGCCCCCACGAGGTCAACACACCTACGTAAAAATGACGAAAAGCCGTGAGTTGCAAAATTGTAGGCTTTTTATATCTGGTGGTCAGTTACGGTCCCGCCAACTGTTTTTTGGGTCAGTTAAGATCCCAGTTACTTGAGAACTCCAGCTAAAGTTACAGTTAGATTTTTTAGCTGAATTCTCATTCGCTGGCTGTCCCTTTCCGGAATACCCGAGCATTCATCAACGAGATTCATCAGGGGCGTATTCGTCTATTCAATCCAATTGTCAAGATCCCAGACTCTGCGACGCCATGCTATTGTCTTGGTAAACAGGTGAGCTCAGATCAGCTGTTTTGGCGCGTGCTCGGACAAAGGGGAGTCTTCACAGGGGGCATAACACAGTAACACGTATATCCATACTTTAAAACTTTACTGACTTATTGTACTTTAAAATGGACTACAAAATCTTTTGAATTCAATATTGTGAAACAGGGAATATGCATTCAAACTCTGTATATTTAATTATCTTTAATTATATAAAAGAGAAACTTATTTATCCTTTCTTTTATTATTACGTACTTAAACTTGAATTTATCATAATCAAAATAAAAATTACTGATTTATTATACTTCTTACTTATAATGTTTGAACAAAAGCTGTTTAAACATAATGTGTTTTACAAATAAAACTGTTTTTGTTTAAAATATACTTTGCTAGAAGTACAAGACAAAATAACAGTCTATATCCAAAATTTCCCTCGAGTAATACATTGTCCAGAAATTCTTGCTCAAATTGAAAATGTAAACAAAATTAAACTGTATCTTATCAAGTCTGCAATTAATAGGCCTTCAAAAAGATATTAGATACTCAGTATAATGATTAACTAATAATCACTGGACAATAACTTAATTTGAATCGTTTACTAGGTTTACTAGGACAAAGTTTTTTGTTTGATTTGGATATAATAGCGCAAAATTATCTGGGGACATACTACGCCAAACAAGCTTTATAAATTGTAGCACTTTAAACAATCAAAAAAAAAAAAAACTTCATACAAAAGTAAGTTGAATAACAAACATCAGAGGAAAAGACTTTAAAAAGGCATTCAAAATTAAAGCATAAATACTAGATCAAGATAAAAATTATTTAAAGCTAGATTAGTAATGTATGATTATAAACAATGAATACATATTAAAAAATAAAAAACTGAAGATTGAAATAACAAAAAAAAAAAAAAAAAAAAAAAAAAAATTAAAATTGAAATTAACGTAAGATAAAAATCACAGAATTCAGATTTCATAGTAAAAGCAAGTAGAATAAAGAAAGGGAAACAAACCTGGATGCGTTTCCTCAATGATTATATCCAGATTTGGGGATGGATTTTTAAAAAATTTTATGTACCTAATTGGAAACAAGAAGATGTTAAAATGTGGGCAACAGTATAAGGTATCTTGCAATAAGGCAATTTGTCGCAACGTCACGAACTACTATAATGCCCTTCCCATTCATTTTCATGTTTACAACAGCCAATAGACAAACAATAAACTGTCCTTTCGTTTGAAACTAAAGCCAGAATTGTCATAATTTGAGAAATTGCCCAACTGCGTGAAATCGCCTTATACGCATACCGGGAAGGAGCTTCACCCAGCAAAAGATAGTCCAAATTCTTGTTTACTAGGAAAAATCATTAAACCTGGGGACTTTTTGCCTGCCCAAGTAGTCAAAGTATTTTTAGGGATAAAATGGAAAAAAAATCTAAATTTGGAGACTGTTCCCAAATTTCGAAGACGTATGGTGACCTTAACTGTATTGCTTTAAACAAAACAACTTATTCTCAGCTACTTTTCTATCCACAAAAATAATTTTAATGTCTCACCCAAACTCAGCTTACTATCTCCAAACTCCTTATTATGAATCCAGATTGTGTGTTTTTTATTGAAGTTATTCCCTAGAGGTCAATCTCGTTGAAAACTAATATTCTTATAAACTTAAAAATTAATCACACTTCAATACAAAAATTAGTTACACTCCTTTGTTCTAAATACAAACAGTAAAAAAAAAAAAAAAAAAAAAAAAAAAACACGTCATCAATATCAATTTTCAAAGCAACGTTGTCAATAACAAAGGAATTCTACAGGAAACGGCAGAAGTACTAAAAAATCGTATGGTGACCGTAACCGTATGGTGATCTTAACTGTATTGCTTCAAACAAAACAACTTATTCTCAGCTACTTTTCTATCCACAAAAATAATTTTAATGTCTCATCCAAACTCAGCTTACTGTCTCTAAACTCCTTATTATGAATCCAGATTGGGTGTTTTTTATTGGAGTTATTCCCCTGAGGTCAGTCTCATTGAAAACTAATATTCTTATAAACTTAAAAATTAATCACACTTCAATACAAAAATTAGTTACACTCCTTTGTTCTAAATACAAACAGTAAAAAAAAATATGTCATCAATATCGATCTTCAAAACAACGTTGTCAGTAACAAAGGAATTCTACAGGAAACGGCAGAAGTACTAAAAAATCCCAGCGAATTAAACGAGTTAATTAATGAAACAGGAAACACGCAATTAAAGATAAATCATAAAGTAAAGTTTAATAAAAGATTAAATTAATTGGCAATCAGAAAGGGTTACTAGTTGGGAAAATTTATTGGCAACATTTTCGTCTTTTTGGTGATATTAACCCTACGCCTGGAAAAATCGGTGTGCTGTAATTCAGAAGAATTACGTCTACAGAATAATAAAATATTATCAAACAAAAGTATTTTCTTCTTCCTTGGATAATTATTCAGTAATTGAAAGAATACTCTTATATTGGATATAGAAAAAAATTTAGCTGGATGCATAATGAGGCGTTTCGTATCAAAACTAAACTGTAAGATTTGGATGAGATTAGATAGATAGGTCTAGACTTTGATGCGACATGCGACCTTACATTATGAGTTTTGAGGATATTGAGTTTTGGAATTACAATACAGAGCCGATTATCTGGAGGGTGATAAACCGGATTGTCCAATCAACCAGATCGATGAAGAATGATACTTTTTTTTTTCTGATAATGAATGTGCGTCCACGAACAGTGCTGAAGATTACAATAAAAATCTGTTTTAATCTTCAGCACTGCTTGTGATCGAGATGGGGTAGGTATGAAAAACAGAGTGAAAAGTCCTTTATTACTATTATCCCTTATTTTAAGTGATCACAAACAAATGCAAACTAATAGAAATCAGAATACACAGAGCTCTGGTCTGCAAGGTTGTTTTATTAGTCCATTTTATATAATCCTTGATAGGGTTCTTTTTCTACCCCCTCCCCTGTGTTTGCTTCATGTCCCTTTCTCGTACCCCTGGGATTTCCATTATCAAGGTAAAATTAAAGAAAATGTATTCAGGGATTGTCAAAATGGATATATTAGAGTTTTTTGTACGTACGTAAACTCGTAAATTGATTAAGGCATGGTGAAAATGGACATTTCCTTTAAAGTCTGAAGGCCCAAAGTTTTCGTGGTTATATTAAATACTTTATTTCGTACAAGGAAGTAAATAATGTATTTATGTAAGCTAGAGTCATAGTTTATTTTATTAATCTAAATTTTAATTATTTATTTTTTACAAACGACTGGTTGTTTATTTTTGTTGAAAGCAATTAAAAAATGAATAGATTTCAACAGACTGATGAATAAATCAACAAATAACGAATTCTATTGTTATGGATTAGAATTCAATACTTTATAGTATATTTAACCTTTTCACTACTAGTATGAAATAACAGTAGTCCCTACTGTTATTTCAGATTAACTTTAACTTGTGAACGAAGGCCTAATGGACAAAGCGCTGCTCTTCGGTACCAGTGTTCGTGGGTTCGAATCCCACTATTGACGTAAGTGTTCGTATTCATTCAGAATGGATTTTAAATAATAGGTCTCGGTCTCATTATCCCTCGTGTAGCAAAAGAGTAGAATGTAGCGCTCCCAACCAACCAACCAGAGTAACTTGCCGCTGCTTGAAGAAGGGACTAGTATCCATGCTATCACAAAAAGGTCTAGTGATTAGCATGCTGGCTAGATTCACTGGGTGCTAGGGTCGAAGCTGGTATCTGACCAATCATTTCCGTGTGCAGTCAGAGAATGTGCAAGATGGATTTATAAGTGGGTTTGGACGCTAGAATTCTTCTCTTGAAAAATTCTTCTCTTGAAGATTATCAAAATTGAGGGAATTATCCCGTGGAATATCACGAGCTCCATATATCGTTCAGGTAGGCAGCCCATTGCAAGGTATCAGGTCTCTTAGAAAGCAATCTCAACAAAGGAGATGTTATACGTAATGACAAATTACCCTTTCAATCTATGAATGTTAACACTTTAATAAAATATTCAAGATTTCTCTAAATCTTGAATAATTGTTATAATTTCATTCCGCTCGGAGTGCTGGTGGGTTGAAGGTAAAATCAGCGGTTTTCACGATGGTGGTCCCTATTCGATTCTAGTTTGAAGAGTTTTCTACTTGTGAAAGTTCTCGTGCTGTTTCCCACGATAATCAATATTACAATTTGCACTAAAAATTTCATGACAAACACTTTGAAAAATTATTTCAAGGAATTGAGTTTGTGCTTTGATGGCTAAAAAGTATATAAAACAAACTATAGGAAATGACACCGCTTTATGCAAACATATAATTTATTTAGCAACAGTGTATTATTTCTTGACGTTGCTTTAAGAGATCTTAAGCTCATAGTTATCGAATGCGGGTGACAACTACTAACTATAATTATTAATATATATATGAAATAAAGGTTCATTGAAAGGTACAAATTCGATACACACACCGCGGGTTTTGTCGCCAAACTTGGCGACTTTTCAAGCGGTGTCTGACATCGCTGGCGACTTTTGGCATTGGAGCTTTGCAGTGGAAACCCTGGTTCGTAATTTAAGCCCCATTGCTGCACGTGATTTGTGACGTCACAATCCGTCTCTTTTGAAAATGTCTGGAAAATTCCTGTTGAGCCATTTCTATCCAGTGTCTTCTCGTATACGATCAGCGTGGTTCCAGGTCGCGTGGTCAGGTTGTAGAATTTTATGTTTTTTTCTTTTTAGTTTATAAAAATTGAAGTTGAAATTAAAAAAATATAAAAATCAAAAAATTGTAAAAATTGTAAAAAAAATTTAGCAGTGGGTTGGCGGGCCAAAATTGGTTTTTTGCCAAGATCACCAAGAAAAAAACATGGCGGTTGGAAGCGGTGTTGATATCGAATCAGTTCCCATTAAAAAACGCAATTAAGTCTTTTAACAAACCATTTGATCCTTTCCAAAAAATACCCATATCCATTCATCTTCACCCTTTCATATCCTTTCATCAATAAAATTCAAATGATAAATGTTACGTTTTTTTCTATATGCAAGTGTAACTAACAATAAGAATAATAACTAATGATAAGGGCAATAACAGATGATAAGCGACTTCTGATAAGCATTGAAAATGATTAATGATATGCATTATAATGTATATTATTAGTAATTAACATGTAGCTCAATTGATAAGTAACTTCTTCACCCGACCCAGCTTTCGCCATACGGGAATTAATAACTTATCGTCAGGACAGCAACCCTGAACAGAACTTAAGGAACACAAAAAATATAACAAAAATTTAAATATAACCTAATTGGAGAGTTTAAGCACTGTACATAAATCGCAAAATTGTTCGGAAAGACTTAGGTCGTTTTTTTTTTGTTTTTTTTTAAGTCTATTTTTTTTAATTGAGACGAGTTGAAAAAACATAAAATGTCCAAATATGACAGACACAAGTGCATGTTGACAATAAGTACAATTATTTCCAGAAAAAGAATATAGAAAGTATATACAAATAGACAATTTGTTCAATTAAAACAAAATAATGACATATAAACATTTTAGATAGACAAAAAGTAATTTTATACATATATACAATTTAACAAGCTATTGATAAGTTAACAAAAAAGTCCATTATTGAGCAAAGTCCAATTCTAGATTTAGGGGAGTTACATAAGTTATATAAATTTACAGACAAAAAATTTGTTGGAAAATATTTTAATCTAATATCATGAACTAAGTTACAATGGTAAATTAAATGTTCAATAGAACCTTTATCATTATGACACCAACAGAGTGTAGGTTTTTTAAAAAATCTATTTTGATGGACAGGATAGCCCCATGTCCAGTGAAAATTGGATTCAGATAAAAATTACCCTCTAATCTTTTGATGCTAACTTTGGGGGAAAAAAAATAGAAAACTCTTCTACCCTTATCTTCATCTTCCCATCTCATTTGCCATAATTGTAATGAAAACTCGTGAATTTTACATTTAAGTTGCTTTATAGACCTACCAACAATAAAATCAGTAGTCAATTTTTTAGTAGCATCCTTAGCTAAAATATCAACAGACTCAGTTGGACAACAGCTCAATTGATAAAGACAACGATCTCGTAACTGGTGAGAAGCGAGATCGAGGCGCGGGCCGATCAAAGGATACCCGCGTCCTCGGCAAAGACAAGATCCCCGTGTTCATTAATGTCGGTTTTGATACGTAAGATAGGTTCATGGTCGTAATATCCTAACCAAGTTCCCAAACGATACTTCCGGAGGAGGCAGGCCAAGCCTGGGAGTCTTCTACATGGTACCTGCTTTAAAATTACTAGGACGCACTTGAACAAAGTCGTCCTTTCCCCCTAGCGGTGATCATCAAACAAAAGATTCGTCCTTCCCCTTAATTCGAGTAACCTCTAACTCATGTGCTTGGCTTGTCCAAGTGGTATTAGCAACAACAACACTTATTAATATGCATATACGAAATTACTACTTTCATTATTTTTCAGCTATTATTTGTGCGATTCATCTTTTTGTTTATGTTCGCAGCAGAAAGTTCCATTCAAGCAGTTCTCGGACTTGAAATATGAGTTTATCATTTGTATCAAATCAAATAGTAGTTGAGTTTCCGGACAATGTATACGTTTTGAGAAGCAATAAATCGCCCGAATCTGACTATGAATATATAACACTGGCGTCCTCGCATAAGCAGACAGCATCTTACTTGTTCCGATGGTTCCGAAACATGCAAAGCAGTTGTACCAAAGATAATTCCACCGAGAAATTATTAGCAATGATGAATGTATTTGAAATGTACAGAGATGACTTATTTGTTTCTTTAAGGGAATACGTGTTGATTGATGGAATCGTCTTAACAAGTTACAGACTCCGGGTAGAAAATAGTCATTTGATGTGTGAGGTAATTATGGATATTTATGTCTTCTTTTGTAATACCCTCTTACTCAGCAGTCGCCAAAGGATGGTCCACAGAGCACTAGTCCTTGAAAAAGTTTTGATGGTCCTCAGAAAAAATGGATAATTATTTATTATAATCTACAACACAACTAACAAAAAGTTTCATTAATATTCAGAATAAAAAAGGAAAACTCATTTTTGGTTTTGAAAATGAAAAATGAAAACTCATCACTGAGTGAGAGAGCATTGAAAATTTTAATTCCATTTTCAACAGCATATTTATGCGAAAAAAATATTTTTATATGT
Organism: Pardosa pseudoannulata; assembly: GCA_032207245.1. Classification (NCBI taxonomy): domain Eukaryota; kingdom Metazoa; phylum Arthropoda; class Arachnida; order Araneae; family Lycosidae; genus Pardosa; species Pardosa pseudoannulata. Next base: position 173,084,252 of record CM063505.1, on the reverse strand, counting down.
CACAGCAATTAAAACTCGGTATCGCTCTTGGTTTGAAATAATGCAGTGACGTCTTGCAGTGACGTCGTTGGAGCCAAAAGAGCCAAACTTCATATAGTTGATAAGCAAGAACATATATCACACTAAAATTGTGTATAGCACAAGTAAATTTTATTAAATAACAATATAGCTTTTTTACTTTTAATATGTGCATTTTGTATTATAACTCCACAGATGTAGAACATGTATTTTCGGTAGCAATTTGGTCGAGTGGGGTTCTTAGAAAACCTCATGGTGGTGACATCACAGAATACAATCCAGATGCAAAAATAAAGGAAGAATTTATTTTACATATACAGCTATTTACACAATGTACATCTCTCGGCAAGCTCATTCATGCTTGCCATTCGAACAACTGTCAACGTCCCTCTTCACAGAAAAAACTTTCGGATGCTATGACGTTAGTCGCAATCCCCAAAGCCTCCTAGACAGTTAGTTCTCTAGGAGGCTTTGCCTTTTCAGAGGAGAGCGCTAGGAGGGGAAAATGGAGGCACGGCGATCTCCAGATAGCAAGGAGCATTTTCCCTTCTCCTTTCTAAATGACATTAGAGAGCCGTAAATACAAACACACACACAAATTTAAATAAAATATATTTCCACTAGCATGATGGTACAGTATTAATAAAATAAAAGTTTCTGATTATTATTCTACAAATATATTTACTGTCTTTTTTATTTTAAATTCAAACAGCTGGTGATCTACTAAATAAAAACTTTATATGTAGTGGTTCTCGACACTCTAGCCTTACGCTGAACGATTAGTTAGGGCGTTGATCGTTGGTACCGGTTTTCGTGGGTTCGAATCTCACCATGACATGGATGTTTGTAGCTGTTCGGAATCGGCTCTAAGCTGTAGGTTCCGGTCTCATTAACCCTCGTGTTCAAAACAGTAGACCGTAGAGCACTAAACCAAAACTTGAAGCTCTAAAATTTGGCGACCGCTGCTCATGCTCAAAATATAGCATCTATATCATATTCATCAATGATTTGCAACTTTATTTGGAAACATGTATAACCCAGACCGAAGGCTGGGTGCGAAGCAGCTAGTATAGCATCTAAAATGTGTTAGTATAGGTTTCATACGTGTTTAAAAAATAAGCGTCTTGTTTCTTTTTGAATTTTTTTCTATTATAAGTGGATATAAACTATTTTTAATCAAGGATTAAATGGTTCATTAAAAATATGTTTAAATATTACTTAGTAAAATTACGCTTTACTCTTAGCACAATTCTATTATTACAGTTCCAACAGCGGAGAGGATTTTTAGAAGGTTTCTCTGTCTACATTTCAGACGAACAATTGCTGAATGGGTAGGGCGTTGTTCTTCGGTATCGGGGTTCGTGGGTATAACTACCACTGTGGTCATGGATATTCGTAACAGTTTGGAATAGGCTTCAGGCAGTAGTTTTCGGTATCATTAACCCCCGTGTAACAAAAGTGTAGACTGTAGCGCTCCCAAGCAAACAACCAAAGTAACTTGGAGCTGCTTGATGTATCCATGCTATCACAAGATGACCTAGGGATCACCTTTCGGGCTAGAACCTCCGGGTGCAGGGTTCGAACCTGGTATGTGCACCTAAAGAAAGAGCAGGATGGATAAATATGTGGGTCTGGAGGTCATTTTGCTGGCAGAGTAGGCATGGAATTCGAAGCAAAATTTTTTTTAAGCCTAACTTTCAATTGGCGTCCTTACACTTTCTATGCATTATCTGGTTTATCTTAAGACCAGACATATATATACATTTTATTTCTTCAATTATTTAAGTTAGTTATTATTACGATTTGAATTTACTCCTTTTAACCGTGGAGAAAGTTTAAACTCATAGTAGGTTTGGTGTGGTTTGGGGTGCTACGTTTTACTGTTTTGCTCACGAGGACAAACGAGATCGGGATTTACTGCTTAAAATCAATTCCGAATGACTACGAACATCCATGCCAGCAGCGGGATTTGAACCCGCAAACTCTGGTACCGAAAAGCAGCGCTGTACCATTCGGCCATCATTCGGCTTAACTGATAGTAGATAGACATATTAAAAAAGTTCTATCTTTGATTTTCAGTGACCGTTTTTAAATTTGATAAAGTAGATTGAACGACATTATTACAGTTTTTATTGTCAGAAATCTATAACATATTTCTCCTAAAACTATGTGGTAGCTATATCTTTAAAGTCAGGAGAATGAGTACTTTCTAGTTACTTATTCTTACGAAAGACAGTCGAGGTATTTATTTATGAATATATAGAGTTTGAAATCATGCATGGTGATCATTCCAAAACATTATAGCAAAACGTTCCAATAGATTTACACCAATTTTAAATTTCAAATTTCTGACATTATTTAATTGATTCTATGGATTAAAATTAACGATTTAGCATTCTTAAATCAAGTGAGATCAATTGAAATGTTTTTTATAGACATTTTATCATGTATTCTTTAACTGTTGCTGCCAAATCCATTGCTGTTAACGTATTTCCAAATACTTGGCTTCACCTTATTCACGCACCTTATTTGTCCCTTCCTTCCATCTACATGGCTGATAATAGGATAATAGATACTGGTCAAGACTGAGAGTCTATACACAAATGAAAATTTTATACCATACTGTAAAAATAATGTTACTTTGGCCTAGTGGTTGAGAAAGAAGAAATTAAAACTCATTAAGAAACACACGGAAAATAGGTCTTGATTAAATGATTTTATACTATTAAATAAATGCCTAAGGAATACAACTGGAATCAACTTATCATTTGTAGATATAGAAGACCGCTCTCGAGTCGGCTTCGGCCCTAAAATACAATATGGCGAAGAATTTGGCGAAGAAGCTGTTCACCTTCTACTCTTCTGGTAACAACCTTGTCCGCTCAAAAAATTCGACTGCCTCACCGAGAAAAAAAAAAGGGGGTCCACTCCAGAACGGTGGTGGTGTGGGGGGGGTCAAAATCCCCCAAACGAACAGACACTTCTATTGGTTGGGAGAAGTCCGAAGTTTCTTTCTAGTTCAAACTGGTCTTGTTCTGGTATGTCTTTGACGATGAGACATGGGAAGAGGTAAAATGAGCTGAACTAAATGTAACATTGTTAAATATACTAGACTTTTTATAACGAATATAATTATAGTGACAAAAATGGTTTTTGATATTTAATTCTTAAAACCTTATATATCTGTATGTACTGCCTATCACAAAAGACAACTAAATTCCTCTTGTCACCCAAACACTCTTAATACAAAAAGTGACGTCTTATATCCTATTTTATCAAAACTATTTTTCTATCCATTACTAAAGTTAGTCGAACGAGTAAAAGTTAGCGGAAGCCATGTTTTCAAATAAATTAACTAAATATAATTTTTTTAAGAAATTGTGTTTTTGTTGTTAATATTGCCAATTGTTCAAATTTTACGTAATATTTTAGGTTATGAACTTAATGTACCGATGCTGGTCTTCGTTTGGACCTCTACATTTTAAGGCAATTCTAGGCAGGCGATACACTATAAGAGGTGTCAAATCCACAGATTTCCTTTCTTTTTTCCTTGAGCATGCTAGGCGGAAGAAGTTGCAATTCAATGGCATTCGGATGATTGATGTGAGCATATACAGTTGCATTTCTAAAGCTGCCATATTCCTGGCTGCAGATGTGTGGAGCTGGAAGCAAATGCTTGTATATCTGCAGTACGGTGCAAAGTAAGGCGACAAAGTGGTTATTCGTAACTTTTAAGAACAAAACGATGATCTCTTTGTTTTTCCTCTTGGATGTATAAAATTCTTATCCGAAAATTCTTTTGATATTTACTCTTTGAAATGTCCTCTGTTAAGACAAAAAAGGAACTAAACTAGATCCAATCCGCTCAAATCTGGATGTGCGGATTGGTGAAAGTTCTCGCATATTACACTACCGAGATGAAAAATGTTGACTGATAATCAATAATGCATATTGAACAAAGCTTCTAGATTTTAATTTGCTATTAACTTATAAACATAACAACTCTTTGTATATCTTTAAAATACTATTTATAAAAAAAACACAGACATATAATTCCAATTTTGAATTGCGAGTGTCATAATTGTAATGTTTTTACATTATATAGGTTCGAAAATTTGCACCAGGACCCCAGTAAATCTCAATACGGAATATCACATGCTCTTATTGAAACCTTAAGAACTTTGATCCGACATCTCTGGTTTCGGCTCGTGCATCCAGCGCTATCTTTGAGTCAAAATCATAAAGATGAGGTTGCCGAATATTGCTCTAATTTGGATGCGGACGTAAAGAACTTGTGCCGCACTTTCAGCATTCTGCTTCGAGCCATTCGACGAATCCCTCACAAATGCCTTGAGAATATTATCAGAGATACTGATGACAACAACACAATTTTCCTCGTACCCAGCCGAGACGTAACAACTCATTGTACCTTCGAAACTATGATGCCGAAGTTCTGGACGAGGTACGAAAGCCCAGAGGAGCTGAAACACTCTTGCAGGCAGGTTTTACTCTATTTTTATGTCAAAGTATTTTATGAGTGTTCAATGTGAAACGTTTTAAGTATTTCTGTTCTTTTTCCAACCTAGTAGTATCAGGGAGGTTTTTGCAGGGAAACGATTTCGATAATAGATGACATTATTTCGAAGACTCTCTGACGATGTATCCACCATCTCTCGTGGTGAAGACAAGGCGAATACATTCACTACATCATCAGATGTACTGAAGAACAATAACGAACAATTTTCCCATGCCAAACCGAAACGAGATGAATCCTTTTACTTAGAAAATAATGATGCCGTATTTCTGGGTGTGATACGATAGCTCTGAAAAGATGAAACACCTTTGACATTATGCTCTTTTTATTCTCTCTTTTGGAGAGACCATTGTAAAATTTTTGAACTATTTGAATATTTTGTTCAACCTAGTAGTCTGGAGTTATTTTGTTGGAGAAGAGTTTCGAAATATCGGATAGTGTGTGTTCAACAGCAAATTATTTAAAATATGCCAGAATAAATATATAAATTGCAAAATTTGGGTAAGGAAAGAATCCCCATTTCCCTTTTCTTTTGAATACATCTGGTTGGTTGGTAAGGAGTTATACGGTTTAATCTTTTTAACTACACGAGAACTAATGAGGCAGAGGTTTACTTCTTAAAACAGATTCTAAATGGTCAAAAACAGTCATTGAAAAATGGAATTTGAACCTGTTTACTCCAATAATATCCCAAAATATTCACATTTTTTTTTTATTTTCGTGCAATAAGTTGCGGAACAATGGCCGAATGGGTAGGACGTTGTCCTTTGATAACAGACTTCATAGGTCCGAATGTCACTTCTGGTACAGATATTTGTAGCCGTTCGGAATTGGCTTTAAACAGTAAGTCCCGGTCTATTTAGTCCTCGTGTAGTGAAGCTGTAAAAAAAAAAGGCGTCTCGCTCGTCCACGGCTGCACTTTCCGATGTCCTCACGCCTCGTTTCTGTACCTGCTCGCCTATTGTTACTGGAGCAGGTATCGTGGATTCGATGAAGATCTATATTGCCGACAATGAAGTACTGCAGCGACAAAATCCTTGACTAAACATTTATTATTTTACAAATTCTGTTAAAACATATGTACACTCAACATCTTACTCCTAAACATGGCTGAAATAAGACCGAGAAAAAATAAAAACAAATTGTGCCGAGCGGAAAGCACCTCTCTTGATCTCAGCTCTTTCTACAATAATTGTCATTTCTCCGTCGTTCCGAGCGGGCATCTCCTCACTCCTCTTCGAGGGCCGGGGTGGAATCCCCCTCTCTTTGTCAAGCTTTCGTCTCCCTGGGAAAAATGTCCTTCTCCGCAGTTGGCGCGGGCGGGGGTGGCATCCCTCGTCCCCTTCTGTTGAACTTTCACCTCCCTGGAACAGGGCTTGTCCACCCTCTCTCGGGGTGTCAGTCTTCGGCCGCCGAAAAAAAAAACAGGTGTCCATGTAACACCAACTTGAGTCTTGAGTCTAGTATTACAGAAACAGCAGTCCGTAGTGACCCAAACCAAAAATGCTATAAGTGAGAAAGAAGGTTAAAGCCAATTCCTCGTGGCTACGTCTACCCATGCCAGCAGTTGATTTCCTGTTCACGGATTCAAGGACTGAAGGTTACCGCTCTAACTGTTGGTCATTCTGTAAGAATCTAAACCAATTTTCCCATATAGAGATACGAGAAAACAAGTTTTGAATCTACTGATAATAATTTACTGACAAAATATAAAATGCGAAAGCGATTCATTTCGTAGTGTGTTTGAGTGTCAATTTTATTTTTCATTTAAAAGTGTCCATTTCGATTTGAACCGTCACTTTATTTTTAACAGGTGGACTATCAGAAAGCGTCTGAATGAAAACTGGCAGCTCCCGCACGGAATCAGAAATTTGCCCGTTCCAGTTAAACTTCAGCGGTATCTTAACCTGTTAGAGGATTAGACAGACTATTCGAGAATCAATAGAAGCGCAGAAGCTTTTTCTGAATAATAATTGAATATCACATTTCTGTCAACCACATAAAATATATTTTATTAATTTAAAATTGAATCTTTGCTTCTTTTTATGCAGTTAAGTTCCATTTTAAAAGGATATGAGTGTACGTTTTTAACCACGCCTTTCAGATTGTATAGTGGCTAGTGTATTGTGCCAAACACGTAAATCACATCTTTATATTTCATTATTTTAATCAAATAACGATGTATTTTTGATAGGTTCTTTTCTCTGATCACAAAAACGAAATAAAAAGGAAATAGTGCATGATCAAGCTCTGGGTTTCTGGGGCCCAAACAAATTAAAAGTATCTCTTTCTGAGAAAAATATTCAAAGAAAATTGCAGAAATGAATATTTTCTATTTACGAAAATATCTACGAAAATTCTGAATAGTTTTTAGCTTTTCAGTTCTATTTTCATAGAAGTTGTGGTTGAATTCTCCATACAAGTATATCCGTTTTTACTCAAACGAAAGCTGTAATGTTTTACAAAAAACACTGTTTACATCACACAAAGCATTGTAAACCCAACCTTGGGGAAAGGTCAAACATACTATGAAATCTCCCAGTAAAATATATAAACAAGGTAATCCTAACTGATATTGTCTTAAAACAAATGGAGGGTAAAATGTCTTCAACTGTTTATATTTCCAGAGCAACGCTCTAAAAGAAAACAAAACTCACGCAACCGTAAACAGTTCAGAACTTGAAAGAAAAAGGATTTACATCGCATTGCATAAAATTTGTTTCATTGCTAGCAGAATTCAACAGTTTTATTCAATTTGATACCATCTAACATTTTTAAACGTACATTTCGTAATGACTACATCAACAACTTAATTTAAAATCTGACCAAAATATTTAATAACCCATTTTTTATTTCTTTTTAAGGGTTTCAGAATCCTTAAATCTTTTTTCTTTTCTTTTTCAATATCTATCTATCTATCTATCTATCTATCTATCTATCTATCTATATATATATATATATATATATATATATATATATATATATATTATATATATATATATATATATATATATATATACATACATACATACATACATACACACACACACACACACACACACATATATATATATATATATATATATATATATATATATATATATGTATATATATATATATATATATATATATATATATATATACTTGACATGCCTATGACAAGTCAACGAGCCAATGGAGTCTTGACAATATCTTTATTCATGGCCACCAAACATGGCGGCGGGTGGCCAAGGTGCTTCATACAGCAACCCTTTCTGAAGACGCTCTCCCTCTGGATTCTCCTGGATTTTCACCTGGTCCACACTTGTAATCACAGCGCTCTAGCGGTCGCAGTTTGCATTTTCAGCCACAAGTTCCTATGTAAATCTTGTTCATCATGATATGACAGACCAACATGTTAAGTTTATAACCGACCTTTTGGGACACCCTGTGTATATATATATATATATATATATATATATATATATATATATATATATATATATATATATATATATATATATATATATATATATATATATATATATATATACATACATATATTTGTATATACTATAGATTGCGATGTTCTATGCATTTAAGAAAATGGCATAAAAAATTTCCGCTTAGTTTAAAAGTTATGATTAAAGTGTAAGCTGCGTTTTCTGCCTTTAAACCCCTAAATTATTAATTTTATGTTTTTAAACCTGGTATGTATATACACTTGTATATATATTATAGATTGAGATGTTCTACTCATTTAAGAAAATAGCATAAAAAATTTCGCTTAGTTTAGAAGTTAGGATTAAAGAATGAGCTGCGTTTTCTGCCTTTACACTCTTAAATTATTATTTTTATATTTTTAAACCTGATATGTATATACACTCAAGAGCCAAAACATTATGACCAACACTACATTTTGCAATGAACTCGCCTGGATGACGCGGAAGGCAAGTGATATAGTGGAAGTGGTATTTAACTGCTGCTGGAGAGTTTGAAGAATCTCTCTTTCACTTACTTCTGTGTGTGATGGGAAAGGCTGCGGATCTAAACGATTTTGATAGAGGGCAGATTGTAAGGTCTCGAATGCTCGGAACACGTACTTCCGAAACTGCACTACTCGTGGGTTGTTCGCGATCTATATTTGTTAGTACTTATGCAAAGTGGATGAATGACCAGCAGTAGACGACATGGTGTTGGACGTCCACACGCTGTCAAAGAAAAAATTCGCCGGAGACTATCTCGCATGGTGAAGCAAAACCGGAGCCAGACAGTGGCTCAGCTGACAACCCAATACAATGCAGAGAGAAGTAGACTAGTATCGGAGCACCTGTTCAGCGGACACTGTGGGATAAGGGGCTACGCAGCAAACGTCCCACTCGTGTGCCTTTGTCGACCAAGCGTCATCGCCAACAGCGCCTACGCTGCACCCGGGAACATCGCGACTGGTTCCATCAGTGGGAGAGAGTTGCCTGGTCAGATGAATCACGGTTTGTCATTCATCATGCCGATGACAGTGTCAGGATACGCCGTCTTCCAGGTGAACAGTTGCTCCCTCAATGTACAGTAGGTCATACACAGGCCGGTGGTGGCGGTATTATGCTTTGGGGGACGTTCTCATGGGTGTCTCTGAGAGCCGTGGTTGTGGTAGAGCAGATCACGAATGCTACAGGGTATCTGAACATTTGCGGACCAATTGAACCCTGACATGGCCTCTGTTTTTCCAGTTGGAAATGGAATGTTCCAACAGGACAACGCCCCGTGTCACAAAGCTAAAATTGTGTTGGAGTGGTTCCAGGAACATGATGCTGAATTCCAGTTAATGTGTTGGCCGCTTAACTCACCGGATCTTAATCCGATAGAACACATGTGGGATGTCATGGGACAGCAGCTCAGAGTTCAAAGACCACCCATTCGCAATATCTCGGATTTGCGTAATCGTTGCTTAAACATCTGGTACAATATGTCTCCGGCCATCTACCAAGGACTTGTGGCATCCATGCCAAGGCGAGTTGAATCTGTGTTGCTCGTCAAGGTGGGCCAACTCGTTATTGACAGGTGGACATAATGTTTTGGTTCTTGAGTGTACATTTGTATTTATTATTTATTGAGATGGTCTACGTATTTAAGAAAAGGGCATAAAAAATTCCGCTTAGTTTAAAAGTTATGATTAAAGAGTGCGCTGCGTTTTCCGCCTTTAAACTCCTAAATTATTACTTTTATGTTTTTAAACCTGACATGTATAAACATTTGTATATATTATAATTTGAATTGTTCTATAGTTGCTCTATTTAAAAAAAATGGCATAAAAAATTCCCCTTAGTTTAAAATTTATGATTAAAGATATAAAAGACACTCTGCGGCTTGGCAGTTTTTTTCCCATTACTAAAAGTTGAATTTTCTCAGAATGCGTACTTTTAATGTTGCGCGAAAGATTTCTCATTATTTAATATATTTACACAAAATTTTCAGCATTTCAATATAATGATGTTCTCTTGTAATTTAACTAAAATTATTGCTATGAGAATCTTATTTTTTGTTTTAGAGAGGTAAATACGTGTCAAAATTACCCTACTAAAACGATAAAATTATAAAGACGTTTAAAAAATATAAAATGTGCTTAAACGTGTGGTTTTTTAAGATAGAATCAATTTTACAAGTACGTTTTTCATTAAAACCTTAAAATTTAACATTTGTGTGCAAAAATATTTCTCATAAACATGCGCGCAATTGAAAACAGTTTTAAAGAACAACAACAACAACAACAAAAAAAAATGAATACATAAATATATATTTAAAAAAATATTTTTTATTATTTTCATAAGTATTTAAGGTTAGTTTATTAAAGAAATATATAACAGATTTCTACAAAAAAATTCAGACTTTTTAGTATGAAATAAAAAAAGTTATGGAAAGTCGGAAAGTTGTAATAAAACAAGGGGATTCCTGACGTAAGTCCTGACACCCCTTAATTAAAAATATGTCACAAATTATTTACTTGTCTTATCGAATATAGATATGGCACATTATTATCGCAGACTAATTTCTCTTTAAAAATATATAAAGAAATATTTTTTATTTCTAGGACATATCATCTTTACGTACTTCACTGTAACGAGGTTGCCAGCCGAGGACAATGAACTTAAGTGAGAAAAATAAAGTGTCAGGAGATTAATTATCGGTTGATTACCGCTCTCCTTCCAGCCCTTTAACTTCTAAAAAATAGTTTTTTCCCTGCGTATGAAAAGACAGCATTTTGTTTTTTAAGTCTTACATGGCAGCAAATTTCGAGGAAGGCAAGTGAACTAAATGATAATTATGTTTACCTTTAAACAAGAAAAGATAAATTCTTAGTTTTCAAACTTTCGAAACTGATAAACTAAAAAAAATATAAATAAATAAAATAAAATCTTTAAATGTTTAAGAATCGCAGAATATAATCAATAAACTCTCTGTTTATAGAACATGAGTAGAAATTAGAAATCGTTCTCGCTGTCTTTTACGTCATCGAATCTTTAGACCAATGAGCAGGTCGTTTAAACGTCATTCCGTGTAAAGGCAAAAGGAGTAGGAAAAGGCGCCAATCGAAGATTGCTTTGGAGGCAAATGTTTTTATCGCCACTTGTTATGATCACGGTCTGAAGTGGAAGTTATGCTTTACTGAGCGTCGCTGACTGACAGACTGATTTACAGTGTTGTTGTCACTCAAGTGAAACAGCCGTATTTGCGTCCAATCCCGATTATCTTTGATCCCAGCCTTTGACTGAATAATCTTTAGAGGTAAGTTGGTTTATTTTAGCTTCTTATCAATTGTTTTTTTCCTACTTGATGGAAATTATGTTGTTTTTTATGCTTTGTCCTGATACGTTATAAATAATAGTTAGTAATTATTTTACATTATTTAGTTTTAAAGGTATGGACACTGTCACTCAAAATTTTAAATAACTTATGCAACTTATTAAAATTAAGATCAGTTTATAAAATTTCAAGATATTGTTTGACAATTTGTTTCGAACAGTTTTTTACATACTTTAATTATTTATAAAAAAATTTATCACAAGAAAATGTATCAAAATTTGCGCATTTGTCAAGATATTAATTATGCAATGTATTTTGTCAAATGCGGCAATACATTGCCCCCAACTGAAGTTCAGGACTGAAAAAACTTATTACAAGAATAAGTAAATGTATTTTGCATCCTTTCTAAATCTTATATGTAAGAAGCATTTCTTTCTAGATTCGGTTTGTATTTGTAACTTTTCTAAAACTGTTGAAGAGACTAATTTAACTCGAAACACATAAACGCCAATTACTTCGAATCCTACAGCATTTTTATTGCTGGCTTTTACATTGGTTTAAATAGTATGGTAACTTTTTCAATGATATTTATGATTTATCCAAAGGTTCCGGAATGATTTTGGATTTCCGGCGTCTTGATAAAGTTACAAAGGCTATAACAAAGTATTATAATCACTGCGATACTTGTTTCAATTACAAATTTCGTGAATTCTGATGCAGGTCGCAAACATTTATTGGACGATACTTGGTTTAGCATCCCCTGCTATGTTAGTCTCTGACATGTTCTCCCACTGTTTCTGCTTCCGATTGTAAGTCATACCCTAGTCATTTGGATATGATTTCGCAAGGGTCACGTATAAGGAGCAGGTATGGAGGCGAAATAATCAGCCGTAGAGGATTTCAAAATTAACAACTGTTCATTTATTTAAAAAAAGAAGCGTTTTAAATAAAACACATCAATTCAATGTAGATGCAATCTATGGTCCAGAGAGGAGATCACTCTAGACAACCTGCTCATCTCAAAGTTCAGCCGGGAGTCCCCTCACGTTTTTTCTTTTCCAAACAGAAAACCTCGGTTTTAGGGGAGATCGATACCTCCCCCTCTTTGACCTTAGTCCTTGGAGTAGCCGAAACGACCTTTGGCACCTAGCCGACACCGTCACACAAAGCACAATTTCTTTTCTCTGTCGGTGCGTTGACAAAAACGGCACACTTGACACCTCTAATCGTCCGTGCGTCAAAAAAAGACCATTACTGGTACAATACTGCCGTTTTCAATTTTTCAACAGAATAAAAGTTCGCCCGACCACCGACAGAGACGGACTCTTACACCCACCATTTTTAAAACGGTGTCCAAACAAGTATAGCGATATATTTTGGTACTGAAGACTGTGGATTCAAATCCAACTCATCACATGGATTATTGCATTAACCAATGTATTTAGTACACGAATAAGTTAGTATTAACTTGCCCACATACTGGGATAGACTTTTCAGAGGACACCAAACCAATGAGGGGTCGTCCGGAGGGTAACCCTCTCATAGGACAAGGCAAGAGACACAGCTTGGATACCCCTCTGTGGCTGGAAGTCAAGTCGATGACAAAGGACTGATCGGCGTTCGTGCAGATTAACAAATCATGGCTGGTCTACTAAGGCATTCTAAGATAGGTATAAGGGTATGCGAAGGAATTGCAGGGCAACCGCTAGTACAATCGAACTATCCTGAGACAAAAGTTTACATGATTTGTTGTGTTGGTTTTCACGATGAGGACACCTACCCAGTCGGGGACGAAAGATCTGGTGATCGAACCCCACCGATAGAGTTCATTGAACATCATATACGATCATTTTCCTGATCACTGAAAGAATCTGAGGAATCGCACGAAGAATTTAAGTCACGAAAGATTTGAGTACATAACACTTTGAAACCGACCAGAAGTTAGAACACGAGTAAATAATACATAACCTCCTGATACGTCTCTGAAGAGCTCACGAGCCCCGCCAAGCCGATTAGGGTCAAAAGACAGCATCCGCCCAATGCTTGCTGAGAGGAGGTTTGTAGGTCTACCACCGCCACCTGAACGAAGAATAGAGTCACTCCAGAAATGGTATAAACCGACCAAGGGCTATGGCACATTTTCCCAGTAGGGACTCTGACTCCAGAATTCAGCATAATGTACCAGGAGTGACTCTCTGGTTGCTAGGTACTAAGGGAGCCTCACAATGGCTGGGCAAAAATCCATACGTGACCTAAACCATACATACAACATAGCCTGCGGGAGGAAGGTTGTGTAAACGGTTGTGCTGCATGAACAAGAGAGCACACCGATCTCGACGCTCGGTCGGTGTATCGAGGCTTAATAGTACACGGTTAAAAAAAAATTTAAGTTACAAAAGTTAATTACGTTACTAACCCCTTGAAAACCAGCACATAAATGCTATACGAGTCAACCGTTGTGAAAACCGTTTCCTTTTAACGCCATCTAGTAGTTAAATATAGCATTTAAAAATTAAAATAAAACATTCCAATCTCCAATTACGTATACGCGAGGCTTGTCTCTCAATATCAACCGGAGATCATTCAGTGGAGGCAACGATTGACTGATATGAGAAAAAAAAAAAAAAAAAAATCGCGTTGCGTATACGAGACGTTGGTCGCGAAAGTAATAAAGTTAATGTATGGCTAAAGTAATAAAGTTAATATATGGGTAAAAAACAATTGTACTTCGGTGCTCTATCAAATAAGATTGACAATATTCTCGCTGTAATGACTGACAAGAAAATCCCCGTGTGAATGTGGTATATAACGAATTCGGCCACTATTCGGTATTCTGCCTATTTGGCCCTTTTGCCGAATGATGAACAGATAGATATTCGACCAAATACTTATGACCGAATATTGACCGAATATGGCCAAATATTGTTAGATATTTAACCAAATAAATTTATGATTGTAAAAATAGATAATTTTTAACTGTGCTTTTAAAATTGCTGAGTTATAGTTAACTACATTATAATTATTAGAAAATCTAATATTCACTCATTGTAATTTGCATAATACACAAGTAATTCAATAATGTTACACAAATAAAAACTTTTTCTTTTTGAAAATTTATGATATGTATGTAAAAAAGCATTATAATTACTATAAATATTATATAATTATTATGATTATATAATTGTTATATAATTATTAATTATGATTATATAATTATTATATAATTATTAATTATGATTATATAATTATTAATTATGATTATATAATTATTATAAAAATAAAACACTTTAATTATTCACTAAATAAACGTCTTTTAACACTTAGGGAAATAAGAGCTACATAAGATATGAAAAATATAAACATTTAAAATATGAATATTTTTAAATAGTATGTAGACGTAAAAAATCATTTACCACTATAAATTCTGATACTATGATGCACGAACAATACTTTTTCAGCATTTACAGGAAGAAGTCTGTTCCATTTGTTTTTATAACTATTACCAGCTTCAGAAAATAAACGCTCTCTGTGTACTGTGCTTGCAAGAGATGGAAGATATTTATATTGATTCATTTGCAAGTCTTGAAAATTTTTCTGTATTTGCTTTCCACCAATTAAAGGGAACTCTCCCTACGTATTAGAAGTTTATAAAAATAGGAATTTATCTTTAATATTTTATCTACCGAATTTTCTTCTGTATTATTTAATTACAAAATTACAATCAAAAGCGAATTTTTTTAAACAAATTAAGTATTCGGCCGCCGAATATTCAGTATTCGTTTTAAATTTGACCGAATATTCGGAATTCGGCTATTTGACCAAATCCCTAGTCGTTAACTCCAAGACCGAATAGACGAATATCCTCAGGCGATGCTTCTGGAAAAGAAGAACATTTTTTTAAAAACCTACTACTGACTTATGAGATGAATTATTTCTGTGCTTTATTCTAAACTTCTCCAACTGGATAATGTTCTACGGAGTTCTTGGTATAGAAACGGAAATAAAAAATACCCGTCATACCTTTAAACCGCCAGAACTTCCTTCCTATGCTGTTTGAGAGTTATTTTCAGGCTATATTTGATGTACCAGACTAAAGGAAACGAGAATTTTTTGCGAAAAAATATACGAAAATTAACTGACAAATTTTTTTCTTGTGAAAGCTTCATGTTTTTGCTATTCATCGTTATACTACCTATCAATTTCAATGAAATTGTTTATCAAATACTGATGGTCAGTTGTTTTCCTCCCTTTAGCGATGTTCCCTTCTCTTATCCCTCCTCCACACTATGGCCCATTATTGACCACTACAGTGCTCGCTCTTATAGCGACCTTGGTACGATGATTCACGTATTACATGCTCTCACTGGGACACTAAATGAGCCAAACATTTAGTTGCTTTCTCTATCCACTGCGTATTTTCGTAGCGTATGCTGGCTGTCTTTGACGTTTGGAGATAGCTTCCAAAGCCATCCCCAGCCACCGTCGACCACGTTAAGCCATAATACCTCCACACAGTGGTAATGAATTACAGTGGACCATAGTATGGAGGGGCCTTTAGAAAATTAACTATCTGCTGTACTCAGATTATGCCTCAGATAAAAATACAATGAAAGAAATACAATTAAAATTTTCTGTATTCTATCATGACTGTGACCAAGAGGTAATCCGTGATGTAATTCAAAAAATTTATAATTGAAAAAATATCTCATTTATTATGGCAAATATATATATATATATATATATATATATATATATATATATATATATATATATATATATATATATATCTTGATCCAGTGTTAAGGCGAAACAGTCTCTCTTGGTAAATCATCTCTTTATTTAATATAGAGTTTCGTTTAAAGGCTTTACTTGCGCCATTTTCTTTTATTCATGGTGATGCCACGCGTGGAGTGTGTTGACAGCTCTACGCCTACACACCAACTGACGACTATCGGTTCGCTTAATCATCAAATCCTTCAAAAATCTTTCCGCTCGACCGGATGATCTTAAATGCTTACGCGGGCGTGGTTTTTTTTTCATTTATTTTGTTATTACGAAAGAGTTTCCTTTTAAAATATTCACAACTCGCTTAATTTTCCGAACCCCCCCTTTTAAACCTGACACATATATGTATATATAAAAAGTCTAATGACCCCCCCCCATTTACCTCTGAACCTTTTACCTCCCCCATGGAAGGCTTCAGAACCCATTGCGGGGTCTCTACCTCCACCGTTGGGAACCTATGGCATAGGTTGACTTAATTACATCGTTATGAAGGGTTTTACTTGTTTTTAAATTGTTCTTTTTCAAATCTAATTACCTTCAGGTGTTTAAAGATTGGGCATACGGCGATCTAGTAGTTATAAATAAAAGGATTTCCGAAAAGAATAAATAATTTATTCTTTAATTTATTTTCTCTACCTACATTGGTTTGGTTTGCTTCGGAGCGCTACGGTAAACGTTTTGCTGCACGAAGGCTAATTAGACAGGAACCTACTCCTTAAAGTCGATTCCGAATGGCTACTTACATGCATGCCAACAGCAGGTCAGAATCCACGGACTCCTTCTGTGTAAATGCACATACAAGCATATATATATATATATATATATATATATATATATATATATATATATATATATACATACATACATATATATATATATATATGACAAAATATTTATATATAGTTAGGTTATATATATATTAGTTTATTTTTATTATTCATGAATTTACAATAGAACAGTTAAATATTTTTGAGTATATATCTTGTATCTATATAGAGGATAATTACAGACTAAAAAGCTTGCAAGAAACATTTTAAAAATCAACAAAATATTTAAAAAAAATTAAATATCGTAGAACCTCGATTATTCGAAGTAATGGGATCGAATCTTCTTCGGATATTCGAAATTTTCTGTTAATCGAGAATTCATCAATAATCTTCTATTTTAATATGTAGTATCGTCATTAGTGCAATGACATTAGATTGTTCTGGGTCTCGGCAGTATGACCTTCCAAATTTCGAAAAGGGGTGTGTGTTTGCTTAGAACAGGGATGTTTGAAGTGGGTAAGGTTACACTCATACCGAGAATTGTGCTTGCGAGAAGGAATTCGAAAAAAGGGAATTCCAAAATATTTATCTGCACTCGTAGTTTGGAAAGGACGGCTTGTATACAAAAATAATGTGGGTATAAAGAAAACTTTTAAAATTCATGTTTTTAAAGAGAAATTTTTGGATGATAGTAGAAGAAACCGACTTCGGTTAACGGTGAGTTTCGGTTAATCAAGGTTCGGATAATCGAGATTCGGATAATCGAGGTTCTTCTGTAATATTTAAAATATTTTTAAATGTGAAATTTTTTTATTTTCAATTATAATTATAATAATTTATTTATAATTATTTTTAATTGCTTAGTTATTTTTATTGTATACGTATAGATAAATTTCATAAATTTAAGTTATTAATTTCCATAAACACATTGTAACGTCCTCCGTTTCCTTAAACACCTTTGATCAAGTACTACTGCGGTAGATAAATAGACATATAGCATTTCAGCTGAAGTACGTTTCAAGAAAGCGTTGGTGGATGGCGAGATGAGGATGAATATTAATGGATATTTCTCCTTTTTTGTTATTCTCCCGTGAAAAGTCAACAAGGAAATGAAATTTTTGAAAAGGTTATCTGGCTCCGTTTTATGGAGGGCGAATATAGGGCGCCTTCGTGTGGGAGGCAGTCGCCCACACGAAAAAGAGAGGTGCGAAGTTATAGAGGACTTGACATTTATCGTACACCCATCGGGGATTTTGTTTCGCATTTGGTGAGAGCACTCAGATTTTTCATTAACCCATTCATGCCCGAGTTATTTCTGCCAAAAATTGATGTATGTTCGAGATGTAAGGTTAAGATACTATTAAGATACTATTTACAAATAAATACTATAACAAATGTACTACATCTGTGACATTAACTTAGACGAGTGTGAATAACAAATATTTAGATTGTCTACACTTATACCTAGTATCAACTTCTTTGTTTTTAACACATTGTGTGCGGGTACATTTCACATCGGAATTGTACCGGAAGCGGGCGTTTTGCTCGTAAATTTAGTTATTTAGTTAAATCTCAATAGATCGAAAATTATTTAATTTTTTAACCAACTTTTAGTATTTTATATGGAAATATATAAACACATATATTAATAGAAATATATAAATAACAACGATTAGATTTTTGTAAACAAATAGTATATTTTTTAGTGGATAAATTTATAATAGTATCGTAAATATAAAAAATAAAATAGAAATAGTAGTATATAGTTTTAAGTTTTTCGAATTATGTTATATATAAACATTTTTTTCATTATAAAAAATGAAAAGAGCAATCATAAAACTAATAATGTAAAAACTAAAAACTAGTTTTTATTTGTTTAAATTTTTCCAGAATCTATGTAGTAGACAAGAACATTCGGCTTCGTTTTTCTGTACATACCGTTATTTTTGTACCCACAAACAAACCATGTTGTTGCACTAACCAGTACTAGTACGTGACCCGGGCTCAAGTATCAATCGTCAGAAAACGTACTAGTACGTGCCCCGCAACAGTGTGTTAATACATCTTAGATCCAAGATACAGTACCGGAACTAGGTCTTTTGGTGCTCCTGGTAAAAAACGGGCTTGTACCTCTACCACCATATGCAGATATGTCAACTCCTCTGGATTCTCCGGAATTGCTCCGGAGAAATGAGAAAAATGGATGACTTCGGAAACTCCCAAATAACAAAAGTTTTGGACAGCTAAAAGATTATAATTCAGCAATTAAATAAAAAGTTTTGCAAAAAATAATGCTGAATATGACTCTTTCCACACAGTAATGCTGCATGTTAAAGAGTTTTCAGTACTGTGCGGAAAAACCAAACTGAATTGAGGTAAAATTTGTGTAGACAAAATGTAGAATCCCTGATGATAGAAAAATGGAAATATTTTAATCAGGGCCAATGTTGCTACAAGAAACACTGTGCTGAAAAAGCTACTCATACATTTTTAAATGCATAAATTTTAATTTACCTTTTACAATTTACTACTGTGTAATTATTTTTAAGTTTAATTATAATTTAGAAACTGTTGCGATATGGTTAATTATGCGAATGAAAACACTTCTTTTCAAACACAAAAAAACTTATTTTATACAACACAAAAACACGTATGACATAAAAATTTGCATGTGCGAAACAATAGGAAAAACGGATAGCATTCCAGATGCCATGCGGATGCGAACTCGATGTGAAGTGCTACACTACTAGAAAGTTCTGAATAGCGTCGAAAACGAATCACAGAAAAGTTTAGTTGTTTTGCTCCGGATGCACCGGAACAGAAACCAATAAGATATGTACTTATGTATAATATGTCATTAGCATGTTAAAATTTCAATCCACGCTGTTTGCTTCTGACACAAGTGCTTGAATGATGGCATGTTTCCATATGTAGTCGGAAAAATATATATAACATGTTTTAGCTGCATAGAATATATTCATAATGAACTCACAACTGACAAATTAAAGAACTAACAACTCTTTATTCTGATGTATTACATAAAAGGGTAAAATATTTACTACATCATTGTAAGAACCACCCCCTACGCAGGGGGCCACGTTGTAATATCACCCTGTTCTGAGGCACTATACTTGCGTGGAACCTGCTCGTCTACTTTATTGGGGCAGGTATGTTCGTAGATCGCCTCTGGGATGCATGGAATTAAAATCATTCCTCCAAAAGCTTAGACAGACAACACAGATTTTATTAAATTTTATTTACAAGATTAATGAAACAGAGTAAAACAAAATGTCATATTTAGAACCTCGGAGCTTGCATGAGTCAGGAAGGATAAACCGAGCATTTTTTTAAGTCCAAACATAACGTGTTCTCTCACATCGAACCGAGAGATGTCTCCAAGTTGCAGGCCCGAATCCAACTGTTTTCTTCACATCTTCTCTCCCTTTCCTCGGGGGCGGGGGTGTACACATTTCTCGCAACTTGATCCCTGCCGGAAAGAGAAGTTCTCTCGTCCATATGTACTGCTGGCCTGCAAAAATGCAACCGAGCGCATCCGAAGAACCTTATCAGCATCCCTTAGCTTTTTGTATGTATAAGTGAAGCTAGCCGTCCTTTGGATGCGCTTTTATCCGAATAGATTTCATCAGAATTCTCCTATGTAATATCTTTCAATAACACGATCTTGCACAGTAATAATACTTACGCATTGTGTTGTGCGATATCAACTTTAAATTCTTATTGTCAGCTAACCAAATGAGCTACAACGTTTTTCATTACATGATAAGAAAATTTCACTGCTTATGATGTCCATACACTACTAAGAAATTTCTTGAAATAAAAATTTTCTCCGCTGGTCGAAAATTTCAAGTGTAAAATGAAAGTTGAAAAATATACATTTCTAAAATTTGGCGCCACACTTTAAGAATTTGGCGACACACAAAAATGCCGCGGCACAGTGGTTGAGAATCACTACTCTAATATGAAGGTTTTAAGCGACATTTATTAAAAGATTCAGCTTTTGCATGTATAAAAGCCTTTTTCCTTGTCACTTATTTAGACTGTTATATTTAGAAATGAAATCGTCTAAATCAATATAGGACACAAAAGCGTTCATAAGTCCCCTCATTCTTAGAAAAAAAAAAACATTTTTCCATATTAACATCAGTTTTGTGGCATACCGATAATGTTCTAGTTATTCAAAAACTAGTAGCAACTTCATATTCCAATATAAGAAAATAAACCTCAAACTATGCCATTATTTACAATTTAATTTGGGGTTTCTCATCCACGAACTATCCCAAGAAAAAGCCAATGTCCCCTACTGTGGTGAAGGGGCCACTAGTCACATTTTTGTCTCATTGAATGTCGTAATAGCACTCATGCTCATACTCATTTTTGAATTCATGTCTGATGACTGCTAGTCTTTGAGATAAGTTGTTTTGTTTAACCTCTTCCCTTTCAATTTTTTTTTTGAAAAAGATTAAAAAAAATCATCACATTTTTCTATTTTATTATTAAATACTAGCAAGTGTTTCTATTTTATTATTAAATACTAGTATTAAATACTAGCAAGTTAAATACTAGCCCGTGCTTTGCTACGGTGAACTTAATATATTACTTTTAAATAAAGATTTTTTTCGTGCATAACTCTCTAAATTCGTCACAGGGCAGTTCGAGTCATTGGCATATTTATATATTTCTATTATAAGCGTATTATAACAATATTTAGTTTTTATACTACTGTATTACGTACAACGTTAATATATCTTGCCATATTACGTGGTAGAATAGGAAGCAGAGGTTTTAACAGCAACAGTGGTAATTTTGTTGGTATTAATAAATGTTGTCCAAAATTAAGGAAATTTATGACAAACCACATGGTTTTGTATGAAACAGAAACACACATTCATAGTGACAACCATATGAATATAAAGATAACTATATAAAATGATAGGTATTTATTTGCCTATGAGAGTCACTGAAATTTGTACTTTTTGTTGTTAGAATATTGTTGATAAACATTTCATTGTAACGTAAAAATTAACCAAGAATTAAATTTAAAATTAGTTCTCATGTAAAAATGCTATAATTTGCGTCACATAGAAATGAAAGGTAATCCCTTTATATCTAAATTTCCAGGTGAAATCGAATTGATAGTACGCAGACGATGTTTAAATCATATAAAATAAGAAATGAATAAATGAAATATTTAAAGGAATGACGTCATAATGATAGAAAAATATCGTTTTCACCTATTTATTATGTGATAAATTGACAATTTTAATCTTCTGATTTTAACCGAGGAAAACTGCGTTTAAAACAATTACTTGGGATGACGTCACATTGCTAAAAATCACAGCCATCTATATAGAAGGCCTGCTCGCTTAAAAACATGGCGGCGGCCGAAGGCGGTTTCCCTCCTATACTCCTCAAGTAAATTGTGTTATGCCTTTTACTTCTCAGCAAAATATTTTTTTCAAAAAATAAACTAAGAATATTCAATTATTTCACTAACTTGAATATTGATTAGTAGAAAATTATTTTGCTATAGATTTTATTTGTGTGTCAATTTATATTTAAATTTTAGTTACCAAAATCACTTCATACACTACACGAGAACAGATACGATACATAGATAAAATTTTAAGCAAAGAAATTACATTTGCAAAAAATTACACAACTGGCATCTTTTTTTTTCTTTTTACTTACCTTTTATTAAATGGTCCCATGGAAATAAAATGTCTTAACCTTTATTCATAAAATATGATCCTTTACGGATCACATTAAAATTAAAATAAATAAAATCCTTAAGAATTATATTAAAGGCAATGTTAAAAAAAACACTGCCTTAGTATAAAATCATAGAACAATTTATCACTGACAAATTTCACAAACTCATGCAAAAATATGCTGAGAAAAAATTTTTACAGTTTTATTTACTTATAACATCTGACACTGATTTGTACTAGATAGACAATGAGACATAATTCAATAGTATACAGAAAAAAAAGTGAAAATGTTGTTACAAGAAATATTTAAGAATTTTTTTTTTATTTTTCTCTTATTGGATTTTTTCTTAACTTCTTCAGTATATTTTTCAGTCACTTTTTTAGAGTAGTTATTCAGAAATATTTTATAAGTAGTTAAAATTATATTTTTGAAGTGAAGTAAACAATCATGCAAACATAATTTAGAAGACCTATTTATATAATCT